>BSBK01005828.1:0-612500 GCA_027943335.1 Chamaecyparis obtusa
TTTCCACTGTATTGGTGTTTGGCTGCAAGGTTAGATAGTCCTTAATTGGATTCTCCATCCTTGACTACATCAAGTGGTATCAGAGTGAGAGTTTGATCTTGTTGGAGAAAAAGGTTGACTTAGCAAGATGGATCTTGCGAAGTTGATCATGTTGGTGAAGAGATTGTGCACAATCTAAGTTGTAGATTCATGACATTGAACTTGTGAAATCATACCCTAGTTGTTCATGCGAGGTGGAAAGTTTCAATCTGACTTGCATATAGCTTGGAGGTTGTCACAAGGTGGTCGGTGTTAGGGTTTTTTGCAGAAGGTTTTCAAAGATCTTTGGAGATGTCTCCGAGAGGATTAGACCTTGGTGATGTGATTTCTGAGAGGTTTTCTCGATTGGAAGTGAATTTTTTGAACTGCATGGAGAACTGAGTTAGGAACCTTGTGAGAGAAAGTGTTATTGAGCTTTGTAGAGCTTACCAAAGTTGGAGTATGCTGATCCGGAGGAAAGTTGTTTGGCCGGTTCATAGACTGGTTTGTGAGAGAAGATATCTTGGCAAGAATTCTTATGATAGTTTGGAGGTTGAAGAGGTATGTGAAATTTGTTTTGATGTTTATTTAGTGGAATCTGACATGAAACCTATAGAGCAACTTGTGCTTGTTGCTGAGTTACCTATGATTACTGACCATGTTGTTAATCTTGTTGAGGCTGGTGAGGAGATTGGTTTTCATGTTTAGTCGATTGTCCCTGACATGGAAATTATAGAGCATCTGGTTGTGCTTGATTAGATTGTTGTGGGTGTAGAGTTTCCTATTGTTGAACACCTCAGTGATGTTGGTGTTACCGAATTGCTTTTGTTCATTATTGTGGTATAGATGTTGTTTGTTGGTTGTGGACTTGAGTTGCTGGTTGACAGTGATAAGTCTGGCGATGAGATTCTAGGATGGGATTCTTCCTTGATCCTTGGTGATGGATTGATGGCTCGGTTTGTTCTAGATGTTGGACATGTTGATTGGTTGGGTTGCAGATTGGTTTTTTTTCCTGTGATGGAGTGGAAACCTTTGGTGAAGATGAAATGGAGTTGGTGTTTTTCAAATGTTCCCTTTGGTGAGAAAGTGTGGGACACACTTTTCTTTGTACCCCCGGGAGTCTGATGCACTGGCATCCTGGCTTATTGCTCGATGCCTAAAGATTTTGGCAGTCTCAGTAACTGTTTGGTGGAGTTCGGTCACTTGGCTGGTAATCTTGGTAGAAGACTGGCATTTCTTAGTCTTTGATGATGATTCTCGATCGAATTTTGTTAGGCTTCACCGATGGAGCTCAGTGGTCTTGGTGGTGATTCTTAGTTGGAAGTTCTGGTGGATCTCAGTTGATGATGGTCACTTGGTGACTTGGTGTTTTGTTTCTCGGTGCTCGGTTATCAATAGGGTCTTGGTGTTTATGCCTGTTGCTTGGTCCCTAAAGTGGCTGGGTCATTGGAAGACTCAGTTGCTGAAGGGAGCTCAGTCATTGAAGGAGACTTGGCACTTCTAGTGCTCGGTGATGTCTATGGTACTCAGTCAACATTGGTGCTCGGTAATGCTTGAGGAGCTTGGTTGGTATGGTTTCTTAGTATGTTTCCTGATGCTTGGTAATTCAGCTTACCGATAGATGTTCTTGGTGAATCGGCTTGGCCAACTAGTGCATTTAATCTAGGTCACGTTCCTTGTGTTATGGATTGACTATTGGACGTGTGGAGACCTAGATATGGTGTGTTGCATTATCCTATGTGGATCTAGAGGCCGACTTGGTGAATTAAATATTGGTGAAGTTATTTGGGAGCTGAATGATGTTTGGAATTTAATATTTGTATATTTGGAAGCCAACTCGATTTTGGGATTAATTGTTTGTAAAGATGACTTGTGGCTGGGGTTTAGTATTTAAGAAGATGTTTGGGTAGTTTTTTAGGGCAGTAGTAGATGTGTGGATCTATGAAAGCATAGTTAGTAGCTTGCAAGCTTATGTAGCAGAAAGATTGCTTGGAAGTTTGAGTACAAGTTTAGATCTTTCTTGGAGTGCCTACCAGTGTCCTATTGTGTTGCAGACCTGGGCTAGCTAAGGATAAGTGTGTTGGATCCTTTGTGATCTTGTAAAACTATTTCTTGCATTGTATTTGGTCATAACTAGGAAGGCCTTACAGCCTGACACATTGCATGTAATCAGTTATTTGATGAAATAAAGACATCTATTTTCTTTCAGATCTAGTTTCTTGTTGTGTTTTCCACTGTATTGTTGTTTGATTGCAAGGTTGGATAGTCCTTAATTGGATTCTCCATCCTTGACTGCATCAATATATATATATATATATATATATATGGGTAAAAGCACAATCAGGTGTCACCTTTTAGGCTAACTTATCATCACATGTGAATTTTAATATTTCTAACTAAGAATTAATTTTGGTCAAACATATGGTCTAGCTAGCTTCATTCTAGCTAAGTTAGATAAGTGCTTTAACTTTTCCACATGGAAATATCTATTAAATGCATGTTTTATACCACTTTGGGTCTAATTACCATAAAAATAAAATTATTTCAGAAAAGTGGTGTTTCAATAACTCCTAATCTTTTTAATAATATTTTAAAAAAAAATAAAAAAATACCCTTTTGTAGAGATCAGAGTCAAGAATATCCTCATATATATTTTATAGTGTTTTAATCGGACATAGTTTATTGTAATTAAAAAATATTGCAAGTAGGTATTTTAACAGTCAAGAAGATGTTGATTCAGAGAAATAAAAAAATAGTAAATCATATTAAATAAATTTGAAAAATATATGGTGCACTAGAGGAGAGAGTCCTCTTCAAAAATAAATATTTCTTTTTTTGATTGGGATAGATTTGTTATGAAAAATATGTTGCGAGATGAAAACTGTCGATTTCAGTGAGTTGGAATTTGAATTGCTATAAAAGAGAAAATATAGGTCACAAACTAATTTTTATTTCTTCATGCACTAGCTATATATGTCATCTATGACATATTTTGAAATTAGTGAAAAAAATATTTATTTACATATAATTTTTTGGTGGGAGCTAGACCCCTAATTTTCAACATTTTTCAACAACTGAAAAATTGTATTTAAAATTTTAAAAAAAATATCAATTCTTATTCAAAAAAATTATTAAAAAATATTAATCATAAAATTCATCCATTTTATCACATTTAATTAGTTTACAACATCTTCAAATTCCAAACACTAATGTCATTTTTATACTATTGAATTCAAACAACTTTGATTTTGTTAGTCTTTTCCTTTGTAAAAGGGTGACAGCTTATTGTGCTTTTACCCATATATATATATATATATATATTATATATATATATATATATATATATATATATATATATATATATATATATATATATATATATATATATATATATATATATATATATACAGATACATATGTATATATATACACATAGACACACACACACACATATAGATATACATATATACATATATACATACACACACACACACGCACACACATACATATACATATATGCATATACATATATATACATACATATATATATATATATATATATATATATATATATATATATATATATATATATATATAATATAATATATATATATATATATATATATATATATATATATATATATATATATATATATATATATATATAGATATATACCCATAAACATATACATATACATGTATATATATACACATGTATATATATACATATACATATGTATATATATACATACATCTATATATAGATACATACACACACACACACACACACACACATATATATATATACACATATATATACATATATATACATACATATATATACATATACATATATTTCTATACATATCTATACATATACATAGATATATATATATATATATATATATATATATATATATATACACACACACATGTATCTATATATATACATATATACATATAGATATATATATACATGTATCTATATATATATATATATATCTTATATGTGTGTGTGTGTGTGTGTGTGTGTGTGTGTGTGTGTTTTAAGTCTTTCATTGACCCTAAAGCCTATTTTAGAAACCTCTGGTGTATGGACACTGCAAATTGACCTAAACTTATCATATTTCTAATTCTTTAATATTTAAAAGAATTATCTATATATTGATGTCATTTGATCTGTTTTGCAAAAAAACATTAAAAAATAAAAAATTTATTAAAAAAATGGACAAACTTGATATTTTTATCGACCAATTTGACTATTAAACAATACAAAAATAATCAAATTCCAAAAAAAAACATATTTTTGAATTCTCATAGTAAAAAGTGTAATGGGTTTCATTTTGTCAAAAAAATCGAATAGGAAGGGCCTTAAAATATATGCCAAGGGAGAATTTTTGGTTTCCAATGCATTAGACATTGATGTGCATCTCCAAGGCATAGGATTGGTCCTACCAAGCCTATCCCCACCCAAGACCCAATCCAAAGGGCGAATGGTGAAATTAAATTTTAAATAATGGGTACCCATTATAGAATACACACCCATTACATAATATAATAAGTTTTAATGTAAAAATGAGTTTGTAAGTATTTTTTAATAAACTTGTTTTTTGTTTTTTAGAAATTGGGTGTATGTTTTAAAATGAGTATTCAATTTATAAAAAAAAAAATAGGTACCCATTTTTTAAAAAAATTAGATTGGGCACCTAAACCTAAATGGGTACCTTTAAAAAAAATAATAGGTACTTGTTTCTCGTAGGATTCCCAAGGTTTGAAAAAATTCCCCCAAATTAGGACCGAACTTCTTGTACATACCCTACATTGGACAAAAATATTTACATTAGATGACCTATCTTAGCTTAAAAAAAATCACTAAAACTTAAATTATTTATGTAATGTATTATTTGTATGCATTACAAAATCTAAGGGTACAAACATATGTATATAAATGCATATATGTATAAACATAATGTACTTGATACAATAAGAAGGTTTATAAATTACGATGAGAAAATTTGTCAAATACTACAATCTATTTAATTTATAAAAAAAATAGGAACCCATTTTTTTGAATTTTTAGATTGGACACCTAAACCTAAATGGATACATTTAAAAAAAGGTACTTTTTTCTAGTAGGATTCCCAAGGTTTGAAAAATTCCCCCAAATCAGGACCCATCTTCTTGCAAATACCCTACATTGGAGAAAAATATTTACATTAGATGACCTATCTTAGCGAGCAAATAATATCACTAAAACATAAATTATTTATGTAACATTATCTGTATGGCTTATAAAATCTAAAAGCACAAACATATGAATATAAATACTTATATGCATACACATATTGTATTTGATACAATAAGAAGATTTGTAAATTATGATGATCTAAAAATTTCTCAAATACTACAATCTATTCAATTTATAATAAAAATAGGTACCCATTTTTTTGAATTTTTGGATTGGGCATCTAAACCTGAATGGGTACCTTTTAAGAAAAAGGTACTTGTTTCTAGTAGGATTCCCAGGGTTTGAAAAAATTCCCCCAAATTAGGACCCAACTTCTTGCACATACCCTACATCGGAGAAAAATATTATATTAGATGACCTATCTTAACTCAAATGATATCACTAAAACATAAATTATTTATGTCCAACACTATTTGTATACCTTATAAAATATAAATACGCACATATGTATATAAATACATATATGTATACAGGTCTTTCATGGTATTAACCTAGCTTACTATTTGAATTACAAAAAGACATGGGTCAAAGGTGATTCTAAGAATATTATAAATTGCCTTATTGGTAAGAAGACACCTTCTTGGACAATAAAAATTTGGATCAATAAATTAAAATATTTTATTTCCCTTTTTGAATATTGTAAAATATACCATAATTCCTATGAGGCATATTATGTTGCTAACTATTATTCTATCGTGGGTGTGAGAAGCATGGGTATTGTCACATGGAGAAATTAGGACACGTTTGATCTGCTAAAGTAAGCATTCTCTTACTTTGGGATAGGATGACATGCGTGGGAAGTACCAAATCCTTTAATAATGAGGATTTATTTTGAAATGAAATATGGTTATATGACAATGTGGTGTGTCATTTCCAAAGTTGAGCATTGTGTTTTTGGAATTTCATGTTTTTGTCTCTAAGTTTATTATGGTTTAGAGATTTGAAACGGGCGTGGGAGGGGACCAAAAATTCATTAATCCTATTGAATACAACAACATCAAGTCCAAAAATAAGGTTTGGAACATTCTAAAGGATGGGGTCTTAACTCCTTACCTAGAACACCTTCATGGATTTGACCCAAAAATCACTGAATTCTTTGACAGGGGATAGAAATACGGCAATGTTATTGTGTTTAGGAGAAACGTGTTGATTGATGAGAGCATCATTGTTGAAGTCACTAGCCTCAAGATTGGGGGTATGAAGTTCTACCAGGAATGGAATTTATCCAATTTGGTCATCCATAGGTTCTCCAAGACAGAGGAAGAGTGTGAGTCATTGGTGGGAAGCAAGGATAAGAGAACTATCTATTATGACCTAGCAAAGATCAAACCTATATGGAGACAGGTATTGAAATTTATCATGGAATATGTAACTCTTGAAGGTCATTTTACTAGAGCTTATGGTCACTACTTTATTTTATTAAACCAATTCTTCCATGGAAAGAGAATTTATATGCATTTTTATCTTTGGTCTTCTCTAAAAGATACCATCAAAAGACATAGAAAGAATCTTGTAAAAAATCCTATTTTGCATGAGGGTTTTATGGTCCTTATTTTTGAAAATTAAAAAGTCCTATCAGCCCCTTCAAACCATATTATACCTTATGAGGAGGATGAGACCATGGTGGGGGAAACAACTACTGAGTCTGGGGTAAAAGTACAAAGCTGTGTCACACTTTTAAAAAAGAAAAGGTTAACAGTACACAAACTTTTTAACTTTAATGACATAAAAATGGCATTTATGTTTATAATTTAGAGATGATGTAAACTAATGAAATGTGTAAAAGTGGATGAAGTTTATGCCTATAATTTTTTTTAAAAAAATTGAACAAGAATTTACATAGTTTTTTAATTTTTGAAGTCCATTTTATACTTGTTGAAAAATGCTGAAAATGAGGGTCTTTTTCCCACCCAAAAAGTATATGAAAATAATCTTTTTTCCCTTTGATTTCAAAATATTTTATAGATGAAATGTATATCAAGTATAGAAAAGAAGAAAAATTAGTTTTCAATGTATATTTTCTCCATTATAACTACTCAAAGTTGGACATACCTGAAATCGATAATTTTCATCTCCCACCAAATTTCCCCTATCAAATCTACACCATTCAGAAAAAAAAAATTACACATTCTTGAAGAGAACTCTCTCCTCTAGTGTTAAATATAAATTTTCATTTTTTTTATAAGCTTTACTATTTTTTTCTATTTTTGAAGTAGCTTGTTCTCGAATGTTAAAATACCTACTTGCAATATTTTGAAATAATAATATATTAGATCTAATTAAAATACTATAAAAAATATATGATGATAATCTTGACTCTATGCTCTAAAAAAGGGTATTTTTATATTTGTAAAAAAAAATCATTAAAAAGAGTAGGAGTTATTGAAACATCGCTTTTTTGAAATAATTTTATTTCTTCAATAATTGGTATAAAACATGTATTTAATAGATATTTCCAAATGGAAAAGTTGAAGCACTTATCTAACTTAGCTAGAATGAATCTAGCTAGACCATATGTTTGAGAAAAAATAATTTTAGTTAGAAATACTCAAATTCAACTGTGCTGATAAGTTGTCCTGAAACTTGACACAACTTTGTGCTTTTACCCTCCGAAGAGGTAGAGGAAATAGAGTATGAAGAGGATGAGGATGAGCCTCTATCAGAAATCAAAAAGACCCCATAGAGAAAGGTGAAATATGGAAAGAAGGGGAATGGTAGGGACACAAAATCTAAGGGTGAGGAGTATATCCCTTCCATAGAGATTTAAAAAACCCATAATTTTATCTATAAAGTGGGTACTATTGATAAGGAAAAGATGAAGCATAAGGCCTCCAAAACCTATGGTGACAATGACCTTGTTTCCCCTTTTATGGTTGGCTCCATAGATAGGAGTGAAAAGGGAAAAGATAAGAAGAATGAGGTAGAGGAAGATTATGGAAAGAATCTCCAACTTGATATCTATGTTGTTCCTTCTCCTGGTGATATAAAAATATAGTCTTCTATGGACGACATGTGTTGAGAGGAAAGAGTTGAATCTCTGCTGGAATTAAGACCCAACTCTAAGAATTTTAAGCCAAACTATGAAGATTATGTGGATGTTCTTGGCATGGCTAGGGGGAATTTTTTTTACTCTTTTTCACTTTTCAATTTGTTGTGGCATGAGATCAAATAGGTTAAAACCAATGAGAGGGGCATGACTAATAAATTTGAGTATATGGATAATGTAATCAATGGGAGTACCTTCCATGGAGCTACATGAGATTTTGAGAGCATTGAGGGGGATCTTGTCCACAATTAGTGGAATCTATAGGAGAATATGTCCATTTTTGAGATCCTCAAGAAGACTATTCGGCACCCAGAGAAACTAAGGTAGGATAATGAGCATAAACTCAATCAGACTAAAAGTGCAAAAGTGTTCCTTCACAATATGATATCTCAGAGTCAGAAGAGCATCAAGATGACTATTTATTCTAGGAACCACTTGGTGAATAATTTGGACATGACTCATAAAGAGAAACAAATTTTAATGTTGGAGAAGGAAAAGAGCCAGAAAATATCTGGTCTAAGAAAAAGGACAAGGGCTAATTTAAAGAGGAAGGTTGAGATTGTGTCTATTGATCATGCAAACTTGAAGAAGATGGTGATGGAAATAACCCAGCTATAGGCTAATGCATCTAAAGCTCTTAAATATCTTTCCTAGTTTGTCCGTTGTTTCCTCGGTGTTCTCTATTTAGTTTTTTGTTGTCTTTCTATTGGACCTTGGCTACCTTTTTCACTGTTTATCGCATGGGTAGACTTTTATTTTGGGCTTTTTAGGTTTTTTTTCTCTAGTTGGTGTATTTTTTTATCCTTTCCTCTTTGTTTATTAAAGGGTTTCAGGTCCCTTCAAAAACTATTTTAACCGTAAATCTTCTCAATAATGCTAAGAACAGTATGCTGGATCAATTCAAGTCAATAAAATGGCTCTATCACAGACTAGGTGACCTCAAGGATCAAATCCATGGCATCAACAGCAATAAGGTCCACAACTTCATTGAAGAGTTTCCACGTCTAGACTCGAGAGTTAAAAATATGGAGGAAAAGATTAAAAGCCTTGAGGAAACCCTCAAAGGAATAGCAGAGCATAACTTCAACATCTTGAAGGCCACAAACAAGCACATCAAGCTACTCATTGAAAAAATGAAAGAAAAGATGGATGGGAAGGATGTGCAGATTATTAAAGAGGAAAATAAAGAGAAGCCTAATAAAGGCCTTGGAAAAAGAACAAGAGCCAGGTCCAAGAAGAACAAGGATGATGAAGGCGCCAGTGACATTCACAAAATCAAGGAGGTGGTAGAGAAGATGGAGCTTCTCGAGACCAACACGGCCGCAATGCTCAGGAATATTGCCTGACTTTTTTCCTAGTGCTTTTTTCTGGTCTATTTGCCTATTTTGACTATTCTATCTCTGTGGTGATTTTTCACTCAGCCTGCCTATGGCTTGTTTCATCTTTTTGTTTCTTCTCTCTTTAGACTTGAACTCTAATGCTTTATTTTAGGATGTATTGGGTTTCAGGAGCCCTGTAAAACTTGTTTTACAAAATCAAAAACTATTTTAATCGTAATTAAAAATATCTTGATATAAATGTTAATTGTCTAAGTTTAAGGATAGTTTTAAATATTTATTTGTAAACCAAATTATTCATTAGAGAAAATATTACTTATACACAAATAATCAAATAAAAGACAATAAACTATGATAAATATTGTACAATGTTTTTAAAATAATTTAATTGTCTCAACCATATAAATAACAAATTAGGATTTGAGAGATGTTATGAGCATGGACTCTAGTGATGAATGATTTGAGAATGAGAAATGGAATACTGATGGTGATGATTTTGACTCATAGGAGGATGATGCTTCTTAATTGTTTGAGGAAAATGATACTAACAAGAAATGGAAAAAATGAAAGGGGAATCTTTGGAGTTGGAGAATGATGTTTCTCTTATGGGTGACTTACAAGAAATGGATTCTTTGAAGGAATAATTGCAAGGAAAAGAGTTTTCTATGGATGTCAGGGGTAAGCAAGTTCCAATGGTGGCCAGGGAGAGTAACCTAGACCTTGGTCCCTCCCACTCCCCTCCCCCCCCCACCTTCCTCTCCCATTATTTATGGTGAGAAACAAGAAGCTCACCCTCCTTTCTCATGTTTTTTGAAAAAATATCCCCCCTTCTTATATGTTGATAGAGAGGATATAAAGGACCTATTAGAGGTAGACAATCATGTTGCACTCAACCAATTTTGCATGTTTAAATGAATTTTCCTTGAGATCAATTAGGTTTTAACATAAAAAGTTTGTCAATTTAGAGTAGCATTTCCTCCATAGAGAATGAATATGGTTTTCCAAGATCGGAGGGTGATGAGAGAAATATGTTGGTCATTCTTGAAAATATAGCATTATAAGTGATTTCCCTAAAAATTGATTATGCGGGAGTAGGGTTGGAGACAAAGATGGAGAATATTAATGACAACTTGATAAACTGTATCCATCTAAGTGCTAAGGAAATACACAATAGTACTAAGAGCATTAAATTTCTAGTATAGAAATGGAAGAAGCTTCAAGATCGTTACATTTTGGACTTGGAGAGTGAAAAAGGAATTCCTAGGTTTCTACCAAGAAGGGTCCATGTACTTATATACACAGCAAAATTTAAAGAACAATGCAAAATTGGCCAAGAGTGAGATAAAAATATTTTTATTCATTTTTAATAAAAATTTGAATACTCTAGAGGAAAAGGTAGTAGATTCTCTCAAGAACCTCCACTAGTTTTTCTTAGTTTTTTTTTTGTGTTTGTGTTGTGTATGCTAGCCTCTACTATTGTTTAGTCTAGATTCAATCTTAGTCTATATTTTTTTGATAGTAGGTTGTTTGTAAGATGTGTTTATCTTGGTGGAATCATTTTGTCTTGGTGGAATCATTTTGTAATTAGGGCATCTGATCCCTTAAAAACTTATTTTACCCTTAATAAAAAATAAACTAAAGAATGTGCTCAAAATTGATAGTGTTGGTTATGATATTTTAGAGAGAGAGAGAGAGAGAGATTGTACATGTAGAAAGATAAATATTTGTCTCAGTTTGAGAATCATTTTGGAATATAATTCTTATATTTTTAGTAAATTATTTGTATAAGTTAGTAATTCAATATTTATTAGATTTATTTTATGTGATTTTTAAGGTTATATGAAGTGAGTTAATAAAAATCATATATCCAAATCTATCTATCCATATAACTAAATAATTGTAACATGTAAAGAATAATTTTAACAAAGGCATTCATAGAAAAATGAAGCTTTAGTCAAAAAATTTATCTTTATGTACACATAATAAAAGAATACACATGTTGTCCACAAGGCAACACATTTAGAGTTGTAGTTGAAACACATTGTTGGTGAGGCTACCACTAAGGTAAACCCTTGTTAGACAACTATTCTCAAAAGATTTGTACCTAAATTGGGTTATTGTGTTAATGGGTTTAAACAAGCAGAGTGGATTTTTCAATTTAAAAATAAATGTGTGTGTGTGTGCGCGTGCATGCACATATACAGATTTTCCATATAATTTTAAAAAATGGAGATTCCAAATCAAAGTTGCTATCGAAATCATCAAAAAAAGGATTTTGAAAGGTGAATTAGTGGTGAACATGATAATTAACTGACTACTTGTAGGGGAAAAAATTATCAATTCATAAGATTAAATTAAATTATGCTAGAATTTGTCCATAGATATTCCTATTTGAGAATAAGGGAATTTTTATGCATGATGGTAGGAAAATGATCTGTTAGGGATAAAAGATAAAAAATGCTGAGATAATTGGTGGGAGGGTTTCAGAATTATTTCTCTAACAAATGATTAGTTTTAGTAAAATTCCAAAGAATAAAGAAAAAATAGGAAATTTGAGGGTAAGAATATCATATTATTAAGGAATCTTTTATTTTTATTATAGAAGCCCTGACCTTAGAACCATATAGGTGCCTACAAAATGAAATTTTCCATTAAACCAAGTGCCCTTTAGCTATTAAAAAAAAAAAAAAATAATAATAATAATAATAATAATAATAATAATAATAAAATTTTAAAAATCACAAAGATCAAACTTCAATCCACACAAGGAAGAAATGAGGAATTTCCTAACTTTCTTAAGATTATATAATGCCAAAAAAATATTTGAACATTGATGCCTACCAAACCCCTAGCTAATGTGTTTATAAAATACGTTAAAATTTATGAGAAAATAGATGAGGAGGATTGTGGGTTTTATGCCAAAATATGTTTTTTGAAAAGGAAAAATGACAAAGTGTTGGAAGAAATAGAAATTAAAATGAATTGTGGAACTTCAAAAAAAAGAAAGATATTTGAAGGCATGTATCAAATTTGTAAGCACATAACATGGGGTAAAGGAGTGCCCTTTGCAAAAGCATGATATAATTTCAAAAGATATCAACCAAACTTAAAAGACTCTAGTTAGTATTTAGTTAACCAAAGACCGAACTTCAATCCACTCAAGCAAGAAATGCGGAAAATCTTAACTTGAATAAGATTCTATAATGCCAAAAAAGAGTTGAACAAAGATTCCCCCAAAATTGTAGCTATTTTTTGTTGAATACATGAAAATAGATAAGAAATTGATGAGGGAGAATGCAGGGTATATGCCAAAATATATATATCTTGAAAAGGACAAATGACAAAGTGGTGGAAGAAATAAAAATTAAAATAGATTGGGGAACTTGGAAAAAAAGGTTGAATTAGAGAAATGTTTGAAGGATTGTATCAAATTATTAAGAACATAACATGGGGTAAAGGATTTCCCTTCATAAGCATGATCTAGTTTCTAGAGATGTCAACAAACCCTACAAGAATGAATCAAGAGAATCAAACTAATGTAATGAAAGTATAAACTCATGAGGAATTTTTCACAATAAAAGTTGAGGAAAGGAAGACAGTCAGTACAAAAATAAGCTAGAAACATAATAAGTTATTTAAAGAGGAGGAGGAAATTAACATTTTCTTAGAAATAGGGGATTGGATTAGCAACATAGAGAAAGGGAACAATACAAGAAATTTCAAAGTGGCCTATATTTTTTGTAGAATATTAAATAATGTAGGGGCATAACATTGGTCAAACTAAAAGGGAGTAAAGCTATGCTATTTTTTTAAAATGGAAGAAACAAAAAATGGAATCACTCAATTGTGATAATGGAAGAAGCTAAAATAACCAAGAAAGATAGAGAGAAGGAGAAAAGGAAACCTAAGAAGGGGAAGGTGAAATTTAAGAAGGTAAATTAGGATCCTTTGAATTGAATAAACCCAAAAAAAACTCTAGATTGTAGGGATGAAGAAATCAAGGGCCATAAAGCCAATAAATGAAAAACTTTGACAAGTAGGAGAGGTAGGGGGAATACTAAAATTACTAATGACACTAGTGCCAGGGAAGAGAACCACTCTTTCTAGGAGAATTGAGGTGCTCTTTATGAAAAGTTAGGAGAATGAATATTTCTAACAAATAATGCTTAGTTAAGTAGTCTTTGGATGCATCAAAATCTAACATCTTTCTATTTCTGAAGACTACTCTATATGAAGTAGACTTAGTTCTAGATGAACTAGAATCGGTTCTCTTAATAAAGAAATGGAAAATTTGGGATATAATCAATGTTCTAGCTAATGAAGTTTCATGAAAACTTATTAGTTTATGGAACCTGATTAAGTTCAATGTAGTTGACATTGCTAAAAGAAAAGACTGGATGATATGTGAAATAATTTTTTTAAGGATGAACTTCAAATCTATACTCATTAATGTATATGATCCAGCCTCATGCAAAGATAAAATTAGAAAATATAAGGAGATTTATGGGGTAATACACAACTATTATTATTGGAGGATATTTCTAATCTATTCTATGAGAGGAAGAAAAGAAAGAAGGAATTTAAAAGAAAGGGAAATTTCAAGATAGTTTTGAGAATTTTGTTAAAAGAAATAATCTCTCTAATATTCCATTTAAGAATGGTAATTATACCTAGACCATTATAAGAGATTGTGATTTAGTAATAATGTAGAGAAAATTTTTTGCTCATTTTGGAAATGTAGTAAAACCCAATTAGATAATTTACTTGAATGCTTCCAAACCTCATATTAAGGTTCAAATCAAGGAGTAGGAACATATATGCTCTCAAGAAATCTTGCATCACAAAAACAATATTTTCATAGTCAAGTGTTTTTTTAATTTTTGGTGTGATTTTTAGCTTCAAGAGAATCTTTTGAAGTGTTGAATAATAAATTATTAGTTTTATCAAACGTGGCTTTCATTTAAAAATTCAAAGGAAATCATGGTGCTTAATGTAACAATGACACTTGGCATAGGGAATATGACAATGTGTGATTACACATGTGCAAGCATACACTAGAAAGAACATCATTTTGACAAGTGGAGAATAAATAGAAAATTTATTAGGGGTAAATGAATGAGATTTACATGTGGATGTAAGAGGAAATGATAGGGGGGCTATACATTTATGAAAAAATATCACATATGTGTGAGCTACCAAATAAATAGTTTTTATAGAGATAATCAAGAGGGGTGATGGTAACCCATGTATTCTCACACATGTATGAGAGTTATAAAGAGTTAAGGGGAAGTTATATACTTTAGAATATATTTACCCCAAATAGATCTAGTGTAGTATTTATACCCTAAAGGATACAATAAAGGAAATTGGGATATACAAAATTAAATCAAAATAATATAACATTTTCATACCTCGAAAATTCATAAGAACAATCATAACAAAAATAATTTGACTAGAAACAAAAAAAAACTATATTACCTGTAATGGAAAGAAAATAGGGTTCAACGGATTATGCATGCAAGCTAGAAAACTAGGCATATTTTTCTTTGGATTACATTGAGATCAGAGTGATCTAGTTGGCTCAAGATACCAGGTAGAAAATGGATTAAAAAATCCCTCATGATGAGTTAAAAATGATACTAGGATTATGTAAAATAAATGTGGAAGGTAAGGCTAAGGATGTGAAGATGGGGGTTTTTTTTAAAAAAAAAAATTATAGAAAATAAATAAGTAGACAAAAAAAGTAGATATATAAATGAAAGGTAAAGAGGAAAATATTACCAAAATATAGGACAAAATATGAGAGACAATATCACCTAGATGAGATTAACCTAGGAGCACCAAATGGGATGGAATTGGAAGATCTAGAACTAGAGTACTTCTTAAAAGGTTCCCCAAAAGTTTTATCATTTTTTTTGTATGATGTTGATTAGGTTATCCTTGTCCCTTCTTTTTCAAAATTATGAATTCTAAATTTCTAGGTCTCTATATTGCTAGTCTTAAATTTGAAATTGTGCCTTCATAGCCAATCATGTGCACACTCAAAGTAGGAAATTTGTTGGGTCAATGGGGTTTTCCTTGGTCAAACCCTAGTTTGGTAATTAACCATGAAATTGAAATAACTCAAATTGGAAATAAAAGCATGGTGTGTTTTAGTAGAGGATAGATATAAAAATTTAATGTGTATACCTTCAAAAGTCTCCTTTGTATCAAAATCCTTACGAATATACATTAATTTTGACTTAAAAGGTTGACTTTATGAAAAAATCATCAACGATCCCATTATGAATGCTTGATCTTTTAACTTTACTTATTATCTTCAATGCCTTATATGATTCTTGATCACTTTCTCTTAATGTTCCTAAAAAATTGATTACATGATATGATTATGATTTCTTATGAAATTGGGGATAAGCTTCCTTTTATTCCTCTCCCTAAGAATCAAGTTTGTAATTTCAAGGCAAGAAGACATGGAAGAAGTTTTCTTGCTCGTGCAAGCTATCCTTTGAATGATTTGAATTGGGATTTATTTATCAAAAACATATTTATCTCGATGACCGTGCCTTGGAGTAAGGTTTCTCTAGGTGACATTGACCTCTCTACAAAGTTAAAGTAAAGGACCTAGGGTCCAAAATGTAGAGGATAAGCCAAAATTTGAACTAGAGCAAGAAAAATGAAGCATGCTCATACATGGGAGGATAGAAACACTAAAATTAAGATTAGGTGAGAACAATATTATGTATAGATATAATTTATGATACTCCATTCAGATCCCACTTTAGTGAAAATATTAATCTACATTCATACTCTCAGTAAACTAGAATGTATCATTGCACTACTACATTTGGGGCCAAATTTTGACAAACACTTCAGACGGGTAAATTTTTTTAATGAATTTATTATTATTTTTTAAAATAGGCCCCAATAGTGTCGGTATTCCGATGGGTTTTAAATTGACCATCGGAATTCTGACAGTTTCGGGTATACATAAAAAAAAAGTGAAGTGTCAAATCATTTTTATTTCGATTGGCATAGAAAAGGAGTGGGAGAAAATGAGGGAAAGTTGATCATGAGAGAAGGTATGTGATTTCTTCATCTTTCGAGCCTCTGGCATCATATTGGACAACATATTTCAAATGCATTACATTTTATTTGATCATGAATGCTCTTTGATATTATTGCATTCTACTGGTGTCGTGCCCTAGCCAGTGCTTTATCTTTATTATTTGATGTTATTGGTGCTTGTGCTCAAGGATATTGATTCACTATTTTGAAATGTTTAGATTCACGTTTGTTGATATTACTAGCATGTTTAGTGATGCCATTGTATATTTTTGAGATGCTCACTTAAATGACCACATTGTACTGGTGTTGTGCCCCAGCCCGTGCTTTAACTCCATTAATTCATGTTATTGATGCTTGTGCTCAAGGATATCCATTTTTTTGAAATGTTGATTGTGGTTATCAAATGAACAGCCCGTGAGCTTCTAGCTAGGCACCTTTTGTATTGATAGCTTAGGGCATCAAATGTATTATATCATTGATAGTTGAGACTATGTTAAAAGGAAATAGGACAAATCTGAATGATTTTGATTTAGTGCTTTAACTCCATTATTTGATGTTATTGGTGCTTGTGCTCAAGGATATCCATTTTTTTTAAATGTTGACTATGTTTATCAAATGGACAACCCGTGAGCTTCTAGCTAGGCACCATTTGTATTGATAGCTTAGGGAATCAAATGTATTGTATCATTGATAGTTGAGACTTTGTTAAAAGGAAATAGGATAAAGAATGATTTTGATTTAGTTTCTCTATTTTGATCCCTAAGTGGCTTACAACCCTAGAGAAGTATATCCAGATTTATAGATGCAGTTGTAGGATACATAGCAGCTGATAATTCACAAGAAATCCATGCATCCAATTTGAATAGAAATTAATACAAAGAAATAGCATCCTCGAATGGCCTATTCATCTGGACCTTGACTGTCCCCTCAACTAGTGACCCTTAAAAAATGGGTTATCATGCAATCAGTGAGTGATCCTTCATTCTCCTAGTCTGCCCTGCATCCAAACATATTAGAAATACACATTACAATGATAACAAGCCTTTCACAATCTCCCTTCCCTCAAGGAACACTATCAACATATAGACCTTGACTGTACCCTCAACCAGTGACCCTTCAAAACTGGGTTATCATGCAATCAGTGAGTGATCCTACATTCTCCTAGTCTTCCTTGCATCCAAACATATTGGAAATACACAATACAATGATAAAAAGTATTTCAAAATCCCCCTTCCCTCAAGGAACACTATCAACATATAGACCTTGATAGTCCCCTCAACCAGTGACCCTTCAAAATTGGGTTATCATGCAATCAGTGAGTGATCCTTCATTCTCCTATTCTGCCCTGCATCCAAACATATTGTAAATACACAATACAATGATAACAAGTCTTTTAAAATCCCCCTTCCCTCAATGAACACTATCAACATCCAGACCTTGATTTTACCCTCAACCAGTGACCCTTTAAAACTGGGTTATCATGCAATCAATGAGTGATCCTTCATTCTCCTGGTCTGCCCTACATCCAAACATATTGTAAATACACAATAAAATGATAACAAGTCTCTCACAATCCCCCTTCCCTCAAGGAACTATTAGGAATGAATGAAAAGTGTTTTGGCAGTCATTCTGTAGCAGTTGTTGTTGCATTCATGACTTGGATTGTCATTGATGTCAACACAGTGATATTCTGGATATTAGCAGGAAAGTAGGTACAATTTTGTTTTGTGCACATGTATTGTAGATTGGCTTTTTCACAATTGATGGTATGTTCTTTGGTATGTTATTAACCTATGGTTAACAGTGCAAAAAGAAATTCATTCATTTGTAAGAGTTATGAGCATCTTGGTGAAAGCAATGTTTAGATAGTGTTTCTGTGTAGTGATGTTTGGAAATCAGAGGATATCTCTTAGCTAGGATGGAATCTGATTTTGTGCAGTTAAAGGGATGTTGGAGACTCATTAATGATGATGTGGTTCATAGCACAAACTTTGAGGATATGTTTGGAGAAAGTTACAGTAACTGGAAGCTGACAGTTTTATGTGAATTCTGTGTGTAGCATGTAGAATTTATTATTTTGTAATTGAGGACCAACTCATTTGTAATTATTTGAGTTTGGTATATAAGAAAGAATTTTTTCCTTATTATAATGTGTACTATGAAGATTGAGATGCGAATATATGCATGAAGTGAAGAAAAGAGCTAATTCAGTGATGAAGGAAGATTTGTGAGTATAGAGATCTGGAATTGTGATCTTGTGTAGCAGAGAGTGCAGTTTTGGCATAGTGTAAAGGAGATAATATATTTCATATTATTCTGTTGAATAATTCTAAGATCTTTTGGACAGTGGGTTCAGAGATCTTGCCTTGAAGCTGTTTGGGCAATGGGTCCTTTTGTCTTCCATAAACTCTTAACCGGGTTAGAATCTTTTAACAGGGATTCAAAATCTCCTAACAGGGATTTATATGTACTGAATGTATTTCATAAGACTCCTAACAAGGTCCATCCTCTAACAAGGAACTTTCATAGTAGTGCATCATTTTGTGGGCATCATTCCCACCGGGGTTTACTCTTTTCAAGAGGTTCCCTAGTTAACATATCTTGTGTTATTGTGCAATTGTGTATGATTATCTTTCTATGGTTGATCAGTACATTGATTATATTGTTTAAAGTTGTTGAATGGATAAATTATTTGATAACTGATTCACCCCCCCCCCCCTCTCATTTATCTTGGGGATCTTTACTTTCTAACAATTGGTATCAGAGCAGCAGGTCCTTGAAAGAAAAGTTTAACAACTTAAGGAGATCCATGGCGAATTTCAGAAAAGAAAGCCCTAAGTTTGATGGAGTAAATTTTGACAAATGAAAAAAAAAGATGAAGACACATCTATTGTGTTATTGTGTTTAGGACCAAGTTATTGGTTGATTACAAAGAATGAGAAGACTATCATTGAGGAAGACAATCTAGAGGCAGGAACTAAAGATGAACTAGATCTATTCATGTGTAACATACTTGCAAGAGAAGCACTTTTTTCAGCACTACCGGAGAATGAATATAGTCAGCTAAGATGTTTGAAAACATCTCATGCAATTTGGAAAGCTTTACATTCTACTTTTGAAGGTGATGAACATGCAAAGAAGGCTAGATTACATAATTGGATTTGTGCATTTGAAGACATCAGAATGATGGAAGATGAATCTATTAGAAGTTATATTGGTAGGATGTCTGAGATTGTGATAGGAATAAAGTCTTGTGGAGGTGATAAGATAGAGAATGAAGTGATATGGAAAATTCTGAGAACTTTGACACCAGTATTCAAGCAGACAACGTAGATGATTGAACAAGTGTTACCTTGTACATCGAACTTTTCAAGAGAGACTCTTCTTGGAAGACTAGAAATAGTAGAGATGAACTTGAGATTATTAGGAGAGCTACCTAAGAATAGAAATAGCATTCAGTGCTCTTAGCATTAAACCTACAAGAAGTACTAGTGTGAATGGAGATTATGCCAGCAGTAGCAAATCTGAGGAAGATAAGAAGATTGAAGAAGGTATTGCATTACTTGTAAAAAGAGAACCAGATGGTAAGAAAATCTTTAAATGTTGGACTTGTTAAGAATATGGTCATTTTGCATCTAAATGTCCTAAAAGAGTTAAGAAGTATAGAAGCAACTTTAAACCTAGGAGATCTAAAGAATGTTATTATGCAAATGATGAAAATTTTGAAGCAGGAATTGAAAAACATTTAAGTGACAATGATAATGATAACTTTGAGGAAATAGGATTTGTAGCAATTAAAGAAGAAAGTTATGAATATGATAAAATGGAAGAAAAAGCATTAGTTTCACAAGTTGAAAAGAAATCTAATTGGATTATAGACAGTGGTTGTTCACATCATATGACTGGAGATAAAAGAAAGTTTGTTAAGTTAGATAATTATGATGGAGGAATTGTTAGGGTTGGTAACAATGCACCTTGTTTGATTAAGGGTATAGGATCTATTACTCTTGATGGAAAGACTAACACTGATGATGTTTACTTAATTGATGGACTAAGACATAATCTACTAAGCATTGGACAATTGGCTGATAAGGGTTATCAAGTTTGGTTTTCTGAGAAAACTTGTGTGATAAAAGATAAAGATGGAAATCTGATTGGGAAAGGATCCAGAACCAGAGGTAATGTATTTCAGTTGAATCCTACTGAGATGACATGTTTGATAACTAGGATTGATGACAATTGGTTATGGCATAAAAGGTTTTGTCATATAAACTTTGATAATATTGTCAAGGTGAGCACTACTTTTGCGGTAAGAGATTTACCTAGAATTATGAAACCTACTAACATGATTTGCAAAGAATGTATGATGGCAAAGAAGAAAAGGAGTTCATTTCCCAATAAGAAGTTCACATCGACAGAGAAGTTGGAGATTGTTCATACAGACTTGAGTGGTCCTACTAGGACTAGAGGATTCTATGGTGAAAGGTATTTTATGATTCTTGTTGATGATTTTACAAGAATGATGTGGATTACATTTTTGAAAGAAAAATCTGAAGCATTTGATAAATTTAAGATCATGAAAAGAAAAATTGAGAATGAATCTGGAATGAAGATTAAGTGTCTAAGATATGATAGAGGTGGTGAATTTACATCTAGAGAGTTTAACACTTTTTGTGAAATGAATGGTATTAAGAGACAACTTTCAGCCCCTAGAACACCAGAACAAAATGGTATTGTAGAAAGAAGGAACAAGTCAATAACTGAAGCATCAAGAGCTATGTTGTTTGAAAATGATTTGGCTAAAAAATTTTGGAGAGAAGCAATGAACACAGTAGTATACACTATGAACAAAGTACAAATCAGAGCAGATACAAACAAGACACCTTATGAATTATGGTTTGGACATACACCCTCAGTTAAGTATTTTAGAATTTTTGGAAGTAAATGTTATATTAAGAGAGATGATGATATAGGAAAGTTTGATCCTAGAAGTGATGAAGGAATATTTCTTGGATATTCTTTAAAAAGCAAAGCATATAGATGTTATAACAAAAGAACTAAGACTATTGTTGAAAGTGAAAATGTAAAAGTTGATGAGAAGTTTAAAATTTAGAAAAGAATGCTTGATTATGAATCTGATGGAGAAGCACAACCTCAGCCTAACATTGAAAATGCAGAATTATTTTTTGAAACTAACAGTGATTTGCTGAATGAAAGTCATACTGAAGAAGATAGAGAAGAAAACAAAGAAGAAAAAAGAGAAGAAAGCAGAGAAGAATCTACAGTCGAAACAAGATCAGTAACTATGACACCTAACAGGTATACTTCAAGACATCACCCTGTTGAGAAAGTTATTGGAAGTTTAGATAGAGGAGTTTTGACTCAGAATAAGGTACATTTATGTTTAATTTCTCAAATTGAACCTAAGACTACTAATGAAGCTTGTGAAGATGAACATTGGATCAATGCTATGAAAGAAGAACTAGAGCAGATTGAAAAAAACAAGACATGGGAACTGGTCCCTAGACCTGAAGACAAGAATGTGATTGGAACAAAGTGGGTATTCAGAAACAAGATGAATGAACAAGGAGAAGTGATAAGAAACAAAGCAAGATTGGTATGTAAAGGATATTCACAACAAGAAGGAATTGACTATGAAGAAACTTTTGCACCTGTGGCCAGACTTGAAGTAGTGAGAATGTTTCTAGCATATGCAACTTACAAGAAATTCAGAGTGTATCAGATGGATGTGAAGTCGGCATTTTTGAATGGTAAATTGGAAGAAGAAGTCTACATTGAGCAACCTGAAGTTTTTCCTTTAACACAAGAAGGAGATATGGTATGTAAGTTAAAGAAAGCTTTATATGGATTAAAACAAGCACCTAGAACCTGATATGCAAGATTGGATAAGTATTTATTGAAATTGGGATTTATAAAAGGAATAGTAGATAGTAACTTATACACAAAAGAAATTGAGAATGGTTTGTTGGTTATAGTTATATTTGTTGATGATATTATCTTTGGAGGAGAAGATGAAGCTAGTGACAAATTTGCAGATGAAATGAAGACTGAATTTAAGATGAGCATGATTGGAGAAATGAAATATTTTTTGGGATTACAAATAACACAAAGCAAGGAAGGTATATTTGTAAGTCAAATTAAGTATTTAAATGAATTATTGAAAATATTTGGAATGGAAGATTCTAAACCAGTTGGAACACCTATGGTAACCGGACATAAGTTATCTAGCAAAGATGAGACACCAGCAATTCAGTAGAAAAAGTACAGATCTATGATTGGAGGATTACAGTACTTGACACATGCAAGACCTGATATAGCACATTCAATGGGGATTATAGCAAGATTTCAAGAAGAACCTAGAGAATCACATTATGCAGCAGTAAAGAGGATACTAAGATATATGAAAGGAACAATGGATTATGGATTATGGTATGAGAATTCTGATGATTTTACTTTATGTGCCTATATTGATGCAGATTGGGGAGGCAGCGTTGATGACAAGAAAAGCACCAATGGTGGAGCCTTTTTTCTTGGAGGTAAATTAGTCTCTTGGCTAAGTAAGAAGTAGAATTGTACTTCACAAAGCATAGCAGAAGTAGAATATGTTGCAATAGCAAATAATTGTAATCAGATTATTTGGATGAAGCAGATGTTGAAAGATACTGGAATAAAGTTTGATGAGCCTATTGTTATACATTGTGATAACACCAGTATAGTGAGTATGTCAAAAAATCTTGTTTTACATTCTAAGACTAAACATATTGAGATCAAGTATCATGTTGTAAGAGAGAAAGTTGTAGGAAAAGAAGTAAGATTGGAGTACATAAGTACAAAGGAGCAGATAGCAGATATATTTACAAAGCCTTTACCTAAGGATACATTTGTTTATCTGAGAGGTATGCTTGGGGTTATGCCCCAACCTATTTTTGAGAATTGATGTAGATGATTGCATCCATCTAGTGGTATATGAGCCCTATCTTTCTTCTGGATTGGATGTTGGAACTTCCTCTATGGAGGATTTTATGAGCTGAGTCATGAGGACTCTTGTTATTGTATTTTTCTGAAAAGTGTCTTTTGACATTAAGTTGTTGTTGACTTAGTGATGGAATTTCTGTCATTGATGTCAATGGGGGAGAGATATACATGAAAAACATTGTGGATTGTATGAGAGAGCTGAATAGGAAAATGAAGCAAGATTTGATTTGATATTTTGCAGTGATGTTGCAGTATTGGATTTTTGGAACATTGGATGTTTTTCATCTATGTTGCCATCAATGCCAATGGGGGAGATTGTTAGGAATGAATGAAAAGTGTTTTGGCAGTCATTCTATAGCAGTTGTTGTTGCATTCATGACTTGGATTGTCATTGATGTCAACACAGTGATATTCTGGATATTAGCAGGAAAGTAGGTACAATTTTGTTATGCACACATGTTGTATTATAGATTAGCTTTTTCATAATTGATGGTATGTTCTTTGGTGTTTTATTAACCTATGGTTAATAGCACAAAAATAAATTCATTCATTTGTAAGAGTTATGAGCATTTTGGTGAAAGCAATGTTTAGACAGTGTTTCTGTGTAGCGATGTTTAGAAATCGGAGGATATCTCTTAGCTGGGATGGAATCTAATTTTGTGAAATTAAAGGGATGTTGGAGACTCATTAATGATGATGTGGTTCATAGTGAAAACTTTGAGGATATGTTTGGAGAAAGTTACAGTAACTGGAAGCCGACAGTTTTATGTGAATTCTGTGTGTAGCGTGTAGAATTTATTATTTTGTAATTGAGGACTGACTCATTTATAATTATTTGAGTTTGGTATATAAGAAGGAATTTTTTCCTTATTATAATGTGTGCTTTGAAGATTGAGATGCGAATATATGCATGAAGTGAAGAAAAGAGCTAATTCAGTGATGAAGGAAGACTTGTGAGTACAGAGATCTGGAATTGTGATCTTGTGTAGCAGAGAGTGCAGTTTTGGCATAGTGTAAAGGAGGTAATATATTTCATATTATTCTATTGAATAATTCTAAGATCTTTTGGACAGTGGGTTCAGAGATCTTGCCTTGAAGCTGTTTGGGTAGTGGGTCCTTCTGTCTTCCATAAACTCTTAACCGGGTTAGAATCTTTTAACAGGGATTCAAAATCTCCTAACAGGGATTTATATGTACTAAATGTATTTCATAAGACTCCTAATAGGGTCCATCCTCTAACAAGGAACTTTCATATTAGTGCATCATTTTGTGGGCATCATTCCCACCGGGGTTTACTCTTTTCAAGAGGTTCCCTAGTTAACATATCTTGTGTTATTATGCAATTGTGTATGATTATCTTTATATGGTTGATCAGTACATTGATTATATTGTTTAAAGTTGTTGAATGGATAAATTATTTGATAACTGATTCACCCCCCCCCCCCCCCCCCCGCTCTCAGTTATCTTGGGGATCTTTACTTTCTAATAGGAACACTATCAACAAGTGATCCTTCTTCTTATCAACCATATCCAATGTTTCATTGAAGTCATGGCCAAGAATGAAGGTCACCTTACCCATACCATTCATGGATTCTGAAATGTTGTTCCAAACTCCTGAAAACTTTTTTGTTTCTTTTTGTTGCCCCTCCTTGATTAAGACCCCCCTCATCCTCAACATGGTCTTCATCACCTATAGTCTCGATTTCATGAATAGGGGACATGTAAATATCTTTAAATACTTATTCTACCACAATGTCCTCCTACCCCATCTTCTTAATCTTCTTGGCTAAAGCGGATGAATCCACACACAATAACCCAAAATGAAGGGTTTTGTATCCTTTAATGAATCTCAGTCACTAGTAATGCATGGACAGTCAAACCGGTAGTCTCCAAAGTATTCAATAAGTGAATATGAATGTTTGAAAACTTTCCTCTCAACTTCCCTAACCACTCCTAATCAGTTAGAGGGATATTTCTAGAATCTCCAATATTCCTATCCTTACCAATAATTATTAAACATACTTTATTTGATATGATAATAACATGCTAAACTGAACCAATGGCATGTTCTTCGTGTGGTACAAGGAAGATTTTGCTATCAAATCTTCCTTCGTGCAAGTTGAGCACAAGAGAAGGTATGTGATTTCTTCATCTTTGATTGGTATCTTTGACGGGAAACATCTTTCAAGCCTTTGGCATCATATTCGATTGCAAATTTCAAATGCATTTCATTTTATTTGATCATGAATGCTCACTAAAATGACCACATTCTACTACTGCCATGCCCTAGCCCGTGCTTTATCTCTATTATTTGATGTTATTGGTGCTTGCGCTCAAGGATATTGATTCACTGTTTTGAAATGTTTGGATTCATGTTTGTTGATATTACAATTCATCATATCAGATAAAGTATGTTTAAGAAGTTTTAGTGTCTAAACACTCAACTAATCCCTCTAACTGATTAGGAGTGGTTGGGGAAGTTGAGAGGAAAGTTTTCAAACATTCATATTCACTTATTGAATACTTTGGAGACTACTGGTTTGACTTTCCATGTGTTAATGTTTAGAAGAGATCAATAAAGTATTTAAAGACATTCTTACATGTTTGGAGAGGTTTGAGAGGCCCTTATCATGATTGTACCCTCACAAACAGTGGCATAGACTGGTTTTACTAAGTTTCCTTTCTCTACCATAGGGGTACAGTCAGAGGGTTCATTGACAAAATGATCCTTTGAATGGTTACTATAAATATGAATGATTTAATATAGCATATTTCTCATTTTACTTGAAGTTTGGAATAGCTTGTGCAAGGGTGAAAGTACTTTTGATCATTTTGGTTGTGATTGTTCCACTACACAGTTAGGAAATGTAACTGTCTAATGATTATATGTAATGTTGAATGGATTAAATGCTTTATTCTTGGTAGAAGTGAATTTAAGGAATAGTGTTGGTGTTAGGTTTCATTTATTATTGAATTCAATGGTTTCCAAGATGTGTTGAGGAGTTTGCTCCTTGTTTAATGTTAACTGTTCCTACACAATCCACTCATACAACAGTGAAATACTATATGATTGACAATTTCATACAGCTGGTCCTTTGGCATGTATTAAACAGAATAGAATTTTTAGCATATTATTATCATTTTATTTCTTTGTTGTAAACATGCCATTGGTTTAGTTTTGTAAAAAAAAATTGTGTTAATTTTTTTTTTCTATTTTTTCCATTTGATAACCACAGTCAACATTTCAAAATAGTGAATAACATCAAATAATGGAGATAAAGCATGGGCTAGGGCACAAAACCAGTATATTAAAAGAAATAGAATGATAATAATATGTTGAAAATTCTATTTTGTTTAATACACACCAAAGGACCAATCCCAACAATTCTTAAACATACTTTATTTTGTTTAAGAATTGTTGGGAGTAGTTTTCAAACATTCATATTCACTTGTTGAATGCTTTGGAGACTAGAGGTTTGACTTATTCACTTATTAAAATGTATTTTTGATTTGGTTAATGTTTAGAAAAGATCAATAATGTATTTAAAGATAATCTTACATGTTTGGAGAGGTTTGAGAGGCACTTATCATTACTATTTAGACCATTATTATACCAATATATGACTATCCAAATCATAAAAATGCCTCACCCTTAGGGCCAAACTCTCACTGTTGCTCCCTAGCTATCAATTCCCTTAAGGAACACACTGTTCCAGCCAGTGTTCTCTTTACTTTCTCAAATCTCTGCAAGTCAAGAACATTAGAGTTGTATAATACATTGTTAGTATCCTATTTCCATGGGTCCTAGACCTTTGGGTCCATGGAAAGGAAATAGATTACAAAATAATCTTCAAAACAAAGGAAAAACTTAGCAAATTCAGTCTAACTCGCTATAGATGAAGGAACAGTCATGCTAATAGTTCCTTTAAGTCTTCCAAAACATTTATTAAACTCCCCTAAAGTCCTATTAGATCCCCAAATTTTTTAATCCAATCAACTTACATCACGATCATGAGAAACTTCAAAGGATTAAAAACATTACTTGGAACAATCACTGGTTTTACCAGTCAAAACGTAAGGAACAAAATTTTAAAGTTCTCACAATACATTCAATGATTAAATGAATGCTTGGAGATTTTGTACTATTCCATCCTTGAATTTAGAAACCAAAAAAATAAGTAAAGAAACCTTTCAACAATGCATAACACGATGGACTTGCAGATTTAAACTTCTCTTTTTATTGAATCTGTGTTCCTGTCGTACACTCCAGGCTTAAGTCTATCATACAATTACTTCCAAAGGTTACATATAACTCCATCACAACCTCCCCAACCATGAAGAACATAGTTGAAAAACTTGATGGTTTCATGTTTTAATCTTTAAGAACTTGATCAAGAACATAGGTTTTAATGAAATATCAATTTGATTTGCAAAGTTTGTGTTCTTTTCAAATTTGAAAGGCTCTAATACTTACTAGGGTGGATGTGGATGTGCAACCTTATGATTTTACTTCTAAGTCTCTATTTGTTGGGCATACTAATTATAAGTACTTGACATATATCACAAATGTTGCTAATTAAGGTTGGTGGGATGATTACGCCTATCCTGAAGAAAGACTATCAAATGATTATGCTTTCAGATCAATTACCTATCAATGTATCCCTTGTGAGGGAGAGAAGCCAAATACATAAAGAACATGCACATAAACAAGGTAGCTAAAAAACTTAAATGGAATACACCAAGAAGTACCAAATGATGAATTCTCAATTGTTGTAATGGCAAAGCATTAGAACCGTCCATTTCTAGAACTTGATTTTCTAGTCTAAATGATTTTTCTATAGTCGTAATGGTTTTTCTAGAACTTGATTTTCTAGTCTTAATGATTTTTCTATAGTCCTAACATGATTTTTCTATAGTCTTAATGATTTTTCTTTCATCCTAATGTTTGTTTCTCTTCATAAATTAGGCATTGAATTTTAATTTTTGTTCCCTATTTTATTTTAGCTTGATATTTCATCCATTTTTCATATACACAGAGACTACACATGTTGATAAAAAAATGAGCTATTTGATTAAGGTTAACTATTCATGATTGTAAATAGTCAATATTTCTGATGGTACTCCTTGGTGTATTCCATTTTAAAATAATCATGTTTATATGGCTATGATAAATGTCCCTTTGTGTTGAGAAAATTAGAGTTGAAAAAATGGTTGCAAACAAATCATCCTTCTTCAACCAACATTCTAGTCAATGTACAAGTAACTGTTGGAGATTTGCCAACAGGTTAGTACTGATTGTATGTTTGTCATTGATGAAAACATATGGAAAGTACATTGTGTGGAATTCTTATATAGTAAGCTTTTAGTATATGTAGCATGGACATGATATCAGTGAGATATCATGGGCGCAGATGTTAACTGTTAGCACAGACAGTTATATTGCAGTTGGTGTCAGCAGTGTTCTTGACAGAGTAACAGACAGTGTTCTATGTATGCTTGTCCATACAGTTATCCTATGGGAATGCACCCATGGATTTATGTTGAAGACATGTTAGTGATGTTAAGTTCATGGACACGTAGTCTGGTGATGAACGCAAGAGAAGTTATGTAGTCACTATTTGCCGGTAGCAGTTTCCTATGTTTGTTCAGAAGAGCCGAAAAAGATTTTATTGGTTCTTGAGTTGCACCTATCTTGAAGATATGCACCCTTGGAGTTAAGCTTGGAGAATTATTATTGATGTTCGGTTAAGAGTGCATAAGTTAATTCAGCTTACAGAGAAAGTTCCAATTGTTTTGGTAGAGCCGAAAGTGTGTAGCGTGCATCTACATTTATTTTATTAAGACAGGTCCCAGAATGAGTTGCGTGCATAGTAGAGCTGACAAAATGTTTGTTGGAGTTTATTATGATTTCCCTAATATGATTTCAAGGTGGTTCTAACAGGCTAACTTGATTATATCATTTGAGGGAAAGATATTTATAGGCAGTCATTTGTGATTACTGAAGTGTGGTTCATGGTTGATTAAGAAAAGTAGAGCAGAGTGTGTGAGTTGTGGAACCATCTAAAGAAGGTCTATGTGACCAAGTAGAGTACTTGTGCTATTCATTGGAACTGATCCAAACAGTAGGTCAAAGTGCAGTTCACCAAAATCTAGATATAGTGTATATATGTTATTCAGAAGGTTGTAGCATTCGCCCATTTGAGCAGTGATCTCTCAGACAGTGCATCCTCTCCCCTAACAGTGACAATTATATAAGACTCCTAATAGGGTCTGACCCTTAACCAGGTCTACTGTACTTAATATATTGTAAATCTACTCCTAACAGGGTAAAGGATCTTCTAGCATTGATCATTATACACTAGTACAGAATATTAGTGGGTATCAAGTCCCATTCGGGTTTTTACCTATTTGGGTTTCCTCGTAACTAAAATATTGGTGTTGTGTTCAAGTGTTCTTTCATTGTGTTTATGCTTTATGTTTAAGTATACTTAATTGGATAAAGAATTGAAACTTATAGATAACGGATTCACCCCCCCCCCCCCCTCTCAGTTATCTCTTGGGACTATTCCTAACAATTGGTATCAGAGCCAAGTGCCTCAGAGAGAAATTTTAACAGCTTGAGGTTGATCAGATGGCATACTTTAGGAAAGAAATTCCTAAGTTCGATGGAGAGAATTATCTTGATTGGAAGAACAAGATGGTAACCCATTTACAGTGCATTGCTTTTGAAGTTTTTAATGTAACTGTCAAAGCAGCCAAGATTCCTACCTTAGAAGACCTTGGAAAAGATGATGCTACTGCTGTACAAAAGGAATTGTTTCATTATAATGCTATTGCTAAATAATCCCTTATCAGCGCCCTATCTGATGGTGAATTTTCAAAAGTAAAGAAGGTAGATACAACCCATAAAATTTGGAAGCACCTAGAAGACACATTTGAAGGAGACAAACAAGCAAAGGATGCACGCAGAAAGACATGGAAGAAAAGATACAATGCATTAGAGATGCTGCCTGAAGAAAACATCAAAGCTTACAATCAAAGGATTAATGAAGCAGTTGCTGGAATCAGGAACAATGGTGGAGAGATATCAGAAGAGGACATTATGGATAAAGTAATGACTAATCTTACTTTAGAATATGAAAGAAAGATCAGCATCCTTGATGAGACCATGTAGCTTGCATCAAATTTCAAGACAGAAACCTTGATCAGCAAGTTCTCATCTTTTGAGATTTCAAGATTGAAGACAGAACCAAAGAATGAAACAACTTTCAAAGCAATAGTTCATGGTAAGAAATCTGCAAACACCTCTAGAAATTTTGATGATGATGATGAAGATAAAACACTAGATGATTTTATTTCTATGGTTGCTAAAAGAGAAAAGAAAGGAAAGGGAAAATATGAAGGTCAATTACCATTTAAGTCCTTTTCATGTAATAAGTGGTCACTTTGCATCTAAGTGTCCCACTAGAGCTAAGAAGTTCAAAAAGGATTATAAGCCTAAGTATTCTAAGGAATGCTACTATGTTGGAGATGGAGTTTTAGATGAAGAATCAAGTGAAGAAGAAATTAGATTCATTGCTATTGTAGAGAAGATGAATAGTAAGTCAGTTCCTAAAGATGAGAAACTAAATCAAGAGCTAGCATTGATTTCACAAGCTAACATAAGGACAGACTGGATTATAGACAGTGGTTGTTCACATCACATGACAGGCAATAAAGGTAGATTTGTTCATTTGGACAAATACAATGGAGGTATGGTTAGATTTGGAGACAACACTCCTAGACATATAGTTGGTAGAGGAGCCATCACTTTGGATGGAAAGACCAGTACTGATGATGTTCTTTATGTTGAGGGTTTGAAACACAACCTTCTCAGTGTTGGATAGTTACTTGGTAAAGGCTATCAGCTAGAGTTCAAAGATGACAAATGCATCATTAACAACAAAGATGGTGTTATGATTGCATCAAGCACAAATACAAGAGGTAATATTTTTCAACTCAATTCAGAAGCAAGTTGTCTTGTTGCTAAAAGTTGATGATAGTTGGTTGTGGCATAGAAGACTATGTCATATGAATTTTGATAACATAGTAAAGATAAGAAATGTAAAGGCAGAAAGAGATCTACCTAGCATAGTAAAACCAGTTGATACTATATGCAGATAATGTGTGATGGGGAAGCATGTGAGAAATTCAATCAGGAGCAAGTAGAATTTAGCAAAGAACAAGTTGGATCTGATCCATATAGATCTATGTGGTCCCACTCAAACAAGATCATACTATGGTGAAAGGTATTTCATTTTTTTTGTTGATGATTATACTAGGATGATGTGGGTTGCATTCTTAAGAGATAAGTCAAAAGCACTTGATAAGTTCAAAATATTCAAAGCTAAGGTTGAGAATGAATCTAGATTAAAGATAAAATGTTTGAGATTGGATAGAAGAGGAGAATTCACCTCTGATAGATTTTATGAGTATTGCGAAGAACATCACATAAAGAGACAGTTAAATGCACCTAGAACACCTCAACATAATGGAATTGTAGAGAGAAGGAATAGGATCATCCTTGATACAACGTGCACCATTATGATAGAAGGAAAAGTGCACACACCTATTGGAGAGATGTGGTCAATATAGTAGTCTATACCATCAATAGAATTCAATTAAGGCCAGGCACAGACAAAACACCTTATGAGCTATGGTTTGGTAATGTTCCCACAGTGAAATACTTTAGAATCTTTGGAAGCAAGTGCTACATCAAGAGGGATGAAGCAGTAGGCAAGTTTGATGCAAGAAGTGATGAAGGTATTTTTCTTGGTTACTCTACTAAAAGTAAAGCTTATAGATGTTTCAATTTAAGATTGAAAAAGATCATTGAAAGTGCTCATGTAAAGATTGATGAAAAGTTTATGATTCAAGAAAGATATCATGATTACTCACCCATGATTGAAGAAGAACCTAGACCCTCTACAAGTGAGACAGTTATTGAAGAAATGTTTGATAGTATTGATGTGTTATTCAATGACCCTAAGACAAGTGAAGAAAATACTCCTAAGGCTAATGAGTTAGCATCACCCAAAGTTCCAAAGTTTACATCAATAATCATTCCAAGGAAGACATCATTGGAGATTAGAGTGGCAAAGTCTTAACAAGATCACAAGCAAAGAACTCAGTTAACAATGAAGCGGTGTGTTTACTATCTCAGATTGAACCTTTAAGTGTTGAAGATGCATGTAATAATTCAGATTGGCAAGATGCTATGAAAGAAGAACTTGATCAGATTGTTAAGAATGACACTTGGGAACTGGTCCCTAGACCTAGTGATAAAAATGTGATTGGAACAAAGTGGATATTCAAAAATAAGATAAATGAAGATGGTACAGTAGTAAGAAACAAAGCAAGATTAATATGTAAAGGATATGCGTAAAGAGAAGGCATTGATTATTCAGACACATTTGTACCTCTGAGTAGATTAGAAGCTATTAAGTTGTTTTTAGCTTATGCTATAGTTAAAAACTTCAAAGTTTATCAAATGGATGTCAAATCAGCATTCTTGAATGGAGACTTGAAAGAAGAAGTATACATTGAGCAGCCTGAAGGATTCACCTTATCAAACAGACTTGATATGGTATGCAGATTGAAGAAAGCCCTCTATGGACTTAAGCAAGCCCCTAGAGCATGGTATGAGAGACTAGATGGATACTTAACAAAGATTGGATTCAAGAAAGGAGCATTAGATTGTAATCTATTCATTAGAGAGACATCTAAAGGTTTGCTTCTTGTAGCTATATTTTTTGATGACATTATCTTTGGAGGTAATGAAAAACTCAGTGCTGAATTTGCCAAAGAAATGTAGAATGAGTTTGAGATGAGTATGATTGGTCCTATCAAGTACTTTTTGGGACTAAATGTGCAGTAGACAAAAAAAGGAATTTTCATTAATCAATCAAAGTATGTGAAAGAGATACTAAAGAAATTTGAGATGGATGATTGCAAGCTAGTAGAAACTCCTATGATCACTGGATGAAAGCTTACAAAAGAAGATGACTCACCAGTAGTAGTTATAACATTGTATAATTCTATGATTGGTAAACTCATATATCTTACTCAGACTAGACTTGATATTTCCAATGTAGTTGGCATAGTTGGAAGATTTTCAGTAGAGCCTAAACAAAGTCACCTCATGGCAATAAAGAGAATATTCAGATACTTGTAGGGCACTATAGATTATGGTCTATGGTATCTTAATTCAGAAAATGTTAAGCTTCATGTGTACACTGATGCAGATTGGGTAGGATGTGTTGATGATAGAAAGAGTACTTAAGGTGGAGCAGTGTTTCTTGGTGATAGACTTGTCACTTGGACAAGCAAGAAACAAAATTGTATTTCTTAGTCAACAGCAGAAGCGGAGTATGTTGTAGCAGCCTTGAATTATTCTACAATTGTTTGGATCAAGCAGATGATAAAAGATTTTGGAATTCAAATTAATTATCCTATTGTTATTCACTGTGATAACATTGGCACTATCAATATGTCAAAGAACCCTATGATGAATGCAAAGACAAAGCACGTTGAGATCAAGTATCACTTCCTAAGAGAGAAAGTGGTAGAGAAAGAAGTCAAGTTGGACTATGTGAGTACTAAAGAATAGTTGGCAGATATATTCACAAAGCCCTTACCTAAGGATACTTTTGAGTATCTCAGGGAGAAGTTGGGATTCATTCCCTTCCCTATTTCTGCCTAAAGAAAGAAGGAAAGGCATCAGTCCTTTGGGACTAGTGGAAGGTTGACTACTCTACCTCAGGAGTAGTACCGGTTCATAAAATGAATGGTTCCCTTTTCCATTGATGTCAAAGGGGGAGTATATATAGAGTCATGAAAAATAGAAGAGGAGTAATATACTAAGGGGTAGCAACACTCAGTTATGACCGTAGTATAGTTGAGGAAATGGAGAATATTAGAAATATTGCAGTAGATGAAGGATTCATCTTTGGGGGAGTTTTGAAGAGGAAATGGAGAATGTTATAAAAGAAATATTCATTTGGGTTGGTGGTGGTTTTTCATTCCACATGTTGCCATCAATGCCAAAGGGGGAGATTGTTGGAGATTTTCCAGCAGGCCAGTACTGACTGTATGTTTGTCATTGATGACAACATATGGAAAGTAGCATGCATGGAAGTCTTATACAATAAGCTTTCAGTATATGTAGCATGGACATGATATCAATGAGATATCATGGGTGTAGAGGTTAACTATTAGCATAGATAGTTATATTGCAGTTGGTGTCAGCAGTGTTCTTGATAGAGTAACAGATAGTGTTATGTGTATGGTTGTCCATATAGCTATCCTATGGGAATGCACCCTTGGATTTATGTTGAAGACATGTTAGTGATGTTAAGTTCATGGATGCATAGTCTGGTGATGAATGCAAGAGAATTTATGCAGTCACTATTCGCCAGTAGCAGTTTCCTATGTTTGTTCAAAAGAGCTGACAAAGATTTTATTGGTTCTTGAGTTGCACCTATCTTGAAGATATGCACCCTTGGATTTAAGCTTGGAGAAGTATTATTGATGTTTTATTAAGAGCGCATAAGTTAATTCAGCTTATAGAGAAAGTTCTAGTTGTTTTGGTAGAGCCGACAGTGTGTAGCATGCGTCTACATTTATTTTATTAAGATAGGTCCCAGAATGAGTTGTGTGCATAGTAGAGCTGACATAATGTTTATTGGAGTTTATTATGATTTCTCTAATATGATTTCAAGGTGGTTTTAATAGGCTGACTTGATTATATCATTTGAGGGAAAGATATTTATAGGCAGTCATTTGTGATTGATGAAGTGTGGTTCATGGTTGATTAAGAAAAGTATAGCAAAGTGTGCAAGTTGTGGAACCATCTAAAGAAGGTCTATGTGACCAAGTAGAGTACTTGTGCTATTCATTGGAATTGATCCAGATAGTAGGTCAAAGTATAGTTCACCAAAATCTAGATATAGTGTATATCTATTATTCAGAAGGTTGTAGCCTTCGCCCATTTGAGCAGTGAGCTCTCGAACAGTGCATCCTCTCCCCTAATAGGGACAATTATAAAAGACTCCTAATAGGGTCTGACCCTTAACCAGGTCTACTGTACTTAATATATTGTAAAGCTAATCCTAACAGGGTAAATTAGGATCTTCTAGAAAGGATCATTATACACTAGTACAGAATATTAGTGGGTATCAAGTCCCACTGGGGTTTTTACCTATTTGGGTTTCCTTGTAACCAAAATATTGGACTTGTGTTCAAGTGTTCTTTCATTGTGTTTATGCTTTATGTTTAAGTATACTTAATTGGATAAAGAATTGAAACTTGTAGATAATTGATTCACCCCCCCCTCTCAGTTATCTCTTGGGACTATTCCTAATAGTAACGAGTCATTCCATTCAAGAAAGACCATGTCTGACAATATCAACCCAGAATGAAATAAGGATTATGCATAATTTAGTGATTGTATCTTCCATTAGAGCCACTTCATATGCACAAGTGATGAACATGCATATTTGCCTGAGCGCTATTGGGAGCTTACCCAGCAACACATGTACTATTGTGAAAATCACCACAAATCTATTTTTTGTTGGGTCTAGCTCCGAGTATTGCTCAGTTGAATATGCATGTTTTTCACCTATGCATATACCTTCTATGATCAACTCTTATATGCACAAGTGATGAACATTCAGATTTTCCTAAGCAGTACTTTGAGTATTCCTTGAACACATGTACTATTGTGAAAATCATCACAAGTCCATTTGTTGGAGGAAATCTCATAGTACACATGTTTGGAAGTTTGAAGGAAACAAGATAATTTGAAGAGTCATGAGTCTTAAGATTGTACTTAATATAGCCAAGCTTCATTCAATGGTACATTCAAACATGAAATAAACCATTTTTAAACCAGATTAAACTAGTAAACCAAAGGACATACTAATTATAAGGAAACTAGTAAACCAAAGGACATGCTTTTACTACTAAGTCTTTATTTGTTGGGCATACTAATCATAAGTACTTGACATATATCACAAATGTTGCTAATTAAGGTTGGCAAGATTCTTACGCCTATCCTAAAAAAAGACTATCAAATCATTATGCTTTCAAATCAATTACCTATCGACATATCCCTTGGGAGGGAGAGAAGCCAAACACATAAAGAACATGCACATAAACATGGCAGCTGAAAAACTTAAATGGAATACACCAAGAAGTACCAAATGATGAATGCTCAATTGTTGTAATGGAAAAGCATCAGAACCATCCATTTCTAGAACTTGATTTTCTAGTCTAAATGATTTTTCTATAGTCGTAATGATTTTTCTATAGTCGTAATGATTTTTCTATAGTCTTAATGATATTTCTTTCATCCTAATGTTTGTTGCTCTTGATAAATTAGGCCTTGAATTTGAATTTTTGTTCACTATTTTATTTCATCTTGATATTTCATTCATTTTTCATATACACATGAGAGACTACACATGCTAATAAAAAAATGAGCTATTTGATTATTCACTGTTCATTATTGTAAATGGCCAATATTTCTAATGGTACTCCTTGGTGTATTCCATTTAAAAATAATCATATTTCTATGACTATGATAAATGTCCCTCTATGGGCCTATGAATTGTGGGCTTAGTTCCATGTTTTCTTTCATTCTTGCATTTGAAATGTTAGATATGGGCCGCATAGAGAGTTATTATGTGTATCATTGTTGGTGATTATTTAATTGCAATATTTTATTTTTTTATTTTCTTTTCTTTGTTTTCTTGTTGTTTCTTTTCCATTTCTACAATATGGACATGTAATTTGCTTTGACCACTTTGCTTTATGTTGTGGGCTACAAGGTAGAGCCATTAGGCCTCTGTGACAGTTTGAAGCTATTTACCCTATTGATACCCTTGGTATTTTGGACCACCCCTTGGAGGATAGGAACACCATAGAGATGCTCAATATTATTACATGGCTCATTTGAAGGTGGTTTTTTTGTTTTTCCTTGATTTTTCGGGGTCATGTGGTTATAGTATTGTGCAACAGGTAGCTCTATTTCACAGCATAAAACCTTTGTTTACCAATAAGCCTCTTATTGTAGTTTGTAATAAGATTGATTTGAAACCACTAGAGACTATTCTACAAGCTTGAAGAAGCAATATATTTTGGCAAATGAAGAGTGGAAAGAAGATGATATTCTTGAGATCATGGATGGACACAATGTTGCAGACTTTATTGATCCAGATATCTTGCAAAGGCTTGAAGAACTAGAGAGGGAAGAAGGGCTTAGGATGGAAGCTAAGGGTGATGAGGATGATGAGATGGGGGAAGTGGAGTTGAATCCTGATGAAAAGGAAGCTCTGGCTGCAATTAGGAAGAAGAAGAAGATTCTTATCGTCGAACACAAATTGAAGAAGAGTACTGCTAGCATGGGAAGACATATTTCTAGCCTAGGCTTGGATCCTTCGACATATTTTTCTTGGGAAGCTAATTTCTTATATGTCATCTACTTCATTGTTATGAACCTAATTGTCATAGGATCCAAGCCCAGGCTAGAAAGGTGTCTTCCCAAACACATAAAAAACATGCACATAAACATGATAGCTAAGAAACATAAATGTAGATATCACAACAGCTGAGAAAAATAAATGTAGGCATCATGGTCACAATTTTTTGGAGACAACATAATTGAGTTGTATACCCAGATGATTCAAAGCAACTACTACTCTGGTTCCATAGGAGTAGTAGTTGCTTTGCATCATCTAGGTATACCACTCAATTATGTTGTCTCCAAAAACTTGTGATGATGATGGCTACATTTATGTTTCTCAGTTGTTGTGTCCCAAGACCCCTTATGACCCTTTATGACCCTTTATGACCCTTAAGAATACACATCTTAGAGGTCTTAAAATGTCATAAAGGGTCATAAGATGCTCCTAGGAGGGGCCAGATGAGCTTCCACCTTCACATGGTTGGCCCTGTTAAGTAGAGAATGTTAAAATATTCTTGAAACAAAGAGAAGCTCAATAATTTAAGGTCTCAGTCCACGGAGATGGTGAAAAATGACAGGAATCAATGATGGAGAGTTTTTAGATATTGAGAAGACAAATATGTAGTGGAGGCTAGAAGGGATTTTTGTGGAGATTTGCTAGAGAGGGTTTCCAGATTGAGTACCAGTGCAAAGGTAATGATTCAATACTATGTTTATAAAACCTTCACAAATATCCCTTTTTTTGCATCCACTCATACCTCTTCTCAGAATCTAGAAAATTTGGATACTATTTCTCATCCATGCATGAAATGTGCTAGTGATCGTATCAAATTACTTTTGTGAGACTCAGATCAATTATGAGAAGGTAAACAACAAGATAATTTTATTGTATCTTTCAATATTTCTTTTATCCATTCATATTTTCTGCTTTCTCTTATATTGGATACTATGCAGTGTACATAAAGGCAAGGCGATGATTATTCTCAACAATCGACAGGTATAAGTCTTCCAGCCCTTACCCAGTAGCTAGGACTAAAGATAGCAGAGCTTAAGAGACCATCATAGTTGGTCTCCATCCTTGGTCCATATACTGACAAAACATTTTACATTTCGTTAGCTCATCAAATGCGATGATTTGGAAGAATTTAATGGATGATATTTTCATGTATGATGTACATTATTTTAGTTTGATGCTGAATGAATTTATCTACTTCATACACTTGAAGACATCGAGAAAATCCATGGGAGGAGATGCTTCTTTATCACTGTGTTTGATGTCTACAAGTACGTAGAGTCAATAAACTCATGCAATGTCAACTTAATAATATACGTTATCATGAAAATATTCTATTAAATTATTTCAAATCCCCTCATTTGATGAGCTAACAAAATGTAAAATGTTTTGTCAGTATATGGACCAAAAACAGAGACCAACTATGATGGTCTCTTGAGCTTTGTTTTCTTTACTATGCTAATTCGTCACTTTTTCAAAAAATAGGAAAGCATTTATGACAGATGCATCATACGTCCGATGGATTGTCCTGTCAGTAGTATATTACATACTGTCAGATATCTGACAGGATTCAATAGATATGTGCGACGAGACTGCTATACCTTCGATGGATTATCCTTTCAAAATATATTACATATTTGTCACCTCTCCGACTAAGCAAACATCATAAAAATAATTTTTTAACACATCGGTCCCATAGTAAAATTGCTATTTATGTCCCCAATTCCAATGGGTAATGATGTCAGAATATTGACAGTTATCACTTTTGTCACCATTTGCAATGCAAAAATGCCGACGGACACGTGTCAAAATTCTAACAAATAGGCATTGCAAATCCAACACATGGCCATCAGAATTTGGCCTCAAATGTCTAGTGTTGAAATTTTTTTGTCAAGGTATTAGAGAGAAAATAATCACCAATATTTCATGGAACAAAGCCAAGGATGTTCTAATTTCACATGAAATTGGCCATAAGTATAGATAATAACAAAGGGAACATTGAAGCACTTAGTACCAACCACAACTAGAAGGGTGATAGAACCTATGGTAGGACAAGTTAAACCATCATTTAGCTAAATAATAATATCAAATTTATTATATGTATCTTAATGAAACTATCTTGTAAAGAGGTGCTCCTCAGTAATAGCATAAGTCACACTTACTATATCAATAAGAACTCCTCGTGAGAACTTTACCTCAATTTTGTAGTAATGTATAGAGGTCCATTGGGTGCCTTAATAATTTCCTTGGAAATGTAGTGCAATGTTAAAACTCATTTTGGATTTATCATTAAGGTTCATAAACCTATTGGCCTCATCAAATATGTTATTAGCTTTCATTTCTTTAGGTTTTCTAGGATAAAAAATATTGGTGTAATCAGAAGGTAAAGGATTAGTAAATATTTACATGTTTTGGTGAGTGGGTACTATGAATTTATTTCTTTTATGGTATTAGAATCAATAAGATCATGGATAATATTTTTTTTATCTAAAAGAATTTTTTTCAGTATCGTGACTAGTTTCATAATGATATTGGAAAAAGGATTTAGGGTCATAATAAACTAGCAATGGTTTTGAAAATTTGATAGGTTTGATAGGAAAAAAATTTAACACATTAGCATTAATTCAATTAAGCATAATATTATGTAAAGTTTTAGAAAGTGGATTAAAATTATGACTTGAGAAGATTGATCTAATAAAAGAACCCCACTGGATGTTGGCGCTACCACTCTTTTATCAATATGAATTGAAAAATTGATATTAATCTTCATGGATTCTTTATTTTTCATTTGATTTTTTTAAAATTGTTGAGTGGCATAATTATTATCATATAAAGCCATAAGCATTGAAAAAAATTGTATAACGGGTGTAAATTTAGAAAATAGCATCTTATCTTTAATGTCTTTTTGTAAATTAAAAAATAAATTCTTTGAACATTACCATTAGGCCCCTACGATAAGAATCTTGAGAATGATTTTTATTTTATTTTTTCCAATAAAATGTGTCACTTTATCTTTTATCCTTGTTTACAATGAATCAAATTAGTCCAAGTAATTTGAGGACCAATAGCCATATTTTTAATAGAGTCAATGGAATGAGGAAAAGAACAATAGCATTGCAAGACCTTACTCTAATGGTTCTACAAAAAAATTATTCATTATTATATGATCATTTGATAATTTAGTACACAAGGTTTGAAATGTTTTTACATGAGTCAAAGGAGAAAATTATGTATTATATATCTCTATTGGAGGAATTTCCATGTATTGAGAGATAATACTATAGCTAATTTTATGGGAAGTGAGCTAGCTATGCCACATATTGGAACATTGAATTTTCATTGGATCATGGAAGCTATTTTTTTTTAAGGATGAGAAACCTTGAGATACATTTTTCATAGTGTCTTTGGTCGACAAATTGGCATTGGACATGTTCGATTATGAAGGAGTTGCAATATTGTGATCTAAATTGATGGAGCACTCGAGTAGGAAATTGAAACATTTTGGTAAGTGGATAAAGGATATAGTTGGTAAATATATGGAATACTAATATAAGTGGGTACATAAGGGTTTTCACTAATAACAATTTATCTAGGAATAACATGTGTCAAATTAATGTTTTTTGTAGAGGTGTCCACTTGCCATCACAAGTGGTGTATAATGAGAGAACAAAAGTGAATGATTCAATATTATTCAATAACCAATAGGAGTTTTTATATAATGCATTATCTATATGGTTGGATGGTTACCAGCTGATATATTGTTGGATAGTTACAAACTACACAAACAATATATTACACCAACATTCCCCCCCTTAATACATTGATCCTAAGTGATCATACTCACATTGCCCTAGGGACCCCCCCTTAAGGCTTACATAACAAAACATGCTGATTAAATAATTTGAGTAAATATTTTGAGAAAATTTTCATCTAAAGTAACAAATCCTGAATCATGCAAGGCTCCATCAAGTTGTATCTTGACCCTTGGAAAGGTGTAGCTTTGAGCTATGTTCTTAAGCCCTCGGTCCCAAACTCTCGAATCACAAAGTCTTGCATTATTCAACAATGATCCCTAAGAGATGCAACAGATATCTATCATTGTCTAGTGACTGCAAAAGGGTATAATTATTGATCATATACTCTAAATCTCACTGGAAAACAATCCATATTAAGCACAATATCAATTTCCAAACCTGTCTCCAAAATGAATCTTCAAACAACATGCATTATGAAAACTTGTCAACATTAGAAAGCTAGACAAAATTGAAAACCAAAAAAAGCCAAAAATGCTTCTCATACAGAACACCATCTCAAAGCGAGAAGGTGACTTGAGATGATGAAAATTCTTCCTCCCTCCAATGCCGCCAAGCTCGAAAAGTGAAGGTTCCAAGCACAAGATTCTGATTAATGGGAGACTCAAAATCTTTAATGACCTCTCCATCATCTAATGTATTCTCATCTTCAATGCATGCAACATTTCCTTCTTTAGATTGCTCTTTTAGTTTTCCTTTAAGAGAATCACTAGCTTTGGTTCTACAAACCCATGCTATGTGCCCCTTTTTCTTATAGTAAAAACATTTATTGTCTCTTCTATTTTTATTTGACCATATTTTAGTACTTTGTGAGTATAATGCCTAGTATATTCAATGATCTTCTTCTATGACTTCCTTTGTCCTCTTTTCTTCTGCTAGAAGGGTTGAAATCATATCCTCGAAAGTCTGCAAAAATTGTACCTAGCTGTGGACACAACACTTCAGTAAAACATTAGAGATTAGCAAATCAAGAAATCTACAAATGGAACAAACATTTGACATTCTACATTTTCTAAAGGTCCTATTGACCAAGTTTGACTAGGTTTGACCATGAGTTGACCATGGTTGACCAAGTTGAGATTCAAAGAGTTTGATGTTAGACAATCAATTAAGTTGAATACAAGATTCCTTTGATTTATTGAAGGTCGATTATGCAAGCAGTCGGTCGTCCTAGGTCCAAAAATTTTAAATCATGATTTTGACAATATAAATGATCTCAGATTTCGATCTTGATCCTGAAAATGGGTTCAGAATGTCAAAATTAGCTAGGGATACAATTTTCACACAAAACAGAGCACTTCAAAAAATTAGGTCAAAAACCTAGATAAGGCCCAAAAGGGTCATTTTCAATTCATTTTCACTTTTGAATTTTATAAAACCTTGTGGAGCCCTCTGAGCTAAAATGAAGGTTCATGTCTCCTCACACCAATTTGAGTGCAGCCGCCGGTACCAAAGACCTCAGTAATATGGGAATCCAGTAAGTGCACCTCTATGCCACTCTATGAATTCAAAATTTGCTTGTTTTATGCTTTTTAGGAATTTTTAGATGTTTTTTAAGAAATTTTCAATTTTTGCATCATGTTAACTCATACAACAGTCTGTTTGCACTCATACAAGTTTTCAAGCCAAATTTGATTGTCGTGTGAGATGTGTAACTCGTATGAGAGGGACCCATTTGTCGTACGACATTTCATTGAGTCCCTCAAGTATTGGGCGAGAGCCTTTACAATGTCATATAACTATGATGTGTCATATGGGACCTAGTATATTGTCGTACAACTTTTGGCACCAGTCTGAATTGTCATATGGAAAATAGTGACCATTTTTTAGGTCCTTAGGTCAATTTTTCAAAATTTTTGATTTCATGGCTGATTTCCTTGGTCTTTTATACACCTTTTGAAGTATTCAATTTCTCATTTTCTGTGCTTGTAGCCTAATTTTTCACCAAGTTACTAATAGGTTGTCCTTTTTTGTGTTGTGTAGGTTCATCACTCAGATGTACATTTCTGTATTTCATACCCTACCACACAAAGGCTTTACTTGTCACTACCTGACCCTATGAGAGTACACCTTGTAGCATGTGGGTTCAAGTTTTTGATCTGGTTACCTGATATTCGGGTTAGCCATGGCCTTCTTACTGCATTGATTGAGCAGTTTCATTCAGAGACACAAACATTTCACTTTCCTACTAGGGAGATCACTATTACTCCCGAGGATGTTTATAGGATACTCCGGATTCCATTTCATGGCCCACGCCCAGATTATATTAGTGCAGGCAACACAAGATTGTAGGCTTTTTGCACATTATTTGGTGTTGATGAGAAGATAGTGCATCAGATCTCTTGGGAGATACCGGTTCAGAGATATGGACACACTCACTAGCTAGAGTGTATTCTTACAAGGATGATTGGAGAGATCATCATGTCCGATCATCAGCAGAATGGTCTCTTGATGGGTTGGGCCCCGATAGTTTCACGTCTCATGGAAACTCCTTTTGAGCTTGGTTGGGGTCAGTGCCTCCTGGCACATATGTTCTCTGAGATGCATGAGATTGTCTACCATGAGAGTAAGACATTTGCATCTAGTGCTTTAGTTTTACAGATTTGGGCATGGGAGCACATCCCGATATGTCAGTTGATTTGTACAGATGAGAGACAGCCATAGGAGCCACTGATCTATAGGTATTCTAGATACATTAGACAGGCCTGAATGGGTCACACCGAGTACTAGCAGCATGTATTGGATGACATGACCTTTGTCATTTGGAGACCATATTTGCAAATTGAGGCATGCCTAGTTGCTCATGTTTAGTTTGGTTACTTTTGTCAGATCTGGATCTTGATAGGACAATCCACCATAGTTTTGGAGAGATTCATCATTACTCGTGTCTAGCAGTAGTATGCCATCATTTAGGATGCACCCCAAGATTTTGTTTCTTATGCACGATTGGTGTGAGAGATCAAACTAGGATTGTTAGCCTGGCTGTCTTATGCAGATTGTAGTCTCGAGTACAGGGAGCTTGTCAGCCATGATTGGGATTACATGCCACAGGTGGCTGATGCTAGAGTCACAAATGCCTTTATTACATATTTAGCAAAGCATCTGATGATGTGTTTCTCTGACCCTACAGAGCTCAATCCCACTATGGAGGATGCAGAGGATGTCACAGGTATCCCTATGCGTAGATGCTAGAGATGGAGAGAGGTGCAGATACCAATGGTGCATCCGACACCACCGTGGCCTAGAGTAGTGATGACCCCTCCGAGGCCATCAGGACATATGAGACCTCCCAAGCCTCTGAGTGTTCCAATAGGTGGGCCTATAGTTTTTTAGTGGAGATATACCAGAGGATAGGACAACACAGTAGGTGGTGTTGGTAGTGTGGAGGATGTTCTAGGAGCTCAGCAGGATGCTCCAATGGAGGAGACATGGGATGCTCCTGATTTTGACTTGGGTGAAGAGGTTCATCACCATAAGACACGTAGAGAGGCTAGTCCAGAGCAGCCTATAGAGGAAGGAGAGGCAATAGCAACTAAGGCAGATCCTTGACTGAGATAGACATCTTAGGATGTTATCAAATGACTTCGATAATAGTTATGGGATCATAGGATTCATAGAGTGACTTTGGAGGTTCAACTCCGAGATCGTGAGAGACAATTGTGGGAGTGGGAGGCTGATGTGAGATGCTTGTAGGCTGAGGTAATTCACCAGACTAATTGGGAAGTGTATTATGTGTCAGCCTACTATTCTTTTGTGCCACCTGGGTAGAGGATGACTTCCTACTCCCAGTATATGATAGACTCCGAGGGAGCTAGGGACCCTCATGCTGATCCACCACCAGATCCACCTGCTAGAGGAGGAGTTGCACCAGATGTTGAGGACCATGTAGATAGATGATTTGTTATATTCCTTTGTTTTTGTCTTTTTTATTATACCTCATAGTTCATTGTAGCTCATTCTTTTGTACAGAGTGCCAGTAGTGCACCCCCTCATACTCTTTCGATATTCTGATATATATATATATATATATATATATATATATATATATATATATATATATATATATATATATATATATATATATATATATATATATATATATATATATATATATATATATATATATATATATATATATATATATATATATATATATATATATATATATGAGATCAATTTGTGGTTGTGATGTCATAGTACTTGTCATTTTTTAGTTTATGATGTAATATCATGTGATGAGTATGTATGAAAATGCTTCTTTTATTGTTGAATGTATGAATTATGCAATGAATGTTTTCTTCCAAATGTATCAATATGCAATGAAATATTTTCTTCCAAATATATGAATATTCAATGCAATGATAGATAATGTAATGTTATGTATGATTTCTTTTCATTCTTATATGGATGCACCTATATGAATTCTAATGGATTTATGAAATAATTTATGGTATGAAATGCAATTTAAATGCAATGATACACATGATATGTGGTTGCAAGTACGTGAAGAAGACAATTTCTTAGTCATTGTCAAAATGAATGTGTAACCTAGGATGGTAACTACTTGCTGATTAGTTTAAGGAGACCTCCATATGATTTTCAGTCCTTCTAATGTGTTTTAGTGCAAATTAGGAGAATTTAAACATTTGATCTGTTGGAAAGCCATAAGAAATGTAACCATGCAAAATGCAACAATGCAAATGAAATGCAAGACATAAGACTTAGTCACTAATCATGTGTTAGTCTTTATCATCATGGAATTTATTAAGTAACCAAATAGTCGATACAATGCCTACTAGCTAGGCAACCATAGGCATATGACTATTGACTTTTAGTTGGAAATGTCAGATTAGATATAAGCACCAAGGCACAAAAGCCAGGATGACCTAAATATCATGTCCATTTTGATTTTGCAATTTGTATAGCCATCAGAACATAAATATTGTGATGACCTGAATACACCTTGTGTACAAACACACCAAGAAATTGGGGAGATTATTTTGAATCCAATGTGAATAACCCACATTGACCCTTTATCATTCACATCCTTGGGTAAGATCATGTTTCATAGTAGGAGTAAGAAATCACTCAAAAAGATAATAGTTAGATCAGCCTTCCTTGAAGCATCCAGGTATCGATGGTTGAGGTACACATGGTCATCCAATACATGATGGAGGCACTTATAGTGGACACCAATTCAATCCCAATTTTCCAAAGTTGTTAGATTTTCACATGTAAACAGAAGACAAAGAAAAGATTACGCCCCTAGTCATCAGTCTCTAAATCATGTAAAGGACATCCTTGAGGATCTTGGAGGAATTGAATATGAAGAAATATCAATGTGAATCAGTAAGCATACAAGGAGATAAAATCATTTGAGCAAAGATTATTCTTGTATGTTTGTTTTGTTTTTTTCATTAATGTTTGTTTGGTGTGAAAAATCCTTTCTTGATGAGGAGACTAACTCAAAAATAGCTTTGGAAGGACCTTGACTAGATATGACTCATTTGAAGCATACTAGAGACCATAGGATATGACATTGATTGCCCCCAAGTTTGAAATATTGATAGGAATGCAGACACTTTTGAGCTTGGTACACTGACCAACTTTATTGAAAACATCACACGAAAGCAAACCAGGAGATATGTACAGACTAAAGAAGAGTGAAAACTGGGAAAGACCAAGATTGCACTGATAGATGGAGCATTTTGATACAAGTGGCACCCATTTGTCAAGTTTTCACCATCTTGGTAGAGATTCTATTTTTGCTACCAAGCCACCTGTTTACTAGGTTTTCACCAAGGCACTTTTTTTTTTTTGGTATTTTTTCATTTTTTCATTTTTTTTGTGATTCATCAAGGTGCCTATTGCTAGGTTTTCACTAGGATGATCATTTTTTTTAGGATTTTTTCTGATTTTTATGATTTTTTCAAGACCCTTTCATAGACTGGATGCCTTAGGCATAGAATTTCTTCAGATGGAGAATGTTGATTGGTTCCCAAAGTTTTTCTCCTTCAGTCGTTGAGAGTTGATAGGCTCCAAAGCCAAAAGTAGAAGTGACAACAAAGGGACCCAGCCAGTTGGGTTCAAACTTCCCCTTGTGTTCTCAATGGGATTGATTTTTAGTATTTTCTCTCAAGACTAGATTGCCAACTTGAAATTCTCGATGTCTAACTTTCTTGTTGTAGCCTCTAGACATCTATTTCTAATATACTCTGAGATGATCATGCACTATCTGCCTGCACTCATCTAGTAGTTCAAGTTCTTGCAACCTAGACACTCTTTAGTCCTCATCAGTTACTAGACCATGCATTCTGATTCTTAGTGATGGGATTTCAACCTCAATAGGCAGTACCACTTCAGACCCATAAACTAAAGTGAAAAGAGTAGCTCCATTGGGCATTCTGATACTTATTATGTAGGCCCAAAGAGCTAGATTTATCATTAGGTGCTAGTCTCTTCCTGTCTTATTGACTGTTCGATGCAGGATTTTCAATAAGTTCTTATTGGATGCCTTAGCTTGTCCATTCCCTTGAGGATGGTAAATAGATGACCAATGTTGAGTGATCTTGAATTTAGCACATAAGGAGTCTAAGTCCTTATTATTGAATTGGCCTCCACTATCTGTGATGATGGAGTGTGGTATACCATATCATAAAATGATGTAATTCAGTATGAACATTGATATTTATTTTCCCGTGGCCTGTGTTAAAGGAACTTCTTCTACCCACTTTGTGAAATATTCTGTAGTTGTTATCATATGGGTATGACCATTAGAATAATGAGGATAGATAGCACCAATGAGATCGAAGGCCCACTGTTGAAAATGCCATTGAGTTGTAAAGGGAATTAGATCTCTCCCTAGCACATGAATCAAGTTTCCATGGACTTGGCATTTCTGATAGTTCCGAGCAAATTTCATAGCCTATTTCTCCATGTTGGGCCAATAGTACCCGGCCATATAAGTTTTCAAGCTAGTGTCAAACCGGTGGAATGTGATCCACAAATACCTTCATGGACTTCCTCTAATGCGCGTTGTGAATCTTCATGTTCTAAACACCTAAGGAGTGTACCATCTAGACTTTATTTGTATAAATCATTACCAATGATGACATACCATGATGTGTTTTGGATAAGGTAACATTTTTCATGGTGATTAAAGGTATCGGGAATGACTTTGTCTCAAAGCTAGGAGTATAGGTTTTTGTAGCAAGAGGAATCATGACCAACAATGATGCAGATCATGCAGGTTTCTAGACAATCATAGGTAGGGAATGACAGTGCTTCCACTAGGAACTTGTAGCCTAGCTCATGTTTGGGTTGCTGCAGTAAAGATGATAGTGTTGCCATAGCATCAGCAGCCTTGTTCTCCAATCTAGGAATCTATTCAAACGTGATAGATATGAAATACTTCTTTAGATCATCTACCATGCATTTGTATGGAATGAGTTTCTCATCTTTTTTTTGATACACATCATTGACTTGGTGTATGCCCAGTTGTGAGTCTCCATGAATGTGTAGTTCATAACTCTCCATTTGATTGCCATTTTCATGTCATTTAGTAAAGCTTCATAACTAGCTATGTTGTTGGTACAAGGGAACTTGATTCTAAATGCCTTTGGAATGGAGTAACCCTATGGTGTTATGAACAATATGCCAGCTCCAGATACATTCTATGTGTGGGACCCATCAAAGAATAATTTACATGTTATTGTTGATAGATGCATGATAGAAGAATCAGGAAATTCCATTTGCATTGGTTGATCATCAAACATTGGTGCTTCAGCTAACTAATCTACAATGACTTGTCCTTTGATATCTTTTTGTTCAACATGGTTAATGTAAAATTTGCTCAATAGCATGACCCATTTTGCTAGTCTACCCGTGAGGGAAGCTTTTCTTAATAAGTACTTCGGTGGATCAATTTTAGCTATCAATAGTGTAGTATGAGCCAACATGTAGTGTTGTAGCTTCTATGATGCAGAGATGATAGCTAGACATGCCTTCTTTATCATGGACTAGTTCTTTTCATAAGCTACCAATGTTCTTCTAATGTAATAGATAGCTTGCTCTTTCTTGTTTTCATCATGTTGTGCTAGTAATGCCCCTAGTGAAGTATTTGTAGTGGAGATATACAGTATCAGTAGCTTCCCTTGAATAGAAGGCATGAGAATAGGTGGATTTTCCAAGTATTTCTTGATATGGTTGAAGTTCTTTTCACATTCTTCATTCCATGAGAAGGTCACACCTTTATGTAATGTCTTTGTGAAAGGTTTTGATATATCCGCTAGCTGAGATATGAAATGTCTGATAGATTGTACCCTTCCTTGAAGGGTTCTCATTTGACTAATGTTTTTAGGAGGTTGCATTTCCATGATTTCTTTGACCTTTTCTAGATCTACTTCGATTCCTTTCTTTGAAAAAATGTACCCTAGAAGTTTTCCTGAAGTGACACCAAAAGCACATTTCTTAGGGTTCAGTCGGAGACTAAAATTTTCCATTCGATATAGTATTCTACTTAAGTCAGCTAGATGTTTAGATCTTTCCATTGATTTAGCTAAAGTGTCATCAACATAATCCTCCATAGTTTGATGCATCATATCATGGAAGATAGATGTCATAGCTCGTTGATATGTAGCACCAGCATTCTTAAGACCAAATGGCATTACATTCTAGCAGAAAGTACCCCATGCATAGGTGAAAGCTATCTTTTCTTGATCTTCAGGAGCTATCTTGATTTGGTTGTATCTAGAGAAACCATCCATTAAAGAATACATTTCAAATATTGCAGTTATGTCCACTATCATATCGATGTTTGGTAGTGGAAAGTCATCCTTAGGGAATGCTTTGTTTACATCTCTAAAGTTTGTGCACACTCTGATTGATTTGTCTAGTTTTGATACTAGAACTATGTTGGAGATCCATTCTAAATAGTCTATAACTCAAATAAATCTGGCCTTTAGTAGTTTCTCAAATAAATCCTGGAGTGATAGAAAGATGATGCATAATGAGATCAGGAACTAACCCTAGCATATCTAAACATTTCCATGCAAATTTGATCTTCTTCTTTGTTAAGAATTTTGTAAAAGCCATTTTTTCTTCATTTGAGATAGATTGTGCTACATGAATCAACAGTGGTTCTTCTGTTGTGCCCAAATTGATAGATTGAGTGGGTTTTATCAATACTAGAGATCTATCCTATAAATGACTTAGAAGAAAACCAAACATATCATCCTTAGGCACCTCAGAGAGGTTTTCACCTTCAGATACATCTCTTATTTTTACTATTTTAGGTTCTGAGATTGCCACATAATGGTTTTCATCCTCAAAACTCTTTTTCTTTTTATTCTTATTCTTTTGAATAAGATATTTGATATTTGACTCTATCATGCTGATGCTAGGCTCATTCATGGAAGTTTCCATAGGTTCTACTACATTTAGGTAGCATGTGAGAGCATAGTCAAATTGGAAGGTATGAATGTCTTAGCTTGGATTAGTAGATGTTTGGTCAATAAGCTCTAGGTGTCAGATAGTAAGCATGGGGAAGGATTGAGTAACCATGTTTATACATATAGTGTTGTCATCATTGGTCTTGATTCATCTCTGAAATTAAAGGATGATATTACTACTCAGAATGTTCATTTCGTTAAGCATCTCAATGTCATTGTTGGATCTTGCATTAGTGATAAGTAAATCACACTTAAAAGGCTGTCATTTCATTCTAGACTCATTTTGGGTGTAGGTGTGTATCGATGAATGACATCAATATGTTTATCAGTAATAATGTCCTCTTCCTCTGGTTCTGGAATGACTCCCCATTCATAATCATTTGATTCTTCATCCAGATCCATGGGAAAGTGAAGAACATGTGTAAAGTCAAGATGGATTCCCTAAGAAGGTTTAACTTTGAAATTTGAGAGAAATTCATAGTCATGGGAATCTGTCTCAGAATCACTTTTTGTTTCCTAAATGTTTAGCTATTGTGATTGGTTCACCTTCTTCCTCTTACTTGTTTTTAAGATCAATCGGTTCTTGTGTGGTGACTGTCTCTTGTTTAGTAGTAGGTTCTTGTGTGTTTACCACATTGATTATCTTAGGTTCTTTTTTATTTTCAAGAAGATCTAATATATGCTGAGGTATACGTTTATAAGGAAAAATGTCACTTGTGTATGAATCATCATTGTCTGAGTGTTTATGTTCTTCCTTTTGTTGAATATCTGGTTCTATTTGTTATATGACATGTGTAGAGCTTTTTCTGAGATGGAAAGGTTTCTTCTGATATCCTAGTCCTGTAGTATCTTTGGTTGTTCTTCCATAGTGTTCAATGGGTTTCATAATGCCTTTTCCTCTTGTTCCCAGAGGTCCTTTTCCAGTTTATCCCATTTTAGACATCAATTTGTGACCTGGTCCATATGATTTGGTAGGGATTTTAGGTGTTTTATAATCACATTTTTGGACTATTTGTGATTGAGATTCATCTTTTTATAGCCACACTAGTATAGTCTCTTCTTCATCTGATTCTTGTTTGGATACTCATTCTGTGATAAAACTCCAATCAAATATGATCTTGGATTCTTTGGATGTCACTTTCACCTTTTCTGAAGGTTGTCCATAAGGTTTTGGTGATAGTGGAAGAGATGTGAGAGATAGTACTGGTTCCATTATGTATTCTCCCATGCCAGCATCTTTAATATTGACTCCTTTTGATAGGTATTCCCTTTTAGATGTAGAAGCTATGTTTGTTTGTTTAGTAGAAGACTCTCTGTTGTGTGGAACAAGTTTATCAGCACTTTCCTTCAAGGTGTTGCATGATGTTGATATGTCTGTTGGTATAGTGACCTCTATTGTGTCATAGGGAAACTTTAGACATTGATGGTATGTTGATGGAATATCTTGCATCTTGTGTATCCAGGGCCTCCCTAGAAGAATATTATAGGCCCGGGGAAGATCTAGTACTTGACAAGTGATATCTCTAATGACAAGTCCTATTCTGATAGGTAGCACAATGACTCCTTTGGAATTTCTCTCTTGTTCATCATATGCTTTTATGGTTATCTTATTTTTAGGATCAATAGCATCTTCTGACAATCCCAGTTGTGTAACCAATTTGTAGGAACAGATATTTAGACCAGCACCTCCATCTATCAACACATGTTTGACATTATGGTTTTGGATTAAGACTTCAATATGCAAGGGTTGGTTATGCGGATGACTCAATGAATTTTCATCTTCTTTTGAAAAGGATATGTATTGAGGGGATTTTAGGTGACTCACCATTTTTTGGAATCTATCAAGATCAAGTTCTTCAGGAACATTAGATAGCTAGAGCTATCTAGAATTGCACAATGAGCAGGAGAGATGCAAAGCAACTCGAATATAGAAATTTTGGCATTAGTATGTTGCAACTACTGTATGATGTTGTATTATATCTCTTTGGACTCTTTTGAAATGGAATATTTGGAAGTGGTCCTTTGTTTAGACACAAAAGCTAGATTAAATGGGACCTTCAGGGCATTTGATGAACCCGAGTTTTGTCCTTGGAGATTCACTTGAGTTTGTGATTGAGTAACTACATTAGCCACTTTATTATCTCTATCCTCTTTCACAATAGTGATGACATTATAGTGTTTAGATGAGAATGGTTCTACCATGTTGATGACATCATTGTTACCAGAGTGGGTGTAATTGACCTTGGAACCCATATTAGTTACAGAAGATGAATCTCCTTGATTATGCTTTGGAAAGGGTTCCATGAATGTCGTGTGATAGTTATTGGTTTTATGGTTGTCAATTACAATTTCTCCATCATCAATTTTATCTTCAATGAGATGTTTCAGATGCATATAGTTATTGTTTTTATGACACTTGTTTCGATGGAAATCATATAAATCGGTCTCTTTCCACCATTTAGGTTTGACTTTGAGATCATAGGGTTTTATCTCAGGTAATGTGATGATATTATTTGCCAAGAAAGTTTTCATTGAAGATTTCAAGGACTCACCCAGAGGAGTGAACTCGCGCTTTGGTTTTGTAACCCATGGTTTATAATCATTCACCTTTTTAGTAGTTTCTACTACTTTCATTTCTGAAGCTTTCATAGCTTGGGTGCCAATGGTGCGATTAAATTTTGGTGCTTTAGATGGAGCACTAACGTGATCAACAACACCATCTATGATGATGTTTTTGTTCTTGTTCCAGATTTTTCTTTTATCTTTGTTGTTGGAACTAGAACTTAATTCATACTTGTTTTCTCTATGACGTGACATGTCTCCCTTACGAACAAGCACATTTTCAATTTTATGGAATTTTTTACCATTTTATCAAAGGATGAATGATTTTGCATTTGCAAATGATAATTGAGTTCTGGAATCAGATTGTTGATGAAGATTTCTAGTTTCTCATTTTTTGGAATAGGTTGGGCATAGAGTGAAAACTTCTTCCTCCGGCATTTGAGGAATGTCAGGAAGGGTTCTCCTAAGTTTTGTTTCAGATTACAAATGTCAATCATGGTGACCATATGTTGGATGTTGTAGGAGTATTACAGATAAAATAGTTTGATTAGCTCCTCAAAGGTTTTGATTGTTGGAGGCATCTTAGAGAACCAGTTGATGGTTGCCCCTCCCAAAGATCAAGGAAGAGACACATTAAGTATGTAGGTTCATGCATAAACCCCATGGATAGAGCACATAATTCTTTGACATGATCTTGAGGATCAAAATTTCCATCATATTTGTCATATTTGGGGAGATCCTCTCTCTTTGGGAAGGGTGGCATGCACATATTACAATCAAATGGAAATGGACATAAGGCTTCCATAGAGAATTCTTTAGGTTCTTTCTCTTTTTCTAGCTTGTTAAGTTTGATTTGCATGGCATGCATCTGTTTCATCATAGTTGTTATAGGAGTTTCTTCCTCTTGTGTGATGATATCTTTGACATTGAAGTCAGGAGGAATTTTTTCTCCTCGTCTTGCTAATTAGAGGAAGTACATCTCTTTGTCTTCTTGTAAGAAATGTCTCATCATTCTTCTAAAGAAATCATCATCATGAAATCATGTGACTTCAGATGGTGTGGCTTCTTGATCTATACCATGATTGGATTGGTGGCCTTGAGACATACTGGAATTTTGATTTTCCTCTGGGTTGGACTAAGGAGGATTAGAGAAACCTTGTTTGAGATGTAGATTTCCCAAGGCGTCTTCTTTGTAACAAGTGGTATCGTAAGGTTGATGAATGGTCTGAACAATCAAAGAAGATGAGTCTAAAGTTTTAGGTCCTTCTCTTGGTTTTCTATGTGATGAAGCTCTAGTTTCCACCATTAAATTTGGGTGAATCAAAAGAGCAAGATAAGACAACTGATAAATGATCCAGTTTATGAAAAATTGAATGACACAAACTTTTCAAGATTTGGTAAAAAGATTTATTAGACGTAAGTGCAGGATATTGTGCCCTAGGTGTATGGGTAGATGCCCAAAAGATGGTGGACACGAGTTCACAACACTTAGCCATTTTGAGGATAAATTTTAAGATTGTTTTGACAATGTTTTGACACAAGATGAGACGGTTTTCAGATGAAGAATCAAAAGACAAAATCAAGCTAAAAAAGACCACTTTCGGAAAATGATTGAATTCTCTGTTCTGTTCCTGACACAAGTAATTTTCTGATAGAATTTGAATGATGACTACAAATAGGTGAGTTTCTGACAAAAATAGGGATTTTCTAAAAAAATTGGGTCAACTCTCATACAACTTTATCTAGGCTCATACGACATAGAATCAAGGCTAATACGACAATTACAAAACCTCATACGACAAATGACTCCAAAGTTTATTTTTTCTTAAGATTTTTGGCAATACTCATATGACACTATAGGGTTCCTCGTACGAATTTCTAGGGGTTCTAATACGACAATTGAATTTCAGGGCAAGACTCATACAATAATTAAATTTCCAAGATGACAGTCTAGACCAAAAAAGGATTTTTGTTCAAATTTTGTAAGTTTTTCAGCTGTTGGATTTTTTCAATATCAAGTTGTTCACAAATTTTTCTATTAATGTTTTTGAAGATCTTTGTATTGGATTGTCTTAGGTTGTTTAACATAGCAGTAGGCTCACAATCACATAAAACAGAGGGAACTAACTCAATGAATAAAGCACACCTATCTTATCCTAGCTAGGAGAAGAGATGTATTACTTGCTCGTTGACTTAGGAACACACTCATGGACTCCTCAGAATATGGTGAGACAACAACATGCAATAGATGTTGAAGCCCATATTAGCTAAGTTCAAGCATCGAAGAGGGCTTGATATGATGAGTTTCTAGGGGTGATTACTATTCACCTTGCACAAGCACTACAAATCCTTCAGGGGTGGATCGGTGGCAAATTATCTTAGGCTTTTAATCAAGGCATCCATTCACAATTGTCCCCCATAGTCCCACAAGTAGGATTTAGGTTGTTAACCCTATGAGCACTCTGATCAGTGTAGTCTTGCAAGCAAGATTTAAGTGGCTCCGCTCTACACAAAATCAAATTGTGTTCATGGCATGAGTCCAAGGAACAAATACAGCTATGTCTTCTGAGGCTTTAACCTCAAGGAACTGTCAAATTTTATAGTGGGCTGGAAGAGTCTCTGCAAGACTTGTCCCCACTTGGGTCATTCCTGGGATCTTTTTACCTCTCTAGTAGGCCCTCTAAAGGTTTAAAATAAATGTGAGGTTGGGGAACACAAGATTTGGGTTTTTGATTCTTTGAAAGAGAAGAGCATAATCCCCTAACCTTGTCCTTTTCCCTATCCAAGACACGTCAAGTAGTTAAATCCAGAGACAGTATGCAAACTGGTACCAAGGAAGACATTCTCTGGGTTTTTGATTCTCCAAAGAAGGAGAAGAGCATAATCCCCTTAGTATTTTCCTCAATATCAATAAATGCACATACTTATTAAGCTAGATGCCTATGAAAATTAAATAAAATTCTAAACAGATAGAATATTTTCTTGAAGAAGATCTAGGCAACCTGCAAGACCAACTGTAAAAAATTTGGTTGAATGAGCTTTCTTTGACCAGTGTTCTCTGAAGAATGGGGTTATCTGCACAATATGGGCTTAGAAGTCAAGACAAGAAAAGGTCAAAAGGGTGTATTTTTATGCTCAATCTTTGTCTCTCATCCTGCACAAATGCGTTAGGCTGTAAAAATGATTAGAAACCAGCAAGCATCAACTATTAGGGTTAGTTGTCAATCCAAATTTGAAATCCAAATCTGAAAGACTACTCAAAATTTTGATACCACAATTTCTATACTGGCATCAAAACTCGTATGACAATCTACTACTTCCCATACGACAATGCAAAAATAATACGATAGTGGGTTGATGCACACACGACAAATTAACTCTTATACGACAATGTCCATAAAACTGGCATGACACTTCATATTGTCATTTGTCATACAACGGACAGGGTATCCTGATATAACAATCGCTAAATGTCATACGAAATTGTACAGAACAAAAAATAAAAATCAAAGATTTGAGATAAAAATGTCAGAGAATCAAGCAAAATTAGAATGGAAACTTGTTGCAAGGCCCCACGATGGGCACCAAAAATGTGTGTGTGAAAATTGTACCTAGTTGTGGACACAACACTTCAGTAAAACATTAGAGGTTAGCAAATCAAGAAATTTGCAAATGGAACAAACAATGCTAACCAGGCGATTTATTGCCTTCTAGTAGGTATGAGTTTGATATTCTCAGAAGTAGACCTAGACCAGTGACAATGCAATACCTAAATGAAGGATTTAATGATGAAAAAAGGATGAAAGATGAATGCCGATTAATCTATTTTTTTTATTTTTCTATGCAATTAGATGTGAAATTTGTATGAAATTGATTTATAATTGAAATGAATGCAAATGGAAGCAATTTAATCTAACAATGATATGCTATTTCTATAAAAAAAAAGTAAATTAAAGCGAGAATTTTAGAAATAGCACAATCTTACCAAAAGCCAAATCGCACAAGCCAGATTCTCTAAATTCGTAGGTTCATTGGAAGTGGGATCATTTGTGAAGGACTAAGCCTCGTTTATATAGAAATCCAAGGTTTGAGAATGCATGGAAAAAGCCATAAATCACTCCTTGATGAACTCAGATTGAATTTTGAGTTATCAAAGAATTAGAAATAGTTAACTCACAAAATCATGCAAGAACAACCTTTTAACTCAAATCATGAGTTCAATTTACTTTTTCAACTCACAATCACATGTTGAGTTTGAAAAGTTAACAAATTGAAATTGGTAGATGATTTAGAGTTTACTGCTTTTCTGATTGTGCATGATTTATTATGAATTTATTTAATATTCCAAGTGATTTATTCTCAACTTAACTGATTTTTGACTAAAAATAATTAATTTATGGGTTAATCAATTATTTAATCAAACTTTATCCAAAACTATATCATTAAATCTGACAATTTGATTTAATCAATTAAATAAATGTTCAATTGATTATTTTTAGAAAATTTGATTTTTGTCAAATAAAAAAAATATTAATTAGCAATAAATGTAATTAAATCTAATTAAATGATTAAGTGGCAGAATTAAATTCAATTGATCAAATATTTGACATATTTAATTAATCAACTTTAGGATAAATATGATTTATCACCAAATAATGTTTAATCAAAGATAATTAGGAGAAATTAGGAATATTTAAGAATATTCCCCGATGCAGAATTAAGATAGAATCGATTAGGGTTTTGATAATTTGATGCCTAGATGTGCCTTAGGTTAGGACTTGTGTGTTGATTTCGATCGATTTGTTGATGTAGGAGGTCAATGGTCCTATAGCCCATTTTTGGGTTATTACAGTGTAAAGACAACATTACTATATTTAGAAGATAAGATTTTTAATAGGATGGCCTTAGCATCATCATCATCAATAAGAGCCTTAACCTCTCAAAGTTGTCTAATGAGAGACCTTAAATTGCTTATATGATTTGACATTGTGATCCCATTTTCCATTTTGAATCTAAACAATTGAATTTTTAGAGAAAACTTTGCATGGATAGATTTTTCTCCAAAGAACTTGTTTAGACTATCCCAGATGTCGACAGAAGTGTTATCTAGATCTACGTGGTGAAGTTCAGAATCTGTAAGAGCAAGACCAATAATAGCCTTGGCTTTATCATCCCTATTGTTCCACTCCAACAATTTATTTGCATCTATAAGTGGTTTTCCTTTTCTGCTTACTATACCCCATAGGTTTTTATTCATCAATTACATTTGTATTTTTATTATCCATGTATGAAAATTGAATCCAAAGTCTTTATCTAATGGAATCTCCATTTCAAAACAATACAATCCTGATCAACAATTTTAATGCAAGTATTCTCACCTAGAAGAAGTTGGAGACTTCTCTTTGAAATCATTTCTCTACAATAACTATATGAAAAATCTAACAAATTCAAATAAGCATGGAGAAATGCATGTACATGACTGATTATCAGTTGACTAGACAGAGGACTCAAAAAAATTATTGTAGAAAAGAGGATGTGCATAGAAAAAAATCTTGTAAGCTACAACTCTTCCTCCATTGTGGCCTTGCAAGGACAGGTGCACCAGCCATACATAAATCAAACACCCTCTCATTCAAATAATCACAAACATAAACCTTTTTATCATCAAATTCCACAATATCTAATCTTGAATTCTTTCCCAAGGAGAAACTTAGCGGCTTGACAAAATTCCTCGTATCCCACACATATAACAAAGATTTTTCTTCTGCTATCCCAATCACACTCAGCAAATGGGGGCCTTTTGAAAAGTGAACACCCACAATTACAAAGGCATCATCAAACTTCAAATAATTGAGGCACTTTCTCGCCAGAATATCCCATAGATAGATTGTATTAATACTATCCACTGTGTTGGTAGCCAACACTTCTTTGCTGTCAGAAACATAAAAAAAACTTCACAATCTCCTCCGTGAGAGAACAACATCTTACAAGAACATGAAATTTTGTTGCTCTGATACCACATGAGAGAACAAAAGTGAATAATTTAATATTATTCAATAACCAATAGAAGTTTTTATAGAATGCATTATCTGTATGGTTGGACGGTTACCAACTGACATATAGTTGGATAGTTACAAACTACCCAAAGAATGTATTACACCAACATATAAGTAGGCACATTAGGTAATGATTTTTGTATAAAAATGGAATTTTCAATGTGATTTTTAGGATTATGAAATTTAAGAGATTCAACACAACTTTTGATAGGGGTGGCTGCAAGAAGTTGAGTCCAACTTTTGGGTAAAAAGTGGAAGTATTTTCCCTATTTTTGAGTTTTTTTATCAATTGATGTCAAATTTTGAGGTGCTTAAAGATTGAATCTCAGAAAAAATCTGTAATAGAGAATGTAGTGCTTGGAATCTACTTTTAAAATATATAATTTATTTCTATACCCACATGGTAGAAATTGTTTTGTAGTAGACATGTTTAAAAATCACTTTTTCATAATGCATGTTTCTAGACCATACCACATGTGTGTACAACCACCATATTTTGATCTAAATAAAGAATTTTTTCTTAATCCTTCTAACAAATGATACCAAAGATTGATGAGCATAGTTTTTAATTTTTTATTAAATATATTTTAATTAATTTTTAATTAAATGTAAAGTATATTTTTCAAACCTCTGGTGTACGACCACCATAAATTGATGAAATTTTTTTTAAAATTTCTATCTTCAAGAAAATTCTATGTAGATTGATGTCATATAATTTATTTTCCAAAAAATATAAAAATAGAAAAGTTATTAAAATTTTAGTTCAAACCTCACTATTTTATGTTTTGGTGCCACTTTTGATTAATAAATAATGAAAAAATAGTAAAATTAATCATATCACTACATAATTTACATTTTTGAACTTTGTACAATAACAACTCTAATAGATTTTCCGTTCATCAAAAAAACCAATCAGGAAGGCCTTCAAAAAATTATGGCAAGGCAGAAATATAGGATTCTAGTGCCTTATCCATTAATTTATAGGCCCAAAGCATAGGCTTGGTCCCACCATGCCTATCCCAACCCGAAATACAATACAAAGGGTGGCTTGTAAATTCAACTTTTAAAAAATGCATACATGTTTTAAAAAGTGTACCCATATGTTAAATATAATAAATCGATGCATAAAGTTGAGTTTCTAGGCATAATTTTTTAAAAAAAATCAAAATGGGAACCCATTTTGAAAAACAAATGGGTACCCATTTTTTGAATTTTTGGGTTGGGTGTCCAAGGCTAAAATGGGTACCCATTTTTTTCAAAACGGGTCCCTGTTTCTAGCATCATTTTTCATGTCTGCGAGACTTCCACCGAATTGGGACCCAACATTTTGCACTTGCCCATAGGTGTGATCTTATTACTAATGATACATGAGAAATTCCACACAACACTTTTACACCATATTAATTATTTTTAATCATTTTCCTCTATCCTTCAATAAAGCATATTTCCTCACTATTCTAGTATTCTTGATACATCCATAGTTGAAGCTTATCTAGTTCATTTGGAAATTTTATGAATTATTCAAGAGATACTCATGTTAAGGATTCATCCTTATCATGATAAGTGTGGGAAGAATGGTTCTTCATAATGTTAGGTATGTCATGTGCATGCATTAGATTTGACATAAGTTCTCATAGAAATTTCTAGTTGACTTAGGCTCTATACCCTTGGTCATTAAACTTTGGGAACCAAATGTCTATATAGGTTCTTCTCATTGAAATATTATATGTAGGAGTAAAGGTCGTAAAACTCATGGACAAAGCCAGCTATAAAATAAATGACTTTAAAAAATGAAAATCCTTAATAGGTTGATAAATTAACCATTGCATAAATAAAATGTGATTGCAAATTTAAATTAACCAAGAGCATATAGACCAGGTCTAAACATAAAAATTAGAAAGATAATATAATCATATGTCATATTTTCAAAAATTCAATGGTGAGAAAATAGGGTTCATAGCTTATGCATGCAAACTAGGAAACTATACCAATTTCTTCTAGGCTTATATTAAGAGTGGAAAAATCCACTTCGATCAAGATATTAGGTATAAATTTGATTAAATAGTTTCTCACAGGGATCTAAAAATCATACTACAATCATGCATCATGAATATGGAAGTTAGGGCTAAATATGGAAAAATGATGGTTTTTAGCATTAACAAAATTATAGTTCAAAGAGATATGTAGATAGTAGCAGTATATCTAGAAATGAGAGGCATAGATGAACCCATTGCCAAAATCTGAGCCATAATTTGAGGCATATCGTCAGTTAGGGAAACCTTAACCTAGGAGAACTAGATTAAAATAGAACTACAAGATCTATAATTATGATGCTATTCAAAATCCTCCCCAAAAGTTTCATAAAAAGTGTTCATGAGGACATTAGTCAGGGATCCATGACTATGATCTTTTAGATCTACTGAAAGCTCAATATATACATGTCTATATCTCCTCTAAGAGTTCTAAATTACATCCCTATAAAACAAATTTCCTTAGTTAGGCTCCATTTTAGTATCCAAGGCTTGTGTTCCTATTATGCTTGATACTTTATCTTAGTTTTGGATTTGATGATGACTTAAGTCACTTGATGGCTTGATGTTTATTTATTTCCTTGAACTCGATAAAATTGTTCTTATGTATTGAGATATTTTATCATGAGCATCAACTTGTCTCATACTCATGCTAAAGTGGAGGCTAAGTGTGCCATACTAAAGTTAGCACCCATGATTGGATGCTTTATTAGGACCTATCAGACCCCTTTTTCATGATTTTGAGGTGTAAATGCATTTTATTTTTGATCCCAACAACCTATCCTTTCTCCCCCCACTTATTGTCACCCATTCTAACATTCCATCAAAATTTCAGTCCATCCTCTAGAGTACAAAACACAAATGACATTTTATCCTTGAGGATCGAGGCCCAAATTTGGCCCAAGGATTGATATTGGGGTATTAGTGAGAGATTTGATTTTGTGGTCAGTCTAGATCATTTTTTATCCTCAAAGTGATGGAATAAGTATAAAAATACTGTATCTCTCCTTATTTTTCATATCAAAATCATACTCAATCATTTTTCAATGGAGCTAGCAATATTTTCAAGAAATCAAGAGAAATTGAGCAATTGGATTCAAGATTTAAAGGTAAGCATCCAAGGTCAAGATCTCCAAGTCTCTGATAATTCAATAACATTCAATACAAAGTAAATCTTCTCCAATTGAAGAAATTTTCTCTCCCATGATGGCCAAGTAGATAATTTATCAATCAAGAAAGAAGAACCTTCATCCACATTCTCTCTTCTTCATCACGAGCAATTATCAAGAATACCAACATTCAATATCTAGGGGTGGCCCATTCATAGATTTATAAATTTGTGAGGGAATCCTTTATTTTACTGTTATACACTGAGTTTGCACCTTTGTCTCAAGCTCTCTTGGTCTTGATAACTCAATATAACATGGGAATCATCTCTAGGTTGTGGGACCTTTGCTAACTGAGACAAGACCTCCAGGTTCTAGGCTAGTTCCTCTTGGATAATCACCTTAATTTTATCTTAGACATGAAAGTAGAACTTTTGGAGGAAAAGGACAGAAGGATTACTTGGAAGGGAAATGACTGAAAGCAAACTATCTACTAGGTGATGCACCGAAACTAGGGTTTGGATCTCAATATGTAGGATGAAATCAAATGAACAACTCAGGTCTAGGAGATCACAACTCACTAAATAGGCTTGCATAAGTATTTCATAGGAGGGCTTGGACATAAGGCACAACCTATGACCTACAAACAGACATTCACTTCTGTAATTCAGTGTAGGATTGAGACAAGACCATTAGGGGGCTGAAGTATACCCATAAAACATCAAAATCAGATCAAACACAATAACACACAATAATTGTAGAAAGAGACAAGGATCAGGAACCCTGAGATATCACTCAAAACATACATATACTTCAATTCAATAAGAAAGAATACAAACAAGGAAGCATAGGGACATGAGAAATTGTCATAAAATACTTCTGTAGTGTTTAGATAATCAATGGGAGAAATACAACTATAGAAGCTAGAGGGAAGAGAAAATGCCACAGATGACTCTCAAGAAAGGTGAATTTCTCTTTTACAATTGTCCAACTCTTAGCTTCTAAAAGCTCCAAAACAATATATACATACTCAACTACATGCAGGCAGGAGTCAAAACCAACCTAACTAGGGTTACAAATTCACAATAATATCAAACCCTAAAGGTACACTGATCACTTATTAATGAAAATCTCTGAGAACCGGTGATCAAGTCATATCTTCTCTTTGTGTGCCGATCCTTCTGAACTAAAAACACTTGCAAACACAACAACCTTGATCCATCTACCCATCTACAACTCCACTAAGCCATAAAGACTCCATATCTGATCCTGGTCTGATTTGAAGTACAGAAGATCAAAGGTGGCGGCACCCTCTTTAAATCCCCAACATGACATGGTACTCTATGAAATCTGTGGCACCGATGATCAGATTATCCATTATCATCCTCCCAACCATCCCTGTCCTAAAGAAATAAATTCCAACAACTCAAGCTGTCATGCATGGCCGCAAAATGTAAACCCTAGAAAAACCTTTGCAGAGAAATATTTAAATTTGAATATCAATAGCTAGTCTGGTCATTTTTTAAATTGTAGTTGTCGATGCAAAATCTTCCCAGTAGCTGAACGGCCCAAATACACCTTTTAAGATAGTTTAAAACCCATCTCTAACAAGTCAAATGCCACCTTGAAAGTCAACAACCAATCACAAGTGAGCAAGTCAGCGTCTCTGACAGACCTTGGACCCACATCCCTGAGAACAGCATTGGACGGCTATTGCTATACCGCTGTGATAACGATCGAGCACTTTGGATCCACGGTATAATGATAGCCATGAGATCTTTTCACGCTTTAACTTATTTAGAAACCCCTGACCCCACCAGCCCACTGACAACCACCACGTAGCATACCAGACAACCAATCAAACTGTGCCATTTTAGATACACATTGCATACCTTTTGACATCGGACCCACCTAACAAAGCCTGGAGATAAAGCAAGATCCATGGTTGTCTCATGATCGCAAGCCCTGACACAAACCCTTGTGAACATACGTCGGTGGTCGATCCTTTGTAGATGTTAGAGCCTTCTGAAATGCTAGAAACCTAGTCCCACTGACAAGTAATCCACTTCAGCATACGTGGACCAACCAGGAGCTGCCAAATCAGAATACATGGCATCAGACCCACAATACACTATAGCACTAAGCAAAAGGGGAAAATTAATGGTTGTCTAAAGATCTCATACTCTGACAATAGCCTATGCAAAGATACACCAACCGCCAGATCTTCCTAACTGGGACCCCACTAACAGATGCTGAATCACTAGCCCGCCGATGAATGAAAAGCCACCAAGTCAGAGGACATGGCGCTAGACCCACTGACAACTGAGGCATTGTAAGGAAATGGAAGATTGATGGTTCTCGCTATATTGTGATTGTAACACATGCGCATCTTTGGCTTGCAGAATGGCGAAGACCGTTAGATCAAGCCGAAACTTAACCTTAGGGAAAATATTTTGTGCGCTGAGACCTAGGAAAGATTAAAGCACTCGACTTAGGAAATATTTTGTACACATGTGAATATGGACAACTTAAGTGACTGAGATAAAGGTAATATGAAAATATAACAAGGCTTAGGGTTTTTTTTAGGGTAACGGCTAGTTTTTCAAACTTTTCAACTGTAGACCAGGGAGTAAAATAAATTATAGAGGCCAGAGAACAGGGGATAAATTCATGAAAATTTCAAGGATGGTAGACATGGTAAAAATAGAGGTTTTGGGATAGGTTTTAGCCAAATTTGTATGCATAGGAAAATTTGGGTAACATTTTGGTGATTTTTGCTGGATGTCAGCCTACTAGACATGTAAAACTAGTGGCCTTGACAATCCATTGGGCATGGGGTCATCAAAATTTCAAAATTCTCACAGGGAGATAGAACTAGAACTATGCTCAGGGCACTTCTTGGAAAACAAGGAACTAACTAGAAAGCAAGAAGAAAGCAGGAAAGCATTTATAGAATTTACACAGAGGGGTTAACCTCAAAACAAGGTTTCAAGTGGAAACCATTCACAGAGATAGGTAAGGGGACTCCCTCCATATTTGATAGTTGAAAAGAATTGGAGCCCCTGCATTTGATGATTAAAAATGGCCCACCCCAAAAGGAGTCAAATTTCATGTGCCTACCAGGTCTTGACCTAAACTCATCCCACTTGAGGACTATGTCTCAAACCTTGAAATCTCTGATCTTGGCTCTTTTATCAAAACTCCTCTTTGTTTGAATCTGATGGAACTCTATATCTTGCATTGATTTATCTTTGAGTTCTTCCAACTCCATCAACTAAGCATACCTAATCTGCAAAGGATATCCTTCTTCAAATAGGGCATATTGAGTGGCTAAGTCCAGAGCTGGTAATTCAGTTGAAATGGACAACTTGGCCTCTTTTCCATATGCTAGCATGTAAGGAGAATTACCAATGATTTTTATTGGGGTAATTCTATCTAGCCACAATGTAGACCTCAACTTAGTATGCCAATCTCTCTGATTATCCTACAGAGTCTTCTTGATTATCCTAATCAAGTTCTTATTGGTGGATTCTACCAAGCCATTGCCTTGGGGGTAATAATTGGAACTGGTATTCAGATAGATACCATTCTTGACTGCCCACTTTAAGATTTTGAGGCTTATGAATTCCAATGCATTATCTGAAATGATGGAATCAGGAGTGCCAAACCTATGAATTATGTCATCATTAAAACTTAAGACAGCACTCTCATTGGCCTCTTTTAAGGCAATTGCCTCTGTCCATATAATGAAATAATTTGTTGTAGTGATTATCCATTTATGGCCTGCACTAGATGGAGGGTTGATCATACCAATGAAGTCTATGTCCCACTTCATGAAGGGCTACTCTGTTCTGACTGGCTGTAGGGGCAAGGCTACAAGCCTTTCTTTTCCTACAAACATGGCACACTTGATGCATTTTCTGACATAATCATGACTATCCTTAAAGATAGATGGCCAATAGTATCCATCCCTCATGATTTTAAAAGCAATAGTCCTAGGAGAAAAGTGACCACCAGAAGGTCCATCATGAAACTCAAATAGGACATCAGCTATCTTTTCTGAATCTATGCATCTTAGAAGGACACCACTGTGATCCTTTCTGAAAAGAACTTCATCTATCAGCACAAAAGGAACAGATTGTAATCTATAATACCTTCTTTTTGCTAAGTCAAAACCTATAGGACATTGTCCTATCTTCAAATAATTGATCATATTAGGCAACCAGCTTGTTGCCTTGTCTTGTTCTTCTATAGAATGCACCACCAAAGACACATGGACAATTGCTCTGATTTCTTTGAACTCTTATCTGATGCCAAATGTTCACAAAGACCTCTTCCTCTAACTAGCTTGGTAGTTTGAATATCTATGTCATACTCCATCACCTTGGTGATCCAACCAACTCTTTTCTCATTTAGGTCTTTGGAAAGTAAAAACTCTTTGACACTTGGATGAGTAACTTTTAAATGCACCATGCTATGGGTCAATAGATATCTGAACTTTTTAAGGCTCTTCACCACAGCAAGCACATGTTTTTCCACAAAAGAGTATCTCTATTCATACTCTTCTAAACCTTTGCTAAAGAAAGCAAAAGGCTGCTCCAATCCATCTGGATTTTCTTGGGTCAACATTACAAATATGGCATCATGACCTCCATAAGCATAAAGGATGAAATCCTTATTGAAATTTGGGTTTAAGAGGGTAGGAGCTTCTGTTAAGGCCTCTTTGATAGCTTGGAAATTGGCTTTCCCTTCTTTGGTCCAACTGAAAGTTGAACTCTTCTTTAACATGGTTGTCAAAGGCTTGAGTAAATCTGCAATCTTAGGCAAGAATCTCCTAACAAAATTAATCTTTCCTATGAAAGATTGGAGACTTTTCTTGTGATGTGGTAGGGGTAGCTCTAGGATAGCTACAATTCTCTTAGGATCAACTATAATTCCTTCTTTGGATACTACATATCCCAACAATTTTCCTTCATGAACTACAAACACACATTTCTTGGGATTAAGAGATATCCCAAATTCTCTACACCTTTCAAAAATCTTCCTCAAATGTTTGATATGGTCTACTACATGTTTAGAATAGATAGTTATGTCATCCAAGTAGACCAACACAAATCTGTACATGAGGCTTTTAAAGGCCATATCCATTGCCTTTTGAAATGTAGCTCCTGCATTTGACAAACCAAAGGGCATCTTTTGATAAGCCATGGTTCCCCACTTGTTTGTAAATGCAGTCTTGTATTGATCCTCTTCATTAACCAGGATCTAATTGTATCCTAAATAACCATCCAATAATGAAAATCTCTCAGATTCAAAGACACATTGTAAGATTTGTTCCATGGAGGGCAGTGGATGGTGGTCTTTTAATGAGGCCCTGTTAAGATCCCTAAAGTCAACACATAACCTCAGCTCCCCATTCTTCTTCCTGACTAGAAAAAGGTTGGAAACCCAACTAGTATGCTTGATGGGGTAGATGATACCACTTTCTATTAGTTTGAGTACTTCTTTATGCATAAGTGGCTCAAGCTTGGGATTAACAGGCCTTTGTTTTTTCCTCACTAGTTTGGCATTGAGCTCTAATTCAATAGTGTGCTGAGCAAGGATAGGGTCAAAACCTTTGAGGTCCTCATATTGCCATGCAAAAACATCACTGAATTCTTTGAATAATTGAGTGTAAGCTTGCTTTTCTAATTCAGTGTTTACCTTTCCAAATTGTAGGCTCTTACCTGGTTCCAACTCTAGTTCAACACAATGTTCTTGTTGGACTACCAGGCCAGCTTTGTTCTTTTTAACTTCATCATCCTTATTGAAGATGGTCTCTAATGTAACAAGACCTCTAGGCATCTTATTGGATTTGAGTTGTACCACTTGATCACCATAGTTTTGTGATAGCCTATCTTGATTGTGTTCTGAAAAAACATCTTCAAACAAGAACAGCAGGATTTGTTCATCATTGTCAAACACTTGCCAATTGACATCATTATCAAGAATAGATGGTATGAAAATCACTTTGATATGTTGTTGATCCATTTCTTTTGAAATGCTATTTGGGATGTCATATTGGGATCCAATAGTAGCTAACCTATCTGCATTTTGGTTCAATTTCCTAGGGATAGAAACAATATTGAAAGCATGGAAATCTTCAATTGCATCCCAAACTCTATGCTTGTATGCTTTCAAAGTATCATTTTTTGTTGCACTTATCCCTCTTACTTGGTTAACAACTAACTCACTATCACCATAAACTTTTAAGGCTTTAAGCCCTCTTTTCCTAGCCCATTCTAGTCCATTGACTAGACTTTCATACTCTGTAGTATTGCTAGTGCAAGAGAAACTAAATCTAAAGGTAGTATAATACCTTTCTCCTTTTGGGGACACTAGCATAGCACCACCACCAGAACCATGTCTACTTCTAGCTCCATCAAAAAATAGTTCCCAAACCTGATTGCTCTGATCCTCTGAATCAGTATCCTCTTTGAGAAGGCTTAGCTCTATAACTCCACTCTCTTGTATCAAATAACTTCCCAAACCAAAATCCCAAATAATATTTTCTTGGGCCTCTAAAGCTCTTTCATCTAGAAAAATATCAGGGATACTCTCTATCTTTGTGCTTGCTTCACTAATAGTTTGGAAGTCATTGTCATCAAATATGGGGTAGTTTACATTGATGGCATTGGACACATATGGCTCTATATGTTGTGCTGCTAATGGTTCTAACTTAATGGTGACCTTGGTCCCATACCTTGTATGAAATAACACGTGAGACTAGTCAGAAGATAGATAGCCTCCTATCTTAGATGTAAACTCCCTTGAAAGACATATAGCAAATAATGTAGGGAGATCTATGATATATATATATATTAAGGAGGATGGAAAAATTAGGACTAGCATGCAGGATTAAACTGGTATCCTTAGCCACACCTATAGTATTGACTAAGGATCCATCAAGTTGTGTAACCTTCTTTTGGAAGGGCTCATATTTTAGTCCTAATTGGTCAACTACTTTCTTGGGCATTACAGTACTAGTAGCTCCACTATCTACCATACAATTATGTACTAAAGATTTTCCAATGATTAAAGATACATAAAAGGGAGGTGGCTTTGAATTCCTACCTTGAATGGTATTTCCCTTGGAGTTGCTACTTGGAGCCTCCTTTTCTTGATCAGTGTTAACCAACACTAGCTTTGCATCTTCTTTTGCAGGTTGAGGAGTTGCTACTTCTATCATGACCTTCTTCAAAATTTCAGGTTGTCCTAGAAGAGCCAAAGAGTCCCACATGGACATGGTGACATTTACCTTCTTCATGTTGTCTACAATATTAAACGGTGTCACAATGTGTACTCTCTATTGTGTTTTTGGCATGATGGGCTCCACCTCTTTGGAATGCTAGCCTTCCTTGCTTGTGATGAAGGGAGACCCCTTAGGTGTGATGGGATCAGCTTGTTGTAGTGGCTCTACAGATGTAGTGGATTTAACATTGGACTCTACTCTCTCCATGTCTTGAGCTCTTCTCTTTTCTCTTATATAGGCAACAAAGGCAACTTCATCATTGACTCCATTGAAGTTTGGTTGCTCCCAATTGAAAAGAGCAGTCTCATTCTCTTGTGATTCTTGTTGAAGAACTGACCCACTGGATGAAGCTTCTGATTGAGCTTGTGAGGCATTTTGAACCATTAGAGCTTGGTTCATCCATCCATTTGAACATGTAGCTTGATTATGAGGCTGGTTACAAGGAAAGCACCATTCATTCTCCGTAGCCATATTATTTTGGCTAGGAACCATATCCCTCACTGGATTTGCAGAATTTAGAGGTACAGGGTTATACGGTTGGAATGGTCTCTGATTAAAACTTTGTCTTTGTCCTTGATAGCCTCCTTGATATGGTGGCCTATTTTGTTGATAAGGCTATCCTTGATTTTGATATTGTTGATTAGGACTTTGGCCTTGTGGCTGGAAGGGTGGTCTAATTCCTTGACCTTGTTTCTTCAAATTTGTAACCTCTTTAGTCAAGGTCTACAACAAATTTGTCATTTCTTGTATACTAGTTTGCTGACTACTCTTTATTTCTTGTAGCTCTTGAGAGAAACTTATTGTTAGCTCCTAACCACTAGTACTAGCTTGGGGTGCTAATATGGTGGGAATAGGGGTAAATGGGGGTACTTGGGCAGGTGCAATGGGTTGAAGGCTAGGAAAAATGGGCATTGGAGGTCTTCTAGCAATCATGCCTGCTTGAATCAAACAATTTTCAGCTCTGACAACTATGTCAAAGGCCTGGGGTAAAGAAGTACCACCCATAGACTGGATCATGATAGAAATTTGACCATTCAGACTTTGCAAGTAGTAAAGGAAAGCATGGTCAGCTGATGGTCTTACAGAGACTGGAATTCTATTCCATGTCTTGAGGAATCTACTATTGTAATCTGTCATTTGCTCTTGAGGGTCTCTCTTAATAGTTGTTAACTGCTCAACTAGAGACAAGTTATCTGATTTATCCTCAAAATGCTTACTTAATGCATCCCCTAACTCATCCCATGAAGTAATGGAACCAACAGTTAGAGTTCTAAACCATTCTAGAGCCTTACCTTTTAGAGAGGCTGCTAATAATTTTGTGGCCACATCCTCTTGAGTTATGTTGTGTATGTTGTAGATGGTGGTCACATCCCTTATGTGTTCAAAAGTAGTTTTCTGCCCTTCACCAGTGAAATCAGGCATACTCTTAAGTGCCACCAAGGGGACATCATGATGTTGAGCAAAGGCCAATGGGCTACCTTGGTTGAAAGGTGCAAATGCAAATGGTCTAGCCATTGTATGAGTTGGAATCTAAAGATTAACAACTATATGGGATGTATTTGATGTTGGATTCAAATCTTCTTCTAGATCTCTGGTTAGAGATCTACCTCTTCTTCTAGAATGAAAGGGAAAGTGTCCCCTTTCCAAGGTATCAGGAGGTGTAGAATGAACTCTCCTTGTAGGGGATGTTCTCTGAGTTGACCTACTTTTGTGACTTCTTCTTGAGGGAAACTCTGAAAATTTAGTGGACTTTGAGCTCCTAGTCTCAATCTTTCTCATAAAACTTTGAGCAAGGTAGTCTGGATCCTTAAAATCAATGGAGTCACCAGATATACTTGGTAGAGTGACTTCTAAAAGTCTATTTTATGCAGCCTGTATATCAGAGATAGCATAACCTAACATGAATTTCTAATTCATTTAATGTCCCACCGGGCATGCCAGAATTGTTATACATTGACTTGACCTACTTTGTCTCAAGCTTTCTTGGTCTTGATAACTCAGTATACCATGGGAATCATCTCTAGGTTGTGGGACCTTTGCTAACTGAGACAAGACCTCCAGGTTCTAGGCTGGTTCCTCTTGGATAATCACCTTAATTTACTCTTAGACATGAAAGTAAAACTTTTGGAGGAAAGGGATAGAAGGAGTACTTGGAAGGGAAATAACTGAAAGCAAACTACCTACTAGGTGATGAACCGAAACTAGGGTTTGGATCTCAGTATGTAGGATGAAATCAAATGAACAACTCAGGTCTAGGAGATCACAACTCACTAAATAGACTTGCATAAGTATTTCATAGGAGGGCTTGGACATAAGGCACAACCTATGACCTACAAACAAACATTCACTTCTACAACTCGATGTAGGATTGAGACAAGACCATTAGGGGGCTGAAGTATACCCATAAAACATCAAAATCAGATCAAACACAATAACACAAAATAATTGCAGAAAGATACAAGGATCAAGAACCCTGAGATATCACTCAAAACATACATATACTTCAATTCAATAAGAGAGAATACAAACAAGGAAGCATAGGGACATGAGAAATTGTCACAAAATACCTCTGCAGTGTTTAGATAATCAATGGGAGAAATACAACTGTAGAAGTCAGAGGGCAAAGAAAATGCCACAGATGACTCTTAAGAAAGGTGAATTTCTCTTTTACAATTGTCCAACTCTTAGCTTCTAAAAGCTCCAAAATAATATATACATACTCAACTACATGCAGGCAGAAGTCAAAACCAACCTAACTAGGGTTACAAATTCACAATAATATCAAACCCTAAAGGTACATTGATCACCTATTAATGAAAATCTCTGAGAACCGGTGATCAAGTCATATATTCTCTTTGCATGTCGATCCTTCTGAACTGAAAACACCTGCAAACACAACAACCTTAATCCATCTCCCCATCTGCAACTCCACTAAGCCATGAAGACTCCATATCTAATCCTATTCTGTTTTGAAGTACAAAAGATCAAAGGTGGTGGCACCCTCTTTAAAGCCCCAACACGATGTGGTACTCTATGAAATCTGTGGTGCTGACGATCAGATTATCCATTATCATCCTCCCAACCATCCCTGTCCTGAAGAAATAAATTCCAACAACTCAAGCTGTCGTACATGGCCGCAAAATACAAACCCCAGCAAAACCTTCGTAGAGAAATATTTAAATTTGAATATCAACAGCTAGCCCGATCATTTTTTAAAATGTAGCCGTCAATGCAAAATCTTTCCAGTAGATGAACGGCCCAGATATGCCTTTTAAAATAGTTTAAAACCCATCTCTGACAAGTCAAACACCACCTTGGAAGTTAGTAACCAATCACAAGTGAGCAAGTCAGCGTCTCTGACAGACCTTGGACCCATGTCCCTGAGAACACCATCGGATAGCTATCGTTATACCGTTGTGATAATGATCGAGTAATTTGGATCCATGGTATAACAACAGCCATGAGATATTTTCACGCTTTAACTTATTTAGAAACCCCTGACCCCACGGGCCCACTGACAACCACCACGTGGCATACCAAAAAACCAATCAAACTATGCCATTTCAGATACACGTTGCATACCTTCTGACATCGAACCCACCTGACAGAGCTTGAAGATAAAGCAAGATCCACGGTTGTCTCATGATCGTGAGCCCTGACACAAACCCTTGCAAACATACACTAGTCATCGATCCTCTATAGATGTCAGAGCCTTCTGAAACACTGGAAACCTGGTCCCACTGACAAGTAATCTGATTCAACATACGTGGACCAACCAAGAGCTGCCAAATCAGAATACGTGGCATCAGACTTACAATACACTACAGCACTGAGCAAAAGGGGAAAATCAACAATCGTCTAAAGATCTCATACTCTGACAACAGCTTATGCAAAGATACGCCAATCACTAGATCTTCCTAACCGGGACCCCACTGACAGATGTTGAATCACTAGCCCAAAAACGAATGAAAAGCTACCAAGTCAGATGACGTGGTGGTGGACCCATTGACAACTGAGGCACTGTAAGGAAAGGGAAGATCGACGGTTCTCACTATATCGTGATCGTAACACACGCGCATCTTTGGCTTGTGGAATGGTGAAGACCGTCAGATCAAGCCAGAACTTAACCTTAGGGCAAATATTTTGTGTGCTAAGACCTAGGAAAGATTAAAGTGCTCGACTTAGGAAATATTTTGCGCACATGCGAATATGGATGATTTAAGTGACTGGGATAAAGCTAACATGAAAATATAACAAGGCTTAGGGTTTTTTTTAGGGTAACTACTTGTTTTTCAAACTTTTCAACTGCAAACTAGGGAGTAGAATAAACTGCAGAGGCCAGAGAATAGGAGATAAATTCATGAAAAATTCAAAGAAGGTAGACATGGTAAAAATAGAGGTTTTGGGATAGGTTTTAGCTAAATTTGTATGCATAGGAAAATTTGGGTAACATTTACATCACATTCAAGGTCATCTCTTTGGATTTAAATCATAGTCAAGAATCTTCACGGGTATGAGTGATTTCTACATCTGTTCATAAGGCTTATGGAAGGTGAATCTAATATTTGTATTTTTACATACCTTCCTTTATCAAATTTATTTCAATTTTCAAGTTTGATACCTAAACAAGGGTTTGACCAAGGAAAACCCCTTTAGACAACCATTTCCCCTTTTTTCTATGTGCAAGAAAAGGTTACGATGCCACTAGACAAAATTTGAAAAGATCAAACATAGTAAAAAAGACCTAGAAAAATATAACCAAATTCATGAAGTACAAAAAACCATTAGTGTTATGTCCCCAAGTACATAGTGATTTTCACTCTATACCCTACATTTTCAACTTATAATTTATCCATAGACAAAATCTATGCTCTGGTTTTTGTTTCTTTATTTTTTTGCTCACTGTCAATCTATATTAGTTTCTTATTTTTAGTTTTTGGTAAGTTATCCAATTAATCATCTACATCACATCATTGCATCCTTTCATTTTCTTATTTTTAGTTTTTGGTAAGTTATCCCACTTAGGATTTGAGTTTCCTCTTGAACCTGGTGGGGCATCTTCCTTCTGAAATGCGTAATATATGAAAAGGTAAAGTGTTTTACCCATTTACATAATTAATTCATCAATTTTCTTTATGATTAATTTGTATCTTCCTTCCCAACTCTAAATCATAGATCTATGTACAGTCTTGAGACAATATGTCTTCATCATACTTAGGGATGTTCTATAATTCCCCCCTTTCTGAAGGTACCTACCTTTGATTAGGATCTTGAATGCTTCCCAATTCATAATAATAGTCCTTTTGTGTGTGTTGAACTAACATTCAATATTGTAAATTATTATATGTTTCTTGATCTCTTGTCTGTGGCCTTCATTTGTGAAAATCCTCTCAATCTTATCAGTGTATGCCCTAAAGTTTCCAATCCTAAAATACTTTGGTAGTGTGATATGATATAAGTCTCTTATGAGTGAATTGAACGAATGGACTACTTCCTCCTAATCACTCCTATTATCATTGCATATGTCTTTCAGTGCATCTTCCTCACTAGTATCTTCTACTGTAGAATTTTCCTCAAATGTGTCTCCTTCACTAGATTCCTCTTTTAGGGATTCATCTCTAATGACCCTTCTAATAATGAATGCACTATGGGATCCAAATATTCTATAGGAATATACCTCTAATTATTCACTCACCCTTGCTTCAAGGACACATATCACATGAGTACAAGCTTGAGGATTTGAGAGAGCTTTTAATTGAAAAAGTGTTAATGATAATTAAAATAAGTTAATTAATTGATTGGGTTTAGTAGAATTTGTGAGTGAGATATGAAGTTGAATAAATTTAATTAATCAACCTTTAGAAGAAATGGGAATAAATTAAATAAAATTTAATACATTATGAGAATAGTTAATAAATTAAAAAAAATTAATGATAATTTTCACAAGTTAATTATTTGATTGAGTTTAGAAGAATCTATCAGTGAGAGCTAAGGTTGAATTTATTTTATTAATCAACCTTTAGAATAAAGAGAAAAATATAATAAATAAAATAAAATTTCATACATTTTATGAGAATAGTTAATAATCAATTAAATTTAATTAATTATGAGATATTGGTAGATGATAAATTTTAGAAAATAATAAATTAGATTCTAATTTGATTAATTATGTGAAGAGGTTAATTTGTGGAATTTTTGCCTAAAATTAAAAGGAAAATTAACTAAGTATTGAATTTTTTATATTTCTAGCATGACTATCTCAAATTTGCTTACAAAACAAAAAGTATGAAATAGCAACTTAAAGTGTGGAATAAATTGTTTTCTAAGATATTTTTAAAAGGAAAATGTATCTAATCAATGAAGTAAATAACATCTATAAACTTATGGAGGTGAACCATTCTAGCACTCATTTTGGCATTAGGGAAATAGCTCTAAGAGATAAGTCGAATTTACTATTATTTAGAATGAAGAGATCTTTTGGAAGGAAAATTTGAGAATTAATTAACTAGATGTTGGAGATTGAAAAAGAAAATTATTCCATCTCTTAATTTTATTTCCTAAGACATTGTGAATTATCACTTGAACTTAAAAGGAGAAATAGCTTACTGGTAGAATTTTTACCCTAACACAATTATGTTCAAACTAACTTAGAAAACCAAAACTATCAATCATAAATCAAAGTGTAGAATAAATGATCTTTTCAAAATATTTTCAATAGAAAAAATGAATATTGTTGAAGAATTAAATAAGGTAAAAAAAATGTGTGCTAGTACTTTGCTTAGTTTTATCCACAGTAGTACCCATGCCTTGTAATTTATCATAGATAAATTATTAAAGGTGATTTTGTAATTTATCATAGATAAATTATTAAAGCTGTTTTTTTCTTATCCAATCATAATTAATACCATTTTCTTTATTGAGATTTGAATTTAACATTATATAAGTACCTACCACATATCAAAATATTCTTAGCTCCTTTTTGTATACTTTAGACATTTATTTTTAACTACTCCACACACTAACTCTAATCACTACAAGTAATATTCAAATAATCCACCAAAACACATTCTCAGCTCCTTTCTATTTTTCATTACTCAATATACTTAATATAATAATTACAACTATTATATATATGGACAAATAACTTTTGGTATATTTTTCTAATCTTCGTTAATCATTCTATCCAATTATATTTAATATTTTTGTATTAAAATTTGAATTTGACACTATTCAAATACCTACAACATATTCAATGTTCAATAATCTACTAAATTTATTTTCAACTCCTTTTTATATACTTTAAATGTGTATTTTTCACTACTCAATATACTTAATATAATAATTAAAATTACCATATAACAAATAAAAAAACCATAAACTAATCCCCTCAATTATTACTATACATAAACATGTATTTTTCACTACTCAATAAACTTAATATAATAATTAAAATTACCCTACAACAAATTAAAAAGACCGTAAACTAATCCGGTCAATAATCAACGTACATATTTAACTAGGATGTTTTTTACCCTGAATATGTCGATTGGACAAAAATTCAGAAACTTTAATGTTTTTGCTAATATTTATTCTTTTGATGACAAGCTATTACTTTGACAAGTGATAGCTGTTGATTTATAATTTTTTATAAACCAGTTGCAAGCACTTTGAATTGATTACTACACGCCATCACCAAAACAGTCCACTATAGTTTTTAGATTCCAATTATTCATAATTAAGATGGGGTATGTTGGTTCCACCATACATTTCCATAACTGATGAGAAATTATTAAAATAGGAAAATTTCCTGCTTCATGTCAATTTGTTAGAAAGCCCCTCAAACAAATTGATCTCTGCAACATGGTGCAGTGTGCAAAAGGAAACCTAATGGAATTGTATATCTATACAGGAAGCAGCTAAAAATTCATAATGATGGATCCACAAGAGAACAACTTTTGGTATGTAGAATTACAGCAGTCTACATCAAGTATCGTATCTAAATGAGGTTCCTGTGTCATATGATGGTGAATACATTATTATAAAAGATAAAAAAAATAAAGAATACAAGAGATGTAAACAATCCAAGTACGCATCCGCCATGGAGAACGCGTAATATGCGTGGCACACAGCTGTACATGGGCATAATCTTCATTATAAAGCACTTCTATTCCTCTCTTGCAAGCTCATCTGATCTTCAGAAATGCATCCAACAATTGGATTTATTATGCCAAGTATGGGTGACAGTGAAGAATCTCTAACTGAAGAGCTTGTATCTCTCCTAAGATTCAAGGCCGAATTCCTCGCATTTCATAGAAAATCTTCCCTTCATTTCTCTCAGTCCACCACATTAAAGATCAGATTAGATGTGAGAAGAATGATCCCTTCATTTTGTACCCACTAACAAGAAAAGTTTCCATTATACTCAGCTTTGAATTTGGCTTTTGCAAACTTTGCTTATAGGAATTACCAGTTTTCATTGAATATGGTTCCTAATATTGTTGATTCTCTGCTATGAATGTCTGATCGTCTATTATTAAAGTCATCTTATTTAAGGGTATAGGATTTTTTCATCATCTAGGGTTTCAGTTCATATTTCATGATTTGGGAAATATATTAATTCTATCGCCTATGCTAATAATGATTGTAGAAAGAATACTTATAGATTGTATGTGGGCTTGCAGGTGGAATTGAGGCAGCAAGCAGGCAAGACCTTGAATATTCACATGGTCTGTACTAGAACGCCTGGCTTGCTACTCTTTAGACTGAGGGCTCTGGATGGACTTGGTCTTGAAGTCTGGAATGGCTAGATTTGCACTAGATGTTTTTCAAGCCAAGGTAATCAGCTTATGTCCTTGACTTCAACTTCCTATCAATAAGATAAATCCACTCTTAATGGAAAATGCCCTTACAAGGAACTTTGGATTCTTAATGGCATATGCCCTCACTTGGTATTTTGAATTCTTAATGGCACATGACCTTAATTTCGGATTTTAACGGCATATGAACTTACTTGGTATTTTGCATTCTTAATGACATATGCCCGTACTTGTTTTGGATTCTTAAATAGCATATGGCCTTGAAATTTTGGATTCTTAATTGCACATGCCTTTGGTATTTTGAATCTTGTATCAGCAAATTATGAAGAAAGACATCTGAGTCCAGGAATTCAAAGCAGTGATTCTTTTATACCACCATGGAACAAACATAGCAAACTACAAGTTGAATTCTCAATGAATTCCCGTTCTGCTTCAAAATCATGTCATTCCACTTACAACCCACGAACAATGTTTTTCTAGATGGGCATTTAAGACCTTTTTTTCTCCGTTGATTTAGCATGAATGTTACTAATGTATGGATTTCAAAGCAAACAGAGGTTTGCTCACATATTTGTGAAAGGTTAACCATTTTATTCTAATAAAATCTCATACCGTACAATTTTGTAAGGAAAAAGGAGAAGAAAGTTCTTTACTCTTTCAGGATGCCCGGAAACCCTAATTTTTTCGGTTGGGTCTATAAGTAATTTGAACAGTGATTCTACTGTCGTCAATATATTGACTGTTTAAATAGAAAAAGCAAGCATGCATTGACTACAACAGACTGTCCATGGACCATATTATTTAGCAATATTTTCATAGATTTTGGTAGATAAAAAATGTATCAAGTGAATCATGTTGAGAATTTTAGCCTTTTTGAAGTGACGACACTTCCAAATGCTTTTTGCAGTGGCACGTGTACTTGATTGATGATTTTTTTTGTGCAAATTCCAATGTTTCCCTCGTGAATACTCATCTTGAACAGTAATATTGTGAATCAAAGTCTATTCTGTAATACACTTTAGAATGAAAAGAATTTTGACAGGCAAGGAAATTGAGCTGTATCAATTATTAAAATGAGAAAAAACTTTGACAGGCATACAAGTTTGCTTCTAAAATTCGCTTTTGATAACAATGCAATAGAATTCTGCCATCTCACGTTTCTATGATACGAATGAATGAAGTACTGGTACTTAGCTTCATGTGAACTGTATAATTGACGGTACTTTCTTACCTGTAAAATTACTTGAAAGGAGTTAATCCATGTCTCTCTTTATTTAGCTGTACTTGTATCTGTTTCACAGACTTCTTTGGTTTTCAAACTTATATGATTGAAGTAAAGAATCACGATTTGTTTTGTATCTTTTCAAGAGTCTTCTTTCGTTTTGAAAGTATATGATTGAAGTAAAGAATCGGGATTTGTTTTGTATCTGATTAACAAGGGTTCTGATTTCAGAAGTTCAGTATATAAACAAAATAAAAGAACCAAGTTCAGTATACATTTTTTGTTTTGAAATTAGGGGTGTTACCAAAATTATTAATATGGTTGAAGGAATTTTATTTTTATTTTTTTTTGTGAGAATAGTTCGTTCTTTTTGGCTGAGAGCCAAGGACTGAGGGGTTTCCATTCCGCCAAATTCGCCCGGGGCACGATCCCGGCCTCATCCCTTATCAGATGTCTTTATGAGATTTGAACCCTGGTGGGCTCAATGAGAACCATTGAACTTCACCAGTCGACCAATTCACAATTGACTTTGAAGGAATCTTAAAAATCAAATTCATTTTTATTAGATTAACAAGAAAAGGGTCCTGATTTTAGAATTGTTATTATGTTGATTTTATTTTATTCTTCCTTTCATGAACACCACTTGTTCAAAAGACCAATTAGTACTTGACTAGATTGAAGTTTTCTCGCTGTTGCATGTACATAGTTGCCATGAGAATCACCAGGCTCAATTAATGAACATTGGGTAATTGGGTAGTTAGTGTGCAAATTTGTTTTTTTGGGTTGATTTTGTATATTTATTTTATTTTATTTTTTATGATTTATTTTATATAATATTATTGGAAATTCAGTGTATTTTAAAAACATATTTTATATTATTTTGGTATGTTTTTATACTTTTTTATTTTATTTATATCTATTTTTCTCTCTACAAAATACAACAATTTTAAGATGTTATGATTACATGAAAATTTTATGATGTAAATTCTTTTTAAGTATAAATATAGTATTAAAGGGTTCTATAACTCTATTCTTGATTTCATCTTGTGCTTCTTAAGGAGGCCTTCCCCATGTGTGGGAGGTCATCCTCACTTTTCTTCATTGTCTCTGCATTTATCTCCCCCTTGTTCAGAGTTATGGGAGATAAATCTTCCAGTGGTGGCAAGTCGAATGTAGGAGTCTCTGTGGCAGAGGGTGAACCTAGGGTTTGTTCTTTCAAACAAGTGGTAGCTAGCAAGCGAATTCTCCTAGAAGGTGCCAAGTTCATGGTCTAGGAACCTCTTGCTTCAACGCCTATCACCAATGATGGAACTCAAAGAGGTAAGATACACTCTATCGCTTCCTTTGTTGTTAAACCTAATTCCCAAATGGTTGTTAAATTAATTATGGGAAGGCTAGACTTAGAGATTCTATGGTCTTCCTAGAGGCCCAAGATGTGGGTAGGATCCCCTCTCATAACCACATTAACAAATGGCTACATAATACTTGGTCTAAAAAACTTGGGCTTCATTTCTCTTTCTGTAGAATGATCTAGAAGGGTTTGTTTCTTATCTTTTTCAACAACCCACCTAGCCAAAAGGTAGTGATTAGAAAGCAATTTTGGAATGTTGGGACTTGTGTTTTTAGATTCATGGCTTGGTCGCCTAAGGCTATACATGAAAAGGTCCTTGCACTACCATGCCCTAGATGGCTCTTGATTTGCAAGGTCCCTCCTTTCTTGTGGGAGCTGATTCCCAAGGCTTTAGAACCCTTTGGTAATGTTCTTAAGATGGAAGAAACTTTGTCCCTACTCTCACATATGGAAGCTAGGGTTCTTATCTATGTCAATCCTAGTCTTGACATTTCTAATAAAATTAAAATTTCTCTTGATGAAGGGGTTGTGTGCTTCCCTATTGATTTTCTAGGTGGTTTGAATGCTTTCTTCCTCTTCAAGAGAGAGGGACATTTGAGATTTAATTGTCCTATACTTAAGAATAAGCCCAAATATGTTAATCCTAATGTATCTGTGGTTGCCTATGATTATGCTCCTAATTGACAGTGTTCCTTGGGAGGTAAGGGAGCCCCCGATAAACCTCCCCCTTCTATTGCTTCTTATTTAGACCCTAAGTCAACCTTCATTGTAAAGAAAATTCTTGAATTTAATGAGGCCTTAGACGAGGCTTTCCCCTAGGGGAAGGATCAACCTCCCACCTAGAATCATGGATATCATAGTACTTTTGGTGGCCCACATGTTCCTCATTTTGTAGTTGGTTCTAGCAAGCACGCTACAAAACAAAACTCCAAGCCTAGACATAGGGTTCTTAATATCCAAGAGTTGGTTCTAGAGATAGTTAGAAAGATTTCTTCCTCGAAGCAGAGTGTGGGTGGTAATGTTAGTATGGGTTTTGACTTTGGTAACCTCCCTAGCTATGTTTCTACTGAAGGTCCTTCTTCTGAACCTAGCATCTCCTCAATCAAGGAGAGGGTGAAACCCTAGACAAAAAGGCCCTTGTTGATGATAAAGGCTTCAAGATGCCCAAAAAGGGGGCTTGCAGTGGTGATTTCCCCAATTCTTCTTTGACCAATGTGGACTTGGGAGAGGAGGCACTTGGTGCTATTAAAATATATTATGAGTCAAATGAGGCCTGGCTCTCCAATTTCTCTCTTGTTGTTATTCCTACATTGCCCTCCCCTTTTGGGCCTCACCATGTCGCAAGTCCTAAATGAGACCCTGCTATCTAGGGTTATGGACCTAGCCTTGAGGGAGGTGAGGCTAGTTTTCTAGAGGGTGATTTCAGGGAGAATTATATGGCTAGCTCTCCTCAAGAGACATTAGAGTCTAAGGTAGGTGATGATAAATTCTAGGTTATTTTCCCATTTAGTGGAATGAGTGAAGAGGTTGTGAAGGGGCTAGGTGTAGAGATGTTGAGTTGTGCTAAGACCAAGAGTAGGTATAGAGCCAGGAAGAAGGGGAGGAAGCCTGGAGATGGTCCCCTAGAGGATGGGATGGAGTAGACTATGGAGCCAAACATGAAGAGGAAGAGGGGTAGGCCTAAGGGGTCTAATATAATTAAGTAGGTGAAAAATATTCCTAAGATCCAATTTCCCAAATTTTATAATATCTTTCAGCCTATCATGGACACCTCCTCCTAACTGTTAGATGGAGTGTAAATGTGCGTCCTAGAATGTGAGGGGACTTGAATCCCCTATTAGGAAATACATAGTCAATAGGTTCCTTTAAATGGACAAGAACATGGACTTTCTACTGCTACAAGAAATTAAGGTACTCAGATTTAATCTGGACATCAGCATGAAGTGTATATGGAGAGATGCCAAATACTTTTCCACAAACCATCCTAGAGGTAGAGGCTGGGTTGTAATGTTTGTAGGGCCTAAGTGGAGTAATTTTTTGGCTAGGTGGTGTTTCTCACCTTGCACAACAAGGTTGTTTGGATTATTTTGCAAGTCAATGGGGTGATTTTCAATGTCTTCTCCATAAATGCTTCTAATGACTTAAAAGAATGGGTGGAATTGCGGAAGTGGTCGTTCCAATTGGATGACATATCTTAGATCATGGGTGGGAAATTTAACATTGTGGAGAGACCACAAGATAAAGTGGGGAGAAATAAATTTGAATGAAAAGGCTACGATCAATTTTATTGGTCTAGGATGCTCAATAAATTGAGACTATTTGATCCTTTGGCCGGGAAGAAGGTTGACAGTAAATGCATTTGGTTCACTTGATGAAACTTCTATCAAGGTGTGAAAATAATTTATTGTAGACTAGAAAGGTTTTATGTGAGAAAGGATTGCTTTAGTTTTAAAGGTGATAGGAATGGGTCCTTTGTGAGGGTGGTCCCTTATACACTCTTGGGCCATCATCCCATTGCTCGTGATAATTTTCTTATTAATAAGCCACATGCCCCTCAATGCTTTAAAGATTATTTTTCTCTCTACACTACCCTTCTAGAGGATGAAGATGTCATTAGTGTTTTTAGACTTATCAATAATTTTATCAAGTGGAGAGCTAGTCATAGATCTACTAGAGATAGGTGGGTGAAAAATACAGAGAGTTAGAAATCCTTGCTTCAAGTTGTTGAAAGGAAAAAGGTCTCTAATTTGAAGAGGTTGGAGACTACATTGCATACCAATTAAGTGTTGGTTGAATACTCCCTACAGTAGGATCCTTCTAATCAAGAGGCAAAGGAGTTTCTCTCACAAGATAAGGATGTGCTAAAGAGAGGTAAAAATCTCATATTTTAGGAGCCCAAGACTAAATCTAGGATGAACTAGATCAAATAAGGGGATAAGGGCTCTAGGTTCTTCTTCCAGATCCTCAAGAGAAAAGATGTCAAGGAAAGGATTGATTGAATCTTGGAAGGGGGGAGAAGATGAGAGAACAAGAGGATATTTTGAGGGTCTTTACTCAGTTTTACCAAAAGTTGTTCACTTTAGAAGATGTTGGGGAGAATATGGAAAGGGCTAGAGACAAGATTAAGAGCATAATTCCTAGTTGCATCTGTCTAGAGGATGCTAAGATGCTAGACCAAGAGATCACTATGGAGGAGATAACCAAAACTATTATTTATCTCAGTAATGAAAAATCCCCAAGCTCAAATGGCCTGCAAGTTGAGTTCTATAAAACCAACATTGGCTAAATAATGGAAGAACTCTTCTAGGAAGTCTCTTAGCATTGAGATTAATAGTGACCTGATCAAACTTATTCATAAGGACGGAGACAAAAAATTTATTAGGAATTATAGACTTATCACCCTTCTTAATGTCTCCTACAAAATTTTGGCCATAATTCTGATAAAAAGGCTGGAATACATACTAACCAAGATTATTAACCCCTCTTAGTCTGACTTTGTCAAAGGAAGATACATCCATGAAAACTTGTTGACTTACTGGAAATCCATGGAGTGGGCTAAGGATTCCAACCAAAATGTCTACATGATGCTGATAGACTATGGAAAATCTTATGACATGATTGAAAGGAAGTTTATATTTATGACATCTGTTGCAATGTTTGGGATTGCCTAAGTTGTTTTCCTAGATGGTGCAGACTTTGACGAATGAAGCCAAGGCATGGGTGGAGGTAAATGGTGTGAGGCCATAATGTTTTGTATTATCTAGATCTATCCAGCAAGGGTTCCCTCTTTCCCCAACACTATTTATTATTGCAGTAGACGCCCTGAATTATCTACTGAGAGATTAGTCTCTTTTTCGAAGGGTTAAAGGTGTTATGTTTCCCAATGGTGAGGACCTATCCAATATTCAGTTTGATGATGATACAATTATTCTTATCGCTTTGGAGGAGATAAATGTCAGTAACTTAATGATCAAACTTGATTTATTTTTTGATTCTTCCAAGAGTAAAATATCACTCTCAAAGTCTATTCTGTTAGGTTGGAAATTGAGGAATGAGAACATTATTAGTGGCATATGTAGGCATCCTACCGAGTCTCTGTAGAGACTCACTTATCATGATATTGAATTACATGCGACTTTGACTATGAAGCTCAGTGAGAAGAAATTTGTTGATCTCCTTAAGATTAAATTGTGAGAGTGTTCAAATGGGAGATCTCCCATGGCCACACGTGGGATAGGAAATCTGATAAGCAGTATCTTTTTGAGATTGCCCTCGATAATTTCATAGAAGACCTGAGCACACAGAGGGAGAAAGAAAAGAAGGTTGTGACTGATCCTTTGGCAACAATTCCTAATGCTATAATAGAAGAGGTTCTTGTGGATACTGTATTTGATCACCCCGACATTCAGTAAGTTCAGGAGAATAGACTGTTGAAGTGGAATGATGGTGCTATAGGGTGGATTTCTTGGATGGATAGGAACTGAAATGAACAAATCTGATGGCATTATTGATCTTATATTTTGCTTTTTTGATCCAATATGTTTATAATGTCGCTACTGTAGTACGGATATTTTTGTTGTATATACTCTATTCTAGCAACTATTCATGCCTATAATGGCATAGCCCCGTACTGGTTATTCCATTTTGTATTGCTTGGTAATGAAACTTTTTCAGATGTAATTTTTTCGTTACAAGTAATAGAAAAAAATTATAAATATAGCATTAGTATATTAGATGTTATAATCTTACATTAATCTTATTGATTAAGAGATCTTTTAATTTATTAAAAAATGAATAATATCACTTAATATTGTTGGTATAAAATAGAAACGTGATTAAAAATAGTTGTTAATTCATGGATTTGAATTTATCTTCAATAAATCACAACATAATATTTGTTGGTTGTCAGATGAATTTATTGTGATTACAAAGAAAAAGGTCAAGGTCATATCAATTGAAGATCTACTCAATTAGCCCTCTTGATAAAATTACAATGATAAAGTATTTGAAGTATCCTGATTTCGATTCAGTACCATTTGGAAAATTAAATTGTAATTGATTTGCAACACCATCAACATATTTTTTTAGTTTTGTCTATCCTCATATGAGGTTCTTGTATCCTAATAAGAGCCACTCTCATAATAGTAGTGTGTTAAATGGATTAATTAAGCTATATGTATTCATACTAGAGATTAAAAATAGAAAAATTTCACCTTTTATTCTTGACTTAAAGATAAAATTCTATATAAATCATCTCATTATAAAAGAACTAAAATGTGTTTCATCCTCCTCCATATGCACTTACACAAATGGATTGAAAAAAAACACAATTCTTTGAAACATAAGTAACAAACATTTATAGAATTATCTGAAATGAATTTCACATTCCTTTTTCTACTACAATAAATAAGAACATGTCCCATAATGGCATTATTATATAGCATAATCAATTCCATATTAATTGTCTAAATATCAATATTCATATTCAAAAAAAAATTGGACTATCATAGCCCCTTGTAGTGATATACCAATTGATTTTTTTTTTGTCTCATCCAAATGATTGTATTACCTTCTACATACTATGATGGCTATCATGCATCCTAGGCATGATATAAATTAACAATTATCATTCAACTTTTAGTGATTTCCCCATTTGTATCATTAAAGTTATTGTTTTATATTCTTTGAAACATACAAGAAAATGGAAATTATTTCACTTCATTATTTTATATGTTAATAGATATTTACACTCTACATTATGTTTACACCATCTAAAAGATAAATAGAGAATTTTTTTTATAACTTTTAAAAGTTCAAATCATATTATAAAAAATTCCAAAATTAGGACAAAATATAAAAAGTGTGGCTAGTATTGTTAATAGAGAGACACGTTGAGGATGGCAATATATTGCTCAATACCAACTCTAATATTAGCAATTATTTTTTCTTTTCTTTTCTTTTTAAAAAATGTTTAGAGGATGATTTTGAATTTCTTAGAATAAAAGAAGAAAATAAATAAAATCTATAGTTTTGAATTAATTGATAAGATGGTGGGTAAACATCTTTCCCCATTAAAATATATCATATTATTGCATACAAACATTATTTGTTTTAAATTAGATTTCAGCAGTTTTGTTTGAGAAAACAATCAAACTTATGTTTGGGTGCTAATGAGATAATACAGTAAACATTTATAAAATAATAATTAAAATATTTTAAAAAATTAAAAATCATTCTTTTAGATCTACAAAAAAAAAAAATTCAAACAATTTGAAAAGAATTGCTTGTAAGTGATCTAAAAAATTGAGTTTAAGTGTGTAAGGTAGTTCGAGTTTTATTTGCCCTAGCTCATTGGAGTATTACCAAGAAGCTAAAAATAAGAATTCAACATCAAATTGGTATGGCAAGATGTGAAATTGAGAGAAGCTTTAGGGATAGAGTGGGACATCTCTAAAATGTCTCTAATCAAAGTTACAAATATAGAAAAATTTAGAATTGTGTTTTTGTCAAGTTCACTACTTATAATGATAATGAAGAGATGTTAATTGGATGATTAGATTTGTCTAACTCTGTGTCAAGTGGTGATCTAGTCTCTATAAGATTTGATATATTATATTTTGTGGCATTATAATTGTTCTTGTATAAAAATATGAAAAGCACACATATCTTAATTGTAATATTGTATCTTAACTTCAAAACTTACATTGATTAATTTTGTATTTTTTTTACTTTTAAATAATTTTACTTATATCATCATTCCAAACACTTTTGTCAAAATGCTAAATCAACTCTATAAAGGCAATCTCTAAAAAGAATAACTTATTTAATCCTTGTCCTCATTTATCTCTATTCTATATTGTTTTGTTTAATCTATTTTTACAAGATAGGTCAATCTATAATTTTATATAATTTTACCATGGCAATAGATTGTTAACTCATAAAACTACACATAAATCTCCATGACACCTCCTTTGAATGTCAAACTAAATTTTCTAGACTCTCTAAGGGTGGTGTCCTATGGAGTGAGGCTTCCTAAAACAATTTAGCAGGTATTCCCATGAATTTAAACTTGGAAGTTGAGGTCTCATGGATTTTTCTTTTAATGCATTTAAATAAAGAAATTTGTATTCATAATAGATTTCTGTATTTGATTTTTGCATGCACAAGAAATAGATAAACTTGATTTTCTCTCTAAAATTTTATTTTAGTAGGGATCATTTACAAATAATTTTATTTTTGTTTTCTTCTTCATGAGACCTCTTCTTCCTTTAAAATAGAAACTTAAGCTCCTCCATAAAACCGCACCCTAATAGTTTCACCACCTAAAATCTATTTTAAGTTGCTCTCTTCTTTTTTAAACATTGTAATTTCTATTTCCTCTTTGATTTAGGACAACATAAATAGAACCCAAAATTACAGATGTACAAACCCTAACACTGTTCTTTCCTTTTCTTTTTTTTTTCATGTGCTAACCCTAACTCAATTTGTTCTTTCCTTTTTTTTCATATTTATTTTATTCTACGTTCCACCTTCTATTGCCATACGTCAATGGAGGTATTTCCCATCTCCACATATCGAAGCGAATTCAACACTTAATTAGGCACAAAAGGCCAATATCTAATATTTTCCTTGTTTGAGTTGATGCAAGGTAATGAGGTCATTTCCATTGTATTTATTGTTGTTTTGTCTTATTTCCTTGCATAAATCTCTATAGCATATGTTCAACAAATATTGTTTATTCATATTTTGTAAGGGACTACCATAGTGTATACTAATCAACCTTGAAAATAGAATTACTTTTTAAACATGAATGTATAAAAAATAATAATCAAGGGATGTTAAGTTTAATAAATATAGAATAAAATGAAAATAAATATATTTATTTTTAAAAGTGTGATCATATATATATATATATATATATATATATATATATATATCATCCTCTTATTTAGTTTTTAGTCCTAGTAATTTATTATTCACTATCTTATAACCCTCTTTATTATAGTTTTGTATAGATAAAAGTAGTAAGAGGGTGCTGGCTCGAGGAGCAGAAAGATTAGGAGCACATTAACAACACATTAATAGCACTAGTTTCAAAGCAGATAATCAGCAGAAAAATAGTGTCAAGTCTGCCTCTATCAAAAATAAACTTAAAGGTCCTTAGCAAAAAGAACGAACCAGAGTAGTATAACCAAAAAGTATAGAACATATTAACAGTAAACTACCACACAAGGCTAATCTAAAGTCTTAAAAACTTAATCATAAAATAGAAAAGCATGATAAAAAAACCTGAGGCCTAAAGGCCCGAACCAACACAACATCACCATGGTACCACCAGTAGTTAAGATCTCCCGCCTAGACGCTTTGACATCAAGGTAGCGGCCCACTCTTCTTGCAGGAATAGGAAGAGGTCTCTATTATCCTCATCAGCATCCAATTTACCACCAGCAAGCTTCTCCTGCACATTACACAGCATCACAGCGGCACGTGTATCACTTTAAGGGAAAATTTGTTTGAATCAGCGATGCGGGCTTTGATTTCACTCAAATCCTGCTTGAGGCCAAGAATCTCACTATCCGACTCGTTGAACTTCTGTTTGAGGGAACCTTTGAACTTGTCATTCTCAGCCATTGCCATGGTAGTGTACTTAGTGCAAGGGGAGTTCACCTGTTGAGTGTGGGGAGAGGGTGGGGACGGGGTGTTGCTGCAAGGGATTTCAATCACCACCAGTAAGGGATTCGACGGAGGAGTGTTGTCAGACATGGGCAGGCTGAAGTGCTCAGCCAAGGATCCCTTAATCAAACCAGAGGAGGCAGAGGTATCCATATCCTCCGAATGAGACTTTTCCTTAGAGGTCATTTCCTTGACTCTTCTTTTGCATTTCTCCTTGGCAATTCTATTGGATCGTCAGACAATACCACCCAAATCAGTTTTCGACTCCACCTGACTGTCTGGCTTTTTTAATTTTTTGAGCTTCCTCCCAGCTTTAGGGGTGCTATCGACCACCATCTTATCCTTAGCTTCCATGGACTCAGACACATGAGACTCCTCTAAAACCTTCACCCTTTTGAAGGGGTTTCTCACACATCTCTTATGGCCTTTACCATCATGCGGGACAAGGTCAATCTCTTGGATGGACTGGGAGGGGGACTAAGAGGGGTTATTGGCTCCCATAGGAGACACGTCTTGGGTGACCTCCTTCATGATAAGGGGGGGTTGGGGTGGGGAGAAAATGGCTTTATGGAATTTCTACAAATAGAGCAAGAGGCCCTGGTGAAGGATGTGAATTGGCTTCTCAAGATTCTTGTTCTCTTTTATGTCCAAGATGTTACTTTCAAGCGAGTGGAGGAGGTAGAACGGGATGGAAATAAGGTCCCTATTGCTAATGTGGTTAAGGAACGATAGATGATAATAATTAAACACAGTAAATTTTCCCTCAAGAGTGAAGTATTTCATGATAATGTGACACACCTTAGGCCAGAACTCAGGAAGCAGCTTGCGGTTGAATCCCGCAAACTTTTTCACTAGCTTTTCACCCAGCTTGAAGAACTGATTTAGACTAGTAATGTCCAGCATCCAGGTGATTTTCTTGTACTTCCTTCCCTCCATTGATAGCCCTGTCACTTTACCAATTATCTCCTCGTTGATTTGAAAGTGTATGCCCCCCACCGACACCTTTCTATTGTTCCATGAGGACACAAATTTCTTAGAAATTTTTTTGTCATGGCCGCCCTTCATTCTTTCCATGAAACCCCAAATGCCACTGTCCTTGGAGTAGTGACAAACTAGGGGGTCGGAGGTGAATTCCTCTTCAATTTTGTCTGGCTCAATACGCAAAGTTTTTCCACCCATATTGACCAGACTGGTTGCCACTGTAGATGCCTTCTAAAATTTATAGAGCCATGCTTTGCATGCTAGGGCATAAAACATGGCTTTTTGTGTTAACTATTTTATGAGAATTTTGTTCATAAAAGGCAGGGACTGGGTGGTTTTTGGGTAGTCAAGCCCCGTACTACAAAATCCAACAGATCTCAAGGCATAATTATTAGAAATTAAGCCATATTTTCCATTAGTGTCCTTGGTAATCAAAATTACCTACTGATGTAGACAACCCTCCTTCCACACGTAATCATGCAAAAGGCAATTATGATCCTTTATAAGATTTTGCACATACCTAGTCATAATGACTATAATTATCATATTAAGCTAGCACATAATCTTGTTGGGGGGCCCTCAATAATTTTATCAATAGCGTGTCTCATTTTAAACATTGTTGGTGTCATGTTTTTCCCACCCGATTAACCTCTGGGTCTCCTTTGGTAGCTCACTATCCTCCTCCCATTTGACCATCCTAGTTTGCTTAAACCCAATGCTAGTCACAAAATCCACAACCATGTTACCTTCCCTGTAGGTATGGAAAATGGTCATGTTTTAGAAATTGTTGAGAAGCTCCTGAATTTCCACTATTATGGTGTTCACCCGCCACCCCGCCTTCGACCTTCATTTGACAGCCTCCACAATTACTTTGGAATCCCCCTTAATCATCAGCAACCTGATATTCTTGGAGATGGAAAATTTTATACCCCATACAAGGGTCGTGCCTTCAGCTTGATTAATAGTACTATTTTTTAGCGGCCCAACATACGCCAAAAGACAAGAACCATTGTGGTCTCTTAGCACTCCACCCCCACCCTAGGTAAGATTGTTCACCACCCCATCAAAGTTTAATTTGATCTAGCCGACGAGCGGGGCAACCCATCGAGTAGCATTCTGGATCATCAAGCTGGAGTTGTCGAACCTAGTGAAGTCGGACAGCAAATTCCAATTGTCAGTCGTTTTGATCTCCCAGGCTAAGGGGGGTGCAGAGGGGAGTTTGCAATTAACCGAGCCAACATTATCACATAGGAGCTTGATGCCTAGACAAAGAGAGGCTTCAGGTGGGGAATCAGTCTCCCTAAAGATCTTGTTGTTCCTCTCTTTCCATATAGTTACAAACAAAATTGTGACTAATTTACTTCATTTTCAAACATAAAGGTTTCTACACGAGGCTATATTTAAATTAGTGACATTTATAGATTCATTCTAAATCTCACTATTATTGAACAAAAAAATAAATCAAGAAGAATTTATTAAAATCTTTGAGTTGTCTAGGAATAGATAATAAATAATACTTTTTTGAAACAATATTGAAGCCTAACTTCACCAAATGGACTTATCATGACACGATAAAAATACATGCTTTAAGTTGTTTACAATATTTTAAATAGAATCTCTTTCATATATTTTTTCAAGGAAATATATATCTCTATATAAAAATAACCCTATCCTTGTAATATATCATAGACAAACAAATTTAAAATTGGTAATCTAATCCATTTATTTTAATTGAAATTCAACTTCAACATTATGTAACTACACACAATATATTTAATATTCAAATAATCTAATAAAACATATTCTCAATTTCTATCTATTTTTCACTACTCAATACACATAGTCTAATAATTAAAATTACTATATATAATAGACAAATAGCTTATAACTTAATTATGTTTGGTACATTCTTCTAACTTTTCTTAATCATGCTATCTTATCATATTCAATATATTTTTATTAAGATTTGAATACCCAAAACATATTTAATATTCAAATAATATAACAAAATAAAGTTTCAATCCTTTTCTATTTACTACACTTAGTCTAATACTTATAACTACTACCTATGTAACAAATAAAAAATTCTAAATTATTCCTCTCAATAACCAAAATGACCTGAGTGTTTTGTACCACAATATTTAGCAGTTTTTGGGCCAACATATTTTCTTGTTGACCACAAGTTATCACTTTGACGAGTGATAGCTACTTTTTTTTTCTTATATACCTCCAAGCATTTCAAATTCATTTCTACAAGCCATCACAGATAGTCAAGTTTAGTGTTAAGATTTGAATTATTCATAAATAAGATAAGCTACTTCTCCGTGACGGAAGAAAAAGCATTAAAATAGGAAGATTCTCATCTTTCATGTAAAAAGCATTTGTAAAGCCTCAGAACCATTGAAATTGCACATCAAACAAATTGTTTCGTGGATCATGGTGCAGTATGCCAAAGGAAACCTAATGGAAATGTTAGCCTATACAGGAAGTTGCTAAAAATTCACAATGATGGACCCACAAGAGAACAACTTTTGATAGATGGAATTGCAGTAGTTCACATCAAGTATCGTATCTAAAGGAAATTCCTATGTCATATGATGGCGAATACATTATTATAAAAGATAAAATATACGAGAGATGTAAACAAACCAAGCACGCATTCGCAAATGGAGAATGCGTAACATGAGTGGCACACAGCTGTACATGAGCATTATCTTGCCGAGAATCATTCGTTATAAAGCCTTTCTATTCTTCTCTTACAAACTCATATCTTCAGAAATGCCTCTAACAATTGGGTTTGTTGTTCATAGTATGGATGACAGTGAAGAAGCTCTGACTGAGGAGCTTGCATCTCTCCTAACATTCAAGGCCGAATTCCACTCATTTCATAGAAAATGTTCCCTTCATTTCTCTCAGTCCACCACAGTAAAGACAAGATTAGATGTGAGAAGAATGAACCATTTCATTTTCTACCAACTGACAATAATTTTCATATAGATAAGATTAGATGAGAGAAAAATGGTTCATTTCATTGTCTACCCACTAACAAAAAAATTCCCATATTAACCGAATTTCAATTTGGTTTTTGCAAACTTTGCTTATAGGAATTACTACTTTTGATTGAATATAGTTCCTAGTTTTGTTGATTCTCTGCTATGCATTTCTTATTGTCTATGTATTGCTAGTTTTGATTGAATACGATTCCTAGTTTTGTGGATTTTCTCCTAACGATTTCTGTTCGTCTCTGTTTTAAGACCATGTAATTTCTCATGGATATGATATAGTTTTGATTGAATATGATCCCTAGTTTTGTTGATTTTCTGCTAACAATTTCTGATTGTCTATGTTTTAAGGCCATGTAATTTCTGATGGATTCTATATGTTTTTGAAATTGATTGTGTAAAAAGTTTTCAACATTTAATATTTCAGATTATATTTCATGATCTATGAAATAATTAGAGAGGAGAAAATGATCTCCAACATAATTAAATCCAAAAACATATCTATTCTATCATATATGCTAATACAATTGTAGAAAGTATACTTACAGAAATTCAAATCTATCATCTAATTTAATAAGATCGTAAGAAAGTATACTTATAGAATGTATATGGGCTTGCAGGTGGAATTGAGGAAGCAAGAAGGCAAGACCTTGAATATTCACATGGTCTCTACTAGAAAGCCTCGCTTGCTTCTCTTTACACTGAGGACTCTGGATGGACTTGGTCTTGAAGTCTGGAAAGGCTGGATTTGCACTAGATGTTTTTCAAAGGTAATCACCTTATGTCCTCGACTTCAACTTCCTACCAATTAGATCAATCCACCCTTAATAGCAAATGCCCTTACATGGCATTTTGGGTTCTCAGTGGCATATGAACTCACTTGGTATTTTGGATTCTCACTGGACTATAAAAAACTTGGAATTTGTAAATTCTTAAATAGCATATGATCTTACTTGGTATTTTGGATTCTTAAATATCATATGACCTTACTTGCTATTTTGGATTCTAAATAGCATATGCCTTTACTTGGTATTTTGAATCTTGTATCAGAAAATTTTGAAGAAAGACATTTGAGACAAGGGAATCAAAGCAGTGACTCTATAATACCACCATGGAACAAACATAGAAAACTACAAGTTGAATTCTCAATGAATTCCCATTCTGCTTCAAAATCATGTCATTCCATCTACAACCGTGGACAATGTTTTTCTAGATGAGCATTTAACACCATAATTCTGCCGTTGATTTAAACTAAATGTTACTGAAGTATGGATTTCATAGCAAACTGAGATTTGCTTCTATATTTCTGATAGTTTAACTATTCTGTTCTAATAAGATCTCATACCATACAATTTTGTAAGGAAAAAGGAAGTGAAAGTTCTTTGCTAATTCGGGATGCCAGAAACCCTAAATTTTATTATTTTTTATTTTGTTGGTCTATTAGTAATTTGACCAGTGAGTTTACTGTTGTCAATATATTGACTGTTTAAATAGAAAAAACAAGCATGCTAGAAAATATATTTTTTATTTTGTTGGTCTATAAGTAATGTTGTCAGTGGACCATATTATATAGCAATAATTTCATCCATTTTCTTGCAGCTAGAAAATGTATGAAGTGGATCATGTTGAAACTTTTAGTCTTTTTAAAGTGACGACACTTCCAAAAGCTTTTTGCAGTGGCGCATGTACTTGATTGATGATTTTTTGTTTTTGCAAATACCAATGTTTCCCTCGTGAATACTCTTATGTTGAACAGTAATATTGTGAATCAAGTCTATTGTATATTAGAATGAAAAGATCTTTGACAGGCAACGAAATTGAGCTGATCGATTATTAGAATGAGAAAAAACTTTGACAGGCCTACAATTTCGCTTCTAAAATTCGCTTTTGATGACAATGCAATAGAAATCCTTTTGCCATCTCAGATTTCTATAATATGAATGAATAAAATTCTGGAACTTTGGCTTCATGTGACCTGTATAACTGGGGATACTTTCTTAGCTGTAAAATCACTATGTAAGGTACTCATCTTGTTGGAATACCGGAATCACTGAGAGGGGGTGAATCAGTGATCTATAAAATGTTTCACTTTTCAACTTTAAACTAATGATGTATGTGCATTAATTACTTTGACATTATGAATCATGTGTGTTTCTAAATGTAAGGTAAAATGAATAATAAAACTAATGCACACAATCAAATCATGAACACCATATTTATAGTGGAAAACCCCACAGGATCAAAAAAACCACTTTCTCAAATCCTTTTATTATGCCTTTCAGACAATCAATTTCAGAGCTACAACTCTGAGAAGCACCAACACCCTTTTTCATTTAAGAGCTACAACTCCAAGTATCACTCATCCCTCTCTGAAGCACCCACTTCACAATAACAAAAAGCACCCACTTCTCTTATACATATTTGAGAAACAAAATTCAGAGGATTACTCTGTTTCCATACATTTCATTTGATACAATTACAATCTTGTTTTTTAAATATCAATCACTTCTTTGAAATCTGCACATTCAATGTGTTCAATCTTCTTCTTGCTTGAAACAATTATGACAAACATGCCAAATGCATAAATCCATTTTCACAATGTCTTCTCACAAATAAACCTGCATATGAACTCTTATGTTCTTTATTTTCTTTCACAAACTTTCAAACATCATCAAATTCAAATATACATTTTTTCATAAACCAGTCTATAAACTTCCTATCATCAATCACTTCCTGTCATATTCAAATTTACATTTCACTTTTGTCAAATCCAATCTCCAATCAATTATCACAATCTGAAACTTGTATTCGCAACTCGACAATTTTTTCCTCAAAAAAATAATAAGAAAAACCAAACTGACCAAGAACAAATCTGAATGAATCACTTATTCTTCAAAGTAATATGTTCACAAAACCAAACTAATAAAACATTGAAATAGTCACCACTGAAATTTCTGAATAATAAATCAAATGCAATCCATGACCAAGGTAAACATTTTCAAAACAAATCTGATATACCTTACTGTAATTTTTCATTCTTCTTGCCGTCACTGTTTGAGATCTGTGTGTCATTCTGATTCAACTCTGTCTGTCATTCAGATCAAGTATTTTTAAAAACATCTAATCAATCCATTTGGATCAGTTTTTCATGTCTGCAAAAACGGTTTCTACATTCTTCATATGATCTCAACTTTCAACCGAAATCATCAGCACATTAATGATAAGAATTTCATGCATATAAATAAAATCTCCATTAACTCTTTGAATCGGTTATCAAGAAACAAATTAGTTGAAGTCCATAACCGAAAGCTAATATCATTCCTTTTTTTAAAAATTTCATTTAAAAACATCTTCATACATAAGAGTATCGAGTTCTTTTTACAAACTGATTTTCTTTGATTAAAAAAAAACTTCAATATGAATTAGTTTTCAAAACTGAATTTAATCCAAAAGATTCGATTTTCATTAAATATCTCTTGGTTGGTTTCTCCAAAAAAAACTTCTTCATGAAATCAGCTTTGCAGATTTGTTTGTAATAAAACATTGGTTCCCTTAAAGTTTGAAAATATAATCCAAGGGAAATCGGTTCTCATATAATGAACAGTTTACTTTGCACACTAATTGGTTTTTTTAATTGTCTTTAACATAGTAAAGAGAGATTTTAATAAACCAATATAATCTCCATCAAATTAATTTTTTGATCAATCACCATATTAGATCAACTTCATTTAATGTAAAACCACTCTTGCAAAATATAAATCTGAAATCATTCACCACTTAGTTTTTCTTTATCAATTCTCAAATCTTTATTGATTTATTAATTTGAAGAACTGATATTGACTGCTGGGTTGTTTTCTGTAGAGAATACTAACACAGTGAGCACAATAAAAGTTAACTCAAATTCAGTTAATGATGTTCTGCATTTGTATTGTTGTTGTTGTTCCTGTGTTCAAATGGCAGGAAATCATTCTGATTTTTGCAGCTGCAGATGAGATAATATAAGACAACATCTTAATCATCATTGACTTGAATACAACCATATTGATTCCTTCTTGCAATGTCATCAAACATATAGATCATTTTCACCCTCATCTTTTTGACATCAATGACAAACATGCCAAAGTTCAACACATCTTAGAGACGCACTTCTTTGGTTCTGTAATTAATGATTGAAATAAGAGAGTTTCATAAGAGAGATTTTTTTATCAGATTGGAAAAAAAAAAAAAAAGTTCGAATTTTATAAGTAAAGAATTTCAGAAACAGATTTTCTTTTCATTAGATTAGCAAGGATATTAGAACTGAGTAGCAAGAAAAGGGTTCGAATCCTGTAAGTAAAAAATTTCCAAACTCAGATTTGCTTTACATTAGATTAGCAAGAGTATTAGAACTGAGTTCTAATTTTGTAAGATATCAACAGTTTAATAGAACAAAAATAAAAGAACAAAGATCAGTACAAAAATAGAAATGTGACTTGTTTTATCATATTCTTTCTTATATAATTTAAATGAATACCCACTTGTATAAACACCAATTAGTGCTTGATCAGATTGAACTTTTCTTGCTATTGCCTTTACACAGTTGCCATGGGAGTCACCGGGCTCAATTAATGAACACTGGGTAATTGGGTAGTTGATTTTGCATATTTAATCCATATTTTGGTTACTTTACTTTTAGGATTTACTTGTATATGTTATCATTGGAAATTTATGTGTATTTCAAAAAGAAAGGAAACGTTTGATTTTTTTTAAAGAATTGTGATCAAAATTGCATTATCTGGAAAATATATGTAGAATATGAATGGTTTAATAAATCAAGATAGCTTATGGTTTTAGTCTGCTGTTCTGGTTCTTGCATCTGTTTTGGTTTTATATGTTGTTTCTTTGGGATAGGGTACGGGTAGAATATATAAGTCTTGTTTGTAATACAATTAGATGCCTTCATGCAAGGTACTCCTCGAGGAATGTGCAGCTGTTCTCTAGCAGGATTAGAAATCTCCCCATTCTCTAGCAGGATTAGAAATTTCCCCACAATCCCAGTCCACCACCCACTATACAGAGTTGGACAAGTGGAAGATGTTCTGTTTTCTCCACTGTAAGGGAAAGGGTATTCTACCATGGGAGCCCTCGGTAGCGTGCTGCACCGCCAGATACTTTGAATTCAAAAAGTTGAAGAGTGGCCAGAAAGATGGAGACACACACATTGCATTTTTCCATGTCTTCGATACGCATTTCATCCCCATCAAAGAGGGCAGAGGAAGCCTTGCTAGAATCTGCTCGATTGAAAGGCAACCCAAACAGATTGTAGAGGAATTACTAGTTTCTCCGTCTTCAATTACTACTTTTTCTTTAGAAAGGAAATGTTTGATATTATTTTGGTACATTATTATATTTTATATTTAATTGTTGTGTGAATTTTTATTTCTAGAATTTTTTATGTCAGCAATTAAATGAAAATTTAGAATATAATATTTTTTAATTATAAATATAGTATTAGTTTATTATTGTATTTGATGTAAGAGTCTTATATTAATTAAGAGATTTGTTTAATATTTATTAAAATGAAGTGAATAATATCATGAAAATCACAGTACATAAAACATATAAATACAATCATTTTTATGAAATAAAAAATTAATTGATATATTATTACAATAGGCCACATTAGTCCAATCTCATTTATGAAGATGCATACTGATAATTAAACAATTAACATGGAATTGATTGTGTTAGAAAATTATGTTTATGATTAAGAGAAAACTGATTTTAGAGGGACTAGAGACCCAAGTACAAATCAAAAAATAAATAGGAGAACCAACAACAAACCAGCACAAGTCTTATGCAAAGCAAAAGAGACCAAAAAATTAGGGAACATCATCCCACACCACCTACAAACTATTGACTAAATCTACATTCTTGTGAATAAAATCAGCATTGATAGTCCTAACTTTCTTAACTAAATTATCAATGGGTGTAACACCCTTGTCCTTACTTCTTAATATTGTACCAGGGCTAGACAGAACATCCTTCTTTTCTTTTTTGTAGTAGCATCTGCATCCTGGTCGATCTCATGTCCTTGAAATCTAATTTTTTAGCTGAGTCATTGATATCCTTGGACAAACCTTCAAAAGTCACCCCCTGGTCATTCAACTTCCTGAGGCCCTTGATGGAGTTATCCATGATAGTCTTGCTGACCACAACCACCACTCTGATCTTATCTCATATTCTTTAGAGTATTCTCAAAATTCTTTATCCTCTTCTCATGATTAGCCTTTATCTCACTTATTCCCCTCACCAAGGTATTAGTATTATCCACAATAGTATCCAACTATTTTTCTGAGGAGGGAATGTTATCTTTCAAGCTATTAATTTCTACCACAATCAAAGAGAAAATTAAATTCTATTTGTCTATCATACCTTAATATCTTTATTGATACTTTGGGTCTCTAAAACAGAGGACCCTTTCTCATTAGTGGTATTATTCCTCATCTCCACTGGAATATCCACATGTATGGCCTGATTGTCAATCAGATAACTATGATTGGGCAAAATAGGGGAATTTGGGACCATCATGGCCATGAGAAAAGAATTTTCCCATGGGCAGACTTTTTAGTTCTCATTGAAAGAGACCCAGATGATTTCAATGAATTAGCAATGGCCTTTCTTTTTCCTTTATTATCCCTACTGGGGTCCAAAGAATCTAGGATGTAGTCGCCATGAGGGACATAATCTGAGCACTTATCATAAGAGATTACAATCCTTTTTGGGATGAAGAAGTATCACCATAGTGCACTCTGACATTCTTTTTAAACTCAATCCCCATTTTGGGAGGAGGGTTTCTCTCCACTTGCAAACCTTTCACATGTTCCATTAACAATAATATTAAACCCTCATGAAGAATAAGTAAAATGGGGTTTTTGGTGCATGAGCTCTCAAACTATGATGCAAAGATGATAATGTAGATATAAAGGAAAGGAAATACATTTATTATGGCTAAAGTGATTTAAAATCATAAAATGATAACTGAAGATGCTGGTAAATTTGTCATCCAAGACAAGGTATCTCATTATTACCTTAGCCACATTCAGCCACAACACCTTAAGGGAAGCTCTATCTTGTCCACCCTCTATGTTCTCTTTTATCGTATCCCTTTCTCTAAGAAGGAAGAAAATATACATCACTTCATTAGCACTCTTCTTGTCTCCATATACCATGTTAAACGTCCCGTAGAAACTTCAAACCAAAATGCCTCCTTATCCTATCACTTATCATAAAATATCAGTTCCAATCTATTATGATCACCTCCTATGTTGGTTGCACAGTGAATTCCCACAATCCCACTATTCGAGATGCGAAAAATCCAAATTAAGACTTGTAGAATACTCAACCACTTACAAATAAATGAGGATCTCTTACAAAAACATGTTCATATGTAGGAAGCCATCATTTCCAAGGAAAGGAGATAAATATCACTTCCCAACATCATGTCACAGCAGCATATAAATTTCCAATGGGATATTATCATGCCAACCACTTGGTTACCCTCTCAATATACATGGGAGATTTTATAAGAATCAAAACAATTTAGATTTTATTTTCAATCCTCAATAATACTCTTAATTGTCCATCTAGAGGGGGGATAAACCTTTCAAACAATTAGCAATATGTAACAAATCACTTTCAAGCCATTTTTTTTTTTATCCTTTACCATTTTTATTCTAATGTAGGTGGAAAAATGCTAGAAAATTATGTTAATATAGGACATGTCCTAATTTATTATGGTAGAAAAAAGAATATGGGTTTTTTTTAAGTAATTGTCTAAATGTTTCTTATTCATGTACCTCTTAATTACTTGGACAACTAATAAATATTATGTTTATGAATCAACAATTATTTTCAATCATGTTTCTACTTTAAATATCAATAATATAAATGACATTTTTTAATTGATTTCCTAAGTAATTTAGTGTAATCACACAAAATTGGAGATCTATAAGACCTTTTAAATGTCTTAACTAGCATTCATTACTATTTGGCAACTTCATATTGAATATGAGCTACAACATCATCACCATAATTGTTGAGTTGGGTTTGGCCTCACATAATGCTCTTTCAACCTAGTAAGCAAGATTTATTCATATTAGAGATGAATAATAAAAGAATGTCATATTTCCTTCTTGACCTATAAACAAGGTTCTATATCAATCATTTCATTATGCTTAAATATTAGTTAAGATTAATGTGGTGCATCCTCCTTTATATTAAGATCATATAAATGGCTTGACAAAATATAATTCTTTTAGAAATGTAATAATATAGATAAATCAAAAAATTTATAAAAAATATATTTAAAAGACATTAGTGATGCAGGGGCATTATAGGGTACTTGGAAAATCTGCATGGTGGTATGTTGAAATGGATTTGTGTTGCTCAATTGTAGCTTTAATGAATGGTCTCGATTATTGAAGGAGCTCAGTCACTGAAGGAACTCGGTAAAACATCTGGCGCTCGGTGGAACATGCACTCAGTGATTCTTGTAGTGCTCAGTTGACATGCTTACTCAGTGATGCCTAGCATGCTCGGTTGTTTGACTGTGCTCGGTGTTTCTGGTTTACCAATTGAGGTTCTTAGAGTTTTGGTTGGCCGACTTGCTGTATTTATTGTTCGTAGCTTTTGTTCTATTCTCCTATGTGGATCTTGAGGCCGACATGGAGAATTAATTCTTTGTAAGGCTATTTGAGAGCTGACTTTTGTTGCATTTAATATTTGTTTGCAATAGAAGCCGACTTGGCTTAATTAGGAGTTAATTATTTCTTCCAGCTGACTTGTGGTTGAGGAAATGTATTTAAGGGGCACTTGGGTAGTTATTTAGGCAAGAGATTAGGAGATTGGAGTCAGTCAATGGGGCAGATAGAAGGATAGCAATTGGATCCTACGAGATCTTGAAGATCAAATTGTTTATCTGATAATTGTAATAGCAGAGCTAGTGGTTGCATGCTTGGAGACAAGGAAATTGCAGAAATACTTTTGTAAGTAATTATATTTGGCCCTTACCCGGAAGGCCTTACAGTCGGGCATTTTTAATGAAATTCTGTTGAGACAATGTCTTGTGTTATTCTGCATTGTTGGTGTTTGGATGCAAGTTTGGATAGTCCTTTATTGGATCCTTCGACCTTTGGACTGCATCAGATGGTATCGGAGCTTGAAGTTCTTGAGTGTTTAAACCGATCTCCGAATTGAGGCAGTTTGCACCAGGACCTTGGTTGGTGATTTGTTGCCTTGATTCTTCAAAGATCTTGACGGATGCCTCAGAGAAGATTGGACCCTAGAGTGATTGCATATCTCTGTGATGTTGTGGAATCAAAGATTGCAGAGGAAGTTAAAGTTGATTTCAAATCTGAGATGGAATTGATAAAGAATGACATGATCGTTGAGGTCATGAGAGCTATTGCTAGGATGCCGAGGAATCTTGGTACTGAAGATGGTTATGAGGAAGCTTCTAAAGACTTTGAAGCTATTGGATCTAGTGGACATGACTGGAGAGATAGATCTGGTGAAGATAGAACCGGTCGGCTGCATAGATCTAGAGCTCAGGTAAGTACTAGTTGCCGAATGGAAGTTTCTAATTTCTCTTGTACTTTGAGACCCAAGGATTTGATTGATTGGATTGGTGAATTAAAAGAATTCTTTGAGCTTGAAGAAATTGAAGATCCTCTTAGAGTAAGATTGGCATAGACTAAGTTGAAAGGACATGCTACTCTTTGGTGGAAATAATTACAAAGAGATAGAGAAGATGAAGGTGAAATGAAGATCAATCGGTGGAGGTTGATGGTGACTAAATTGAAAGCTAAGTTCATACCTCTCGACCATGAGCTTGACTTGTTTAAGAAGTTGCAAAATCTAAAGAAAAAATATTTGATTGTGGAGGACTATACCAAGGAGATCTATAAATTTACTATTTGATCTAGACACAGAGAACTTGGTAAAGAAAAGGTAGCTCGGTATGTGAATAGTTTGAGATTCAATATTCAGGATGAGATTGGTATGCTGAAGATTGATTCAGTTGAGGATTCTTATCACTGTGATATTCAAGGTAGAAGATAAGTTAAAAAGGAGACAACATGCTAATTTCTGAGGGTCAAAGCACAAGCTTGATCACTTGGTGAAAGATAAACCGATTATTGAAGATGAACTGAAACCTATGGAGCCAAAAAAGAAGATACGTAGGGTTATCTTTAAGGGAACTTATTATAATTGTGGTGAAGAAGGACATAGATCTTTTGAGTGTACACAAAAAAATTTTGGTGACCGAAGAAATGCTTTAGTGAAGGAGAACATTCAGAATGAACCTAAATCTGAGAACTTGTTGGTTCAGAGAACATTTCTTGGTGCAAAGTTGGAACTTTGTCAGAGGAGTAATTTGTTCAGAACTCGGTTCAAGTCAAGAGGTAAACTTTGTGATGTAATTGTGGATAGTGGTAGTACTAATAACCTTGTAGCTGAGGAGATGGTTCAAAAACTTGGTTTGAAGAGAATGAGAATCCTTATCCTTATAGGATTGGCTGGTTTCAAGATGTTCATGCTCTAGAAGTGAGGGAGCAATGTCTTGTTGATTTTTAGATTGGCCAATATAAGGATCAAGTGTTGTGCAATATTTTGGAGATGAATAGTTGTCACATATTTATTAGTAGACCTTGGTAGTATGATTGTAGAGCTATATATGATTGTGTCAAGAATGTGTTTACTATTGAGAAGAATAATAGGAAGCTTTCCCTGATGCCTTTGCTGGATACAACACTCGGTAGGAGAAACCTGAGCTTTGGTAGTCGAGATGAGTTGAAGAACTCTAAAAGGATTGATCACTATGGATAAAAAATTGTATATTATCAAGGAAAGACTTGAAAAGATAGAGGAAGTAGAAGTGGAAGAGTATGCAAGGTGAAGAGTTGAAGGGCTTGTATGTGAAGAACCAGTTTGGGGTTTATGTGCTGAATCCCGGAAGATGTTCTTCTAGCCTATGAGAATATTTTTTTGAACTTGGGGTGTCTGATGCAGGGGCATTCTAGGGTACTCAGCAAATTTGCATGGTGGTGTGTTGAAATGGTTATGTGTTGCTTAGTTGCAGTTTTAACCGACGGTCTCGGTTATTGAAGGATCTCAGTTGCTAAAGAAACTCAGTAAAACCTCTGGCGCTCGGTGGAACATGTACTCGGTGATGCTTGTGTTTCTTGGTCAATGTGCTTTCTCGGTGATGCCTGATATGCTCAATTATCTTACTAGTACTCGATTGTTTGACTGGTGCTCGGTAGTTCTGGTTTACTGACTGGGGTTTTTGGAGTTTTGGTTGGCCGGCTTGTTGTATTTATTATTGGTAGATTTTGTTGTATTATCCTATCTGGATCCTAAGGTCGACATGGAGAATTAATTTTTTGTAAGGCTATTGAGAGCTGACTTTTGTTGCATTTAATATTTGTTTGTACTAGAAGTCGACTTGGCTTGGGAGTTAATTATTTCTTCCAGCCAGCTTGTGGTTGATGAAATGTATTTAAGGGGTGTTTGGGTAGTTGTTTAGGCAAGAGATTAGGAGATTGGAGTCAGTCAATTAGGTAGATAGAAGGATAGCAATTGGATCCTATGAGATCTTGAAGATCAGATTATTTATCTGATAATTGTAATAGTAGAGCTAGTGGTTGCATGCTTGGAGACAAGGAGATTGCTTGGAGGCTTGCGAGCTCAATTTTAGATCTACCTTGGTGTTTTCATAAGTTACTGATGTGTTTCAAAGCTAGACTAGCTAGGAGATTGTAGAAATACTTTTGTAAGTAATTATATTTGGCCCTAACCCAGAAAGCCTTACAGCGGGGCATGTTTAATGAAATTTTGTTGAGACATTGTCTTGTTGTGTTATTCTACATTGTTGGTGTTTGGCTAAAATTTTGGACAGTCCTTTGTTGGATCCTCTAACCTTTGGACTATGTCAATTAGTAAGTTACATTAATACAATTACTTTAAACAACACCCATACTCCTTTTTTAACTACAATAAATAAGGACATGTCCTATATTGACATATTAATTTCTAACACAATCAATTTCATTCTAATTATCTAGCTATCAATATGTATCTTCATAAATGAGATTAGACTATCATAACCTATTATAGTAATATATCAATTGATTGTTGGTTTCATTTAAATGATTGCATTTGTACCTTCTACATACTATGATGGTTATCATGTATACCATGCATGATATGAATTAGCAATTATCATTCAATTACTTTTAGCAATTATGTCAGCTTGCACTTCATATTTATATTTTAAGAGATATTCACACTCCATAATATATTTACTCCTTCTTTAAGCTAAATGAAGACTTTTTTACTAAATTTAAGAGTTTAAATCATAGTATAAAAAAATTTTAGGATTAGGAAAAAAATATGAGAAAGTGTAGTTAGTAATTTCGATAGGGAGAAAGGTGTTGATGATTACATTATATTGTCCACAAATAACCCAAATCCAAAGACATCAAATATTAATTATTTTTTGTGTTAGAGGATAGTGTTAAATTCGTAGAACAAAAGATAAAATTTCACTAAAATTTTATAGTTTTGATTTTTTTTAATTTTTTTTTAAAGCAAGCTTTGCCTAGGGGGTAGTACCCATTATATTGAAAAAAGAAGGAAATACAAAGGGAGATGGAGATGCAACTCCATATTAGAACAAACAGAAAGGATTAGTGATACAGATACATGATCTTGTTGCCAATAGACAGTCTCCTAACACCTACTTCCTTAGGAAAGAGATTCTCATTTGCTTGTAGTAGAGCCTCAAATTTGGACATATCATATTCTTTCACAATGCTTTCCTTATAGGTTGACCAAGCCTTCTGCATGAACTTTTTCTTTCCTTCTACCTGAAGATAAAAATTTCCCAGCAAATAGCCATCTGTCATCTTAGTCTCAATACCAGCCAACGATGTGACCACCTCTGAGTACATGTCATCTACCACCATCCTGCACACCATACCAACTATGGGCAGTGTATTTCTGAAGACATTTATGATAGGTTGGAAGAGGTCTAATATCAACCTCCTGTCATGAATGTGCCCTCCCGACCAATACTCTATCACCAGAATAACCACCATGGTCGCATGCTCCTACTTGTTAGCCAGTTTGAATATCCTTTGTATCTACACCTCTGATGATTCCACCAATGCCTCCACTTTGCTGCAATGGAAAATAATAACCAAATGATTTTCCATAGTCTCTCTACTAGGGAAAGGTTCCATGAAGACCTTTAATGGATAAGAATCTATCCCGCCACTGATAGCTCTCTACTCAAAATGGCTCTTCAAATCTGAATGTCTTGTGTGAAGGATCACTGTGGACTGGAATTTGAATAATAGAAAGAGCCATGTGATGAGTACTATCACAACAAGTGCACTGACTAATATCTCATCCCCCTCTACTAGTGCCATCAAAATGCCAAAAGCTATCCTACTCCGGCCCTCAAGAGAGAATCTAAATCTACAAAAATGATGTCTAGTAATCCATGCGGCAGTGGATCATCCTGACCGATCTCAAAGTCAGACTCTTCATCAATCCCCAAATTCACCAAGTGATCTGCCGCTCTGTTGCCTTCATGGAACACATGCTCAATATGGAAGTTGCCTAGATTTTTTAAAATCTCATCGATCCTGGGAAGCCAACTAGCCAACCTCCAATTATAAAATTCAAATTTTGAAATACCATTGAGTATGACTTGGGAATCTCCTTCTATTATGAGTTTGTCAATACCATTAATGACACACCAACTAAGCCCGGCCTCCAAAGAAAAATCTTAGCCATATTATTAGTGGTGACTCCTACACTCCTTTCTATAGCCCGCACCACTTCTCCCTTTGCATTCCTGACTAAAGCTCCTAGGCCACTCCTACCTGAATTACCTCTACTAGCTTCGTTGAAGTTCAACTTCTTCCATCCGATCAGAGGAGCCTACCAAATAACATGTTTCCTTTCAGCCTTCTTGTCATTGAGTTTATGGTCCCCACATTTCTTGAACAACCACAGCTTCTCCATGTCATAGTCCCATTTCAACTAAATTTTATAATTCATCCCAAGAATACTATTGTTTACTACTTCCTCTATGGCAAATTTAATCTTTTCCTTGAGCATACTAACCTCCAAAACTTCTTCCTTGAAGATCCTTCTATTGCACTCTTTCCAAACATGCCAAACCAATAGAGAAGGGCACACTATCCAAAGTAATCCCTATTTTGAGTGTCTTCTATCAGTAGGCCATGAAGATAGGAAATCTTTGAGCGTAGATTTTTTGATAACATACCAATGTATCCTACCTAAAAATCAATCCCAACATTCACACGCAATTGGGCACCAAAAAAAAATGATCTACCGTCTCCTCTCCCTGTTTGCATATGATACACCAATTAGGGCCAGAGATCCCAATCGTCTTTAATCTACTACCTGTCAAAATCTAACCATGCAGAGCAATCTAGAGGAATCCCCTCACCTTTGGTAATGGTTGTTTACCCCAACAAAGGTTCAATGGCCAATTGTCACTGCTCTGTCTATGGCTTAGTAGCTCATACCCAAGATTAACCTTATAATCACTGAATTTGGAGGCACTCCAAATCAAAGAGTCTTCTATTTCTGAACGTATCACTATTTTTTGTGATAACAAATCCTTCAGAGTACTATGATTGGCTGAAGATTCTACTCCTATGCTTCTCCAACTCACCCTAAACAGGGATGTGGAAGAAAATAACATATAATCCGCCACCCACAACCCCTCTGAAGCTTCCATCTAATGAACCCAATCTTTATCTGCAAAAAAAAATTCGAGAGGCAAATCCCCATTCCAAGAGTCTCTCCAGAACCTTGCTCACTACCCATTACCAATCTTCCATGTGAGCTGCTCAATAAGAAACTTGCAGCTTTTCCATATAAATCTCCAAATGGGCGATCCAATGGGTGAGTTAGCCACTGTTAAGATTCTATCAGGGGCCCAAGAGTCTAAATATTTTGCAGCCATAATTCTGCACCAAATTTTCCTCAAGGATTTATACATTTTCCACGCCAATTTGGCTCCCAATGCCAAGTTCTATAAGCTCATTTTTTGTAACCCTGCACCACCTTCCTCCTTGATCATGCAAGTCGTATCCCAATTAATAAGAGGAATTTTTTTTACTTCTTTCGATCCCTTCCAAAGAAAATTTTTAAACAACTCATCTAGAGCAAAGGATGTTCTGTTAGACACTCTATAAATGGACAATTAGTAGACTGGAATAGCCGATATGACCGATTTGACCATGAGGATCCTCCCCACCTGTGAGAGCCACCTATTCTTCTAGGAAGATGCTTTCATCTAAAATTTTTTTAATACCTCCTCCCAAATTTTATTATCCACTCGGCCCACATAGAGTTGTACCCCAAGATAGGAAATTAGAAAGACCCCTTGCTCAAACTCCAAGATGTCAGAGATTTTAGAGTGCAGCTTCCTGCTGGTGTTTAGGAAGTACACCCTTGATTTAACCTTGTTCATTCTTTGGCCTAAATCTCTTTCATAACAAACCAACACCTCCTTGATAATCTTAGCCTCCTTGACAATGGCTTCTCCAAAGAGGATGGTATCATTTACAAATTGAGAATGAGAAATGGGATCCAAATTATCATGAATAGAAATCCCTTGCCATCTACCCAGACTTGTCTGTTGTTTAATAAATCTACCTAGAACTTCTACCATCAACAAAAATAAAAATGGATACAGGAGATCACCTTGTCTTAACCCATTAGTAGCTTGGAAGAAGTCAAAAACTAAAATGTTAACAAAAATGGAAAAGTGGATAGAAGACATGTAGTGAAAATGCATTTGACCTAATCTTTACGAAATCCAAACCGAGAAAGGACTTTAATGAGAAAAGGCCAATGAACTCTATCATACACCTTGCTAACATCTAACTTAACAATCATACCTTGTTTCTTATCTACATGCAACTATGAATAGACTCACCTACCAAGATGGTGCTATCCACTATTTCGTGCCTAGGTACAAATTCATGTTGTTCAACCGAGATGATCCTGTTAAGAAGTGGCTTCAATTTTTTAACCATGGCCTTAGACAAGATTTTTTATAGAGAATTGCATAATGAGATTGGGTAGAAATAATCCATAGACGAGCACTCCTACTTCTTGGTAATCAAGGCCATGACAATATTATTCATATGTTTAACAAATTGTCATTTTTTTTGGAAGGCTTCCACCACCTTAAGAATCTCATCTCCCATAAACCCCCAGCATCTTTGGAAAAATTCTAAGGAGAAACTGTGGAGACCTAGAGCTTTGAATGGAGGATTGTCAAAAAAATTTGGTTTGATCTCTTGTAAGGTGAATGGGCACATCAATTGCATATTGTCAACATCTAATACTTCTTGGTTAATTACATCCAAAAGGTTTGCTGAAGATTGTGACATAATGTCATTAGAGGCCCCTAATAGGCAATTGAAATGGTGAACCATAATATCTTCAATAGCTTATGCCTTGTCCTACCACCTACCCTGATCATCTTGGATACGGTTGATTCTGCTATGGGATCTTTTGGTTTTGACCAAAGCATGAAGGAATTTGGTATTCAAATCCCCTTCACTAATCTAATATTCCCTAGACTTATCCCTCTAAAACACTTCCTCTTTGAGAAAGAGTTCAGACAATTCACACTTGAGTAATTGCTCTTTTTCAAACTCTGCATTTGACATCCCTATTGAAATAACTAAATTGTTCAGGTCCTCCAATTCTACTTCCATTTAGATCTTTTTAGAGAAAATGTTCTTGAATGAAACCTTATTCCATTCTTTAATTTTATCCTTGACCAACTTCAATCTTTTAACAAAAACAAAGCTCGGGGCTCCTATGAATATATTGCTATCTCTCCACCATCCCTCCACCTTAGGAAGAAAATCCTTATCTCTCCACCACATATTTTGAAATCTAAAACTCCCTTTAAATCTCTTCTTGACTACATAGAAACTTAACTAAACTGGGAAATGATCTGATAATGACAAAGGAACAATACTAGAATCCAAATTGAAGGAAGAATCAAGCCAAAAAGAGCCAACTAGGAATCTATCCAATCTTTTAGAAATCCTAGAAAAATTTGGCCACCTATTTGTCCATGTATATTTGCCATTTTTAGGAATCACATTTATCAAATGATTCCAGGTCACAAAATCCCTAAAGTCTTCCATGACTTTATTCGACAGCCTCAACCCCCCAGATTTCTCATCCAAGTCCAATAGAGCATTAAAATCTCCTGCTACAATAACCTTGTCACTGTTGAGAGAAGCTATTTTGGAGGAGATATCTAGCCACAACTTCAATTTATCCTCTATTTTAATCGGGCCATAAACATTGATTAAAGGAAAAGTAAAATTGTCTCTAATGCAAACCGCCACCCCAAATAACCAGTGATCAAATCTTTCCAACTCCAACATCTTAATATTGTTGGGATTCCAAATAAATCCAAGACCCCCTGCCACACCTCTGGCTTCTTGAAAAAATCCTTCCCATTTATTGCAAGAAAAAAGAAAGCTGAGAGCTTTATCCATACAAAGTTTAGTCTCTTAGAATAAGACAATATCACTCTCTATTCTTCTTAACGCTCGTTTAACCAAGCATTTCTTGTTAGGAGTAGATAATCCCCTGACATTCCATGTGGTGATCTTCATTTTTCACCAAGGGAGATCCCTACTCCCTTGGCTTTTCTCATGTAGTCAAAGACATTGATAATACCTTTCTCCTTGGCCCTCTCTTCTCTCTTTTGCTTGTTAGACCATTTGCCCCTAGAGCCTTTAGCTTTTCCTAATAGGATGTTAGTAGATTGGGAAACACACCTAGGCTCAATGTTATCCAATTCATCTGTCAAAAGAAAATCATCCAATGAATCCCTATCATAATCAATCTCAGAATCCAATCAAACTTGATAATTAAGAGAAATGATCACCTTTGAAAAGGCCTCCCCTTTTCCCTTATTCTGATTAGAACCTGAGAATTCCCCTGCATCCTTGGACTCGATCAAGGTTTGAATCAAGGCTGACTTCTGAAATTTCTCCTCCACCTACGAAATGGTTATTGAAACCATTTTTTGATCCCTTATCTTTTGAACCCAAATTTTGGTTGATTTAACAAAAATCTTGCATTCTGTAATGTCGTGATCCTTAAAGCCACACCTCGAGCACCCAGGTGAATGAGTTTCAACTTCAACCTATTATTTTCAACAACTACTACCCACTTTCATATTGATGAAGGAGGGAATTTCTTGCACTGCGACAATCTTGTTCTTGGCATACAAATAGGAATCATTCTCTATGATTGTTTCATCCACTTCTAGAAAAGTGCCCAACAATCTGCCAATGCATTCTAGACTAGCATCCCCCCAATATTCTAAAGGAAGATTATATAACCAAATCCAAATTGGTGCCTTGTAGACAGCTAAAGGAATAGGATCAAAATTAGCCTGCTATGGCTACAAGTACAGGGGAAATGACTCGAGAAACCAATTTTGTTGGTTCAAAATCTTATTTCTATCATCTTCAACTTTGAAAATTACAATAAAAAAACCTTTCAAGATGAATTTTATGACAATATCTTGACTCCAATTATCATGAACCCATACCCTAGTTTGTACTCTAGTGATTTGCACTCCAATGAAATGCCCAATAACTGCCATCTTTTCCCAAAGGGCAGCATCCTCACCAATCTCTTCCAGCAAGTCAATGTTGACCACCTTTTCATTCTTCTCAAGTAAAGACCCAGAAGAATCTTTATGAGCCACCCCTCAATTGTGACCACCAAAGCCAGTCCTTTACTTGATGTTGAGATGAGCCTATCGAAACCCCTGGTTTGTGAAACTTTCACCATGACTGCTCCTCTCCTGTCTCCACTATTGTAGCATCAGAAAATGGAAGCACTTCCATTTAGGATTAGTTTATCCCTCTAAGTAAGTGGTTTGGGGTCATGTCAAATGCCTTGAATGGGTCTTTGACTTGGATCTGGCTTTTTCCCCTATTATGCCCTATTTTCCACTTCTTTTCTGCATAAATTTGGCATCCTGAATTGAAACTCTAAGATTCTTGACCTTAGGGTCAAGATCAACCTTTTAGGTCAAGGTCAACCTCAACCTTGACCCAGGGTCCAAATTTTAAGATCCCAAAGTTTCTAGATATCGGGTTTCAGAAATATTTATTCCCTACTTTTGGGTTGGTTGTTTCGGGCTGCAAAATGGTAAACTCTTAAATTATATATAATTTAGGTCCATTTCTAGGGGTTAAGGCTTAAATGGGAATTCAATTCTCCTATGTAGGCCTCTCTAGAATTTTGTGCCCTAGAATAGTATAAAAGGAAGCCTTTCCTCTCTCATTTCAATCCATCGAAGATCATTCATTCTCAATCTTGACATTCCATCTCTCAAGCACTCAAGCAAGAAAAATCAAGAAATCAAGAAGCAAGAAAGAAGGAGAAGGAAAGCATTCAAGCATTCAAGATTCAATTCATCAAGGAGATCCATTAGTAGCCATTGAAGGATTCAATCTCTATGGAGCTCTCTTGTTGAAGATTTTGCCATCCACATCCATTCAAGCTTCTTCCTATTCCAAGAACCATTCAAGATTTGTGTTGAAGATCTAAAGACAATTGATTTGAGACATCCTACATCCAATTCTACATTCATTTGGAGCAGCCATACTTGTGGATTCAAGGATTCAAATCCTCCATAAGGGTTTCAACCATAGGCAAGGTGAATTGTTTCATTTACTTTGTTTATTCCAGAAATTTCATTTCAATTTCAAGGTTAATTCCTAAATTGGGGTTTGACCAAGGCAAAACCCCTCCCCCCAACAAAAAAAAACTATTTTTCTTGCAAGAACAGGTGCGGAACGATGAATTATAGTGTAGATTTGAACACCCTTTTTGATAAACTTTCAGGATCCATGAACAGAATTTCCATTGGAGTAGTGCAGGTCAAGGTCGACATAAAGGGGTCAAGGTTGACCTTTCTACCTAGGTCAAGGTTGACCTTTTTCATAAAAGTAAAAGGTTTCTGGGTTTTCTCTATCTCTGTATTTCCAGACCAGATCCGGTTGTAGAATTTCCTGAAACTGAGTACAGACACCAAATAACAGCATTTTCCAGATCTGTCATAGTTTGAGGTTAGTATTTGTCTTCAATTCAATTAAGATTTCAATACTTCTTTCCATAACAGAATATAATTTTTTCTCCTTTCTTCATATTTTCCATCGATTGATTCATTTATGTATTGACCATCTTCTTGTGGTTAATCAATTTGGATCTTTCATTTGGGAATTTAGGGTTAAAAAGATCTTACCTTCCCCAATCTTATATATCATACATTACACATTGATCAACCCACACTATTTTTATCTATTACAGCTGCATCTCTCTCCTTTTTTTCCAATAGAATTATAATAAGTACTTATGCAATCTTCAAAGTTCTTTACGAATTCAATCAAAGACTTCCATACTGTAAAAAAAATCTTCACACAATATGAAACATACTTAGCATTGTTTATTTTTTGTCTTCACATTCCAAAGGAATAACTTCAACATCAACTTATTTTTCCACACTTTATTCTTATAGTTTTGAATTTATTGATAAGATAGTAAGGATAATAAGCTTTCACTTTTTAAAGATATCATATTGATAAAAACTATCTCCAAGTATAACATCATCTTTAAAAAAAAAAATACATTCTAGTATTTTATGTTAAATAGTACTATTTTAATACTTATAATGAAAAATTACAAAACAATACTTTATATATATATATATATATAAACTATTATTTTAGATTTACAGAAGAAATTTTTAAGGCTTTTGAAAAAGAGTATTTATCTATGATAAAAAACCTATTTTAAGTACAAAAGGCCATAATGGTCCTAGTTTCCCTAGCTCATTGGAGTGTTACCAAGAAGTTAAAAATAAGAATCTAACATTAAATTGTTAAGACAAGATGTTAAGTTCAAAGAAAATGACTCAGAATAGAATGACACATCTCTAAAATGTCTCGAATCAAGGTTACATAAGAGTGTTTTTTTAAAGATCATTACTTATAATGATAATGAAGACATGTTAATCCCAAAGAACAAATTCAATAGACAATGTGTCATACACTAAATTCCATGGAAAACATTCATTTTATCCATTAAAAATACTAGTTAAATTATAAATGCTTTTATATAAGTGTAAAGAATTAAAATTTAGAGTGTCTAACATTTCATAATAAGTGCATTTTTTATGTATTAAGAGCTCTAAAGTTTATAGTATACATATAATAATAGGAATTAAGTATCTCCTTGGATTGTAATTTTTCACTTAAATTAAATTTTCTCTAAGGAAGATATATATTTTATAGTATGAGTTTTTTTGTCATTTATGTTTCTACATTTATGGTAGTTAAAAACACTATTTATAAGATTTTATAATTTAACTAGTATTAAGACTTTTATGTAGTTTTGACTTTACTTTTAATTCTGTTTATAGCATATTTGTGCCAATGACAGTCTATGGTATACAAAATTATATTTAATTGCATAGCAATAGATTGATCAAATATTAGTATTATAATTAAAAAATATATAATTTGTGGGACCTACTAGTTGTTTTGAGTGAGTTTTATAACTAATTAGTATTATAAGAGAAGCTTCATAATTTTATTTACTTAAGTGGGAAATTAGTCTATGTGAAATTAAATATATTATATTTTGATCATGTGTTGTCAGAAAATGGAAGCACTTCCATTTAAGACTGGTTTAGCCCTCTGAGTAGGTGGTTTAGGATCATGTCAGACACTTTCATGGGATCTCTGGCTTGGATCATGGTTTTCCCCATGTTCTTCCCTTTGCTCCACCTCTTTCCACCCTATTTCTGGCACCCTGACCTGAAACCCTAAGATTCTTGACCTTAGGGTCAAGGTTGACCTCAACCTTGACCTAGGTCAGAGTCAACCTCGACCCTGACCCTGGGTCCAAATTTCAAGTTTCGGAGGTTTTCGAATGTCTAGCTTCGAAAAGTTTATTTTCCCACTTTCAGGTCAGCTGTTCCAGATTTTGGAATGGTAAACTCTTAAATTATATTTAATCTAGGTCCATTTCTATGGGTTAAGGTTTAAATGAGAATTTAATTCTCCTATGTCGGCCTCTATAGAAGTTTGTGCCCTAAACTAGTATAAAAGGAAGCCTTCCTCTCTCATTTCAATCCATCTCGATCTTAAGTAAGCTATCCATCAATCAAGTGTGAAATACATCAAGCACTCCATCCTTTAAGCAAGCATTTTTAAAGAAGCATTCAAGTCATCATCTACATTCAAGCATTCAAGTTCTCCATTTAAGATCAAGGATTCAAGCTTTCAAGCCTTTGGAGGGATTTGGTTCAAGCATTCAACATTCATCATTCAAACCCTAGATCTATCCATCATGGTGGTGTGATCTTCCTTCAAGATCCTTTGTTCATCTTCAAGATCTATCATTCTCCCTTCAAGGTGGATTCCAAGCATACAATCATGGAGGTTTTGATTTACATTTTTTAGTGTTTAGTCCAAGCTTTTGAATATCAACATACTTGTTTACATTCCAAATACAATTGCATATCTATTGAATATCATAGCTTCATTGTTAGATCTACTTCTACTACTTGCCAGCATTCGTTATTTCAATTCTATTTTAAAGGTTGATTCCAAACTAGAGTTTGACCAAGGAAACCCCCTCATTAAAACAACAAAACCCTTTTTTCTCGCAGGTATAGGTGCGGGACAACAAATTGCAATTTAGATTTGAGTAACCTTTTCGGTGAACTTCTGGGATCCGTGAATAGATTTTCCATCAGAACAGTGCAAGTCAAGGTCAACTTTTAGGGGTAAGATTGTGCCCCGGGGTAAGATCTTACCCCTTTTTTGGGTCAAGGTCGACCTCTCTTAGAAAGATAGAAGGTTTCTAGGTTTTCTTTGTTTCTATGTTTCTAGGCCATATATAGTTGCAGAATTTCCCGAAACTGAATACAGACACCAGAAAATAGGGATTTCTGAATCTTCTCCTTTTCAAGATAAGTATTTATGTTTTATTAAGTTTTGTATGTCCACAACATTTTCCATCACATTCCATTTCTAAACAACACACCCCCCACACAAAAATAGATATAAAAATATATCTTCATATATTTGTATATCTTACATTTCAGTGAACCCGCGATAGACAACTCTTTCTTTTTGGTGTTAGATCCTTGTTTTCTTTCCTTGAGATTATATTTCTTTCTTCTCTTGCATTTTAAAATTTAGAAAACAAAAAAAATCTACATATTCTACAAAATACAAAAATATTTCTTGCATTTCATTTGCTATGAAGATCTTTAAGATGGTTTGGTGTATGGTTATTTTCTTTATTATCCTCCTCTTAGCATCTCTTTATCATACTTATGATGTTTATGATAGTATCATCCATTTTGTTATGTTTTTCACTCTTCATGTTTCACTTGCCTATGCTATTGTGAGATTGACCGATAATAGTCTTCCTACTTTCAAAAATTTCATTAAAGATTTATGTGGCAGACTTATTACTCTTTTGGATTATGTGAAGAATTGGGTAGATGATAAACCATCTCCTAATCTTCCTAATCCTAATCCTATCATCCCTAATCTAGTTCCTAATCTGATTCCTAATATTCCTAATGTGCCTAATTCTCCACTTACTATTCCTAGTTCTTCCCATACTTATGATGAGGTTAAAACTATGGTTCATGATGCAGATGTGCAAGAATTATTGGATCTACCTTCCCCTTCTTATTCGATCCAAGATGATATTAAAGGGAAGAGAAAATTAACTTCTTCTAAGCCTATTATTCCACCTTATACAACCTTTACTCATGAATACAATAAACAATCACTTCCTATAGAAGCTTTACATGATATGTACACTGCAAGATATAATATAATGACTAAACAAGGTTATAAAGGTTTAGGGCTTGGTGTTAATGAGCATGGTATTAAGTATCCAATTCATATATCCCCTAAACAAGATATGTGTGGTGTTGGTTGTTCACAATCTCAATTTAAGGTGGTTGATTTTGATCGTTGTCCTCCTCTCCATGTTCTTCTCCCTACACCTACCTTAGATTACCATGATACTCCTCAAGATGTGCCTAAGAAGGTGTATGTTCTGTTAATTAATTCCAAGAAAGAAATCTTTAAACCTATGCTAAAAGATGCTCTATCCAAGTACAAATGTCCTTTTCATTATAGTAATACACATTTACTTGTTGATTGTGTGCATTTCAAGTTATATGTTAGAGAAAGATCTGCTTTAGGAATTATATCTCACTCTCGTGCAGTTTTACAATTCCTTCATAATTTTGATATAGGAGATACCCCTCATTACGATATAGTATAGATATTTTCTCCTCTTCTCTCTGGACTGGGGGGGAAGAGGTGTATTTTCAACCAGTCTCCTAGGATCCATTAGGCTTTTACCATATATTTTTTCTTGAGCTTAATTGGTATTCTTTCTATCTTTTCTCCTTATGGTTTTGTATTATGTTTATAATCATCCATAGATTCTATTTTATATTTAAGATATCTTTTCTAAAGACATTTTTTTTGCAAAGGTATCCCTTTCTTTCATCCCTGGGGGACAAGGTTCTTCCTTCTTTCTCTTTTTCTAAGGATCTTCTTTCCTTAGCCTAGTGGCATTTGTTTATCTTGCAACATTATTTCATTATATTGACTGAGGTTTTGGCTATGGATATCCTTTTATGTGAGAGGTTTTTGTCCTAGGTCATCACCTCTTCTTTATTTTGCAAATTATGTTCTTTATAAATTCTTGACCTGGCTCTAAGGTTAGAGTTTGATTCCTTTCTTTAAATATTCCTATTCCTCTTGATTATAGCTGGCTAGATGATTGAATCTTTGTTTCTCTTTGAAAGATGATATTTTATCTAAAACACTCATCTATGGTGGGGGTCTTGTTGATAAGATCTCTTTCTTTGAGGATCCTTTTCCATAAGTGACATATCCTTTCCATGATTATCTATGCTCTTGGATGTAAGGGTCAATACCCTTTATTAAGAATATAGTGTACATTGTTGTTAAACATGATATCTCCTTACTTTGTGAAGTAGGTATCCTCCTTCTCTTCCTTATCATGTCTAGTAGACAACCACAATAAGGAGGGGGGAATATATAGGGTCTCCCTTATACCGCATTTTTCAATTTTCAAATATGCTAAATCCTCTGAAGGTAACACACATAAGTTGCTAAATCCTAAAGAGACATGCATTTTTCAATTTTCAATATGCTAAATCCTCCAAAGGTAACGCACATAAGTTGCTAAATCCTGAAGAGAAGCACATTTTTTAATTTCAAATATGCTAAATCCTCTGAAGGTAATGCACATAAGTTACTAAATCTTGAAGAGACATGCATTTTTCAAATTCAATATGCTAAATCCTCCGAAGGTAATGCACATAAGTTGCTAAATCCTGAAGAGACGCATTTTCAATTTTAAATATGCTAAAGCCTCGGAAGGTAATGCACATAAGTTTCTAAATCCTGAAGAGATGCATTTTATATTATAGTGATACAAGAATGTGGATCTATGGGTATTCCAAAAGCTGTCAAAAGATGCATTACAACTACAAAGCACAATTTTTGGGTTAACTATCAAGTTTTGCTACGTGTTGGGCTCTCCCTCCTTGGTGATTCATAGTAAGGTGGAAATCTTAGTGGGTGAGTTAATCACTCTCTCTTTTTCTCTCTTTTGCTTTCATGCTAGTAGGATTAGATAATGAAGCTATGTTATTTATAGTGTTTCTCTTGTCTTTCTTATATAATCATTTATGCTTTTATGATAGCATTCCAAATATGATATTAGTATAGGAAGCATTTCTTGGCAAGGTTTCCTTTGCTAGTTGATTTGGGTTTATTTTTGTACTAACCCCTCTTTTTGTGTCTTTTTGTTTTCTCTTTGTTTTTGCACCCTTGTGCGTGTATGTTGAGTTATAATCCTTAGCTTGGGGTCTTTTATCCTTAACTAAGTGTTATTCTATCTTGTTGCAAATCCACTTGGATCTTTCTTCTCCTTTACCAAGAGTTTGTATTGAATCCATACTCTTGCTAAAGTGGGGGCTAAATGTATCGTCGAAAAATGGAAGCTCTTCCATTTAGGACTGGTTTAGCCCTTTGAGTAGGTGCTTTTGGGTCATCTCAGATGCTTTCATGGAATCTTTGGCTTGGATCATGGTTTTCCCCCTATTCTGCCCTTTTCTCCACCTCTTTCCAGCCTGTTTCTCGCACCCTAACCTGAAACCTTGAGATTCTTGACCTCGGGGTCAAGGTCGACCTTCTAGGTCAAGATCGACCTTGACCTTAACCTAGGTCAGAATCGACCTCGACCCTGACCTTGGGTCCAGATTTCAAGTTCTGGAGGTTTCAAGATGTTGGGCTTCAGAAAGTTTATTTTCCTCCTTTCGGGTCGACTGTTTTGGATTTCGGAATGGTAAACTCTTAAATTATATTTAATCTAGGTCCATTTCTAGGGGTTAAGGTTTAAATGGGAATTTAATTCTCCTATGTTGGCCTCTCTAGAAGTTTTTTCCCTAGACTAGTATAAAAGGAAGCCTTCCTCTCTCATTTCAATCCATCTCGATCTCAAGTAAGATATACATCAATCAAGTGTGAAATACATCAAGCACTCCATACTTCAAGAAAGAATTTTTAAGGAAGCATTCAAGTCATCATCTACATTCAAGCATTTAAGTTATCCGTTGAAGATCAAGGATTCAAGCTTTCAAGCCTTTGGAGGGATTTGGTTCAAGCATTCAACATTCATCATTCAAACCCTAGATCTATCCATCATGGTGGTGTGATCTTCCTTCAAGATCCTTTGTTCATCTTCAAGATCTATTTATTCTCCCTTCAAGGTGGATTCCAAGCATACAATCATGGAGGTTTTGATTTATATTTTTTAGTGTTGAGTCCAAGCTTTCATATCAACATACTTGTTTACATTCCAAATACAATTGCATATCTATCAAATATCATAGCTTTGTTATTAGATCTACTTCTACTACTTGCTAGCATTCTTTATTTGAATTCTATTTTAAAGGTTGATTCGAAATCGGAGTTTGACCAAGGCAAACCCCTCATCCAAACAACAAAACCCTTTTTTTTGTAGGTACATGTGCAGGATAGCGAATTGTAGTTCAGATCTAAGTACCCTTTTCGGCCAACTTTTGGGATCTGCAAATAGATTTTCCATCGGAATAGTGCAGGTCAAGGTCAACTTTTAGGGGTAAGATTGTGCCCTGGGGTAAGATCTTACCTTTGTTTTTGGTCAAGGTCAACCTCTCTCAAAAAGATAGAAGGTTTCTGGGTTTTCTATGTTTCCAAGCCAGATTCGGTTGCAGAATTTCCCAAAATTGAATACAGATACCAAAAAATAGTGATTTCTGAATCTGCTGCTTTTCATGATAAGTATTTATGTTTTATTAAGTTTTTTATGTCCACAACATTTTTCATCACACACATCATCACATTCCATTTCTAAGCAACACACCCCCCACACAAACATAGATATAAAAATATATCTTCATATATTTTTTATATCTTATAGATCCATTATAATTATTCTTGTATACACATCTACTTTAATTGTGATAGTATATCTTAACTACATAACTCACATTGAATAATTCTTCAAGATTTTATTTTTTAAAGAATATTACCTATATATCTATTGAAACACCTTTTTCAAAAACCTAAATGAACTCCATATAAATTTAAATAGGTAATAGCGTACTTGTATTGTAATATATAAATGAAACACTTATTCTTGTATCCATTCTCTTATTTAACACTTATTTAATAATAGGTGTGTAGACATCTAAAGGGGATTACACAATTAAGTAATTCTATTTAGTCTTCTCCTAAGGCATTTTATTAATTAAATATTATTATTTGGTTAATTTATGTCATCCCCTAGTTAATTAATTTAATTAATTAACTATAGTCTAATTAATTATCCAAATAAAAAACCTATAGTCTAATAATTAATTAAATCCACATTCCTTTATTAATTTTAATAGATATATATACCTATTTAAATTAATTCATAAAAACTCTATTTTCCTCCCACTTGGAATTAAATAATCCATTTAATCCAATTTGAGCACATGGCCCCTAATTTTAACCCTTAACCAAACCTATCCCAAAATCTTAACATGGAGTTTTGAATAAGGTAAAAATCATGTTCCCTCCTATAATGTATGGGGGAAATATGAGATCCATTCTAAATCCAAATTCCCAAAGGAGAGATCCAAATTGATCAACCAAAAAGGTTAATGCACAATCGAATCAATCTATGGAGAACATGAAAGAGGAAGAAAACCTTATATTTCCCTATAATGGAATGTTGTGCTTGAAATCTGAAATAATTGAAAGGCAAATACTAACCTCAAAATAGAGAAAATCTGGAAAATGCCAATTTCTGATGTCTGTGTGTAATTTTGGACAATTCTACAACTTGTTTCAGACTGGAAATCCTGAGACAAAGAAACCCAGAAAACTTTAATCTTTCTGACAGTAGGTAGTCTTTGACCCTGATAAAAGGTCAAAGGCTACATTAATATTTTGAAGGTTGAATTTGATTTTGTTTGTAGATCTCAAAAGTTCACCAAAAAGGGTATCCAAATCCAAGCTCAGATCCGAAGTTTCGCACTTGTACCTACAAGAAAAAGAGGGTTTTTGTTGTTTGTTTGAGGGGTTTGCCTTGGTCAAACCCCAGTTTGGAATCAACCTTAATATTTGAAATTGAAAAGAGAATGCTAGCTAGTAGTAGAAGTAGAACTAATAATGAAGCTTTGCAATTCGATAGATATGTAATTATATTTCAAATGTAAACAAATGTATTGATATGAAAGCTTGAACACAACAATAGAAAATGTAAATCAAAACCATGAAAGTAAATACAAAACCTTCATGTTTGTATGCTTGGAATCCACCTTGATAGAAGAATGAATGAATCTAGAAGATGAATAAAGGATCTTGAAGGAAGATCACACCATCATGATGGCTAGATCTAGGGTTTGAATGATTAATCTTGCATGCTTGAGACAAATCCCTTCAAAGGCTTGAATGCTTGAATCCTTGATCTTCAATGGAGAACTTGAATGGAGAAGAGGACTTGAATTCTTCCTTGAGAATGCTTGATGAAATTCTTGCTTGACCTTGCTTGAGAGATATGAAAAAATGGATGGATCAAATGTGAGAGGAAGGCCTCCTTTTATAGTGATCTAGGGCACAAACCTCTAGAGAAGGCCAACATTGGGGAATTAAATCCCAATTAACCTTAACCCCTAGAAATGGACCCATATTAAATGCATTTAATTATTTACCATTCCAAAACCCAAAATGGCTGACCAAGAGGTGGGAAAACAAATATTTCCAAAATCCAACACCCGAAAATCATGGGAATCTAAAATTTTAAATGTAGGTCAAGGACAAGGTAGACTCTTCCCTAGGTCAGAGTTGAGGTCGACCCTGACCTAGGTCAGAGTCAAAGTTGAGTTTGACCCTCAAGGTCCACTTTGACGTTGAATTCAAAAACCTCAGGACCTTAGTACATAATGCTAGGAAATGCAGAAATATACTAAAAATAGGGACATATAGAAGTGGAATAAGGAGAACAAATCAGATCCAAGAAAAGGGTTGATCAAGGTGCTTGACATGATCCAAGACCACTTACTCGGAGGGCTAAACACTCTTAACATGGAAGTACTTCCATTTTAAGATGATACATTAAGCCTCCACTTTAGCAAGAGTATGGATTCAATGCAAACTCTTGGTAAAGGAGAAGGAAGAAGAGATCCTAGTGGATTCAAAATGAGATAGGATGACACTTAGTTGGGGACACAAGCCCTGAGGCTAAGGATTCTAACTCAACATACGTGCACGAGGGTGCAAAAACTAAAAAGGAAAAAGACAAAAAAGAGGGGTTAGTACTAAACAAACCCAAATCAACTAGCATAAGAAACCTTTCTAAGAAACATTTCTCATACTAATATCATATTTGGAAAGATATCATAAAAGCATAAATGATTACATAAGAAAGACAAGAGAAACACTATAAATTACATAGCTTCATGATCCTGTCCTACTAGCATGAAAGCAAAAAGAGAGAAAGGGAAAAGAGTGATTACCTCGCTAGTAAGATGCCCACCTTACCATGAATCACCCTAGATGGAGAGCCCAATAGGTTCACCCATAAACTATGCTTGTAATTGTAATGTGTCTTATGACAACTTTTGGAAAATCCATAGATCCACCTTCCTATATCACTATGAATATGAAATGCATATCTCCTCAAGATTTAGCAACTTATGTGTGTTACCTTCAGTAGATTTAGCATATTTGAAATGTGTGTCTTTTTAGGATTTAGCAACTTATGTGTGTTACCTTCCAAGATTTATCATATTGAAAATTTTGAAAAATGCGTGTCTCCTCAGGATTTAGCAACTTATGTGTGTTACCATTGGAAGATTTAGCATATAGATGCATGTATTTTCAGGATTTAGCAACTTATGTGTGTTACCTTCCAATATTTAGCATGTAAAAATAAAAAACTATAGTACAAGGGAGACCCTATATATGCCCCCCTCCTTATCATTGCAGTCTACTAGATGGGGTAAGGAAGAGGAAGAGGATACCTACTTCACAATGTAAGGAGATATCCTATTTACAACAATGTATACCATATTCTTAGTGAGGGATATTGACCCCAACATCCAAGAGTATAGATAATCATGAAAAGAATATGTCACTCGTGGAAAAAGGATCATCAAAGAAAGAGATCTTTTCAACAAGAACCCCACCAAAGAGGAGTGCTTTAGATAAAATATCATCTTTCAACAGCGGGAACAAAGAGTCAATGACCAATCCCCCTACAAACAAGAGGAAAAGGAATCTTTGGAATAAAGGAAATAACTCTAACACCAAAGCAAGGGTGAGAGTTTATAAAGAACATTATTTGCAACATAGAGAAGAAGTGACGACCTATGACAACAACTTCTCATATAAGAAAGGTTATCCATAGTCAAAACATCTATCAATATGATGAAATAATATTGCAATATAAACAATGACCACTAAGCTAAGGAAAGCAGTTCCCTAGACAAAGAGAAAGAAGGAGGTACCTTGCCCCCTAGAGACAAAGGATATCTTTGTAAAACAAATGTCTTAGAAAGATATCTTGAATAAGAATAATGTAAAACCATAGAAAAATAGGAGAGAAAGAATACCAATTAAGCTCAAGACATAATATATGCTAAAAGCCTAATGGATCCTAGGAGACTGGATGAAGATACACCTCTTTCCCCCCAATCATGAGACAAGAGAGGGAAGAGCATCTACATTATATCAGAAGGAGGGGAGTCCCCTATATCAAAATTATGAAGGAATTTTAAAACTGCATGAGAGTGAGATATAATTCCTAAAGCAGCTCTTTCTCTAACATATAGCTTAAAATGTTTACAATTAGCAAGTAAATGTGTGTTGCTATAATGAAAAGGACATTTATATTTTTATAAAGCATCTATCGGCATAGGTCTAAAGATTTCTTTCTTAGCATTCATTAGTTCAACATATACTTTCTTAGCCACCTCTTGATGAGTATTAGGGTTATCTAAGATAGGTGTGGGGAGAAGAATGTGAAGAGGAGGATGATGTTTAACATCACCTACCTTGGCTTGAGATTTTGAGCAACCAAAACCATACATATCCAGTTTAGGGGGTATATGAATGGGAAACCTAATACCATGCTCATTAACTCCAAGCCCTAAACCTTTATAACCTTGTTTAGTCACCATTTAATATGCAGTAGTATACATATTATGTAAAGCTTCTATAGGAGGTGATTGTTTATCATGTTCATGAGTAAAGGTTGTATACGGTGGAATAATAGGTTTTGAAGAAGTTTCTTTACCCTTTCCTTTAATATAATCATGAATAGGAGGAGAAGGTAAATCAAAGAAGTCTTACACATTTGCATCCTGAGCTATAGCTTGAATCCCATCATAAGTACGGGAAGAGTGAGGATAAACAAATGGAGAATCAAGTATTGGATTAGGATTAGGAAGATTAGGATTAGGATTAGGATTGATAGGATTAGGAAAATTAGGAGATGGTGTATCATCTACCAAATTATTCACATAATCAAAAAGTGTAATAAGGATACCACATAAATCTTTAATGAAAGTTTTGAATGTAGGAATACTAGTGTTGGTCAACTTCACAAAAGCATAGGGAAGAGCAAAGTGAAGGGTCATCAACATAATGAAGTGAATGATTCTCTCATAAACATCATAGGTATTATAAAGAGATGCTAAAAGAAGGGTAATAAAGAACATGACCACACACCAAAGCATCTTAACAATCTCCATAGAAAATGAAATGTAAGAAATATATAGATTTTTTTTTTGTATTTTTGAAGTTAAAATGCAAGAGCATAAACTAGATCTAAACTAAAAGAGAAATCTAACACCAAAAAGAAAGAGAGTAAGTATGTCGGGTTCACCAAAATGAATAAGGTGGAAATCATGTTCCCTCCTATAATGTATGGGGGAAATATGAGATCCACTTCTAAATCCAAATTCCCAAAGGAGAGATCCAAATTGATCAACCAAAAAGGTTAATGCACAATCGAATCAATCTATGGAGAACATGAAAGAGGAAGAAAACCTTAGATTTCCCTATAATGGAATGTTGTGTTTGAAATCTGAAATAATTGAAAGGCAAATACTAACCTCAAAATAGGGAAAATCTAGAAAATGCCAATTTCTAATGTTTGTGTGTAATTTCGGGCAATTCTACAACCTATTTCAGACTGGAAATGCCGAGACAAAGAAAACCCAAAAAAAAATTATCTTTCTAACAATAGGTAGTCCTTGACCCTGATAAAAGGTCAAAGACTATATTAATATTCTGAAGGTCGACTTTGATTTTGTTCACAGATCTTGGAAGTTTTCCCAAAAGGGTATCCAAATCCAAGCTCAGATCTGAAGTTCCGCACCTATACCTGCAAGAAAAAGAGGGTTTTTGTTGTTTGTTTGAGGGGTTTGCCTTGGTCAAACCCCAGTTTGGAATCAACCTTAATATTTGAAATTGAAAATAGAATGCTAGCAAGTAGTAGAAGTAGATCTAATAATGAAGCTATGCAATTCGATAGATATGCAATTGTATTTTGAATGTAAACAAATGTATTGATATGAAAGCTTGAACACAACAATAGAAAATGTAAATCAAAACCATGAAAGTAAATACAAAACCTCCATGCTTGTATGCTTGGAATCCACCTTGATAGAAGAATGAATGGTTCTAGAAGATGAACAAAGGATCTTGAAGGAAGATCACACCATCATGATGGCTAGATCTAGGGTTTGAATGATGAATCTTGCATGCTTGAGTCAAATCCCTTCAAAGGCTTGAATGCTTGAATCCTTGATCTTCAATGGAGAACTTAAATGGAGAAGAGGACTTGAATGCTTCCTTAAGAATGCTTGATGAAATGCTTGCTTGACCTTTCTTGAGAGATATGAAAAAATGGATGGATCAAATGAGAGAGGAAGGCCTCCTTTTATAGTGATCTAGGGCACAAACCTCTAGAGAAGGCCAACATTGGGGAATTAAATCCCAATTAACCTTAACCCCTAGAAATGGACCCATATTAAATGCAATTAAGGATTCACCATTCCAAAACCTGAAATGGCTGACCCAGAGGTGGGAAAACAAATATTTCTGAAACCCGACACCCAAAAATCATGGGGATCTAAAATTTGAAATGTGGGTTAAGGATGATGTAGACTCTACCCTAGGTTAGAGTAAAGGTCAACCTTGACCTAGGTTAGAGTTGAGGTCAACTTTGACCCTCAAGGTTTACCTTGACCTTGAGGTCAAAAACCTCAGGACCTCAGTCCATAATGCCAGGAAATGCAAAAATATACTAAAAATAGGGACAAATAGAAGCAGAATAAGGAGAACAAGTCAGATCCAAGAAAAGGGCTGATCAAGGTACTTGACATGATCCAAGACCACTTAGTCAGAGGGCTAAATTCTCTTAACATGGAAGTGCTTCCATTTTAAGATGATACAAGTTCATACTCAACCCAACCCATTCACACATACTAATCACTCTTAATTAGCTAATGACCCATGATTAGCTAATCCAACCCTCTACTCATTCTCTCTCCTCCCATCACATCCTCCTAAACTTCCCACTTGCCTCCTAATCCAAGCCTAATCACCTCCTAAGAATTTTCAAAATCATAATCCATGGATTAAGAAATCCTAACCCAACCCAAGTCAACTCCCATGTCACATCCTCACATCCCTCGATTCCCTCACCTTATGTCAACCTTAAATGTTCTTACACATTCCTTACACACTCTATCCTCTTCTTACACATTTTTCCCCTCTCACATATCCCAAAATGGTCACATTCTCCCATTTCTTCCAACCTCTACCATTGAGACACTTGTCACAATGAGATGCATTTGAGAAAGCACAATCCATGTGCTCTCTCTCAAATGCATCTTGACCCTTCCTGAAGTTTTCATCTTAACTATTCATTCACCCCTCCTATTGCCTATAAATTGAGCCCTCATCTCCTTCATTTTCATCCACCATCAGAGAAAAGTTATCATGCCCATTTGAGAGCCAAAAATCACACTCATACCCTCATAATGCTAAAATTTTCATTCATCCATTGAAGATCATTTTGGAGCTTGAGGATCATCTTTTGAGAACACATATCCCCATTGGACAAATCTTCTACTTTGGAGATTCTTGGGTTTGTTTGTTTGTTTGCACTCTCTTCCCTTGCTTTCATTTGTGGTGTCTAATCTTAAAGTGTTATCTTCTTTGTTTTGTTGAATGCTAGCTTAGTTTGGTATTCTCTAACAACACATTTTGGCATGCCCAGTGGGACCCACTTTGAGGGATATTTATTCATCATTTTAATTTTTTTTACTTTGAAAAACTAACTAAAAATTAATGTTTTTTGTTGTTTGAGTGTTTTTGCAAGTTTTTTTTGGTGTTTTATAGGTTTGGGATGAAAGAAAACACATTCACACCACCATTCCCATTCTCAGATTTTACACAGCAACAAAAACATAGTCTTGTGGGAATGTGAATATAGTCAGTGGGATCGATTGTATGGTCAGTGGGATCAAATTCCCATGAAGGATCCATCCTTCTCTCTTCTATCTAAATCTTGCTCTTTATCCCAAAACTTCACCAATAATTTCTCTATCACAGTCTGTAGGATCGCATTCCTACAACATGTGAATGTTGTTTGACCAGGTGGGATCACACTTGTATGACTTGTAAGCCATAAGGCATTTTCAAATCTTGAAATTTGTGCCTTCATACCCACATCGTAGGATCAATATTTGACCCTACAGGATCGATCATTGACCTTGCAGGATCACGGCCGCAGGTATCACATTAAACTCAGCTTGTGTTGTTTTCTGTAATTTTTGTCTTCTGACAGACCCGCAGGATCGTGGGTACAGTCCACAAGAACGCTACTTTTGTGTCTTTAGGATTGTAGGAAGGATCAATGAGAATGCGGATTAATTTTTAAAAAAATAGAATTTACACATTTTTATTTGGCACACTAAAAAGAACAGTGAATGCATACACAACACCTTATTTTTGATTTGGGGCTTAAAACAAACAAAGGCTAAAATTGACAATCAAACTTCACACTTCACGTTGGTGCTTAAAAATGAACAAAAATCAATCTTGAATGCTTAAGGGACAAAGAAAAATGCGATCAACACTTCACTTTGGTGTTTAAAATCAATCAAACAAATCTTGAATGCCTAAAGGGAAGTAACACTTATTGTTTTGTTTTGCAAAAATCAAACGTTATTTTGGAGCATTTTTATTCCAAAAAAGAACTTTGCATGCTAAAAACGAGTGTTTGATGTCCTAGGATAAAAAAACACTTAGTCTAAATCTAGGTTCAATTTGGAATGAACTCTTCTTGGCATGTTTGAAGGAGTGTTTTTCAACACTTCCTTAGAGATTTTTATTTTTTTGCAAAATCCTTGATAAAGTAAGCGACGTGAAATAAATTCACTTGTATCTATATCCTCTCACCTTGCCTTCATAGATCTTGTGTGAAGAGAAAGATCAAGTCCAATTGACTTCACTTCTAGCGAGGCCTGTCTAGAGAGAAGTGCTTCCTCTTTAGAGAATGACTTCAAACCGGTAATTCGCCAATCGGTATATAAACAAGGTGTTGAGAAAACTCTCACCTTATCCCCTCAAGCTAAGGCAAGGCATGTTTATGGTAGCCTGAGGTAGGTGAATATCCCTATGATTTTAGCATGGTCAACTAGGCTCTTAAGTGAGTCACACATGTAAACACTGATTGGGGGGACACCACGGATCTTACTAGAAGTCATTAATCAAAAACCCACCCGATCTACTCCTGAAGGTGTTAGAATCTTTGTGCAAGGACTCATCCAAGTGGTTTCCTAGATTTCCTAAAGATTACTCACCATCTGTATTCCTCTTTTGACACTAGCCTTTCTTTTAGGTAGAAACTACTTGTGCATATTCTCGAAGTTATCAGACCCAGTCAAAACATTTGTTTGAGCATACAAAAATCAAGGTTACAAGTTCTTTGCCAAAGAGATCATCTGCATGTTCTCCCACAAGATTGCTTTGTCTCTTGTGGGATTGATTGTCAATCATCCCAGAAGTGACCCGAGTTTGTCCAAACCCAAGACAAGGTACACTTACCATAGTCACTTCCTATCTTGACATCTTCCAGTATCCACAAAGTGAAGGTATTTTTGGACCTATGACCAAATCAATAAAACACAAGAGAGCCAAGTTTCCAACACCATGTGTATATCAAGAAAAGAAGGTTGCTGAAAGAAAACTCAAGGATCACCAACCTATCATCACTACAATCAAAGAAGAAGAAAAATACCAAGAAAAACTAGACAATGTGGAGTACAATGCAAGAGTCAAATAGTTTGCATTTCAAATTCAAGTGAATCACTAGTTTGTTAGACTAGAAAGTGAAGACTAGCGGGCATAATCCCATCCCTTCTCAGAATTTGTGAAGTTGTCTCAACATCTCTTCATCTTAGATCATTTCTTAGGTATATTTACATCATCTCCCTAGAAATCATAAGAATCAATTAGCATCATCCCCTATCCAAGTCCCAAATCATCATCCTAGATCCACATCACATCCAAGAGCATGCCTGAGTTGCACAACCTTTATCCAAAGAATCAAAAAATTGTTAGCTTCACCTGTTTGACTAAGCATTGTCTAAGGTAGCTAGTACTTACTCTTGTGGACCTCATCATCTCGATCTAGATATTGGCTCACACTAGTAAGGATCCCACCATCCAAAGATCACAAGTCTATCTAAGGATGGAAATCCTTCATATTTTGATCTCATATCAAGAAAGATAGCTCATTCTGACCTATAATCACCTATCTCCTAGGACATCATCAGAATCTAGCATCATCCAAATCCATTTTCATCTAGAAATCTTAGGTCCTACATCCAAAATAGCCACATTTAAGCCTAGAAAACCTCATCCCAAGCATCCCCTTTAGTACATCTACGTCTTCCCCATCCTAGGTTGTTACATTTTTGCCTATTGAGACATGACCAAAGAAGAGGAAAGGAATGGACCCCAACCAAGACACTAGTTTAGTAGATCCAAATGACCCTACTGGCACCATGGTAATGTATGACCCCCAGCTACCGACTATTGAAAATGTGTCGATGGATCCCACTTAAACACCTACTACAGATTCCATGGAAGCATTCATGTTTCATCCAGGACACTCACAAATGGTGAGTGCAATCATAGCACAAAATTGCCTTGCCATATTGGCCAACTATGCACAAGAGGGTACTCCCATTCCACCACATCTTTAACCCTTTGATCCCACAAGATCCATTCATATTTCCACCAACATGTACCCTGCAGCCATCCAGAAAATCCATGATCCCACCATGCAAATATCACATATAGCTTTGCCCATTCCTCATCTCTTGCAACCTGGCTCAGCAGCTCTCACAACCCAAATGATGACCCAATATACCTCTTTTCCCATCATGGGTGAAACACCTCCCCCTACCACTTCACAAATGGCCACACAACCACAAGATTTTGCACAAGAACCACCTCTTCCCTCTGCACAAAACCCTACACAAACACTACCTCCTCCTATCATAAGTCAAGCCTCTACATCAGCATCATTTTCCCAAGGAGCAACACAAGCCACCCAGCCCACATTCACCCAATCTGTTACACAACCAATTTCCACACAAGTTCCTCTGCCACCCTTTGTCACTAGCACACAAGCCCAGCAAGTCTCTTTCACAATGGGAATGCCATCCCAAAACCCTCCATCTGTATCACAAAATCCCACTTTTTCTCCCACATTCATAGCAACCTTCACATCACAAACCATGCCAAGAATCGATGCCAAATGGATTCTTAACCAAGTACAAATAAATTCCTTGTGCATACCAATGCAATCGCACCTATCCCAACCCACCTACCAACAAGAAACCTTTCCTCAAGCAACACAACAACCACCACCACCTTCATTCATTGCATCCTTTCCCACTTTCACCAACTACTTATCTATGCCACCTGCCACTCCTCAAGCTCTACCTCCACCACCGCAATAGCTTATCTCTTCCCATACCACTAATTTCCTTACGTAATCACCTATAGTACATACCCAAGCCTCTATCCCCCCTCTCAGTAATGTGGGTATGCATCCTTTGTATATTGGGCAATCCCAATGTTAGTCCCAACAACAACCATTCTACCAACCTTCTCCATAGTAGTAGTACTTCCCAACACAACAAACTAATCCTTTCATCCCATAGCAACAAGCCACATGATACCCTACATAGCAGCATACCTCAACAATACAGTGCCCAGCAAGCCATCCAAAATCCACTTAAAACCATCTATACAACAAGACAATCCCCCTACCCCATTGTACAGTATCCTCCACACATCCCTCCATATTCACCTGCACCATCTAATCCATTCCCAATGGAAGTACCCAATCCAGCACCTATCAACTCAAAATGAGAAAAAATGAAGAACACCCTCAAGGAACTCAAAGCTGGCAATGAGAGAAAAGAACTCAAGTTTGAAGAAGTTTGTCCATACCCTTTCAATAGATCAATCACATCGAACCCCTTCCCTAAACACTTTGAAACACCCAAGTTTGACAAATATCAAGGGAAGGCAGATCCAGTTAGCCATATTAAAGAGTTTTACATGGCATCCCAAGAGGTGGTGTACAACAACAAATTCCTCATGCACCTTTTCCCCAAAGTTTTGGGAGGGACCGGCATCAAGTGGTTCTACAACATACCATACGACTCTATCTCCACATTCACTAAGCTTTAAGAGAAATTTGTGGCCTAGTATGTACACAATGTCGAGAATGAGCTCTGCTTGTTAAACATATGCAATGGCAAACAAAAGGGAGGAAAAACTCTGGCCAACTATCTACAAAGATGGAAAAACCTCACCATGAGGTTGTCATACCAACCGCCAGAAAAATACCTCACCAAGATATTCATCGACAATTTGCATCTGAAGTTATCCCACTTCATGTGAATGAATTCCATACAAACCTATCAGGACATAAAAGGAAAAGGAATGGACATCGAATGGGGTCTTTTGGATGATGGTGCCATTAAAAATTACAAGGAGAGCTCGCAAGATAGGCCCAACAATGATCAATTCCACTACTAGAACAAGAACAAAAATTTGGTCACAGATGGAGCCATGATACCAAGTATGTCCAAGTTGTTGTAGCTGGTCCCAATCCCCCTCCCTCCACATACCAACCACAAGTACCTGTGTACCAACAACAAGTGCCTACCTATCAACAACTACATTACCCACCACCTACCAATCAAACCAATGCCATATCTATTACCCAGGGCCAGAACAAGCCACATGTCCAAAACAATTAGAAACTAACATTCACTCCCCTTGGAGAACCTTTAGATTCCATCTTTCACCACATGGAAAGCACTAACCTGATTGTATACTCGCAAACCCATCCATTTGATGAATCAACCCCTAAACCCACCTGGAATAAGGATAATGACTATTGCGACTATCACCGTGTTAAGGGGCATGCCATTGTGAAGTGCATGAAGTTCAAGCACTATGTCCAAGACCTCATTGACAAAAAGGAGATCACATTTGACGCCCCTTCCCAAACATCATCAAATGCCAACCTAAAAATCTATCAAAATGTGTTTCCTCAACATAATGCAGGTAAGAATCAAACCAAAGCTAACCCTCCCCAAAACCAAGGCAAGGGAAAACAAGGTGACCACAGTGATGGGAAGGATTATATTGTAGCTTACATTAACTATGATAAATTCATCAGTTGTATCTCTCAGGTTGAACCAACTGTGAATGTAATCCATGTCAAAGGTGTTGATAGTCAATGTGTTGTTACCACCCATAGAGGTTGGAGATTTGTTGTTGGCGCTAATACCATGACTATATCCAATGCACAATACAACCTCCTAGAACACCTTGGGAACACACCCACACAAATTTCTATCATTGACCTCCTTTGTACATCACCTCTTCATTAAGAAGTCCTCAATAATGCCCTCCAAGAGACTCATGTCCCTACAAAAATTAACACCATCCAATTCAAGAACATTGTGGGACACCTATCCACACCCTCCACCCTCTCTTTCAAATCCTTTGATATTCCACCCATTGAACTAGATCACAATCTCCCACTCTGGATTGCGGTCATGGTCAATGAATTTGTTGTCAAATGGGTCATGATAGATAATGGTTCGGCCCTAAATATTTGTACACTAAAGTTTGTTCAGTAGGTTGGTCACATAGAAGTAGACATCTCCCATAAGGTTATCACCATAAAGGCTTATGACAACCTAGAGTGCACCTCTAAAGGTACCATTTTGGTACCCATCAAGATCAGCCCCATAATCCAAGAAATTATGTTCCATGTTGTTGATCTTAACCTCCCATACAATATCCTCCTCGGTCGTCCTTGGATCCACTCCTTCAAAGTTGTTCACTCCACCTATCATCAATGCATCAAATTCCCATATCAACACACTAAAATCACCATCCACACAGATCCCCAACCCTTTGCATATTGTCATGTGTTGGAAGCATCCTTCCCCTACTACACTCACTATCCTAGCATCGACATTGGCACATTCGTCACCAGTTCATCCCTATCCCACTATGATCCAGAGATGATCTTAGCCTCCACCCTCTCCTCCATCAAGATCAACAACAAGGGCTATGAAAAATATAGACTCACCGATGATTTTATAGTAGGGTCTCTCCCTTTAGATCCACACACTCAGGGATGCCCATGTCATCAAACCAAGGCCCCTCAAGAGGGTCCCAAGATCAAAACTATGGGTTCATCTTCTTTCATCTCCAATGGAATTTTGAATGGTCAAGATTTGGCATCACATATCACCCAATAGCTATACAAAGATCCCCCTCCTCCTGACATTGAGCTTCTAGGGTATTTCAAGGACAAATACCCTATATCCCACAAATGGGCCACTGAGCAATGGAACTATCAAGGTGGTAGCCTTGGACTCGTAGAGGCTAGAACAAAAGAACCCATGGAGGCATCCAAAAACCCACAACATCAAGGCCTCAATTTTAATACCCCTTGCCTACACATACAAGGACCTAATGTCATGACTACGGACACTACTTCATCTAACATAACCCTCTTGAATAAACAAGACAAATTTGTGGAAGTCAAAGGCATTTTTGAAGAGGAGGGAAAATGATCCTACGATGATATCTTTGATGTTGAAACCTTCCTGGGAAACTTTGTCCTCCATCAACTCACCATTAACCTCATTGACCTCCCACTCCTCCACCCTAACCGCATCGACTAGGATCAACCAAGCATGGCACATATTAATGATTTTTGAAGTGAGAAAGCACTCCTAAAATTATTGGGTGTCATAGATCAACAGTCAAACTAGGGGCAAGAATCAACAGAAGTCTATCAACTCAACCCCAAGGGATATTTTGGGGAAGAGGAAGTCTCCTGTCGCAAAATCAAAAATAAAAAAGAAAATCAAGAATCCTTATGTGAAAACCCCTCTGGGGTACATAATGATTCCAAAATAGTAAAAATAAAGGGTTTATCCTCTTGCAAAAACCTCTTTGAGGCACTAAAGGATGGATACTTGCCTCGTCCCCCCATCCAGGACTACTGGCCAGAATAGTCATCCATTCTCATCGAGGAAACCAAGCCAATTAACTTGGGCACCAAAGAATGTCCAAGAATCACCTACATCATGAAATCTCTAAGTGAGGGAGAAGAAATGGCTCTCACTGCACTTCTCCAAGAGGCCACCATCAATTTTGAAAGGTCATATGTGCACATGTCTAGGCTCATCGAAATCTTGTTGTTCACAATCTTGCAGTTGATCCAACTGCCAAACCAGTCAAATAGAAGCTAAGAAAGATGCATCCCAAAGTAGCCCTATTGGTAAAAATAGAACTGGAAAATCTCTTAAATGCTAAGATCATCAAAGCTATAGATTACTCAAAATGGATTTCCAATATGGTACCCATCACAAAGCCTTCTGGTGAGATCAGGATCTACACTGACTTTAGAAACCTAAATAAGGCATGTCCCAAGGATGACTTTCCACTACCCAACATTGATATGATTGTCGATCTTACAATAGGCCACAAGATGTTATCACTTATGGATGGATTCTCTGGGTATAATCAAATTAGAATAGCATAAGAAAGAATTCACCACACCCTGGGGCACCTTCTGTTATAACATGATGCCATTTGGGCTCAAGAATGTGGGAGCTACCTACCAATGAGTAATGACCACCATTTTTCATGATCTGATTCATAAGATCCTTAAAGACTACATGGATGACATCCTTGAAAAATCCAAAACATGGGGCAAATACCAAGATATCCTTTAGTGTGTGTTTGATCATCTACATCAATATGGACTAAAGTTGAATCCAAATAAATGTGCCTTTGGTGTCACATCTAAAAAACTGCTAGGATTCATTATATCAGGATGAGGTATCAAGATTGACCCAAAGAAGGTAAAATCCATCACATAAATGCCTCCTCCCAGAACACTCAAGCAGTTGAGAAGCCTACAAGGAAAGTTACAGTCGGTCTGAAGGTTCATTTCCCAATTGGTGGACAAGTGCTATCCATTTATGCACCTATTGCACAAGGATACCACTTTCAAATGATACCCAATATGTCAACATAGTTTTGAGAACCTTAAAGATACCCAATATGTCAACATATTTTTGAGAACCTTAAAGAGTACCTAGAAAACTCACCCATCCTAGTACCACCAACTCTAGGCAAGCCCCTCATTTTGTACATATCTCCAACTACCATGGTACTAGGGGCACTCCTAGCTCAACTCGATGATAATGGAAAGGAGAGAGCTATCTACTACATCAATTGTACACTGGTAGGCTACGAGCTAAATTACTCCCCAATGGAAAAAGCATGCTTAGTGGTGGTCTTCTCCACTCAAAATATGTCCCAATATATGCTCATCTATACAGTAAAGCTAATCTCAAAGTTTGATCCCCTCAAGTACCTACTCTCAAGAACAATGCTCACAGGATGGATGGAAAAGTGGGTAGTTCTTCTCAATGAATTTGACATCCAGTACATTGATCAAAAATCCATCAAAGGACAAGTTATTGCAAATAAGCTTGTTGAAGCACCCTTAGTCAATGCACACCCCCTAGTGATGGAGTTCCCAAATGAACATCTTTGTATGGTCGAAGAACAACCCCTATGGAAGCTATACTTTGAAAAATCATATACATCACATAGATCAGGGGTGTGGATACTATTTGTGACCCCTCGACATGACTACATCCACAAATCCTTCAAATTAGGATTCTCATGCACAAATAATATTGTAGAGTATGAGGTCATCATCGTAGGTCTCAAAATAGCACTAGAATATCACAAAGTTACAAGTATTTAGGGATTCTCAAATAATTATTAAATAGGTCCTCGATGAGTTTCAGACCAAAGATGACAAGCTACTTCCATACAAAGAGCTTGTGGGTAAACTCAAAGAACACTTTTTCAGCATACACTTCATGCAAGTGCCAAGACTTCAAAACAAGGTAGGTGATGCTATGGTAACTATCAGGTCGTTATTGGAGATCCCCCATGACATGACAAAATATGAGTTCTTAGTCAAGCAACTACACAAACCCGCTTATGAGAACACTGACTCCAAAATGGTGTGCATCTTGGTTGGTCCCCAGTCCCCATGGTACCATGACATTCATGCTTAACTAAAGAATGGTATCATATCTCCTCATCTCACCAATACCCAATGCCAAAACCTCATTCATAGAGATTCCCTCTACATCCTTTTAGCCAACACTCTATATCATCATGGGTATCATAACGTCCTCTCCTGATGTTTAGACTTAAACAAGGCCACCTTGTCTTTTCAAGAGGTTCATGCTGGCATTTGTGATTCCCACACAAGTTTCATAGTCCTCTCAAAGAAGCTACTTAGATTTGGGTATTACTGGCCAATGATGGAGCATGACACCTATGAATTTGTAAAGAAGTTCCTACAGTGTCAATAGCATGCCAATCTAATTCATGCACCAACACAAGATCTATAGCCCATCGAACCCCCATGGCCCTTTTTGTGTTGGGGTTTTGAGCTTGTTGGAATGATCACCCCCCACTCCTCTGATAGAAAAAATTACATCATAACAACCACTGAATATTTCACAAAGTGGGTTGAGTCAATTCTACTCAACCTAACTACAAGTATCCAAATATCCAAATTCATCCTCTACCATATCATCTATCACTTTGATATCCCTTCCACCATCTTCACTGATCACAGCACAACATTCAAAAACCAACATGTCAAAGTCCTATGTGCCCAGTTCCACATCCCCCAACACTTTTCTAGCCCATACTTCCACAAGGAAATGGTCAAGCTGAGGCAACTAACAAAACCATCCTAAAATTCCTACAAAAAGTTGTCAATGATTCTAGCCACGACTCGCACATCCAAATCAATCCTACCCTCTGGGCCTATCGCACCTCATTTTGCACACCCATAGGCACCACCCCATACTCCTTGGTATATGGTGTTGAAGTTTTCCTACCAATTGAGGTCAAAATCCCTTCAATACATGCATCCATGAAGAACTACATCATGGATGAAGACTATCGTGTGGCACGTCTTACCTAGCTAGACCTATTAGATGAGAAGAGGCAATAGGCCTATGATCACCTGATCATGTACCAAAACCAAATCAAGATGAGCTTCAATAGAAAGGTACACCCCTAAAAATTCCAAGTGGGAGACATGGTCTTGAAAGATTAAAAAATTACAAGCCAATCATGAGAAGAAAGGGAAGTTTGAACCCACATGGTTGGGTCCCTATGTTGTGACAACTTATTTTGGCTCTAGAGCCTATCAGTTATCCACACCTAAAGGATAACCCCTCAATGATCCTATCAATATCATACATCTAAAGTAGTTCTATGCTTGAATCATCTTTATGATCCTAAAAAAATAAAAAAATAAAGTAAAAAAAATTTAAAAAATGAAAAAAGTAAAGAGAAAATAATCGTCCAATGGTGAAAACTTGGCAATCAGGCACCTTGGGTAAGTATGTTGGTGAAAACCTAGAAATAGGTGCCACACATAGTGGACCGTATCATTATCTATCAAAATCCTAAACCCTCTTGCCATCCCTTATCATCCCATCATTCATCTATTTCGCTCACCCTTGTTCCCAAGGTGTTCTTACCATTACATTAGTAGAAGAGAACTATTATCCCATTTCCTGAGCTTCTTATATATACCGAGGCATGACCTATCCCTGAAACACTAATCTATGTACATATTTATCACTTGTTGACCTGTTCTAATCACCTAAGCTTTTATAGAAATCTGACTATATATAGTGTCCTCACTTTTTGGCTCCTTTGTACATATCGCCTGGTTTCCCAACAGTATCTTAATCCCAAATGCATGACCTATCGCAATTGAAATATCATCATTTCCCTCAACAAACATTTATTATCACTGTGATTCTCCATGATTCTCCTCTTTTCCCATCACCACTTCATTTTGCAACCAATCCCATCAACTAGGTCCTTGTAGGATGCATATTTCCTCATGTCCGACCTAAATCCCACCATCCACAGTCATTCGATCTCTTTTGGAAAGGAACATCTTTTAGGTCTTATTATAGTGATTTTTTAATGCTTTCTTTGGTTTATTAGCTTGTTTTTGCGCTCTCGTTGTTGTTTCTCTCCTCATGGTCATTGTGATCCTTTATATCATGGTGCACTGCGGTGAGACATTTGTTGAGGCAAGGTCCTTTCACTCTTTTATTCCTACCTATGAGTCATTCTGATGCAACCCTGGCATGTTCTACATGTGATCTTTTGGGTCACATGGTTCCTTTAGGAAGTGTTGTTTGTTTATGGGTTCCTCGGCATCATTTTCACCATGCTTCCCCTGGGTTCATGCATGATACTAGGGAAACCCTTGCATGTCTTTTTGAGTTAGTCCTATGCAATGCTAGCGACACGGCCTTAAACTAAGTGCTCAAACTACATGGTGGTATTCCCCTTTGGAATACCCCATGCTCAAGCTTCAAATCCCCCCCTCCTATCAAAATTGCTAGCTAAAACAACATCCCTATCAAATCCCAGCAAACATCCTTGGAATCCCAAAAAGTCTCCCTCACATCCTTTCCACCTTTCCCCCATGACTTCATCTTGACGTAAACCTATTGACCTCCCTTATTTTCTACCTACGTCCTTAACCCATAGATTTTGATTGTGCAAATCTCCCCTCAATTTTTGCCTCCCCCACCCCACCATGCCCTACTTCTCAGTGATGGTTTAGTCAAAAAGTGACAAGTTATGCCACCGTACTCATCCTCGCATCTCATCTCATATGCATTCTCGACTTCAACACCCTATGACATCCCATCTGCATTTTTGCATCTCCTTTTCACCTGCATTGTTAGGATTGCATTTTTCCTTCTTCACTTCATAAACATTTTCTCTCATCCTAGATTGCCTTAACATCCCCTTATCATCCTATACATTACATCTCATCTTAGATTATTTTAGTCATCATCCTAAGTTGCATTATCTCATCTCATTTTCACATTCTCATCCCTTGTTGCATCTATGCATTCATTTTAGATTCATTTCATTGTTAATCCATTTTAGACTAATGTCCATTTTTAGATTCATTTCATTATCATATCATTTTAAGGGTCATTCATTCTCTCTCATCGTCGATCATATTAGGATTATTCATTATTATTCATCATCTTAGGTTCATTTTTAATCTTGCATTATTCATCCTTTAGATTCATTTTAAGTGCATTTCATCTTGCATTATTAATCCTTTAGATTCCTTTTAGGTTCATTTTTAATCTTGCATAGTTAGGTTCATTTTTAATCTTAATCCTTTAGATTCATTTTAGGTTCATTTTAATCTTGCCTTGTTAATCATTTAGATCCATTTTAAGTCCATTTTAATCTTGCGTAGTTAAGTTCATTTTTTAATCTTAATCATTTAGATTCATTTTAGGTTCATTTTAATCTTGCATTTTCAATTATTTAAATCCATTTTAAGTTCATTTTCATCTTGCATTGTTAATCATTCAGATTCCTTTTAGATTCATTTTCATTGGGCATTAATAATCATTCACATTCATTTTAGATTCATTTTATCTTTCATAGTTAAGCATTTTGATCCATCTTAGGTCTATTTGATCTTGCATTATTAATCCTTTAGATTCATTTTAAGTTCATTTTTAATCTTGCATTGTTAAATTCATTTTAGGTTAAATGTTCATTTTTTATCTTGAATTTAACAATGCAAGATTAAATGATAATGAATCTAAATGTTAATTATTAATCCTTTAGATTCATTTTAAGTTCATTTTTGCATTGTTAAATGATAATGAATCTAAATGTTAAATGTTCATTTTCATTATCATTTAGATTCATTATCTTTCATTGATTAGGTTCATTTTTATCTTGTATTGTTAGGTCATTTTAATTATCTTGCATTGTTAAGACATCATACATCCATATGTACATTAGATCATAACATAAGTAAATCATGCATCATATCACATCCTGCATCCACAAAACATTAGTAATTACATTTCATCTATGCACACACATCACATTAAGCATCACATCCAACATCACACACATGTCAGTCTCACATCATATAGTAAATTGCATCACATCCTACATCACCCACATCAATACATCATATACATCCATATGTAACTCATAACATGTCACATCCCACCCAACTCATCATATGTATATATAATCAATAGTTGTAAATAAAGAATGTCTCATCCCAAAGAATAAAAGAATAGATATTTGTCCATGTCCATAAAGCATATAGATACAATATACATGGGGACTATGCCCTCCATCAATAAATATTATAATACATGATCAAAAACTACAGCATATCATTTCCTATCTGCCTCTTCTGAGTGAGGTTGCATCTCAACATCATCAGCTAGGGGGTCACCCTGTACTATATCTTGTAATGGTATTGCGGAGAAATCCACCCACATAACCCTAGGTGTTAGTCTCTCCACTGTGTCTTGAATCCCTATACTATGCACTTGTGTGGATCCTTGCCCTACCCCTAAATCCACATCCATACCTACCCTCGACCCCTCTACCCCCACCATTTGTACAGAGTTTTTAGTCAACCACTACTAACTCTGTGAGTGCCCTGAGTGGCAACTCTCTTATCCTATCCTCTATGAGGTATCCCCCCTCTATCTACTACCAGCACCTATCCCTGAGATCTCCCTTGTCCCTAACCCTATGGCCCCAGATCAACTCACATGTTTATAGTGCTAGTGTTTCTCTAGTGGCACTGATGCATCATATATGCCCTGATACCATCCTATCTTCTCTCTTAGACCTGCCAACTCCCTCTGCAAATGGGACACCTCTCCTGATCTCTCATGAGAGCTTTGCATCACTTTGTCCCCTCTGATAGTCTACCTCTCCATCGCCAATTGTTTCATTGTAACTGATCCCTCTCTCCTTGTAGCTGGCCCCTCTCCCCCCTCAACTCAACTCTATCTCTCCCAATCTTGTCCCTCTCATCAACCATCAAGATTCCATCCTACAATGCTTGGGCTAGTTGTGTTATCAGGGCATCTTGATCACCCTGTGTATCATGAAGCATCTGGCTCATGCAATCAAATATTGCCTATAGTGATGTGAGACACCATACCAGATCTCCTCCTCCTTCGTCTGATGATCCTACTCCTATTGGCACCCCATATGGTGGTGGTGGTGGTCCTGGTGATGGTGGTGTTCCTAGTGGTGGTGGGCCTGGAGGTGGCACTACTACATTTGGGGCCAAATTTTGTCAGAAACATCTGATGGATAATTTTTTTTATGAATTTGGTGTTTTTTTTTGTAATAGGCCCTAATGGTGTCGGTATTCCAATGGGTTTTAAATAGACCATCGAAATTATGATAGTTTTGAGGTATAGATGAAAAATAAAAAGTGAAACACCCAAATCATTTTTATTTTGATTCCAGAGAAAAGGAGTGGGAGAAAATGAGTAGGTGAAAGTTGAGCCCAAGAGAAGGTATGTGATTTCTTCATCTTTGATTGGTATCTTTGACAAGAAACATCTTTCAAGCCTTTGGCATCATATTCAACCACAAATTTCAAATGTATTACATTTTATTTTATCATGAATGGTCTCTGAAATGACCACATTCTACTGGTGTCATGCCCTAGCCCATGCTTTATCTCTATTATTTGATGTTATTGGTGCTTGTGCTCAAGAATATCGATTCACTATTTTGAAACTTTTGAATTCACATTTATTGATATTACTAGCACATTTAATGATGCCATTGTATATTGATGAGATGCTCACTGAAATGACCACATTCTACTGGTGGCATGCCCTAGCTTGTGCTTTAACTCCATTATTTGATGTTATTGGTGCTTTTGCTCAAGGATATCAATTTTTTTTGAAATGTTGACTATGGTTATCAAATGGACATCCCATGAGCTTCTAGCTAGGTGCCATTTGTATTGATAGCTTAGGACATCAAATGTATTGTATCAATGATATTTGAGACTTTGTTAAAAGGAAATATGACAAAGAATGATTTTGATTTATTTTCTCTATTTTGATCCCTAAGTGGCTTACAACCCTAGAGAAGTATATGTAGATTTACGGATGCAGTTGCAGGATACATAGTAGCTGATAATTCACAAGAAATCCATGCATCCAATTTGAATAGCAATTAATACAAAGAAATAGGATCCTCCAATGGCCCAATCATCTGGACCTTGACTATCCCCTCAACCAGTGACCCTTCAAAACTGGGTTATCATGCAATCAGTCAGTGATCCTTCATTCTCTTGGTCTACCCTACATCAAAACATATTGTAAATACACAATACAATGATAAAAACTCTTTAACAATCCCCCTTCCCTCAAGGAACACTATCAACCATCCCTTTCACATATCATTTCACTATTGTATGAGTGGATTGTGCAAGAACAGTTAACATTAAACAAGGAGAAAACTCCTCAACACATCTTGGAAACCATTGAATTCAATAATAAATTAAACCTAACACCAACACTATTCCTTCTATTCACTTCTACCAAGAATAAAGCATTTAATCCATTCAACATTACATATAATCATTAGATAGTTACATTTCCTGACTATGCATAGGAACAGTCACGACCAAAATGATCAAAAGTACTTTCACCCTTGCACAAGCTATTCCAAACTTCAAGTAAAATGAGAAATATTCTATATCAAATCATTCATATTCATAGTAACCATTCAAAGCATCATTTTTTCAATGAACCCTCTAACAGTACCCCTTGCGGTAGAGACTGGAAATATAAATGAAATTTACATTTTTTATTACTAAAAGTGGTTTACATAGTTTCATATGATCTTTGATTGATCATTAACCTTGTCTTCTTTCCTCTAGCATACACAAGGAAAAGAAAAGAGATAACATGAGAAAATCCTAAGTAGCCCTTGCAGAAATGGAGGATGTCAAGTCAGCTCCAAACTAGGCTACATATGCATTAACTAATCCTTGGGAGAGAAGCCTATAAAATTCACTTTAAAGTTTAAACATGAAGATAAATCATGAGGAACTAATCTATCTAATTCACTTACAGGGAAGATGTAGGGAATTAAACACAAAGGTATGCCTTAAGGATCTAACATATCCAATTTACTTCCAAGGTAGATTCTTCTAGACCAAACAGAAGGAATAGGAAAGCTTAGCCTACTACCATGTCTGAGGTGGATATAATCCCAAGAATTTGTAGCCAATGAAAATTTTGTGGACAAAAATGGGGGAAATCTTGGAATAAAACCATCAAGACAAACTAAAATCTACTGACTGGTTGAAAACAATGTAGTGTTAGACACTGAAATTTCTCAACTCAAAGTCTGTCACTAAGGCCCTTTAAGTTACCAAAATCCTCATGTTGAATATTTTTTTGGATTATATGAGGTATAGACATACATAATAAACACTTAATGTTCAAAGAAAAATTTCAAGTTAGCAACATTCATTTAAGTTTCATGCAAGGAAAACCAAGAACCATTATCTTCAAAGATTAAAGCATTTTTTCTCACAACACAGGTGCCATTGAATGGGAATCGAAAAGGAATACTCTCACACAAAAGAGACATAAAATGAAACTATAAGAATGACCCTAATGCCTTCATTTTTATTCATAAATATTGGGATTTCTTAACATTGGAAAACTCTTTAGGAAGATTCAAAGTTCATTATTTACTTAATAGAGGTTTACAACACTTAATCCGCTAACTGTACCCCTTTACCAGTCATAGTCACCAAGTCCAATCAATTTCTTGACTTTATTAACAACAAAAATAGTATAATGATTTCATGAATGTGTAAATATAACAAAAATAGTATAATGATTTCATGAACCTGCTATTTGTCAAACAAATCTTCATTGTCCCCCACAAAAAACTAAGTAATAACTACTCTACCCTTAATTTGTTTAACAATGCACCATATTAGATAAAGTAGGTTCTATCACACATGGCATGAACTCTCTTCAAACTCATAATATGTTGCATTTGTAGTACAAAAATCATGAGATTCTAAAGAAGGCCTCACTCTTAATCAGCCAAATCTTCCTTGTACCACATAAAATTCAACTTTTCTCTAATATTGTAGTTGCAAGTAATGAATTTTAAATTTTATTTTCTTATTCATAGAAGCTTGTAGTATAGTTTCTTTTAAAGACAATTTAGACAATGTATTTTCCTATAGTGTTCCTTAGTCTTGATTGGGGATGACAGGCACATGGTCGCTAAACTAGACTTGCATAGTGCAGTTAGATTAAAGGGGTGGTTATTTTGGTAGTGAAGATGAGAAGAAAAACACAATTCATTAGTTAAATGTTTTATATATAAATTGGGTACTAATTTTGTAGGTAGTTTTAGCTCATTGTTTTGTAATGTAATTTTTCAATTTCATGTATTTTTTCTCCTATTTATTAGGTGCATGAGATGAAGGTTGAATGTAAGAGTCTTCTAATATTGAGTTATCTTTGGATATCAAGTTTTTGATACTCCTATAATGATCTTTCTCAACAATTATTTTATTCTATTGTTGTTTTTTGAATATTATATTGGTGAAATACAAAACTATGTACTTCTACAGGACAGTCAACACAAAATTGAAGCATCAAACAAGACTTGATCAAGTTGCAGGTGGAACGTGCACTCAAATAGTAAGTAATGTAGAATAACAAAATACGTAATCTGTCATGTCTACATTTTGTTATTTTCTGAAATCTCAGTTTTCTATGAAATCCATAAATTAGTAACATTTATTCTAAATCAACGTCAAAATTATGGTCTCAAATGCCCATGTAGAAAAAAATTCTAATTCTTCATGATTTATTCTAAATTAACGTCAGAATTATGGTCTTAAAGTGATCCATTATAGTGACATTGTTTGTATCTATGTGATTCAAATTATGCAGTATTCTCAAATTATAATCAATAAGAAGCATTATCAATAAGTAATATGTCGTGTCTACATTTGAATCGCATAGATACAAACAATGTCACTATCATGGGGGTGCAGGTACATACTATGTACCATTAAATAATTGAGTTTTTTTGCCAACCACATTTAGAGAGTCTCCTCACCATCCACCTCATCTCCATCATCATCTTCTAATGAAATTTATTAATCTAGTCCTTTCTAATTATTGGTTAACTTTAAATAATAACACAGGGCCACAATATGGAGCAACCATGTAGAGGGGACAATAATGATCCTACATGCACTTCTTCCTAGCAGGTAAACCTCTTTGTTATTGTACTACAAATTAGATAGAAGCAAAATGTTATAATATTGTTTTTTATTATCTTCTTTTCATCTTTGTTTCAGATTAATTCTAATAGTGTTAGTAATATTGTTGTCACAGACAGATGGTCAGCAGAGAAAGAGAAAGGAACCCGTAGTCCCTAAAGAGGAGTCCTTTGACAAGTACCTAGTTGTTGATATCACTACTTGTGATGACCTGGCCTCTGCAATTAAAAAATACCTCCACAAAATTGGAAAAAGAGTGGTTGAATTGGCATCTATTTTCCCTCTAACTACTAAGTCACAAAAGAGGGCAACTAAATTGATGCACCTATCTCAAAATTACAAAGTATTAAAGTAATTTTAAATTATAACAAAAGTTCAATAATAGTTTTTATGTTATACTAGTCTTTTATGTCATTAAAAAATAGGTAGATGTGTTGCTATTATAGCTTTTTTGTGTAATTTTGATCCTCATGGCCATGATGAGGGTACTGCAGCTACTTCAGGTAGATCGCATGTTGGACTATTTTTTTTACTCTCTAACAATATTGTCCATTCTAATCACTACTTTTATTCTACTCTAACAATCTTATTCTTCAGCATGTGTCAATGATCATTTACTACTGTCACCTCATACGATGGCAGGCTCAGATGTACTACATCCTACAATGTCGGCAATGTGTAGCATGGCCACAGACGCCATGGCACCACCTACTCGCACACATTTTATTTTCTCTATCATTATATATATGTTTATTTCGCTTGAAGTATTCTTTCTAAGGGGCATTTCGTAATGGATTCAATTTATGCAACAGGAGATGCATCACTTGATGGTGAATTTCCTAGATGTACTTGTATTCCTAGTATAGGAATGGTGAAGGATTTCATATTGCTTGTGAGTGACGAAGAAGGAGTTCCCTTGAAAATAGAAAAAATTCTAGGTACTTTAAAGAATGGACCTTTCTTTTACTATACTATAGTATGTTAATTACACCTTGCATTCAATATGAGAAGCTTACATCTATTGTATTCTTATTTTATACTATTATATCCTTTGACTAATGATCCCATGATTATTTTGCAGGAAATGATGTTTTTTATGATAAACTTAGTGATGAGTGTTTGCGGATATTTGGGCCCACCATTTGTACAGGGTGGAACATCATATCCGAACCAAAACCCCAATCCACTATTTTTATTTCATATCATTTCTAGGATAGTTATCATTACATCCATTTCTTAAACTATATTAAAGGTAATTTCACTTCACTTTTGAATCTCACACTATTTTTTTTCTTAAAAGGTGGAAAACCCAAGATATAAAGTTAAAGGATGCTCTCATAGAGAGTATGACAAACTTATTTGGACCTCATGCATTTGAGAAGGGTAAGCTCCTTCAGAAAGATGAGTTATGTTTGAGGTATATTAGGGACCAATACAGGTGTACATTATCCAAAAACCTGAAGTACCAGTGCCCCCCTTGCATTCCTGATTTAGAGTGGCAAAAACTTATTCTGGATGCGAACAAAAAAAATGAAATAAAAAAAGGAAATACACCACCAGACAACAGAAGAAGGTATGTGATACTGTTAAGAATGTAATTGTGTGCTAAATACTCTTCATATTTATATGAACTAACATATTTCATTCTTTTCATAGATTGCCTGACATATCAAAGGAAACAAAGGCAAGACTACAAATGCACGGGCAACACAAGCTAGGCTCTGGCGGTTATTCCAAACTTGCTACACGAGTTGTAAGTGTTAATATTGTCAAAATTAAATGAGGAAAAATACAATCTGTAGATGGCTTTTAACACTAAAAATAATAATTTGATCTTTATAATATTTATTTATAGTTTTCAATTTTTTTTGTTTTGATGAAACAATGAAATAAAATTTGATGATACCAAGCAAAAATGCAGGGCGCGAAGTTCAATATAAGTCTCACAGAAGAGGACAAGAGAATTGGGTTCCAACAAGGCTATAAAGTCATGGTAGAAAGAATAAGAAGTGCACAAGGTTCTACTGATGAATCCATCGCGGTAAGTAAGCTAAATAGATGATATTTCAAATTTAATTATTTACCAATTAGTTTATTTGATGTTAAGTTCCAACATAAAGTGAGTAAATTTGTTTTAAGTAAGAAAACAATGATAACATGAATGCATATGAAATTGAAATGAAGCCTACCGATTTTGGCCGTACACAACCTGTGTGTGATGATGACAATGAGGATGTGAATCAGAGTGATAGAGGTATACATTTTCTATTCAATTTTTTATATGTAACTATTAATACAAGTAAACATCTTAAATTGATTGGTTTAGTAATACAAATTTAATTGCAATTGGTGTTTGGATTAATGTAACAATTTGTATTGCAGTTGTAGAGAGTGTAGCGGCCGTTGTTAATGATCAGGTTGAGGTTGAGGTCGAGGCTACACAAACTAATCTCGATGTTGATGATGTGACTAGATCAGGTAAAGAGATATACGATTATGGCCTTTAAAGTATTGAAATACTTTAAAATATTTTTAATTATAATAAAATGTTTTTAATTTAACCCTTTTATATGTTATTGTAGATGACCACCCTTTGCATCAACAAAGAACTAGGTGTGCATTGAGATCTAATGAGTGGGGAGATGATCATGATGAAATCGATGCTCCTCTTAGCAATTACTTCTTAAAAATGAGAAATCAAAAGAAAAAAAGAAATGATTGTCATCTATGCACCTTAATTGATAATGACTAATTTTTATATGCCAATGAATTTAATTATGTGCTATTGAATGTTTATAAATTTTATAATGTGTTAATGAATGTTATCATGTCATAATTAATGAATGTTACATTTTATTAATGTTTTAATGAATGTTAATGAATGTTATCATGTGATAATTAATGAATGTTACATTTTATTAATGGATGAAATAATGATTGAATGTTAGATGTTAATGGGGAATTTAGAGTGATGATAGAGGGGGGGTGGGTCCAAATGAGCTTCCACCTTCACATGGTTGGCCATGTTTAGTACAAAATATAAAACTATTCTCAAAACAAAGTGAAGCTCAATAAGGTTGTTCCTTATATAGGGTCTCAAGTGTAGCCTTTATCCCACTCTCAACATTGCAAGGCCTCAAGTGGTATTTTGAGATTGGTTTCTCTATCTCCCACTGACATCTTGTCTTTCTCCTAACAACTCTTACCGAGCTCTGATACATGGAAGAGCAGAAGATGTCCCTTAGAGGCTGCACATATATAATATGGTAGATCTAGGGAACAAATATACTACAACATAGAATGAGTCAACTTGAATCTATAGTTTCTTCATTCACAATGAAAATTCAAATTACAAGCCATATTCTAGATTTAATATTCATATTCATCTTCATCATGATCATAACCATCATGGTCAGCATTTGGTTCAACTTCATTTGAACCACACTCCATGTCAGGTACTATTATACACTAAGTTTACACCCTTGTTTCAAGCTCTTGTAGTCTTGATAACCTAGTATAACATGGGAATCATCTCTAGGTTGTGCGACCTATGTTAACTGAGATGAGACCTCTAGGTTCTAAGCTAGTTCCTCTTGGATAATCACCTTAATTTTCTTCTAGACATGAAAAGTAAACTTTAGAGGGAAAGGGATAGAAGGAATGCTTGAAAGGGAAATGACTGAAAGAAAACTACCTACTAGGTGATACACCAAAATTAGGGTTTGGATCTCAGTATAGAGGAGTGGAATCAATGAAAGACTTAGGTCTAGTAGGTCACAACTTACTAAATAGGCTTGCATGAGTGTTTCATAGGAGGGCCTGAACATAAGACACAACTCATGACCTGCAAGCAGACATTCACTTCTGCAACTCGGTGTAAGATTGAGACAAGACTGTTAGGGGGTTGAAGTATACCCACAAAAACATCTAAATTAGATCAAACATAGTAACACACACAATTACAAAAAGTAAGAGGGATCAAGAACCCTAAGATATCACTGAAAACATCATATGCTTTAATCCAATAAGAGATAATCCAAACAAGGAAGCATAGGGACATGAAGAATTGTCACAAAATACCTCTATAATGTTTGTATTCTCAATTGGAGAAATAAAACTATATAAGCTAGAGGGTAGAGATGATACCACAGATGAGCCTTAAGAAAAGATGAATTTCTTCTACAATTGTCCAACTCTGACCTCAAAAGCTCTAAAAATAAAATATATACATCTCCTCTAAACAAGCGGGAGCAAAACCTAACTAGGGTTACAAGATTTTACAATACAATAATCAAACCATAGCTCAATCAAGTCTGATCATAAATGTTATTTCTACAAAATTATGGCTGATTAGACCTCATGTTTGCGTGCCCATCCCTGTACTACATCAACTTGTAGACAAGCAACCTAGATTCATCTACTTTCCTACACAAAGTCTTTCCATGAATACATAACTGGTACCTTTCTAAGACAAGAAAGGACCTATGATGGTCACCCAGACCTCCTCATCATCTTCCTTTAACTGCAAATGTCCTGGAGACATAAATTTTTTGAACTACCTCACCGCTTGCAGCCTGCAAATCAAATACTGGCAAAAATCCTCTTAGAACTTTTTGAATTTGAAAAGTAACGGCTAGCCGGTCATTTTAAAATGCGATCATCGATACCCTTTATCTCCTAGAAAATGAATGGCTCAGATTAACTTTGAAACGGTCATGAAACCCTTTGAAAAGTTTGAGTCCACATCAAGAAGTCTCGACCAATGAGCATCGAGCATGTCAGCATATTGGACCTGCTTTGACCTTTTCTCTTTTAAGTTACTTGGCGACTGTGCGATTGAGAAATCTAAGTCACAAAATACATTTCTTAAATCCAGTTGGGTCAAGTGATTCAGTGAACACTGCAATCACTGAATAGTTGAATCTTAATAACCCCAGGTTACATTAAGCGAACACAAGAAACCCTTAGTCACTGATTTGTAGAGAGCTTTACTAACCCTGGGCCCAGAATTTCCACACATCAAACCCTCATTCACTTCATTCACCTCATCAGCAAACACCTCGACTCTTCCCTAACATCAGACCCACTTAAGACAAGATTCTAATCCAACGGCAGGTGCAAGATCTCATACCCTTCGAATATTCTTTCAGATTATACACCCGCCGTAGATCTTCATTAAGTCGTGACCCCATTGACACATTGGTCCACCTATAATTCCTCATCAACACATGGCAACCAATCATTCTTGAGCAAGTTAGCACGTCTGACAAACTTGGACCCATGACCTGCAGAAAGAGCACCAGACGGTTGTTGCAAGATCGCAAGGGCTTGGAAGGTTCCTTGTGATCAAGTGACAACTATAGATCTTTGGTCTACTGACATCCCTACAGATATTCTGACATGGCCCCACTGACAAATCCTAGCTGTGCACCCACTGACCAATGAAAATTGAACACATAAGCAATACGAGGACCCACCTAACAACGCTCAAGGATAAACCAAGATCAACAGCCATCGCATGATCACAATTGTCAAAAAAACTCCTTGCAGACATGCAACAATCATTAGATTAATATTGACTAACAACCATTGAGCCCGCGCTGACATTCTTTATAAATCATCATCTCTCGACCAATCAGGAGCTGCCAAATCGGATGAGGTGGCACCGGTCCCACTGACACACTGTAGTGCTTCATTGAAAGGGAATTGATGGTCGGTGCATGATCTGATGCTCTGACACAAACCCTTCAGATCATCAGATAGCCATTGATTCCTTTAACAGGGACCCCACATAAAAGACCGTTAGACCAAGATTGCCAACCGAAATGGTAACTGCTTGCCAAATCACAAAGTGTTAAGGGATTAACCACCGGGAATCAGAGATTTGGCAACTAAAGGATTTAAGATGTGCACATGCTAAAAGGGGATTTTAAGTGGCCGATAAAGTAACTAAAAAATAGAACAGAGCTCTAGGGTTTTAGACACAACGGCTAGTTTTATGAATTTTTAAGGGTTTTTTTTTTTGCACCTAGCTAGAGGCCTAGAAATAGTTGCAGAGACTAGGGGAAAATAGATAAAGCCATGAAATTTTGCAGAGTTCCTAGAAGGATAAAAATGCAGACCTTGAAATGGGAATTGGCCAAATTTGCATGCATATGAAAATTAGGGTAACATTTTGGTGATTTCTGCTAGATGTCAGCCTGCTAGACATAGAAAACCAGTGACCTTGACATCAATTTCTTGGGCAATGGAGTCATCAAAACTCAAAAATTCTCTCAGAGAGGCAGAATTGGAACTATGCTCAGAGCACTTCTTGGAAATCAGGGGACTAACCTAGAAAAATAGGGAAAGAAAATAGGGGAAACATAATTGCAAGAATTTATAGAGAGGGATCAACCTCAAAGCAGTACTTCAAGTGGAAACCATTGACTAAAATTGGCAGGGAAAATCCTTCCAGAGTTGCTAGTTGAAAGGCATTAGGGCCCCTACATTCTTTGATTACAAATGGTCCACCCCAAAAGGAGTCAAATTTTGTGTGCCTGCCAGGTCTTGAGTTGAACTCATCCCACTTGAGGACTATGTCTCCAACCTTGAAATTTCTGATCCTGGCCCTCTTATCAAACCTTTTCTTTGTTTGGATCTGATGGAATTCCATATCTTGCATTGACTTGTCTCTAATTTCTTCCAACTCCATCAACTAAGCATAACTGATCTATAAGGGATCCTCCTCTTCAAATAGGACATATTGAGTGGCTAGGTCCAGGGCTGGCAATTCAGTTGAGATAGATAACTTGGCCTCTCTACCATATACTAGCATATAAGGAGAATTACCAATGATTTTCTTTGGGGTAATTATGTCTAACCACACTACAGACCTAAGCTTAGTATGTCAATCTCTCTGGTTGTCTTGCAGAGTCTTCTTGATTATCCTAATAAAGTTCTTATTCATTGATTCTACCAAGCCATTGCCTTGAGGGTAATAAGTTGAACTGGTATTTAGATACATGCCATTCTTGACTACCCACTCTGAGACTTTGAGGCCTATGAATGCCAATGCATTATCTAAAATGATGGAATCAGGAGTGCCAAACCTATGGACTATATCATCATAAAAACTTAAGACAACACTCTCATTGGCCTCTTTTAATGCAACTACTTTTGTCCCTCTAGTGAAGTAATCTGTTGCAATGATTATCCATTTATGGCCTGCACTAGATGGAGGATTGATCATACCAATGAAATCTATACCCCACTTCATGAAAGGTTTTTTTGTTCTGACTGGCTATAGGGGTAAGGCTGCAAGTGTTTCTTTTCCTACAAACATGGCACACTTGATGCATTTTCTCACATTCTCATGGCTATCCTTAAAGATAGATGGCCAATAGTATCCAACCCTCATGATTTTAAAAGCAGTGGTCCTAGGAGAAAAGTGACCTCCAAAAGGTCCATCATGAAACTCAAATAGGACATCAGCTATCTTTTCTGAATCTGTGCATCTTAAAAGGACACCATTGTGATTCTTTATAAAAAGAACTTCATCTATCAGCACAAAAGGAACAGATTTTAATCTATAATACCTTCTTTTTGTTGAATCCAAACTTGTAGGACATTGTCCTATCTTCAAATAATTGATCATATTAGGAAACCAACTTGTTGCCTTGTCTTGTTCTTCTGTATTATGCACCACCAGAGATGCATCTATTTTCTCTGATCTCTTTGAACTCTCATCTGATTCCAAATGCTCACAAAGACCTCTTCCTCTTACCAGCTTGGTAGTTTGAATATCTATGTCATATTCCATCACCTTGGTGATCCAACCAACTCTTTTCTCATTTAGGTCCTTGGAAAGCAAAAACTCTTTGACACTTGGATGAGTAAATTTTAAATGTACCTTGCTATGGGTCAACAAATATCTAAACTTCTTAAGGATCTTTACCATAGCAAGAACATGTTTTTCTAAAAAAGAGTTTCTCTATTCATACTCTTCTAAACCTTTACTAAAGAAAGCAATAGGCTATTCCAATCCATTTGAATTTTCTTGAGTCAACATTGCAAATATAGCATCATGACCTCCATAAGCATAAAGGATAAAATCTTTACTGATATTTGGATTTAGGAGAGCAAGGGCTTTTGTGAAGGCCTCTTTGATAGCTTGGAAATTGACTCTCCCTTCTTTGGTCCAACTAAAATTTGAACCCTTCTTTGACATGGTTGTCAAAGGCTTTAGTAAATTTGCAATGTTAGGCAAGAATCTCCTAACAAAATTAATCTTTCCTATGAAAGATTGGAGACCTTTCTTATGATGTGGAAATGGTAGCTCTAGGATGGATGCAATTCTCTTAGGATCTACTATGATCCCTTCTTTCGATACTACATATCCCAACAATTTTCCCTCATGAACTGCAAACACAAATTTCTTGGGATTAAGAGATATCCCAAATTCTCTACATCTTTCAAAGATCTTACTTGAATGTTTGATTTGTTCTACTACATGCTTTGAATAGATAGTTATGTCATCTAAGTAGACCAGTAAAAACTTATACATGAGGCTTTTAAAGGCCATATCCATTGCCTTTTGATATGTAGCACCTGCACTTGACAAATCAAAGGGCATCTTTTGATAAGCCATGGTTCCCCACATGGTTGTAAATGTAGTCTTGTATTCATCCTCTTCATTAACTAGGATCTGATTGTATCCTGAATAGCCATCCAATAATGAAAATCTCTCAGATCTAGAGACACATTGTAAGATTTGTTCCATAGAGGGTAGTGGATGGTGGTCCTTTAGAGAGGCCCTGTTAAGATCCCTGAAGTCAACACATAACCTCAACTCCCCATTCTTCTTCCTAATAGGAAAAAGGTTGGAAACCCAACTAGTATGCTTGATGGGGTAGATGGTACCACTTTCTATTAGTTTGAGTACTTCTTTATGCATAAGTGGCTCAAGCTTGGGATTAACAGGCCTTTGCTTCTGCCTCATTGGTTTGGCATTAGGTTCTAATTCAATGGTGTGCTAAGCAAGGGTAGGATCAAAACCTTTGAGGTCCTCATACTACCATGCAAACACATCACCAAATTCTTTGAATAACTAAGTGTAAGCTTGCTTTTCCAATTCAGTGTTCACTTTTCCAAATTGTAAGCTCCTACCTGGTTCCAACTCTAGTTCAACACAATGTTCTTGTTGGACTACCAAGCCAGCTTTGCTTCTCTTAACTTCATCATCCTTGTTGAAGATAGTCTCTAGGGTGAAAAGACCCCTAGGCATCTTATTGGACTTTAGTTTTATCACTTGATCACCATAGTTTTTTGATAGCCTATCTTGATTATGCTCTGAAAAGACATCTTCTTCAAACAAGAACTGCAGGATTTGTTCATCATTGTCAAACACTTGCCAATTGACATTATTATCAGGAATAGAAGGTCTGACAATCACTTTGATATGCTATTGATCTACCTCTTTTGAAATGCTATTTGGAATTTCATACTAAGATCCAACAGTAGCTAACCGATCTACATTTTGATTTAGTTTCCTAGGGATAGCAACAATATTGAAAGCACAAAAATCTTCAATTGCATCCCAAACTCTATGCTTGTATGCTCTCAAGGTGTCATTTTTGGTTGCACTTATCCCTCTTACTTGGTTGACAACTAATTCACTGTCACCATAAACTTTTAAGGCTTTAAGCCCTCTTTTTCTAGCCCACTCTAGTCCATTGACTAGGCTTTCATATTCTGCAGTATTGCTAGTGCAGGAGAAACTAAATCTAAAGGTAGTATAATACCTTTCTCCTTTTTGGGATGCTAGCATAGCACCATAACCAGAACCATGTCTACTTCTAGCTCCATCAAAAAATAGTTCCCAAACCTGATTGTTCTGATCTTCTGAATCAGTGTCCTCTTTGAGAAGGCTTGGCTCTATAACTCCACTTTCTTGTATCAAATAACTTCCCAAACCAAAATCCCAAACAATATTTTCTTGGGCTTCTAAATCTCTTTCATCTAGTAGAATATCAGGGATACTTCCTATCTTTGTGCTTGCTTCACTAGTGGTTTGGAAGTCACTGTCATCAAATATAGGGTAGTTTACATTGATGGTATTGGACACATATGGCTCTATATGGTGTGCTACCAATGGTTCTAACTTAATGGTGACCTTGGTCCCATACCTTGTATGAAATATCATGTGAGACCAGTCAAAAGATAGGTAGCCTCCTATCTTGGCTATAAACTCCCTTGAAAGGCATATAGAAAATAATGCAGGGAGATCTATGATGTATATATCAAGGAGGATGGAAAAATTAGGACTAGCATGTAGGATCAAACTGGTATCCTTAGCCACACCTATAGTATCGACTGAGGACCCATCAAGTTGTGTAACCTTCTTTTGGAAGGGCTCATATTTCATTCCTAATTGGTCAACTACCTTCTTGGGCATTACAGTGTTGGTAGCTCCACTATCTACCATACAATTATGTACTAAAGATTTTCCAATAATTAGAGATACATAAAAGGGAGGTGGCTTTGAGTTCCTACCTTGTGTGGCATTGGCCTTGGAGTTGCTACTTGGAGCCTCCTTTTCTTGATCAGTGTTAACCAATACTGGCTTTGTAGCTTCTCTTGCAGATTGAGGAGTTGCTACCTCTGTCATAGCCTTCTTCAAAATTTCAAGCTATCCTGGAAGAGCCAAAGAGTCTCACATGGACATGGTGACATTCACCTTCTTCATGTTATCCACAATATTGAAAGGTGTCACAGTGTGTGCTCTTTGTTGTGCCTTCACTATGATGGGCTCCACTTCTTTAGAATGTTAGCCCTCTTTGCTTGTAATGATAGGGACCTCCTTAGGTGTGATGGGAGTAGCTTGTTGTAGTGGCTCTATAGATATAGTGGCTTTGGCATTGGAATCTACTCTCTCCATGTCTTGAGCTCTCCTTTTTGCTCTTGTATAAGCAACAAAAGTAGCTTCATCATTGACTCCATTGAAGTCTGGTTGCTTCCAATTAAAGAGAGCAGTCTCTTTCTCTTGTGATTCTTGTTGAGGCACTGACCCACTAGATGAAGCCTTTAATTGAGCTTGTGAGTCATTTTGAACCATTAGAGCTTGGTTCATCCATCCATTTGAACATGTAGCCCAATTATGAGGCTGATTACAAGGAAAACACCATTCATTATCCATAGCCATATTATTTTGACTAGGAACCATATCCCTCACTAGGTTTGTAGAATTGAGAGGTGCAGGGTTATAAGGTTGGAATGGTCTCAGATTGAAACTTTGTCTTTGTCCTTGATACCCTCCTTGATATGGTGGCCTATTTTGTTGATAAGGCTGGCCTTGATTTTGATATTGTTGATTAGGACCTTGGCCTTGTGACTAAAATGGTGGTCTGATTCCTTGACCTTGTTTCTTTAGATTTGTGACCTCTTTAGTCAAGGTCTACAACAAATTGGTCATTTCTTGCTTACTGCTTTCTTTACTATTCTTTATTTCTTGTAGCTCTTGAGAAAAACTAGTTGTTAGCTCTTGACCACTAGTATTGGCCTGAGGTGCTAATATGGTGGGAATAGGGGTAAATGGGGGTACTTGGGTAGGTGTAATGAGCTAAAGGCTAGGGAAAATGGGCATTGGAGGTCTTCTAGCAATCATGCCTTCTTGGATTTAATAGTTTTCAGCCCTGACAGCTATGTCAAAAGCCTGGGGTAAACAAGTGCCACCCATAGATTGGATCATGATAGAAATTTGACCATTTAGACTTTGCAAGTAGTATAGGAAAGCATGGTCAGCTGATGGTCTCATAGAAACTGGAATTCTATTCCATGTTATGAGGAATCTACTATTGTAGTCTGTCATTTGCTCTTGAGGGTCTCTCTTAATAGTTGTTAACTACTCAACTAGAGACAAGTTATCTAATTTATCCTCGAAATTATTACTTAATGCATCTCCTAATTCATCCCATGAAGTAATAGAACCAATAGTTAGAGTTCTAAACCATTCAAGAGCCTTACCTTTTAGAGAGGCTGCTAATAATTTTGTGGCCACATCCTCTTGAGTTATGTTGTGTATGCTGCAGATGGTGGTCACATCTCTTATGTGTTCAAAAGTATTTGTATGCCCTTCACCAGTAAAATAAGGTATACTCTTTAGTGCCACCAAGTGCACATCATGATGTTGAGCAAAGGCTAATGGACTCCCTTGATTGAATGGTGCAAAGGAAAACTATCTTGCTATTGTAGGAGTTGTGATTTGAAGATTGACAACTATATGAGTTGTATTTGCTATTGGATTTGAATCCTCTTCTAGATCTCTAGTTAGAGATCTACCTCTTCTCCTGGAATGAAAGGGAAAAGGTCTCCTTTCTGAGGTATCAGGAGGTGTAGATTGAACTCTCCTTGTAGGGGATGTTCTTTGGGTTGACCTGCCTTTATGACTCCTTCCTGAGGGCAACTCTAAAAATTTGGTGGGCTTTCAACTCCTAGTCTCAATCTTTCTCATAACCTTAAACAAGGTTAGCCCTGATCCTTGAAATTAGTGGAGTCACCAGATATACCTAATAGAAAAACTTCTAAAATCCTGTATTATGTAATCTGTATATCAGAGATAACATAATCTTCAAACAAGAATCTTCTTGTGGTCCCACCGGGCATGCTAGAATTGTTATACATTAAGTTTGCACCCTTGTTTCAAGCTCTCATAGTCTTGATAACCTAGTATAACATGGGAATCATCTCCAAGTTGTGGGACCTATGCTAACTAAGATGAGACCTTTAGGTTCTAGGATAGTTCCTCTTAGATAATCACCTTACTTTTCTTCTAGACATGAATAGTAAACTTCAGAGGGAAAGGGATAGAAGGAATGCTTGAAAGGGAAATGACTGAAAGAAAACTACCTACTAGGTGATACACCAAAATTAGGGTTTGGATCTCAGTATAAAGGAGTGGAATCAATGAAAGACTTAGGTCTAGTAGGTCACAACTTACTGAATAGGCTTGCATGAGTGTTTCATAGGAGGGCCTGAACATAGGACACAACTCATGACCTACAAGCAGACATTCACTTCTACAACTCAGTGTAGGATTGAGACAAGACTATTAGGGGGTTGAAGTATACCCAAAAAAACATCTAAATTAGATCAAACATAGTAACACACACAATTACATAAAGAGGGATCGAGAACCCTAAGATATCATTGAAAACATTATATGCTTTAATCCAATAAAAAATAATCCAAACAAGGAAGCATAGGGACATGAAGAACTGTCACAAAATACCTCTGCAATGTTTGTATTGTCAATAGGAGAAATAAAACTGTATAAGCTAGAGGGTAGAGATGATACCACAGATGACCCTTAAGAAAAGATGAATTTCTTTTACAATTGTCCAACTTTGAGCTCAAAAGCTCTAAAAATACAATATATACATCTCCTCTAAACAAGCGAGAGCAAAACCTAACTAGGGTTACAAGATTTTACAATACAATAATCAAACCCTAGCTCAATCAAGTCTAATCATAAATGTTATTTCTACAAAATTATGGCCGATCAGACCTCAAGTTTGCATGCCCATCCCTGTACTACATCAACCTGCAGACAAGCAACCTAGATTCATCTACTTTCCTGCACAAAGTCCTGCCATGAATGCATAACTAGTACCTTTCTGAGATAAGAAATGACCTATGACAGCTACCTAGACCTCCTCATCATCTTCCTTTAACTGCAAACATCCTGGAGACATAAATTTTTTCAACTACCTTGCTGCTTGCAGCCTACAAATCAAATACTGGCAAAAATCCTCTTAGAACTTTTTGAATTTGAAAACTAATAGCTAGCTAGTCATTTTAAAATGTGACCATCAATACCCTTTATCTCCCAGCAAATGAACGGCTCAGATTAACTTTGAAACGGTTGTGAAACCCTTTTAAAATTTTGAGTCCACATCAAGAAGTCTCAACCAATGAGCATCAAGTATGTCAGCATATTGGACCCGCTTTGACCTTTTCTCTTTTAAGTTACTTGGAAACTGTGCGGCTGAGAAATATAAGTCACAAAATACATTTCTTAACTCCAGTTGGGTCAAGCGATTCAGTGAACACTGCAGTCACTGAATAGCTGAATCTTAATAACCCCAGGTTACATTAAGCGAACACAAGAAACCCTTAGTCACTGATTCGCAGAGAGCTTTACTAACCTTGGGCCTAGAATTGCCACACGTCAAACCCTCATTTTCTTCATTCACCTCATCAGTAATCACCTTGGCTCTTCCCTGACATCGGACCCACTTAAGACAAGATTCTAATCCAACAGCGGGTGCAAGATCTCATACCCTTTGAATATTCTTTCAGATTATATGCCAGCCATAGATCTTCATTAAGCCATGACCCCACTAACACATCGGTCCACCTAGAAGTCCTCATCAACATGTGGCAACCAATCATTCTTGAGCAAGTCATCTTGTCTGATAGACTTGGACCCACGACCTGCAGAAAGAGCATCAGACAGTTGTCGCAAGATCGCAAGGGCTTGGAAGGTTCCTTGTGATCAAGTGACAACCATAGATCTTTGGTCTACTGACATCCCTATAGATACTCTGACACAGCCCCACTAACAAATCCCAGTTGTGTGCCCATCGACCAATGAAAATTGAAAACATAAGCAATACGAGGACCCACCTGACAAGGCCTAGGGATAAAGTGAGATCAATGGCCGTCGCATGATGACAAGTGTCAGAAAAACTCCTTGCGAACATGAAACAGCCATTAGATTAACATCAACTGACAACCGTTAGGCCCGCACTGACATTCTTTATAAATCATCATCTCTCAACCAATTAGGAGCTGCCAAATCAGATGAGGTGGCACCGGTCCCACTAAAACACTGTAGTGCTTCATTGAAAGGGAATCGACAATTGGAGCATGATCTGATGCTCTGACACAAACCCTTTAGATCATCAGATAGCCATTGATTCCTTTAACTGGGACCCCACATAAAAGACCATCGAACCAAGACCGCCAACCGAAATGGTAACTGCTCACCAAATCGCAAAGTGTTAAGGGATTAACTACCAGGAATCAGAGATTTTGCAGCTGAAGGATTTAAAATGCACACATGCTAAAAGGGGATTTTAAGTGGCCGATAAAGTAACTACAAAATAGAATAGAACTCTAGGGTTTTAGACACAATGGCTAGTTTTATGAATTTTTAAGGGTTTTTTTTTTTGCACCTAGCCAGAGGCCTTGAAATAGTTGCAGAGACCAGGGGAAAATAGATAAAGCCATAAAATTTTGCAGAGTGCCTAGAAGGATAAAAAGGCAAACCTTGAAATGGGAATTGGCCAAATTTGCATGCATATGAAAATTAGGGTAATAGGTACCATTAGGCATGGAGTGTGGTCATACCCATGTTACTATAATAATGAGTTAGCCTATAAAATGATGAATAAAATACCTCGTGTATCATATTTATAATTTGTAAAAGTTTCAAATGTATATGCAAATGGATTTTTGAGGGTGCAAAATAGTTTTCTTAGACACATGGAGCCCATTTTTTGGTACCCACAACTGCAGGTGCACCTGGGATTGGGCCGGGCACCCAAGTTCCTACCAAAGGAACCCAAGTCAAACCCAAAGGAGAACAAAATTAAAAGTGGAACCCGACCTCAAATAAAGAACCAGATAACTTAGATTTTTTCTAATTCAAGTTTATTTCTAAATTCTTCTCCAATTCCAACCTGATTATTCCATATTTTGTTTTCCAATTTTCCTTCTTCCTCACTCCAAATAAAATGTCTTTCCTTCTATGCCTCTAATCCAAATGAAGTGATGCATCCCTTTGAACAGAGATCTCTTTTCTAAGAGATGTGTCTTTCTATTTAAACTGTAAGCTCTGCTTTATACTTATTAATAAAGGTAATGATTATTAGTTATGTTGTTATTTCCTTTTACTAATTGTGCTATTTCAAGGATCACCACCCATGACTTGGTTAAGATGATGAATGTTGTCAATGCCTTTATTACCAAGGAATCACTACCTACCATTAATGAATATTAATGATCATTGTTTCCTAAAGGTAATCGTTGTTTGTGTATGTTGATCACCCAAGTCTTTGGTTTTGATTTGCATGTTGTGAGGTTTTTCAGAAGTGGGGGATGACATGTTGGTTGGATTATAACATATTGACACTTACATCATGAAGAACACAAATGATTAAATAGAAAGAGAGGTTCAACTGAACCATCTTGTGGTTAGTCTATATCACATTGAGAAACAACATCAAGACTTGAGAATCAAAACAAGAAAAGAATGAATGTGAAGCTTGCATAGGTAAACAAAAATTTAACTCTGGAAATTATTCAATCTGGCCAATTCACCTATACTAGAACTCAATGAATTTAGGATACATCAAATAGAAGAAAATTTTCTTCAAGACCATGAATGATCAACAACATTCCATGATTATATTGAAAATATTTTACATCAGAAAACAAAATACTAATCAATATTAGCATTAAGCCATAAAATATGTCTTTAAAGTTTAGAAGCATCATAAAAACTTTCAAGAAACATAGTACTATCCAAAACAAATACCCTCCTAATGGTTCATATCTGCTAACAATACTTCTGCCAAAAATTTCACAAATTTTCAATATTCCCTATCCTATTCTTGACTGTGAACAATTCTCCTTAAGAAACTTCCCCTATACACCTAGAACACAAGAAACTAATCTTCTCTAATAAGCCTCTCCAACTGGTTTACAACCTCCATGTAACCGGTAACATTTAGTTATTAACTGTTTGGCTTAGTTTTGAATTGGCCTTCTCTCATTGGTGTTTTACAATGCTTCTAATGATTATGATGATGTTGATGTTGATGTCTATAATTATTTCACTTACTGATGCTTTCCTATATTGTATTTTGAATTGCTAGGCTAGAGAACGCTTTCAAAGATTAGGGTTTGTTCTACATGATACTCTTAGTTACAGCTCAAATACTACTCAACATATTTTTTATGCTAGGCAACCCATTGTAGAAACTCATCCGTAGGTGAAATTTAATGTTGTGAATCTTGGCATTGTTAATGTTATTACTTTTCCCCACATTTCATATTTGTGAAAATGTTTCTTGGCAATGTCTTCTTCTTCAATTCCTATATTTGCAGCTTTAGATCATTAACATAAGCATTACATGTCTTTGTTCAAAGTCTATTCTAACACTATATTATATCTTATTCTAATTGATATTTTTAATTCGGAAAATTTGTGTTTAATAAAATGGAAGTGGTCTCAATAGCATAGAGTTATAAAAAGAAAATAAATTTAGAGTTTAGCCCAAGAATTGTGGAATATAGTTTTTGTCATTTCTATACACATTGATGATTTCATTGTGTTGCACAATGCATATTGCATGGTGCATGAATAATGACTAGATGCAAATATTTTTTTAATTTTCAATTATAATCTACTTTGTACAAAGTCAACCTACAAACTAAGTACAAACTTCTGAGAAATTTGACATACAGAATGACTCTTGTTGCTATGAAGATAGCTACAAGAGGTTGTAGAGCTTGATGATGAAGCTCTTGGGTCAAAGTATCTCTTAAATCTTTCAGCTAGATCACTATCCTTTGAGTGCAAGTGCTAGTATTAATTAGGTTGAACCTTTCATTTTATAGAAAGCTTATTTTCTTTACAAATGAGTTAGAATGCTTCTATGTTCTTGTTACTAGGATTAAAAGGTCTTATTACAATGTTCTTTATTGTGGGGCAGGAGATCAATCTTTATTGTCTTCATTGTGGTGGACAATGAAGATTTCTCTGACAAATAGCAGGTCTTCTTTAGTATCTTATAATTACATGCTAAACTGATAAAGGTGTTATCTGCATTTAATCTGCCAATTACTAATAGATTAAGCATATTATTACTATGCTTAATGTTCCATTTAAATGAATTTAACACAAAAAAACAAATTTACAAAATTGAACCAATGGCATGTTTACAAAAAAGGTCTAATAGAACTCCCAAAAATTCTTAAACATGATTTATCTAATATGATGAATTCTTAAACAATTAAGGTTGGAGTAGACATAGTTATCACACAATTTTTTGTGTGGTACAAGGAAGATTTGGCTAGGTCAAATCTTCCTTCATGCTAGCAGTCTACAGAATTAGACCTTTATTAATAATTTATCATATCAGATAAAGTATGTTTAAGAATTATTGGGACTGGTCCTTTAGCATGTATTAAACAGAATAGAACTTTCAGCATATTATTATCATTCTATTTCTTTGTTGTAAACATGCCATTGGTTCAGTTTTGTAAAAAAAAATTGTGTTAAATGCATTTTTCCAAACCAATTGTTAAACAAGAAAGAAATAGCAGTGAGGAGGGGTCTTCTTCTGAGTAGATTGATGAAGATTGTGGACCTCAAAAACCAATTCATAAGGTACCAATCATGTTTTCTATTTGTTTATATTTTTGGATTGGTAAATATCCTTAGTTTCATGTCCTTTCTTTTGATTACTATCGATGAGATATATATCTTACATTTAACATTCAACTTATTTACATTTTAGAACATGTAGTGTGTTTCCTAAGGATTTTACCCAATCAAATTTTAACATAAAAAAAAACACCAAACTGATTTCTTGCCCTTTCAACTTGACAAAATATTTGCATTTGACCAATAACTATAAGCAATTAAATGATAAATCAACATACCTATATATTTGTATAATACTTGGAACATCAAAAAGATGGCTAAGTGGCTACTGCCATGATTTTTATCTACTGAATATGGAGGAAAAAAGAACCAAAAAGAATCATGTTCTATTGCAGCTCAATATACTGAAAACCCTAGTGAAAACCCAACTAAAATTCTATCAAAGTTGCACTCAAAATAAAAATCATGGTGGCAGCCACTTAGGGATCAAAATAGAGAAAATAAATCAACATCATTCTTTGTCCTATTTCCTTTTAACAAAGTCTCAAACATCAATGATACAATACATTTGATTCCCTAAGCTATCAATACAAATGGCACCTAGCTAGATGCTCACAGGTTGTCCATTTGATAACCACAATCAACATTTCAAAACAGTGAACTGATATCCTTGAGCACAAGCACCAATAACATCAAATAATGGAGATAAAGCATGGGCTAGGGCATGACACCAGTAGAATGTAGTCATTTTAGAGACCTTCTTAGTAATATACAATGGTCGTGCTAGTAATATCAACAAACATGAACCCAAACATTTCAAACAATGAATGTTAAATGTAAGTGTTAGAAAGTAAAGTCCACCAAGATAATTGAGAGGGGGGGGTGAATCAGTTATCAGATAAATACAAATTTTATCAACTTCAATATATTTTAACCATGTAAGAAATGTAATCAATAACCATAGAAAGATATACATGCACAACAACACAATAATGCAACATATGTTAACTAGGGAACCTCTTGATCAAAGAGTAAACCCCAGTGGGAATGATGCCAACAAAAGATGCACTAATATGAAATTTCCTTGTGAGAGGATGGACTCTATTAGGAGTATTATTAAATACATTCAGTACATATCAATCCCTGCTAGGATACTTTGAATCCCTGCTAAAATATTCTAACTCTGTTAGGAGTTATGGAAGATAGAAGGACCCACTACCCAAACAGCTTCAAGTGCAAGATCATTGAACACACTATCCAACTGATCTCTATATTATTCAATAGAATAATATCAAAAGATTATTGATCTCAACAACTTATTAATTCTCCTCTGACTGTGCCAAACCGCACCAACTACTTCATCATATCTCAATACCAGATCTCTATACTTCGCATATCCTCTTTCAACAAGTATTGCACAATACCACAATTCACTTTCACAATATTACAATTAAATTCCACACTAAAATAAGGAAAATATTCCTTCCTTTATACCACACTCAAATAATTACAAATGATTCAGCATACAAATTACAAAATAAAAGTTTCCACATGTTACATAAAAATTCCATAATTACATAAAATTGTCGGCTTCTAATTAAGATAACTCTTCACTCATGCAACCTCTAACCTTGCTATCACATCCACATCACAATCATCATGTCTTGAACTTATGTTCATCTTTGCATGCTTAGATTCTATCCCTATTAGGAGATATCATCCGATTTCCAAAAACCGCTACTCAAGAACATTACCTGAATACTGCATCCACTGAATTACACATAACTTTCATGAATAAATGAATTTCCATATGCCCTCTTAACCACAATCTCATAGAACATCATAGAGTAATTCCTTAAGTTTTCATAGCTTGATCTTCAATGCTCCATGTGTGTTAACTCAAACATTTTCTGCTTCTCTGCTAAACTTTAGTATATCATTGTGTTGACATCAATGACAATCACAGTCATGAATGCAACAACAACTGCTACAGAATGGTTGTGAATACTCCCCCATAGGATATATTCAGCATTCATTCCTAACAATCTCCCCCATTGGCATTTATGGAAACAAAGATGAAAAATCATCCAAGTTCCATGAATACCAACACTGTTGCTCTGAAAATACTTCAAATCCTCTTCATCAATCAAATCTTGCTTCATTTTCTTGTTCATCTCTTTTTAGATTTCCATTTTATATTTCTTGTAACCTTCTCCCTCAAATTCTCTTTAATAGATAGTTTTTTCATGTATCCTTCTCCCCCATTGACATAAATGACATATGTTTCATCACTATGTCAACAACAAATTCAATGTCAAAAGACACTTTTTAGAAAATACATTCACTAGAGTCCTCATGACTCAGCTCAGATACACATACTCCCCCATAAAGGAAGTACCAACATCCAATCTAGAAGAAAGATAAGGCTCTTATACCACTAGACGGATGCAAAAATATACATCACTTCTTAAAAGTAGGCTGGGGCATAACCCCAAGCATACCTCTCAGATACTCAAACGTATCCTTAGGCAAAGGCTTTGTAAATATATTTGCAATCTTCTCTTTTGTGCTTATATATTCCAATCTGAATTCTTTTTCTATCACTTTCTCTCTCACTACATGATACTTTATCTCTATATGCTTTGTCTTAGAATGTAGTATAGGATTCTTAGACATACTAATTGTGCTAGTGTTATCACAATGTATAACAACAAGCTCAACAAATTTTATTCCAATATCCTTCAACATTTGTTTCATCCAAATTATCTGATTACAATTGTTTGCTTCTGCCACGTACTCTACTTCTGCTATGCTCTGTGAAATACAGTTTAGCTTCTTGCTTAGCCAAGAAACTAATCTTCCTCCAAGGAAAAATGCTCCACCACTTGTGCTATTTTTTTCATCAACACTACCTCCCCAATATGCATATGTATATGCACATAAGGTAAATTCATCAAGATTTTCATACCACAATCCATATTTAATTGTCCCTCTTAAGTACCTCAGTATCCTTTTTATTGCTGCATAATGTGATTCTCGGGGTTTAGCTTGAAATCTTGCAACAATTCCAACTACATGTGATATGTCAGGTCTTGTATGAGTTAAATATTGCAATCCTCCAATCATAGATCTGTACTTTTTCTGTTCAACTATAGGAATTTCATCTGTGCTAGATAACTTATGTCTGATTACCATAGGTGTTCCAATTGGTTTACAATTCTCCATTCCAAATCTCTTCAACAAGTCATTCAAATACTTTGTCTGACTTACAACTATCACTATTCTATGTTATCTACAATCCTAAAAAATATTTCATCTCACCAATCATACTCATTTCAAATTCAGTCTTCATTTCATCTACAAATTTATCACTGGCTTCATCTTCTCCTCCAAAGATAATATCATCAACAAAGATAACTACAACCAACAAACCATTTTCAATTTCTTTTGTGTACACGTTGATGTCTATTGTGCCTTTAGTAAATCCTAATTTTATCAAATACTTATCAACTCTTGCATACCAAGTTCTAGGTGCTTGTTTTAATCCATATAAAGCTTTCTTCAATTTACATACCATATCTCCTTCATTAGTTATAGGAAAACCTTCAAGCTGCTCAATGTAGACCTCTTCTTCCAATTCTCCATTTAGAAATGCTAACTTCACATCCATCTGATACACTTTGAATTTCTTATAAGCTGCATAAGCCAAAAAAATTCTTATTGCTTCAATTCTTGCTACAAGTACAAAAGTTTCTTCATAGTCAATTCCTTCTTGCTGTGAGTATCCTTTACATACCAATCTTGCTTTATTTCTTAAAACTTCTCCTTGTTCATTCATCTTGTTTCTAAATACCCATTTAGTTCCTATAACATTCTTATCTTTAAGTATAGGGACCAATTCCCAAGTCTTGTTCTATTCAATTTGATCTAGTTCTTCCTTCATTGCTTTAATCCAATGTTCATCTTCATAGGCTTCACTAGTAGATTTAGGTTCAATTTGAGAAATTAAACACAACTATTCTTGTACCTTATTTCGTGTCAAAACTCCTATGTCTATGCTTCCAATAATATACTCAATAGGGTGATTTCTTGATAGGTTCTTGTTAGGTGTCACTGTCTCATTTCTCACTTAAGTTATAGGTTCTTTAATGATTTCTTTAATGTAGCTTTCATTCAAAAAATTACTATCAGTTTCATAGAATAATTTTGCATTCTCTAGATTAGTTCTAGGATGAGTTCCTTCATCTAATTCATAATCAAGCATTCTTTCCTGAATTTTGAATTTTTCACCAACTTTAACATTTGAGCTCTCAACAATAGTATTAGTTCTTTTATTATAACATCTATAAGCTTTTCTCTTCAATGAATATCTAAGAAATATACCTGTATCACTTCTGGGGTCAAACTTTCCAATGTCATCATCTCTCTTAATATAACATTTTCTTCCAAAAATTCTAAAATACTTAACTGATGGTGCATGTCCAAACCATAGTTCATAGGGTGTCTTGTCTGTATCTATTCTAATTTATACTATGTTCATTCTATACACTATTGTGTTCACTACTTCTCTCTAGAATATCTTCGCCAAATCATTTTCAAATAACATAGCTCTTGTTGCTTCATTCACTAACCTGTTTCTTATTTCTGTAATACAATTTTGTTCCTTGCATATCTTTCACCAAGGAGATCGAATCCAACAACCACTTATCTTTCCTTGATGTTTCTATCCTCAAAAAACTAGATGGCTCCCTAGGCCATCGGGTTTATCGCAAAGCCACCCACATAGACCTTTATCTTCACACTTCCTCTCACCACCACCCCATCCAAAAGGTTGGCATCCTTAAAACCCTCGCTTTAAGAGCCTGGTAGATTTGTGACAAAGATAATTTAGACCAGGAGCTCACGCATCTCCATCAAGTTTTCAAGTGGAACGATTATACAGACAAACAAATCTCCAAAGCATTCCACTTGGCCCAAGCCTTCTTTCTCTCCTCCTCCAACCCTTGGCCCTCTCCTCCCAAGGCCTCCCCATTCATTTCCATCCCCTATGTAGGAGGTATCTCCCACAAAATCTCCAAGATTTTGGGTAAAAAAGGTGTGCGAGTGGCCTTCAAGCCCTTGTCCACCTTAAAGAATTGTGCTCCCCCTACTAAAGACTCTAGAGATGTCCTTTCAGAGTTGGGGGTCTATAAGATCTCTTGTTCTTGTGGTACTCCCTACATAGGTGAAACCAGTCATTCCTTCAACACTAGAATCAAAGAGCATGATGTCGATATCAAGCACGAGCGTGTTCTTAAGTTTGTGTTAGCCGAGCATTCTTCCTCCACTAAACACCACATTTGTTTAGAGGATACTCAAGTTATTTTCAAGGAGGACAACTTCTTCAAAAGGAATCTCAAGGAAGCCATTGAAATCAACAACCACCCCTACAACCTCAATCAAGATGATGGTTGGAGCTTAAGCACTTCTTGGCATCCTCTTTTATCTTCCCTACAAAACCCCCCGCTTCTCAAAAATCCTTCCTAGTCTTGTCATGTTTTCCCTTCCATTGTGTTCCCCCTTTTCCTCCCCTCCTCCCTCCCTTGGTCTCCCTCTTCCCCCATCCCATTGGGTGATCTTCCTTGGCCTTTTGTCTATCCACCACCCACACCCCAACCCCCCCATCCCTCTCCCTCATGCCCTCACCCCCCTCCCCATTGGGTGGTGCCTCTCACCTTCCCCTCCCCCTCTTCTTTTCTATTTTTCTACCCCCCACCCCTCTTTGTCCTTTTTTATTTCTCCTCTTTGGCTCTTGTGCACTCGCGTTCACTCTATGCTTCCTTCATCCTTCTTGCTTTGGTTGTGGTTCTCTTTTGCTATTTGTACATTTACACTTGCATACATATTTGTATGTTTGTTTGTGTATATGTTGATTCTTTTTTATCATTTGGTGTCAATTGTTATTTCTTGGGTTTCTTTTTGTTTGCTCGTGGTGCTCTCTTGGGCGTCTTTTATTTATTTATTTATCCTAGCTTGTTTAGTGATTTTTTAGTGCTTGAGCTTTCTTCTTTCCTTGTATTTCTTGGTTCATGGCATCTTCTCATTGCTTTGTGCACTCCTTATTCTTTTTGTTGCTTGCTTTTATTGTATTCGCTCTCGCTCTTTTGGTGATGTTCTTTCATCTAGGGCTTCTCTTATATATATATATATATATATATATATATATATATATATATATATATATATATATATATATATATATATATATATATATATATATATATATATATATATATATATATATATATATATATATATATATATATATATATATATATATATATATATATATATATATATATATATATATATATATATATATATATGTTCATAGATATACATGTATATATATTTATATATAGATGTTTATTTTTGTTATATTTATTTTTATTTTTCTTATTTATTATTCTTTTATCCTTTGATTTATTAGATTTCCCTTTATGCTTTCTTTTTATGGTGGGTTTTTGCTTTTTTGCTTCTCCTTTTTACTTCTCCCTTATTTACTTGATTTGATAGGTCTTCTTTTTGCTCAGCTTTTTTATGTATTATTTATTTTATAGTCTTGTACCTCTCTTTTCTCTCTCCTCTTACCTTCTCTCTCCTCCTTTTATTATCTTCTAGATCTGCAATCTCCCATTTTTTGTTCTTCTTGTTCTCTAGCATCCTGATGATGGATCATGTAGTATGATCTGAAATGTTGTTGGTTAAAAATCTTTACACAATCAAATCTAGAAAATGATATAGTATAATACCATTATGCTCAAGTGTTCTAGGGGCTGAAAACTGTCTCTTAATACCATTCACTTCACAAAAAATGTTAAATTCTTTTGAAGTAAATTCTCCACCTCTATATAATCTCAAACATTTAATCTTCATTCCAGATTCATTCTCAACTTTATTCTTAATAATTTTAAACTTATCAAATGCTTCAAACTTTTCTTTAAGAAATGCAATCCACATCATTATTGTAAAATCGTCAACAAGAATCATAAAATACCTTTCTCCATAGAATCCTCTAGTCCTTGTGGGACCGCTTAAATCTGTATGAACAATTTCTAAATTCTCTATTGTTGTGAACTTCTTGCTGGGAAAGGAGCTTCTCTTCTGCTTAGCCATCACACATTCCTTGCAAATCATGTTAGTAGGTTTCATAATCTTTGAAAAATCTCTTACTCCAAGTGTAGTACTTACTTTCACAATATTATCAAAGTTTATATGATAAAATCTTTTGTGCCATAACCAACTGTCATCAATCTTAGTAATCAAGCATGTCATCTCAGTAGGATTCAACTGAAATACATTACCTCTGGTTCTTGATCCAGTACCAATCAAATTTCCATCCTTGTCTTTGATTACACAAGTTTTCTCAGTAAACCAAACATGATATCCCTTATCAACTAGCTATCCAACACTCAAAAGATTATGTTTCAATCCATCCACAAAATAAACATCATCAGTATTAGTCTTTCCATCAAGAGTAATAGATCCTATACCTTTTATCAAAAAAGGTGCATTGTTTCCAACTCTAACAACTCCTCCATCATAATTGTTAAACTTTATGAATTTCTTCATGTCTCCAGTCATATGATATGAACAACCACTGTCTATAATCCAATCAGCTTTCTTTTCTACTTGAGAAACTAAAGGTTTTTCTTCCTTAACTTTTGTTTCAGGATTTTCTTCTTTTATTGCTACAAATCCTATATCATCATTCTCATTATCACTTTCACTTAAATATTTCTCCATATTAACTTCAAATTCTTCATCATTAACATAATAACATTCTTTAGATCTTCTAGGTTTAAAGTTATTTCTATACTTCTTAACTCTCTTAGGACATTTAGATGCAAAATGACCATATTCTTGACAAGTCCAACATTTAGAGATTTTCTTACCATTTGGTTCTCTTTTCACAAGGCAATGCCTTCTTCAATCTTCATGTCTTCTTCATTTCTAGTTATGTTGCTACTAGCATAATCTCCACTCACACTCATGCTTCTTGACAAAGTAGGGTGAACACTAAGTGTGCTGAATGATGTCTCCATTCTAGGTAAATCTCCTAATTGCCTCAAGTTCATTTCTTCTACTTCTAATCTTCCAAGAAGGGTTTCTCTGGTGAAGTTCTCAGTACAAGGTATAAATTGCTCTATCATATGCGTTGTCTACTTAAATACAGGATTCAATGTCCTTAGAATTTTCCATATCACTTCATTCTCTATCTTGATTCCTTCAAAAGATTTTATACCTACAACAATTTATGACATTCTACCAATATAGCTTATAATAGATTCATCTTTCATCATTCATATATCTTCAAATGCACATATCCAGTTATGTAATCTAACTTTCTTTGCATGTTCATCACCTTCAAAAGTATATTGTAAAGCTAACCAAATTTCATGAGATTTTTTAAGATATTTTACCTGACTGTACTCATTTTCTAGAAGGGCTGACAAAAGTGCTTCTCTAGCAAGTATGTTACACATGAATAGATCTCTTTCCTCATTAGTACATTCTTCAATTTTTTCTTCATCAATGATAGTCTTCTAATTCTTTGTGATTAAAAAATATCCTGGTCCTAAACAAATTAAATGTGTCTTCATCTTTTCTTTCCAGCTGTCAAAATTTACTCCATCAAACTTAGGGCTTTCTTTCCTAAAATGACTCTCCATGGATCTCCTTAAGTTGTTAAACTTTTCCTTCAAGGACCTGCTACTCTAATACCAATTGGTAGAAAGTAAAGTCCACCAAGATAACTAAGGGGGGGGGGGGTGAATCAATTATCAGATAAATACAAATTTTATCAACTTTAATATATTTTAACCATGTAAGAAATGTAATCAACAACCATAGAAAGATATACATGCACAACAACACAATAACACAAGATATGTTAACTAGGGGACCTCTTGATCAAAGAGTAAACCCTGGTGGGAATGATGCCCACAAAAGATGCAGTAATATGAAAGTTCCTTGTAAGAGGATGGACTCTGTTAGGAGTCTTATGAAATACATTCAATACATATCAGTCCCTACTAGGAGACTTTGAATCCCTGCTTAAAGATTCTAACTCTGTTAGGATTTATGGAAGCTAGAAGGACCCACTTCCCAAATAGCTTTAGGTGCAAGATCATTGAACACACTGTCCAACTGATCTCTATATTATTCAATAGAATAATATCAAAATATTATTGATCTCAACAACTTATTACTTCTCCTCTGATTGTGCCAAACCACACCAACTGCTTCATCAGATCTCAATACTAGATCTCTATACTTCGCATATCCTCTTTCAACAAGTATTGCACAATTCCACAATTCAATTTCACAATCTTACAATTCAATTCCACACTACAATAACAAAAATATTCCTTCTTTTATAGCACACTCAAATAATTACAAATGAGTCAACATACAAATTACAAAATAAAATTTTCCACACATTACATAAAAATTCCATAATTACATAAAACTGTCAGCTTCTAATTAAGATAACTCTTCACTCATGTGACCTCTAATTTTGTTGTCACATCCATGTCACAATCATCATGTCTTAAAATTTTTTTCATCTTTGCATGCTCAGATTCTATCCCTATTAGGATATATCATCTGATTTCCAAAAACCACTACTCAGGAACACTACCTGAATACTACATCCACTGAATTATACATAACTATCATGAATAAATGAATTTTTATACGCACTCTTAACCATGATCTCATAGAACATCATAGAGTAATTCCTTATTTTCACATAGCTTGATCTTCAATATTCCATGTGCGCTAACTCAAAAATTGTCTACTTCTCTGCTAAACTTCAGTAGATCACTGTGTTAACATCAATGACAATCACATTCATGAATGCAACAACAACTACTACAAGATGGCTATAAATACTACCTCATAGGATATATTTAGAATTCATTCCTAACAGTAAGATATATATCTCATCCATAGTAATCAAAAGAAAGGACATGAAACTAAGGAGATTTACCAATCCAAAAATATAAGCGAATAGAAAACATGATTTGTACCTTATGAATTGGTTTTTGAGGTGCACGATCTTCATCAATCTACTTAGAAGAAGACCCCTCCTCACTGCTACTACTTTCTTGTTTAACAATTGGTTTGGAAAAATGCATTTAACACAAAAAAACAAATTTACAAAACTGAACCAATGGCATGTTTACACAAAGGTCTAATAGAACTCCCAACAATTCTTAAACATACTTTATCTGATATGATGAATTCTTAAACAATTAAGGTTGGAGTAGACATAGTTATCACATAGTTTTTTGTGTGGTACAAGGAAGATTTGGCTAGGTGAAATCTTCCTTTATGCTAGCAATCTACAGAATTAGACCTTTATTAACAATTCATCATATTAGATAAAGTATGTTTAATAACTGTTGGGACTGGTCCTTTGGCGTGTATTTAACATAATAGAATTTTTAGCATATTATTATCATTCTATTTCTTTGTTGTAAACATTCCATTGGTTCAGTTTTGTAAAAAAAAAAATTGTGTTAAATACATTTTCCCAAACCAATTGTTAATCAAGAAAGCAATAGTAGTGAGGATTGGTCTTCTTCTGAGTAGATTGATGAAGATCATGCACCTCAAAAACCAATTCATAAGGTACCAATCATGTTTTCTATTCCCTTATATTTTTGGATTGGTAAATATCCTTAGCCTCATGCCCTTTCTGTTGATTACTATGGATGAGATATATATCTTACATTTAACATTCAACTTTTTTTTGTCAAGTTGAAAGGGCAAGAAATTAGTTTTGTGTTTTCACTTTATGTTAAAAGTTGATTTGGTAAAATCCTCAGAAAACACACTACATGTTCTAAAATGTAAAGAAGTTGAATGTTAAATGTAAGATATATATCCCATCCATAGTAATCAAAAGAAAGGACATGAAACTAAGGAGATTTACCAATCCAAAAATATAAGTGAATAGAAAACATGATTGGTACCTTATGAATTGGTTTTTAAGGTGCACGATCTTCATCAATCTCCTCAGAAGAAGACCCCTCCTCACAAAAAATGCATTTAACACAAAAAAAAAATTTACAAAACTGAACCAATGGCATGTTTACAACAAAGGTCTAATAGAACTCCCAACAATTCTTAAACATACTTTATCTGATATGATGAATTCTTAAACAATTAAGGTTGGAGTAGATATAGTTATCACATAGTTTTTTGTGTGGTACAAGGAAGATTTGGCTAGGTCAAATCTTCCTTCATTCTAGCAGTCTACAGAATTAGACCTTTATTAACAATTCATCATATCAGATAAAGTATGTTTAAGAATAGTTGGGACTGGTCCTTTGGTGTGTATTAAACAAAATATAATTTTCAGCATATTATTATCATTCTATTTCTTTGTTGTAAACATGTCATTGGTTCAGTTTTGTAATTTCACTATTGTATGAGTGGATTGTGTAGGAGAAGTTAACATTAAACAAGGAGCAACTCCTCAACACATCTTGGAAACCATTGAATTCAATAATAAATGAAACCTAACACCGACACTATTTCTTCCATTCACTTCTACCAAGAATAAAGCATTTAATCCATTCAACATTACATATAATCATTAGACAGTTACATTTCCTGACTGTGTAGAGGAATAGTCATGACCAAAATGATCAAAAGTACTTTCACCCTTGCACAAGCTATTCCAAACTTCAATTAAAATGAGAAATATGCTATATCAAATCATTCATATTCATAGTAACCATTCAAAGGATCATTTTTTCAATGAACCCTTTGACTATACCCTTGCGGTAGAGAAAGGAAACCTCAAAATAGAGAAAGGAAACTTAGTTTTAAACCAATCTATGCCACTGTTTGTGAGGGTACAGTCATGATAAGTTCCTCTAAAACCTCTCCAAACATGTAAGATTGTCTTTAAAAACTTTATTAATCTCTTCTAAACATTAACCAAATCAAACCTACATTTTAATCCACACACAATAACCCAAAATGAAGGGTTTTGTATCCTTTAATGAATCTCAGTCACTAGTAAGGCATGGACAGTCAAACCAGTTATCTCCAAAGCATTCAATAAGTGAATATGAATGTTTGAAAACTTTCATCTCAACTTCCCCAACCACTCCTAATTGGTTAGAGGGATTAGTTGAGTGTTTAGACACTAAAACTTCTCATGCAACTCCCAAAATTTCACATACAAAATAAAATTAAATCCATTTATGAATTAAATCTAGTATGCCAAAGGACCAATCCCAACAATTCTTAAACATACTTTATCTGATATGATGAATTGTTAATAAAGGTCTAATATACAATGGTTGTGCCAATAATATCAACAAATGTGAATCCAAACATTTCAAAATAGTGATTCAATATCCTTGAGCACAAGCACCAATAACATCAAATAATGGAGATAAAGTACGGGCTAGGGCATGACACTAGTAGAATGTGGTCATTCCAGTGAGCATTCATGATCAAATAAAATGCAATACATTTGAAATTTGTGGTCGAATATGATGCCAAAGGATCGAAAGATAGTTTCTGTCAAAGATACCAATCAAAGATGAAGAAATCACATACCTTCTTTCATGCTCAGCTTTCACGAAGGAAGATTTGATAGCCAAATCTTCCTTGTACCACATGAAGAACATGCCATTGGTTCAGTTTTGTAATTTATTTTTTGTTTAAATGCATTTAAATGGAACATTAAGCATAGTAATAATATGCTTAATCTATTAGTAATTGGCAGATTAAATGCAGATAACACCTTTATCAGTTTAGCATGTTATTATAAGATACTAAAGAAGACCTGCTATTTGTCAAACAAATCTTCAAATTACAACACACCTAGCAGTGTATAGAATTAGACAAAGCTACAGATAGAGGTCTAATTTTGTACACTGCTAGGTCAAATCTTCCTTCGTGCTAGCAGTCTATAGAATTAGACCTTTATTTTAAATGTATTTAACACAAAAAAAAAAATTGTAAAACTAAACCAATGGCATGTTTATAACAAAGAAATAGAATAATAATAATATGATGAAAATTCTATTTTGTTTAATACACGCCAAAGGACCAGTCCCAACAATTCTTAAACATACTTTATCTGATATGATGAATTCTTAAACAATTAAGGTTGGAGTAGACATAGTTATCACATAGTTTTTTGTGTGGTACAAGAAAGATTTGGCTAGGTCAAATCTTCCTTCATGCTAGCAGTCTACAAAATTAGACCTTTATTAACAATTTATCATATCAGATAAAGTATGTTTAAGAATTGTTGGGACTGGCCCTTTGGTGTGTATTAAACAGAATAGAATTTTTAGCATATTATTATCATTCTATTTCTTTGTTGTAAACATGTCATTGGTTCAGTTTTGTAATTTTTTTTTGTGTTAAATGCATTTTTCTAAACCAATTGTTAAACAAGAAAGCAGTAGTAGTGAGGAGGGGTCTTCTTCTAAGGAGATTGATGAAGATTTTGCACCTCAAAAACCAATTCATAAGGTACCAATCATGTTTTCTATTTGCTTCTATTTTTGGATTGGTAAATCTCCTTAGTTTCATGTCCTTTCTTTTGATTAGTATGGATGAGATATATATCTTACATTTAACATTCAACTTCTTTACATTTTAGAACATGTAGTGTGTTTTCTAAGGATTTTACCAAATCAACTTTTAACATAAACCAAAAACACCAAACTATTTTCTTGCCCTTTCAACTTGACAAAATATTTGTATTTGACCAATAACTGCAAGCAACTGAATGATAAATCCACATACTTGTATCTTTGTAAAATACCTAGAATATCAAAAAGATGGCTAAGTGGCTACCACCATGATTTTTATCTACTGAATATGGGAAAAAAAAAACACCAAAAAGAATCGTGTTCTATTGTAGCTCAATAATAAGTGAATAGAAAACATGATTGGTCATTTTAGAGAGCATTCATGATCAAATAAAATGCAATGCATTTGAAATTTGCAGTCGAATATGATGCCAGAGGCTCGAAAGACATTGCCCGTCAAAGATACCAATCAAAGATGAAGAAATCACATACCTTCTCTCGCGCTTAGCTTTCACCCACTCCTTTTCTTTGCAATCGAAATAAAAATGATTTGGTCATTTCAAAATAGTGAATCAATATCCTTGATCACAAGCACCAATAACATCAACTATTTTGATATGTGGGTACCCTAATGTTGGAAAGATTTCTTTTATTAATAAGATTAATCTGCAAGCTTGAAGAAGTAGTATATTTTGGTAAATGAAGAGTGGAAAGACAATGATATTACTAAGATCATGGATGGACACAATGTTGAAAACTTTATTGATCCAAATATCTTGCAGAGGCTTGAAGAACTAGAGAGATAAGAAGGGCTTAGGATGGCAGCTGAGGGTGACAAGGATGATGAGATGGGGGAAGTGGAGTTGCATCCTAATGAAAAGGAATCTTTGGCTATAATTAGGAAGAAGAATAAGATGCTTATCATCGAACATAGATTGAAGAAGAGTACTGTAGAGAGAGGGCCTACTATACCAAGGAAGTTTAACAAGAACAAGGAATATGGCTTAAACAGAATGGAAAGACATATTTCTAGCCTGGGCTTGGATCCTTTGACAATTGGGGTAGGATCCAGGCCCAGGCTAGAAGGATGTCTTCCAATTTTGTTGTGGATAGGTGTTTCATAAACCATACAAACCTTTCGAGTGGTCATATTGTGTTGAAGGTGGCACCTGATGCTCTGTTGTTGCAACAACTACAGACTGTGATGTAGATATCACAACAGCTGAGAAACATAAATGTAGGCATCATGGTCACAATTTTTTGGAGACACAACATAATTGAGTGGTATACCCAGATGATGCAAAGCAACCACTACTCCTCTAGTTCCAAGTTGACACTGTGGAATCCAAAAACCATTGATGAGGAATAAATTTAGAGAGTGGAGGAGGGCCATAATGACCAAAATAATATAGGGTCCTATATTATTTTGGTCATTATGGCCCTGTATTATTTTGGTCATTATGACCCTCCTCCACTCTCTAAATGTATTACTTATCTATGGTTTTTGGATCCCCCAGTGTCGACTTGGAACTAGAGTAGTGGTTGATTTGCATCATCTGGGTATACCACTCAATTATGTTGTCTCCAAAAAATTGTGACCATGATGCCTACATTTATGTTTCTTAGTTGTTATGTCCCAAGAGCCCTTATGACCCTTTAAAATCCCTAATAATACATCTTAGAGGTCTTAAAATGTTGTAAAGGGTCATAAGAGGCTCCTAGGAGGGGCTAGATGAGCTTCCACCTTCACGTGGTTGGCCCTGTTAAGTAGAGAATGTTAAACTATTCTCAAAACAAAGAGAAGCTCAATAATTTAAGGTCTCAATCCATGAAGATGCTAAAAAAACAATGGGAATCAATGATGGAGAGCTTTTAGATTATGAGAAGACGTATATGCACTGGAGGCCAAAAGGGATTTTTGTGGAGATTTGATAGATGCAGAGATTTTCTAGAGTGGCTATATACATACAAGGGTTTCTAGATTGAGTACTAGTGTAGAGATGATGATCCAGTAACCTACGTTTATAAAACCTTCACAAATATCCCTTCTTTGGCCTCCACTTATACCTCTTCTTAGAATCTAGAAACTTTGGATATTATTTCTCATCCATGCTTGAAATGTGCTAGTGATCATATAAAATTACTTCAGGCCTCCAGTATTGATGAGTTGCACAAGTGTAAAATGTTTTTGTGAGATTGGGATCAATTATATTGGATGCTATGTAGTGTACATAAAGGCAAGGTGATGATTATTCTCGACAATCGACATGTATAAGTCTTCCAGGCCTTACCTAGTAGCTAGGACTAAAGATAATAGAGCTCAAGAGACCATCATAGTTGGTCTCTTTCTTCAATCTATATTATTGACAAAATGTTTTACCTTTCATTAGCTCATCAAATACAAGGATTTGAAAGAATTTAATAGAATATTTTTATGTATAATGTACATTATTTTAGTTTGATGTTGAATGAATTTATATACTTCGCACACTTATATACTACGAGGACGGCCATAAAGAAGAATCCCCTCCCATGGCTTGAGTAATGTAGGCCATGGGAGGAGATACTTCTTTATCATCATCCTCATAGTCTACAAGTGTGTAAAGTAGATAAATTCATGCAATGTTAACTTAAATAATATACATTATCATAAAAATATTCTATTAAATTCTTTCAAATCCCCGGATTTGAGGAGCTAATGAAAGGTAAAACATTTTGTCAATGATATAGACCAAAGAAAGAGACAACCTATGATGGTCTCTTGAGCTTTGTTATCTTTAATGTGCATATCCATCACTTTTTTGACACAAATGAAAACTCTTTCGATGATGGTGCTATACCTCTGATGGGGTTTCCCGTCAGATGTTTACTACCGACCATCGCTATGTCAAAAGCTATAATTTTAGAGAGAAATTATTTTTGAAAGATCATTGTGATAGGATTTCTATACCACTGATGGGTTTACCTATCGAATAATCACTGTAATTCTATCACTCTTCCAACAGGTAAAATATTAGAGAGAACACATTTTTGATAGATAGGCGTGACAGGAATGCTATACCACCAACAGGTTTGCCTATCATACATTCACTGCAAATATGTTGCTATTCTAACAGGTATAATGTTAGAGAGAACTCCTTTTCAATAGATAATTATGACAGGTATGCTATATCTCTGATGGGTTTTCCTATCAGATAATCATTGCATAAGCGTCACTATTATGACAGTATGTTCCTATAGGATACCCACATGGTTTGTCAGAGTTCTGATACGTCTACCATAAGAAATTCCAAAACAAAGTTGGTATCCATGTGCTAGATTTTGATAGAATATGATGTTGAAAGACCGACAATGATCACTTCCATCGCAATTTGCAATGCAAAAATGTCGATGAACACATATGTCGAAATGTTGACAAATAGGCATTGCAAATCCAACAAATGGCCATCAAAATTTGGCCTCAAATGTACTAGTGTGGTGGTGCTCCCTACCCAGGTGGTACCTATCCCCCATCTCCTCCTCCTCCATATCCTTCCGCATCCATGTCCATCCCATACCCTCCTCCCCCTTCGCCCCCATCTCCATCTCCATCTTGTCCTCCCCCTCTCCCTCCACCCCTCCCTCCTCTCCAACTCCTAGCTAATGACACTAGCCCTTCACTAACAGGTAATCCTTCTCTCCCCATAGCCCTCAGTCTCTAAAACCATGTATCATATGTTGGGGTGTTCCCCACATCTACTATCCCTCCCACCCAGTCCCATTGTACATGTGTCATCGCCTGCCATGCCTCTAGTAGCCCTACCCTGTCCAACCTATCCCCGAACTCTGAGATTCACTCTCATGTAGCCCTCTAATACTAGTGATCCACATTTGGGACCCCCTAAATGTATCCAAACTATCAAGTGACCCTATTCATCCTATACAGATCGACAATATACTCCCACCGCCCTATAATAAAGGTTGGGGTCATAGCATAGGGTAGCTCCCTTTGATCCTTTGCCCATGGTGCCTTCCTTAGGTATGGTCTCTAAGTGATACCATCTTGAATCCCATCTAGTGTCTCCCTCCAGTGGTCTATATCACCCACATCATGATAAGCTAACAGCTTCCCCCAACTATACACTATAGGCTCCTATGGCTACATGTCTATCCTCCCTAGTGGTCTCAACACTGCTATGTTCTCCCATGCCCATACCTATAGGAGGGAGGCAAAGCCAAAAATCCTACCCATGCCCTCCCCACCATGATACATGATCTAATGCAAATCCATGTACATATCAGCTAGCATCAATATACCACAGGCTATAGGGACACCTGCATCCACTATTTGTACAATACTTGGGATGAGTGCTAATGTCACTCTTGTCCCTCCTACATTTGGGGTAGTGTAGCCCAAAACTAAGCTACACACATAGAAGTATAGTCGTCATGTTGGTGGCATCGTTGTTACATGGTGTGCTAGTGCAAAATATCCATGGTGCAAGACGGGTGCTACGTCCAAACTTAGTAGTAGGGCCATTGCCTAATGTTGTGTATATGACCCCACCACCACTAGTGTCCCCCGGATTGGCAGCCTAAAGATCTCGTACACATCCTCCAAGGTCATTGTGATCTCCCCCATAGGCAGGTGAAACATCCATGTCTCTGAGTGCCAATGCTCGCATAACACCATGACCATCATCATGAATATATGTTTCCATGATAGACAGGCCAAGTACCCTAGTCCCAATGCATCTACTCATGTCCACTCTATAGGAGTGAACTAATCTCCTACTGCCAGCACCACCGCATGTGTCTCCTAGCTATTCAACTAATCCAGTGACCACTGCAACCAAACGATTCAACCATGTCAGTCTTCCATCTTGACCAGAAACCCTTTCTTCCTATTAGTAACTACCTATCCTTCCCCCCATATCCCTTTTCCCCTTTCCTTCTCTCTTTTTCCTTCATTCCCACCAGCTAATCCTTTCCCATGTTCTTGTAAACCCTAAAGTTCCCATGTTCCTGTGGAGCACTCTATTCCCACAATCTTGCCATCGTGCACTAGTACATTTGACCTTATTTTTTGACCAAATAATTTGACCAGCAAATAAAAAGGTTTTGTTTGGTTGGATTATAGAAGGAAAGCTTTGATTTTTTTAAATCCATACCCATGTTGGTTTCAATTTAGACCAATACCATGGAGGTTGAAAGTTCAACCAACACGGGCATAATAAATAAAAAAAGGTTGCATTTCTCATTTCATTATTCCATGCACGGTGAATTTGATCAAGGGAAATGTGTGAAGGAGGACCACTTGTCTATAAGGTAATTTTCATTTCCTTACCTTAACCTAGATGTTGGGGAAGCAATATTTGGAATACAAAAGATTGACAGTTCGGAGTATGTTCCTTTTGTCTTGTCTTGTTCTATTTGTGGCACTATCATTCTTGTGATGAACAAATAGATTATTAACCCTGCAAATTCATTTATACATCTTCATGGTGAAATTATTTTTGATGCATCCTCGGTATTTGTCATTCATTTAAACTATTAGATGAATTAACATCCACTACTAGTCCATTGATGCACACTATCCTCCTGAATTCATTTAATTTGTTTCAACCTAGTTTGTATTTTCACCATTGGATTGTCCATTCCATTAGATGAAAATCAAATTAGGGAAATATGCTTTAATTTATCCAACACTCACAGTTGTGGAGGTTATCAAACCACTTCAAGTTTGATGCCCTAGGCTAATCGAGTTTAGCATGTTTAGCCAATGGGAGAAAGAAGGAACAAAAAGCTACAATTGATGGTGGACAGAGGTCAAGGAGTCGACCATGCCAAGACATTAGAAGGCCACAGAAACTTTCCCAATCATCTGTGACTATTCCAAACACCCAACTTTGAACTAATCCATTAAACCCAAATCTAGCTTGATCACCTAGGGTTTGTGTTGAACTAGTTTGAAGTTGTCAGGATAGAATCAGTCACTCACTATTTGGATTGTCAAGTGGTGATTGTAGAAGATTGAGACCAAAACATAAAAGATAACTGAGGAGTATTATCAGAGTATTCTATGTTAATCAGTTGGAATCATTTTACAAATTTGTGAGACCATAACCAACAAACATCAACAAGTTGAGATCTGCTAGAAGTAAAGGATTGCTAATTAGCAGTGTGTTGTTAGTATTGGCAATAGGGAATAATAGAGTTTCTTAGAAGGCAATTGGTGGATAGGATAGTTCCTTGAATTTGGAGGTATTCGAAGACTAAGGAATCTATCAGAATTAGTTGAAACCACTGTTCACAGTTTAAAGTGACATTCTCAATCGGTTGTGTATTAGATTGGGCCTATTAAGCTTTAGTTGTCACCACTCTGCTTTAGGATAATTGGTGGATAGGATAGTTCCCTGATTTAATTTATTTCATAGTGCATCAAAAGAATTGATCACTCCACCAAAATTATCATTGAGTGGTCTCATAAAAAGCTAAAATAATATTTATCCATATGCAAGTAACCAACATAAACAATGATAATAATTAAGGAATAAAATTGAAGTAAATAGATATCACAAATATACAAGATAAATTTAGGAGAGATATTTTCCATCAATCAAAAAAATGATCTAATACATAAAAATATTTTGCAAGAAAGTGACATGGAGAACATGATCCAAATGATACAACAACAACTATAGAGACAAATTGATTCAATATCAACAATATGGATAAGAAACAAGTAATAATGGTAAAATATTAAGAAACAAATAAAAGTGAAATATGAATAAGAAAATATAATCCAGCTATGATTGAAAGTGGAGAAATGGTTTATTGGATATAGACCAACATATTAAGAAATTAGAGGATGCTTGTAGTAAGATATTTGAATTATAAATTATTACCAAATTAGTTTGGAATACATTGTTAGGAACTATAAAACGGATTAACCAATAGTCACTAGAAGATAAATGCAATAGAAAATAATATCTTTGTGTGTGTGTGTGTAATAATAATAATAATTGTCCATAAATGTGTATAATATTTTGAATCTTTAGGTTATGAATATGTTATTTACACACTATTCCCATTGCATCACTCTAGGGTTAATTTCTTTAACATAAAAAATCTATACCTTAGGATTATGTTTTCCTATCAAAAAGTACCCTACAAATATCTTAAGACCCTCTTAACTATACCAAAGTGATTTAGGATTAGTCATGAATTAAATGAGAGCTTGCACTACTTGGAAAACACATTATATTTCATACACCATAGTGTACATCAAAATTCTAATAGCTCTTACATTAGTTACTCAATCCATGTCCTCTGTTTGACTAGGTGTAGATGAGCACTAATTTATAGATAGCTTTATCCCATTAAAATCACCATTTGGTGTTCAAAGATGTCAGAGATTAAAGAAGACTGGCAGTCCATTATGAAACTAGGTATTATATATTATACATCCTTGGTGTTTACATTAAGAATGGATTGATTCATAGATATATAAGATAGCCCTTCATTATTGCAATTGATTCTAATATTAGACAAGAATATTCAATTCGTTAAAATATTAATCAGTAAGAAGTGGGGCAAACTTAGAATAATATCATAGTAGATATTACCAATTCAAATTCTAATGGAGAGTTTTAGAAAAAATTGAACAAGGTTCTACTTAGAAACCATGAACATACCACTATGATGAGGCATGTTTGAACAAAGATGAATATTACACCCATAAAAGTACCCATACATGCAAGAAAATCCACCTTATCTACCTTCCATATGAAATAAGCTGTAGGGAAGTCAATAAGACTAACAAGTGCTACAATTATGGTGGTGTTAGAAGAGTAGAGTTAGAAGCAAAAGAGTCACCATGACTATTATAGCCATTACAATATATATCAGCTTAGTAATCTTTTATTTAGTTGCTAAGTTGTTTCCAATTGCAAGGCTTAGCCACTAAGTGTTGGAATACTCTTTATTGTGCATGAGTTTCTTTTCAAACCTGGTCAATATAAAAAAATGCATTGCAAGAAGGGAATGTGAATATAACACAACAATGGATGGGGATCTTGAAAACATCTCTATATCTTATATTGACCATTAAATCACTTCTCTAATTGTTCCCTTTACCACTACTACTCCTTTATACACAATCACCATGATTCATCATGCTTGGTATGGTTTTCTATTTCTTTCATTACCATTTATTGACATCCATTTGATAGTCACTTCTCAAGACTCTTGGATGCATTTTTTTCTTTCATTCTTACTATTCCTTCACGTGACTGATCATCTTTTGTGCTCACTATCATGAGGAACTCTATGACACTCTAAAAGTGCCATTCCAACTTTATCAACATTGTCTTTTCCATTTGTAGTGTCTACCACTGCTTTTGAGCAATGATTTAATGGTCAATATAAGATATAGAGATTTTTCTAATGATGTGTTCACTACCACAAGACTATTGGTGTATATTGCACCAGAGTTCTATTATCCATGATTGCAAAATTGTCTTGTGGTAGTGAACACATCATTAGAAACAAAATACATATCATTGTCTCTCCTCTTGAAAACATCTCTATATCTTATATTGACCATTAAATCACTACTCTAATTGTTCCCTTTACCACTACTACTCCTTTATACATAGTCACCATCATTCCTCATGCTTGGTATGGTTTTCCATTTCTTTCATTACACTAGACATTGCTTCCTTGTATCATTGCCTTCTCCTTTATAGTGACCGTCACTATTCTTCACAAGAGTGCTTTTGTCACTTACTATTAAGACATTTTGACCATCAACTCACTTATGTTTGGAGTCTTCTCCATATTCCATACTCTTGGCCCAAATTTATTTATCTCACCGATAATAATTGGAAATGCAATGTTTGTATTTCATTTCTTACCATAGTTATCTGTCGAATATGAATTAATCCCCTTCAATGATGATAAATGTTGATGGCAATCCCAAGTATAGCCTAAACTAAATATTAACTCCTCAATGCATTCCTGTCTTTGAGACTCTTAAATGTTTTTATTTTAATTTCTAAATTTTTAATTCAAATTACTATTTATAAAGTTAAATCTTAAATGTCAAAGATCATATCAAATAGATTTAATTCTATTTCAAGCATAATTGGTAAGGGTGATGGTATGTTTCTTGATTACACCCCCCACCAAAATTTAAACTCTTTGAGGTATGTATGATATAATAAATGAGACTAGTACCATAAATAGGATTTAAGAGATAAGGTCAAGTGGCCCACTTAGACAGAAGGGATATCCAATGGCAGAATGGATACTTCTTAGCTCAGAAGATATTAGCAAATTTTGGCCTTATTGGAGTACTTCCTAAGAGGATGTGACAACATGTCATTGGTACTATATCACACAAAAATTTATCCTTGTACTCACCAATAGAAAAATCTACATAATCATGTTCCCTACTCACAAGACTTTGCTCATCACTCATTCATGAGGCTCTATATGGTCTATCATGCGCAAATTTCTTCAAATGAAACTTCAAAACAAGATTGTTGATTGCAAAACCCCTATACAGGACAGTCAACATACACTATCAAGCAAGGAAGAGGTTGTGATCAAGGATACACACCTCATCCATTCATGTTGTAGCTATTAGAAGTTATTCAAAGCTTCTATTCAAATTGAATAATATTTTATCTTACGCCTCTGGCCAAAACTAATAGAATGCCTATGCTACGTGCATTACAGTAGTGTTGTTGTTTTCTAAACTCACAATAGAGATTCTTCAACATTGTGCCATCTTCATTATTTAAATGGAATATAAATTCTTCAACATTGTACCAACCTATATCACCTGCAATGTTTCCTTTCTTATGAAGAGGAATAGTATCACCAAAACACATTATTAGCTTGTCTTTATCCCTGCAAGTCAATGGTATTAACTGAAATTTCTCTTTGCCTTTGTGAACAATATATGTATCAACTCTTATATGCATAGCAGCATAGGTGATGAACATTTAGATTTTCCTAAGCAGTACTTTGAGCTTTCCTTCCAACACATGTACTATTGTGAAAATCATCACAAGTCCATTTGTTGGAGGAAATCTCACAGTACACATGTTTGGAGGTCTGAAGGAAACAAGAGAATTTGAAGAGTCGTGAGTCTTAAGATTGTACTTAATATAGCCAAGCTTCATTCAATGTTACATTCAAACATGAAACAAACCATTCTTAAACTAGATTAAACTAGTAAACCAAAGGACATACTGATTATAAGTAAACTAGTAAACCAAAGGACATGCTTTTACTACTAAGTCTCTATTTTTTAGGCATACTGATTATAAGTACATGACATATATCACAAATGTTGCTAATTAAGGTTGGCGGGATGATTACACCTATCCTAAAAAAAGACTGTCAAATCATTATGTTTTCAAATCAATTACCTATCAACGTATCCCTTGTGAGGGAGAGAAGCCAAACACATAAAGAACATGCACATAAACACAGCAACTGAAAAACTTAAATGGAATACACCAAGAAGTACCAAATGATGAATGCTTAATTGTTGTAATGGCAAAGCAATATCAGAACCGTCCATTTCTAGAACTTGATTTTTCTATAGTCCTCATGATTTTTCTTATTTCTTGTCTATGCTTGGTGACAGGATTTTGAACATTGTTGACATACTTAAATGGAATACACAATACCAAATGATAAATGCTCAATTGTTGTAATGGAAAAGCATCAGAACTGTCCATTTCTAAAATTTGATTTTGTATAGTCTTAATTATTTTTCTATAGTCCTAATGATTTTGAAAATTGTTGACAAAGAGTGTTTCTTTTTTTTATTATAGTATAAATGATTTTTCTATAGTTGTAATGATTTTTCTTATTTCTTATCTTTTGTCCCTTTTTTATTTCCTATGTCTGTGCTTCGTGATAGGATTTTTGTCACCTTCTTTTGATGGTATATTTCATTCACTCTATGTGGAATACTATTTTGTTCACTATTTTATTTCAGCTTCATATTTCTTTCATTTTTCATATACACAGAGACTACATATGTTGATAAAAAAATGAGCTATTTGATTTAGGTTTACTTTTCATTATTGTAAATGGTTAATATTTCTAATGCTACTTCTTGATGTATTTCATATAAAAATAATCATATAAAAATAATAAATGTAGTAACGATGGTGTGGTGCATTATTGATATAGGCTCGATAACTCTTGTCAATGTGCCAAACTGTCAATGTGGAGGTGGGTAGTGTGTGTTGAAGACTTCATGGACACCAAACAACCCTGGACAATAATTTTGGTGATGCCCAAATAGAAAAAAGGTTGCTAATGTGTATATATTTAATGTTTCTAATGTAAATACTATTCATTATAATATAAGAACTAATGTAGACTGGGTATCACAGGGAAATAATGGTTGCGGATACTTTAGTTGGGTCGATGACAACTCATCTACATCTATCTGCCCATCTCCACTTATTCATGATGAAGGATTTGAGTGCAAAATGTGTCAGGCTAGGGAAAATTCTGAAATTATATTTTTACGATGCCTTCTTTGTATTGTAATTGCATATCTTTGTTGTGACCATATGCAGAGATGAACTCATGAATTAGTTAGTTTAGTATTTTCATATTGTAACTAATATTTTAATATATATTGATATGGCATAACTTCTCTTTGCCTCAAGTGTGCATATATATGGTTTACATCTTTTTTTAGAATAATTCTTCATGTTTATGGCTCAGGTGAGCCACATTCTGCTATCAATCACATGATTTAACATATAGTGTTTTCTTGGTTATTCCATTTGTTCCTTGACCTTGACTATGGATTGACTATCATTTTCAAGCTTGAGCAAGGCTTCGTACCATGCAGCGTCCGTAGATTTGTACGCAACGTTGATTTATGTTGGAGGTAAACTACATGTGTCATGTAAACAACATGGTTGAATGCAATCTCTTTTGCGTATTTTCAAGACTTTTCCCACCAATACAAGCATAAATAACACATTGAACGTAATCTATGAATGCTACATGGTATGAAGTCTTGCTGAAGTTTGAGCGCAGCATGGTATGAAGTCTCCCTTTATTCCAGTGAGGGATTGGAATGAGTTCATTTTGGATGCAAAGGAGAATAGGGATACTCAAAGAGGAATTACACCAGCAAATGAGAGAAGGTATAAACATGACAGTTGAGAAACATAAATGCAGATTTCACAATAGCTGAGAAACATAATTGTAGGCATCACGGTCACAATTTTTTGGAGACAACGTAATTGAGTTGTATACCCAAGAAATGGAGTGCAACTTCTGCACCTCTGATTCAAAGTTGACACTACGAGGTACAAAGACCATAGATAAGGAATAAATTTAGAGAGCAGAGGAGGTTCATAATGACCAAAATAATACAGGATGAACCTCAAGTTAAATGAGGCAACTGCAAACATTTTAATATATTTTTATTATTAAATAATGAAATTTACATATACTAGTGTTCTAAGCCACCTCGTTACATGATTTATTATTGTAAGCCCCCTCTAACTTACGCATCTAGAAAATGAAACTACAACCTATTAGGATTGAGACAAATGTTATAGAGAAATAGTAGCTAGGAATGATCGCTTTCCAACATCTGTTGAATACATCTGTAGCTCATGAATACAAGGTGTAGCTCATGAATACAAGGTCCTCCAATAGATGTATTCAACAGATGTTGGAAAGAGATCCTTCCTAGCTGTTGTTGTTTGATAAGGTTTGTCTCAATCCCAATAGGTTTTAGTTTCATTTTCTATATGCATAAGTTAGAGGGGGCTTACAATAATAAATCATGTAATGAGGGGGCTTAGAACACTAGTATATGCAAATTTCATTAATAATAAAAAATCTATTAAAATGTTTGTAGTTGCCTCATTTAACTTGAGGTTTGTCCTGTATTATTTTTGTCATTATGGCCCTCCTCTGCTCTCTAAATTTATTCCTTATCTATGGTCTTTGAATCCTGTAGTGTCAATTTGGAATCGGAGGGGCAAAAGTTGCACTCCGTCACTTGGGTATACAACTCAATTACATTGTCTCCAAAAAGATGTGACCATGATGCCTACAATTATGTTTCTCAGTTGTTGTGCCCTAGGATCCCTTATGACCCTTTACGACTATTTAGGATCCCTAAGAATACATCTTAGAGGTCTTAAAATGTCGTAAGGGTCATAAGAGGATCCTAGGAAGGGCTAGATGAGCTTCCACCTTCACGTGGTTGCCCCTGTTAAGTAGAGAATGTTATACTCTTCTCGAAACAAAGAGAAGCTCAATAATTTAAGGTCTTAGTCCATGGACAAATTAAATTAGACTTACTATCCAAAACACATAAAAAACATGCACATAAACACGACAACTAAGAAACATAAATGTAGATTTCACAATAGCTGAGAAACATAATTGTAGGCATCATGGTCACAATTTTTTGGAGACAACGTAATTGAGTTGTGTACCCAAGCGATGCAGAGAAACTTTTGCACCTTCAATTCCAAGTTGAATACATTTGTTGGCAGACCTTGTATTCATGAGTGCAACAAATATAGTCAACTTGGAATCGGAGGTACAGGAGTTGCTCTACATCATATGGGTATACAATTACATTGTCTCCAAAAAATTGTGACCATGATGCCTACAATTATGTTTCTCAGCTATTGTCCCTTTACAACCATTTACGATCACTAAGAATACATCTTAGAGGTCTTAAAATGTTGTAAAGGGTCATAGGAGGCTCCTAGGAGGGGCTAGATGAGCTTCCACCTTCGCGCGGTTGGCCCTGTTAAGTAGAGAATGTTATACTCTTCTTGAAACAAAGAGAAGCTCAATAATTTAAGGTCTTAGTCCACGGACAAATTAAATCAAAGGATTTTTTGAAGTCAATAAAGTGGCAAAAAGCCTCATCACCCAGGGTGTCCCATATTTTGTCAACTAAGTATCTAAGAGTCACTCTGTGATCTATGGTGGAGCATTTTGATCTAAAACCAGCTTGTTTATGTGAAATAAGATAGAAAATGTGTGACTGTTTGTAAACAGTAAACAACAGCGACATAATATTGTTGTGCTTAATTTGATTATATATATATATATATATATATATATATATATATATATATATATATATATATATATTTAAATTGTATGTTGATATTTCAACCAATAAAGAATAGAAATATTGACGAGGAAAGCTATAAATTCAATGTTTATTGCAATGATTTTACGTCGCAATTTTGATGTACATTGGTCATAGGGATAAGGCAATTTTTTAGGTTGAAGCAATGATTTCGACATCGTTTCCATCGATAGTTCAACCACTGGTGATGTCAAAATTGTGATGGAGATTTGAAGTGTGGTATTTTTGACAAAAAAAAATTTGATGACTATTATGGTCGATTAGTTGACTAATAGGCATCTAATAATCAACTAAACCTCATCAAAAAACAAGCAAAAATTTACTAGTGGCAGGATCGCACAATTTCCCCATCCCCGTATCAGCACAGGAATGCATCCCCACATTCCCCAACCTAACCTCCTCCCCCCAAGAATGCATTTTTTATGCACCCCCTTAGTTTTTGCTCTAGGATCATGATCCCGTAAGAACTTCATGTGATATCTAGGTCCCACCAAAGATTTACCCCAACCCCTAGACTTTTGCGATCCTGCAAAAATTCCCAAGTCACTTTCCAACCCCCTACCCCTTATAGTTTTTACAGGAACATGTTCCCACAATCGCGAATGCATTCCCGTCGATCTCGCACTGGCGAGATCGCATTTTTTCCAACCTAAACCAAGCAATAAATGCAAAACTTACTCAATGAAAAAGTTGTTTTTTGGATCCTACATGTCGATCAGGGACCCCCCATCACCGGACACCCCACATGATATCTGATCGATGAGTCAGTCACCCCCTATCTATCATTTTTCTCTCTTCGCTCTGAGCTCAAGAATCTCAATTTTCAAGGTCTTCGGTGTGCAAATGACCTATTTTTGGCCCTCCCAACCCTTATTAAGTTCCTCTCAAGCCCCATTTTTCCTCCCAAATGCCTTTTCACCCAACCTTTCCCCCCATTTTTCCAAATCTTGCCACAATATTGCCTTTTTCACCACCTTCTACCCTGTTCATACCCCTTTTTAGCCATCTGCACCCCCAAATACCTTTTATTTTCAAGACGTTGTCTGGCCACCCTTCCTTCTCCTAGTCACCCTCTCAAGTGGGCATCACCCAGCCTAAACCTATTGGCCCATAGTCTGGGGCATTTTCACCACCTAGTTAATTCCTTGCGTCGTCTATTATTTCTAAACTTCTTCAAAATAGCGTTATTTTAAAACTATGTCGAAGAGGGGAAAAATGTAGACACCTACATTGGATTACACAATTAAGTAATTATATTTAGGCTTCTCCTAAGGAATTTTATTAATTAAATATTATTATTTGGTTAATTTATGTCATCCCCTAGTTAATTAATTTAATTAATTAACTATAGTCCAATTAATTATCTAAATGACAAACCTATAGTCTGATAATTAATTAAATCCTCATTCTTCTATTAATTTAAATACATGCATATACCTATTTAAATTAATTCATAAAAAACTTAGTTTCCTCCAACTTGGAATTAAATAATGCATTTAATCCAATTTGAGCACATGGCCCCAAACTTTAACCCTTAACCAAACCCATCCCAAAATCCTAACATGGAGTTCATACTCAACCCAACCCATTCACAATAATAATCACCCTTAATTAGCTAATGAACCATAATTAGCTAATCCAACCCTCTACTCATTCTCTCTCTTCCCATCACATCCTCCTAAACTTTCCACTTGCCTCCTAATCCAAGCCTAATCACCTCCTAAGAATTTTCAAAATCATAATCCATGGATTAAGAAATCCTAACCCAACCCAAGTCAACTCCCATGTCACATCCTCACATCCCCCAATTCCCTCACCTCATGTCAACCTTAAATGCTCTTACACATTCCTTACACACTCCATCCTCCTCTTACACATTTGTCCCCTCTCACATCTCCTAAAATGGTCACATTCCCCCATTTCTTCCAACCTCTCCCATTGTGACACTTGTTGCAATGAGATGCATTTGAGAAAGCACAATCCATGTGCTCTCTCTCAAATGCATCTTGACCCTTCCTCAATTTTTCATCTTAACCATTCATTCACCCCTCCTCTTGCCTATAAATTGAGCCCTCGTCTCCTTCATTTTCATCCACCATTAGCGAAAATTTATCATGCCCATTTGAGAGCCAAAAATCACACTCATACCCTCATAATGCTAAAATTTTCATTCATCCATTGAAGATCATTTTGGAGCTTGAGCATCATCTTTTCAGCACACATATCCTCATTGGACAAATCTTCTACTTTGGAGCTTCTTGGGTTTGTTTGTTTGTTTGTTTGCACTCTCTTCCCTTGCTTTCATTTGTAGTGTCTAATCTTAAAGGTTTATCTTCTTTGTTTTGTTGAATGCTAGCTTAGTTTGGTATTCTCTAACAACACATTTTAGGTAATACAAGGTGACACTACAAAGTAGTGCCACTAGATATATCACCCAAGATCTTTTTAGACTTGCTATTTTTTTATGCAATATTATTGATTTCTATTTTTTATTTGATATAGAAAAAAATTAAATAGAACCCTAGAAATTACATTTTACCCAACCCTAGCTTAGTTTGTTCTTTTTTTTTTCTTTTTTTTTAAAATATGTTTTCCATCTTATATTGCCATAGGTCAATGGATGTATTTCCAAGCTTCACATATCTACATACTAATTGAATCCATCACCTAGGTCGGCACAAAGACCAATATCTAATATTTTCCATGTTTGAGTTGATGGACAAATAATGAAATAATCTCCCTCACATTTATTGTTAGACATTATCATATTTCCATGTATGTATGTATGCATGTGTGTGTGTGTGTGTGCGCACGGGCATGTGTGCATTAGATATCACGTCAAACTACTCAACAATGGTCTATGTATCTTTTGTAAAGGACCATCAATATGTATACTAAAAAAACCATGAGAATGAGGAAAATATGCATGAGTTTCATTTTAATGTTGAATGACAAGATATATTTATCCATCTCTACATGTATATCACCCTCCTTTCTTATTTTTAGTCTCATTATCTCACTAGTTGTAAATAAAATTGTCACTAATTCACTTCATTTCCAATTAGATAGGTTGATATACTAGGTTCTATTTAAACTAGAGGTCCATTTATATATTCTAAATCCTACTAACTTTTGAGAATAAAATAAATCAAGGAATTTATTAAAATCTTTAAGCTATCTATGAATAGAAAAATAAATAATAATTTTTCAAAACAACAATGAAGTGTAACTTTAGAAAAAGATGATGGACAAAATGGCTACCTCCTTCAACACCCTTCAAGGGGAATTAGAATACAAGAAAGCTAAAAGAAGAATAAAAGAGGATAATTTGCAAGTTTCTTCTCAACCAGCGAAAGAGGGCCCTTCTACTTTTGCCTCAGTTCTGCACATGCCCAAAAAGGGCTCCTTCTTAGAAATCCTAAAAGAGCTTAATCAATAATGGAAGGAGGTTAATCTCTCTTCCATCTAGTTTCTATCTTTGGGGTCTTGTTTTAGTTGTGTTTTTTGTTGGTTCTTTCCAATGATTTGTCTTTCTAGTTTGCTAGTTGAATTTACTTCTTGTTAATTCCTTTCAAAATGCCTTTGGGCTTGATGTTATGGGTTCAGGCCCTTTCCTAATTGACTTAATTAGAACAATGAAGTGTAATTTTATAAGACCAACATATCAAGGCAAGATAAGAATACATTCTTTATCTTGTTTACAATATTTTAAATAGGTATCTCCTTTATACATTTTTAAAGTAAATATATATTTTTATAACTTAGATAAGAATACATAGAAATGATATCTTATCTTAATCTACTATGCATACTTTCTTTTTTATATAATATTCATGTTCAAGTTTTAAAATTAAAAACTATTACAAGCCCATTTTATTCATGTCAAAAGGCTAATTATAAAGAACTAAACTTTACTTCCCATTACTCAAAACAAGACCTCATAGGAGACTATTTCTAATTCAAATGAAACAATTGTTTTGATTAAGCAAAAGCAAGTTTTGAAAGGACCCAAAACCTTTTACACCGAGATTACAAAATAAGCATTAAAGTTCCAATGGAATCAGTGCAACAACACCAAAAAGAGACCACAAAACTAGCAAGTCCAACAAAAGAAAAATAGAGAGAAAAAGGACAAGGAAAAGACAGCAGGATAGTAGACAGCTGGCTAGATATTCTTCATTAGTTTAGTTTCTTGTTTAGCCAACATCTGCATATTAGCAGAGGAAACTTTGAGTTCCTCTATATCTTTGTTCTTGTGATCCTCTAACTTTTTGAAGCTTGATCTAGTCCTTTTACTAGGTCAGTGATCCTCCTTAACCTCCATGAGTGCCTGCTCTCCTTTTCCTAGTTCCATCTTGTCCACAAGTATCTTGACATGCTTAGTCGAGGCCTTGAGAATGGTGAAACTCTGCTCAGTGATGTTACCCATCATCTTCTCCAGCTGCTCAATTATGTTCTCCATTTTATCAACTCTCTTAAGCATGTTACCACCTTTCACCACATCCCCCTCTTTTATTTTGTTCTCCATTAAAGTGATTCTGTCATTGAGGGTTGATATCCCCTTAGCCCTATGTTAGGGTCAGTTAGAGTTGCCATATATTTTTGAAGCATCTAAGACCCTTATGAGTTCATTACCTAAAATTTCATTAGCGCATTACCTTGAAAGTCTTTCCTCGCAGTAATCCTTCAAATGTCAATGTTCTTCAAAGTTCTCAAGTGTAGCCTTCAAGTCTGTCAAGTTTCATTTTCGATCTTCTTTGGATGAACCTTTTCCAACACTCTTGCCCCACCTGAACCACTTCGAACCACTTTGAACTCTAGTTCAAAGAAGTTTGAAGTAGTTCAATGATGTTTTGTTTTCTAACGATTGTTTTCTATAGGTGGGCCCCAACCTATATCACCTTTGAGCGGTGAACCACTTCGGACCACTTTGAAATCTGGTTCAAAGTAGTTCAAAGAGGTTCAAAGATAGATTATAGTAGAATAATTAATAAAGGACATTTGATAGGACACATGTCATAGAATGATGGCGCAATGATGGTTAATCTTAAAGAAGGCATTTTGATTAGACCAGCGACACGAAGCTAAGCTTGAATTAAGTTTCGGGTAATGATTAAATAAGATCATTGGCACGGGCGAGGGATATTATTTGGGGAATGGTTATTAATGATATTAAAGGTGGTGTATAACAAGGGCATCTTATTAATGAGTCATTACTGCTCGCATTATTTAAGATTAATGGCTCCAACTTATGCTCATTAAAGTCGAGTTTTCTGGGCGTTAATCTTTCGAAATATAAACAATTTCATAAGTTTTTCTTCCCTATCATTTGTCTATGGAGTCTTAGCAGTGGGAGGGGATTTGGTTTCAAGTCAGCTCAAAATAGATAGCTCCTAAAGCCCTTTCCTCATTTCCTGCTACTGTTAAATATATTTTGATTTGTGAGAAGGGGGAAGTTTGTGTTTTTATTCCTGAGAAAAAGATGAAGACCAGTTTACATTTCTTCGAAAATGTTAAAAATATGCAATGCCAAGCTTCCATTGTTTCAGACACAGACCTATTAGGAATTTCTATAGAGAAAATAGTGATTGACCTCACAAATCATGCATCAGAGGATCATAGCCTTGAGTTCTTGTCAAGTGGATTGTTAGAAGCTGCAGCTTTTCTACCAGCAGTGGTATGCCTAGAATTGATTCACTAGTGTATTAGTAGATATGATGTCAAGTCCAAGTGCATTTTGAATGTAGAAGGTCAAATCCTTGTGTCAGTTAATAGGGAAAATATAATTGTTGTTTTTAAAATTCTGGAAGAATCATTTGTCAATTTTACTCCTATTCAATCTCTAGCTCAGTATAGACAGAATATAGACAAGAACTGGAGTCATGTGGCTAGGAAATGGACTCAAACAAATTACAAGGGTGGGTCTCGACTGCCTAAGGTTCTTACTAAGGATCACATGAAACCTCTTATTCATGATGTGATAGTTTTGCTTCATAGGATCAAAGGTTCTGAGCAAGTTCTTCTCTATGAAGAATGGATGTTTCATTTTATAGAAATAGTCTTGGATGGAGGGAAACATATCGACTAGGCAGAAATTATTGCTAGTTCCATGAGGGATCAACTCAAACAGGCTCAAGCCATTAAGAAGGAGTTCTTTATGTCCTCTTATTTGATATATTACTTGGCTTGTACCCAGGACTTGTCGGCCATTCAACACATTCCCTGGAATGAAGACCTTTTTATTTATGAGTATTGTCCATTGTTAAGGAAGGATAAAATTTTGGAAAATTATAGGAGAGTTCATGATATTTTCTTGGGAAGATTATGTCAACAACTGGCAGGAGTCCCGAACTAGAGAGTTTCGTTGGAGGCACAAAAACTAGTTCAGATCTACGGGAGCCTATATATTCAGTTCCCACATTTTACCTACATACAGGTTGGAGGCTTTGATGATGAACCCCTCAAGCTCCCAAGATTCACTCTTGACTATTTTATTCTTGCAAAGGTTTGCAAGCAATTATTTGTGGTCGTTAAAAATACATTTCTAGAAGAGAAATGGCCTTCTTTGTTCCCCATCAAAATTGGTAATTTAATCTGTAATAACATGATGGATGCTTCGGTAATTGGAAGCAATTTATTGAGTTTTCATTTGCAGTTTTATAAATTAAGAAGGGATTTTGATAATAAAGGTTTTGCCAGACAGGTTCTAAGCCTGAGTAACTATCCTTCACCTAGTTCACATCTTGAGGACCTTTGGGAAGATATTGGTGATGAGGAGGCTATATGGAAACGTGATAATTCAAGACTGACAATTTCACAGATCAAAATGTTGTAGTTCAACTTTGATATTAATGGAGTAGAGGAAAATAGTTCCGAAGCCACAGGTTTAGAAATTAACAATGTAGAAGTAAGGATTCCCCCGGATATAGATTGGAACAGGGAGGAGGAAGAGGATATGAAGCTGAGAGCTCGAACCATTTTTGGAGTCACAGAAAACTAGTTGACAGAGAAGAAGAAAAGGATTGAGAACCCCCCTCTCGAAAAGAGTAACACAGGTCCAACCTTGAAAAATGTAAAACATTCTTCGTCTAATGCATCTCCTGTGGTTCCAAATGCAGGAAAAGTTACATCTCCTAGGAGAAAGGTGGTATCCAGTGAACATATAAATGCATCAAGGTCGAGGCTGATAACTAGGTTGGAAAGGTGTTCTGAGATGGCTTCATTAGGGCCTGATTACTTAGATGTGGAGATTAATGATGAAGATATCTCTTTCCCCTCGGATGAACAAGAAAAGGTTCAAGAAGTGCTTACCATCAATACAGAGGTACCTCAGGCTAAAAGTACCACCATCAAAACACCTGATAACCGAATGGTGACTAGTTTAGTTCCTCCCTGGCTAACTAAATATGTGAACAAAAGAAAGAGTTTCAAGCCCGTGTCACTTCCTGTGAAGGAAATAGTCATGAAATATGCTACTCGGACCCCTAAGGTGAAAAGAATGAAAAGTGATGCCAGGTTATCTACCGACCCATCTACTGGGAAGGTGACTGTAGAGATTGCCACCTTCAAGCCTAAAGAGGGAGTTCAAGAACCAAAAGCCAAAGATTTCGAAGTCACAAAGATGGAACTCAGAGTTCTGAATAGGGATTCTAGAGATCACTTATTCAAATTCTCAGTTGATCATATGCTCAGGCAATCACAAAAAGATGGAAGGGAGAAGCGTGAGTTGAAGCAGTTGGTCTCCACCATGGCTAAGTTTCTTTCTTCTCTTTCTAATGATGGAGTACTACCACTGGCTCAATCTTCACGAGATTTTGATTTGAATTCAATTAAGAACCAGAAGCTGGTGAAACAAATGCAGCAAGGAAGGGTTTTGATGGAGGTTGTGAGGTCCTGGATAAATAATATTATAATTGAAGAGAGTTCTTTTATCTGTGAATTCATATCCACTTGCCTTGATGGGGAAGGATTACTCGGTGAGGTTTAGACCCTGATTCCAAGCTGGAAAATGGAGGAAGGAAAATGTGCGGCAATCATAATACAAGTTCAAGAGATAGAAACCTATGGTGTGGATCAATTCTTTGCTAAGAACCTGATGAAACTGGTGGATCCCTTTATGTTATTTATCCTGAAACAGAATTTTAGGTGGAAGAGCACACTATTTAAAACTGTAATCTCTCAAGCTAAGGCAATAGAGAAAGAAGTGTTGGGCATGCATGCAGATGCCCTCAAAGATATCAAAATAGTTAATCCTTCTAGTCTTTTACAGATTGATGAAGGTAGCAAGGACACAGATGCTCTGGTCAAGGTCTTCCCAGATACCTGAATGCTCTTAAAGATATCGAAGCACCTACAGTCCAAGATTTCACAAGGATTGCAAATGTTGAGTCTGTGTTGCTCCTGAATTGAGGTCAATTACCAAAGTAGGCATAAAGGATCAAGGAATTGAGGTGGGAGAAGAATGCGACCCGAGAAAAGCTAACTGGTCTGAAGAACCTACACTTCTAGCTAGCCCAGTAATTGGTGAATGTATTTCGATCTTGGAAACTCATAAAGGTTGCCACGTCAGAAGGACCAAAGGGTAGTTAGTAGTTTAAATGACTGCATTTTCCTTTTCTTGTGTTTTTAATGACACGTGCTTTAAAACTCTGTTAGTTATGTAACTGGTTTAAATGGTTGTTTTTTGGTGTCCGAGAGGCCGGGTTTTTCTGGGGGCTCTGTTGGACTTGAAACTATAAATGCTAGAGCATTGAACAGTAAAAGGGTTAGAAATTAGATATAGAAGATAGATACTTGTTGTTTAAGTAGATAGATTAGATAGTCTTTTGTTTTTCTAAAATAGGGTGATTGATCTTTTTTATTAGACTTTGATCCGATCTTTATGAATACATGGATGCATAGTAAGGTTTATGATCTTTGAATCAAATCTGGAATATATTGATTGCTTTGAAAATTAGTATATTTGAATCTGTGCATGTATTATTCATATTCAATTGCTTCCAATTTCTCTCTAGTTTATTCTTCTTAAGTCATTTCATAGGCTATTTACTTCAAAAGCATTTAATAAGATCTCAGATATTCTTATAGTTATTTCTTTTAGCTGTTAATTCTACAAATCACCTCCATACCCAAGATTATGTGAGTGGTCCTTCTTTGAATATCCTAAGAGGGAGTTGTACCTTAAGAATTCAGAGGGAAGCAATTTCTTATGCTTACCCAACTGTTGAGGAATCATTGTCTTCAAAATTATAGAGTTGGTATTCATTTTCATTTACAAAGAAGAAGGAAAATATGTTCGCCAACAACCTCCTTCAGTTCATTAATACACTGTCCCATAGTCTTCTCTCCCATATTCATTTTTCCAAGAACCCCAATTTCCTTCTGAAACTGTAGGATTTGGGTTTTAATAATGTTGATGTCATTTTTCATGGTGCTAAGGTTGTTAAAGAAAGCAATACACCCCAAGTTATCAAAGTACTTTTTCACACAAACTGTCTCCTCCTTGGAGCTCTCCACCCTACCCTATTATTGACCAAACTATCCTTCTCAATATTAGCCACATCCTGGGCTATATCCTACATGATATTTTTACCTACCAGAACATTCTGGTCTAAATCATCAAGGTACTCCATAATAGGTTCCTTCTCCACCCACTTGTCCTATTTTTCCTGAGCATTCTCTTGTGAGGTAGAATCATCATCGAAAGAGATGACAACCTACTTACCCCTCTTATTGTTCTTATTTTTGGATCTGGTGCACTTCCTTATAGTATCCATTTCCTTTTTACCCTTCCCCTTCACACTTTCATCCCTACTTTCATCTTCCTCCATCTCCATTTCAATAACTGAGTCCTCCATCTTGGTCTTCTTATTTTTCCTTTTGGATGAGGATCCATAATGAATGGAGGGTTTGCTGGGTTTCACAGAATCAACCTCTTCATTTTCAGTGTCCTCCATAAAGGGTTCCTTTGAATCTTTTCCATCAGTATCATAATCTTCAAGGGCCTTCTGATTGAGTCGGGACCTCTCAACCTTCTTAGACTTTAGAACCTCATAGATTATAGCCATCTACCCTTCATGATAGGCATGGTCACCTTCAAGGTCCCTCTACCAACTAAGAATAGTAGCATCCAAAGAACTCAAAAGATAAAAAGGGGAAATTAACTTTAACCCCATGTCTGAAATGGTTTAACAGAATAAGATGATGATTATAAATTTTGGTGTATCTCCCATCCAACATAATGTAACTAATAATAACAAAAGAACCAATCTCCATGGCCTAAAATTTCATTTAGGGTTAAAATAAGAGTTATCAACCTTAACCATTCGCTTCCTTTCCTAGTCTGTTGCTGCAAAAACCTCCAAGGCTTTATCTGACACCTTTGTGTCTCTACAGAAGTTGATCCCTTCAATTTTGAGACCCATTGCCTCAGCAATGACCTCCTCTATTATCGCCATGCTCTACACTCCCACCATAATTTTTCCCTTATTCCAAGTCTTGAGGAAATGTCTAGTAACAGCAAGCTTCCCTCCATGCAATCTCTCCAAATAAACCACCAATCCCCATTCTTAACAATATTCAAAACCTCCAAATTTTAGTTCCATTCATTACAATTCCCCAGGTCACACTTCTTCTTGCGACCTCCCATGGCTCTACAACTGTGCAAAATCCTATACTCGAAGTTTCTCACAGAGTCTTGATGCTTAAGCTTGAAGTAACAATAGTACCATCTAAAGCCTCGAAAGACCCATAAATCATGTGAATTAAAGGCAATAATCATCTCAAAATCACCACAATACCCTTCATTACCCTTACACGGATCCCTGTACTTATTATCCATTAATGTAGTCTTCATTAAGTACATATTGTCTACTTTGCAATTGATCCATATCGATTAATGATGCCCCTTTAGGAGGAAGTATAGTCCCATCATCCCATTTAGTATCCACCTGATTACGACATGCCACATTTGCAGCCCAGTTAGCCGCTGAGTTGGCTTCCCTATAATTGTGAGTAACAACACATGCATCAAAGGATTTTATGATACTTTTTTCTTTATTGATAGCATTAGCAATTGTCCATGAAGGAGTCATCATATTATTAAGACACTTAATAATATTAAGAGAATCCCCTTCAACCCACACTTTTCTATAATTTTTCCTTTTAGCCAACATAAGACCATAAAGAGAAGCATTGGCCTCAGCGACATGGTTAGTATTAAAACCAATAGGAATGGCCTTAGCACCTTTGCAATTCTCATTATCATCTCTAATAACAATGCCACAACCAGCAATCCCCGGGTTGCCCTTGGAGGCACCATTGAAATTAATTTCCATCCAGCCATTAGGGGGGCAATCCCAATGGGCCTCATTTCTTAGATTCCTCTTTATATCTTGGACCTTCATACCATCTAACTTCCAATTTTTGAATACTTTCACCTCCCAAGCATCTTTCCGTTCCTGATACTTACTAGTCAACCAAATGTTCTCCAACAAGGCTCTCTTAATTTTGTGGAAAATCAAGACATGACTAGACTCCTTGTTTCTAAAGATCCTATCATTCCTCTCTTTCCAAACCCCCCAGCAGATGTAAGGTATAAGGAAGTTCCAAATAGATAACAAAAGACTTTTATTAGTAGGAGATCTCCAAGAAGTGAAAAGCTCCCAAATGCCCTGTGGAAATATCTAATCCATATTCATCAAATCCAAAAACTTCTCCCATATTCTTCGAACATAGGTGCAATGAATAGTCATATTATTGATGTTCTCCTCATCATTCTTGCAAAGATAACACCTGTTAGTTAGGCATAAACCCCTTTTTCTTAGATTATCAATAGTTAAAATTTTATCCTACAATAAGATCCAAAAAAACACATTAATTTTAGGGGTTAAGCCTTTAAACCAAGCTCTCACCCAACAAGGTTCAAGGCAATTCTCAAAATTCTTCATATACAAAGATGAGACTGAGAAAGAACCATTAGAATTATATCTCCAGATTGAAGTATCCTCTTCATCAATAAGGAAGACAACATTCAAAATTCAAATGAAACAATTGTTATAAAAGACCCAAATGACTATTCTAATTATGAGAAACATTCCTATTTGATTGTTGAAAAGTATGCAATGAAAGTCTATTGGAAAGGAGGTTAATGGGAGTTCTCACCTTCAGCCATAATTATTTCTCAAAACCCCACACTCAATCTTAAAGACCCTCTTAGAAAGTATGTTTCGCATTCAATCAAGAACTAACAAAACCATATATATAGAAACTAAAAAATTAACTCTACTAAAATATTTTATGTAAGTATTTCTTTACCGAGGAGGTAAATCTCCATGTTTCAAGGATTTCTCTCCTCACACCTTCTCCACACAACCATAATACTTTTCTCATCTTTTAACCAACATAATTTTTTAAGTGGATTTAGTTTTTGTACCCCTTGATATGTTTATTGGACAAGTATTTGGAAACTTGAATAGTTATGCCAATATTTATTCTTCGTACTACAAGTTATCACTTTCAGGAGTGATAATTGTGATTTGTTTACTCTACCTGCAAGCATTTTAAATTCATTTCAATTATTTGTAATTAAGATGCGGTATTTGGGTTCCACCATACATTTCCACGACCCATGAAAAATTAGTAAAATAGGAAGAACTTTATCTTTGATGTAAATTTGTAAGTATTTGGAAAGCCACATAACCATTGAAACTGCCCATAAAAAAATTCATAAGTGGACCATGTTGTAGGATTCACGAGAAGGAAAAGGAAACGTAATGGAATTGAACAACTTTTTCTATGGGGAATTACAAGAGTTCACATCAAGTATCGTATCGAAAGGAACTTCCTATGTCATATGATGGCAAATACATTTTCTACTTGGTGACAAAATATTGAATTCCATTCTACTTCAAAGTGGTGCTTCTTTTATACCACCATGAGTAAACACAGCAAATTACAAGTTGAGTTCTCAATGTATTCCCATTCTGCTTCAAAATCATGTCATTCCACCTATAACCCATGAAAAATTAGAATTTTTTTCTAGATGGATATTTAAGACCATAATTATGATGTTAATTTAGAATAAATCATGAAGAATTAGAATTTTTTTCTAGATGGGCACTTGAGACCATAATTCTAACGTTGATTTAGAATAAATGTTATTAGTTAATGGATTTCATAGAAAACCGAGATTTTCTCTCATATTTTGAAAGGTTAATCATTATATTCTTATTAAATCTTTTACCATATAATTTTGTAAAAAAAAGGAAAGTATTCAAGATGTCCATAAACTCTAATTTATTTTTGTTAGGTCTAAAAGTGATTTAAATAGTGAGTCTACTGTTGTCAATATATTGACTGTGATATTACTATCAAGATTCAACTGTGTAGTTTTTTGAGTCAAACTCATTGACCCATGTTTCATGAGTAGTGGTTCACACGAACCCATCTCTTAAGAGAATGAATGAAACATTTAGCACAAATTGGAGGTGATTCACTGGGACTTCTAGGGAGGTCACCCATCTAGTACTACTCCAACTCGAACGCACAGAATTTCCTCCATGATTAATTCCACTATAATTGATTTCTATGAAAAATATCTCTACTTATCAATATATTAACTCTTTAAATAGAAAAAAAAAAGAGCATGTATTGACTACAATAAATTGTCTATGGATCATATTATATGGCAATAATTTTATAGTATTTTGGCAGCTAGAAAATGTATCATGTGAATCATGTTGGAAATTTTAGCCTTTTCTAAGTGACGACACTTCCAAAAGATTTTTATAGTGGTGCATCTACTTGATTGATGATTTTTTTTTGTGCAAATTCCAATGTTTCCCTCGTGAATACTCGTGTGTTGAACAGTAATATTGTGAATCAAATCTATTCTATAATACACATGTAGAATGAAAAGAACTTTTACAAGTAAGGTAAGTTATCGATGATTAGAATGAAAAAAAAGCTTTGACAGGCTATCACAACCCTTTTTTTGCAGTCAAGTAAGTTCCTTAAATTTAGGATTTATTTACACCTTATTTTGGGGATGCACAATAAGTTTGATCATTAACTCGAGATTTAAGACAGCAATCAAATGCGGATTTAGGAAGATAGAAGTGGGGGTTACCGCTCTTAACATGCGAAATAGAAGCGTAAATGGAGGAAGGGCATAAGTATGGGGAGATACATACAAAAGGTTGCAAATTGACAAGGAAGGTGGTAGGTAGAAGGAAAAGGGGGATTATGGACATTACGTTTGTATTCTTCTCAAATATGTCAATATTGCTTTTATATTATACATATTTATGAACTTTGGAACATGATGAATATAAATTTGTTTACACATGTTCAAAAAATTTTACTTGATTCTTTTTTTTTTAAAGAAAGATCTTGAATCCTTTACAATTTTATTATTATTAGAAAGATCAATGACGTATAATTCTGTCTGTATTCTTGAAATTTTATGAACACAATTCTGTTTCACCTTCAAATCCCTCTTTTCAACCTCTCATTTCAAACAACTCACTTTAATTTATAGATAAAATTATTAGTTTCTTCTACTTTTAGTACTCTTGCGGTCACAAGAATAACAGTAATATATGATTATAAATCCTCTATTAAATGATATGCGTCCTTTTTAGGCTTTGAAGATGAAATTAAATTATTATCTTTTCATATTCTGCAAAAATTAATATGGATCGGCAAAAAATGCAGCGAAAATTAGAATAGCAAAAAAAGAGAGATTATCTTTTTGTAAAATGCGTTAAGGAAATTTGAAGGTAGACACTGTTAAACCAAAATTATGGAAGATTAAACATCAGCACTTAATTAAGGGAGGTTGTTAGATATTAAAGGATACGAAGGGATTTGGATAAATTTATTCAGAGAATTCATTAGTCAATTTTTATTTTATTTTTCTATTTTTTTTAATATGTTTGAATGTAGACAAAGATATGAAGGGGTTATATGTCAAAAATAAAATAAAATGATTAAAATACAGAGTACAAACAATAGGACAAGAGCTTTTGAGAGCTAGAACAACATTCTAGAAATACTTAAAAAACATGCATATATACCGCTATTTATGATCCCATAGATATATGGGATGTTTAATATATATAATTTGAAACTGGCATGATGATTCTATGTTAAGAGTGTGTAGGTGATGGCACAAAATGTCATAACCCTATTTTGGTTACTCCTCTTTTATGTACTCTGGTCTCTGCAAACCAAGAAATAGTACAATCAAAACTATGTTAGCTTGTTTTGTTTTATATAGAAGACGTTGAATCATTCGAGACAAGTGAGAATGTTTGACTAAGTCCCTTTTGTCATCATTCGAGAAACATATTTCATGGGACACTATGTTCTTTAGCTATATCTAGATTCATTTATGGACACTGGTTTTATTGGAAGAAATTCTATTGATATGAAAATATGTGAGTTGTTTTCTCTATTTATAGTGTGCATGGGTAGAAGAACTTTTACAGGGAGCTAGAAATGTTACCTTATTGAGATAACCATATTTGAAATATCATGAAAGATTCTCTAACATTATACTAAATGGTCGATAAGCATTAATATTGTTATTAATAATGATTCCTATTCTTATTTTTTTATTGGAAATATCGAAATGAGGCATACATTATTTATATTGAGTACTAGATTTTTAACATGTTTATAAGAGTGGAAAATAAGGATCAAGATTTACTATGAATTTGAATGGTACTAATGTTGAGAATAAAGATTAAATAATGAAGACATTTGATCTTCAAGAAATAGAATTTTCCATGAACATTGCATGTATTAAGAATGCTTGATCTTTTGAAGTAATGTATTACCGTATTGTGATTTCCCCTTTATTCAATTATCACCACCATGTTTTTCATGTGTGAGATGGAATCAACATTCTATGAAATAAAACCAAAAATAATGGTTGCTGCTTATGTTCTCTTAATTTGGTTATATACAATGGTAGGTCTACCATTTCATTATATTTAAGTATGGTGTAATATATAAAAAGAGGGGGGGTGTGATATTATGATAGGATGTCTGAAACTAGATGTTTTGAAAGGGGAAATGTAAGATCTACTTCTTAACCCAAATTCCTGAAGGAAAGATCCAAATTGATTAAAAACAAGGAAGTGATTAATACACAAATGAATCAATCGATGGAAAATATGAAGAAAGGAGAAAACCTTATATTCTGTTATAGAAAGTATGTATTACAATCTTAATTGAATTGAAGACAAATACTAACTTTAAAATATGACAGATCTGGAAATGTTGTTTTTCTGGTGTCTGTACATAGTTTTGGGAAATTCTGCAACCAGATCTGGCCAAGAAACACAGAAACAAAGAAAACCCAAAAACCTTCTACTTTTCTAAGCAAGGTCAACCTTGACCCAAAAATAGGGGTAAGATCTTACCTCGGGGCACAATCTTACCCCTAAAAGTTTACCTTGACCTGCACTACTCCGATAGAAATTCTATCCGCGGATCCTGAAAGTTCACCGAAAAAGGTACTCATATTTGAACTGCAATTCATTTTCTTGCACCTGTACCTACAAGAAAAAAGGTTTTGTTTATTGGATGAGGGGTTTTCCTTGGTCAAACCCCAGTTTTGAAATTAACCTTGAAATATAATTGAATTTGCAGTAATAAACAAAGTAAATGGAACAACTCACCTTGCTTATGTTGAAACCCTTGTGGAGGATTCGAATCCTTGAATCTACAAGTATGGATGCTCCAAATGAATGTAGAATTATATGTAGGATGTCTCAAATCAATTTTATTAGATCTTCAACACCAATCTTGAATGGATCTTGGAATAGGAAGAAGCTTGGATGAATGTGGATGGATAAATCTTCAATAAAGAGGCTCCATAGATATTAAATCCTTCAATGGCTACCAATGGATCTCCTTGATGAATTCGATCTTGAATGCTTGAATGCTTGAGGATGAATGAATGCTTCAATGCTTTCCTTATCCTTCTTTCTTTCTTGATGATTGCTTGATCACTTGATTTTGCTTTATGCTTGAATTCAATAGATGGTGGATAATGGATGTGAAAATGAGAGAGGAAGGCTTCCTTTTATACAAGTTAGGGCACAAACTTCTAGAGAGGCCTACATAGGAGAAATACATTCCAATTTAAGCCTTTACTCTTGGAAGTGGACCCAATTTAAATATCATTTAATAGTTTACCATTTCGAAGCTTGAAACAGCCGACTCAGAAGCGGGAAATAAAACTTTCTGAAACCTGACATTTGAAAACTTCTGGGACTTGAAATCTAGACCCAGTGTCAGGGTCAAGGTCGACTCTGACCTAGGTTAGGGTCAAGGTCGACCTTGAACTAGGTCAAGTTCGAGGTCGACCTAGACCCAGAAGGTCTACCTTGACCCTGAGGTCAAGAATCTCAAATCCTCAGGATAAGGTGCCAGAAATAGGCTGGAAAAAGGTGGAAAGAGAAGCAGAATAGGGGAAAAAGCAAGATCCTAGTCAAAGACCCATTCATAGCATTTGACATGACCCTAGAACACTTACTCGGAGGGCTAAACTGTACCTAAATGGAAGTGCTTCCATTTTCTGACGATACATTTAGCCCCCACTTTACCAAGAGTATGGACTCGATGCAAACTCTTGGTAAAGTAGATCATAATGAAAAAGATAATGTCATTGAAATCAAAGGGACAAAGGAATCCTCAAGCCCCCAAGGACTCAAGTTTTTGTCAAATCCAAGATTACAATAAGAGAGACATCTCTAGAAAAGAGAGAGAAGAGGGTGTGATTACCTCGCCCAATGAGAACTTATGTCCCATTGTGAACCACACAAGGAAATAGTGCAATTGGAATGATGGAATTGAACTACCTAGTAAATGTGGCTACTCACTATTCAACCCATCAAGGATTCACCCTTAGGCATATTCTATTCCATAAGAGAAAAGCCAAAAACAAAAGAGATCCGGTCTTAAGGACACCTCCGACCTTAAGGGATCAAAAATTTTGAAATTTGAAACTGGAGGGATCAAGAGATCCTATAATATAAAAATATGTGCTTTAAGGATTAGTCACTAATCCATAAAAGGAAAAAAGTTCCTTGAAATGTACATGTATTGAAAGTGCATGTGTGCAAAAAGTGAGCAGAGCGTATGCCCCCATGTTAAAGTCATTGCTAACACTTTAACAGGGGCAATGACTTGAATGGAAACATAAAAAACTCCACTGATTATGCTTCCACTATGAGATACCCCCAAGCGAAGACAAATAAAGGGAAATAGCACATAAACATACAGAGAACACAAAAGGGATCTACCTACTTTGGGGTTAGTATGATCATAAGATAATATATATATATATATATATATGATATTATTGCAAATGAATTGACATCATTCCCCAAAGAAAGTAGAACTACAATCACAATGGAGGAAAGAATACATAAGAGTTACAAAGAAGATTCTTTTCGACCACAACATGGAGACCAAAAAGAATCAGTGCTACGAAGTTGCAAATCCAAGAGAACTACACAAGGAAACATTTACGAACAATAGCATAGGTACAACATAACATGAAAACAACATATAGAAGAATAGAGATACATATAGAAGAATAGTACAATAGGTTCAATTCCTTTATCACCTTGTACCAACAAAGTAACAAGGGTTGTATAAAAGAATCTAACAAACATTTAGCAAACACATTATGGGAGAAGCACAATACAACAGGAAAATACACAAAAAGCTACCATGAAGGACAACCCAATCAAGTGCATCGCCTACTCTCCCCATCCTTTTCTATATCATTTTTGGAAGGTGGGAAACTCGCAAGAGGGACTATATCCAACACAGTAGGAATGATAGCCAGTTCCAAACAAGGATCCTCTTGAGAATCATAATGTTTGAGACTAGGTGTAATTATCAATTGTGATAAAAGCATATTAGGTAAATCAATATCAATGTCAATAGTTTCATATTCATCATTAACATCATTAGTATCATCAAGAGTATCTTCTTCATCTAGATTAATCAAAATAGGATCTAAGATATGAATAGAATCATCATAATCATTCATCTTAACATCATTATTATTATTAACTTCTTCTAATACATCATGCATAGGCTGGTCAAAAGAAGGTAAATAACTAAATGAATAATAGAGGCACGGGCCCTAGCTTGATCTCAACACTTCTTACGACGTTCATTAGTAGATCGGTTAGATTTTGTCTTGTTCAAAATATTTTGAGAACTAGGAGGGACAACAATCAGTTCCTTCACAAGTTCTATAGGAGGATGAGTAGAATTCTCAGTAGGCTAAAAAGAAACACTAGGAGCTTGATTAACAAAACTAGAAGCCATGGATAAAGGAGGTATGTAAGGCATAGGCAAAAGACCACGGTTAAGATCCATCTGAGGCATGCTTAACTCAAGAATCTTGTGATGCTTATAGGCTTGATATGAGCGAAAAAGGTTATCAGGTCAAGAAGGACATGAATTAGGTAATGAAGGCCAAAAGAAGTCAAGGGTAGCACAATTCTTGGGCCTAAAAGGTTGATATAAACTATGATTAATCATCTTCACTTATTCATCATGAATGAATTTAAGATACTTATGGATAGGAGAAGCAAAAACATGCATGGAATTCAAGCAAGGCAAACCAAGCTTAACTTGAAACTGATCAGAAGTAGGAACAACAACGAAGGTAGTGTCCACAATTTTACCACAAAGTTCAATAGGCAAGTTAATAGAACCGAATGATGGATAAAGAAAACCATTGCAAGTTTGGATCCATACATCAGATGTATCATAAGAATCACGTTGCAAGTTCTTCATTAAAATATTTTCTTCAGTAATAACATTGACTAAGGATGTAGGATCAACGAGACAACCATGCATAGGTATCTTAGAAATCCTAGCATAAATGTAAAGAGGACCGTCAGGAGCTTTAATAGTCTCAGAATCATCAAAAGTAATCAAGAGTTCCCTAGGTCTTTTATTCTTAGGTTGTTTTCGAGGTTTAAGTTGAGGTTTCAGTTTAGGCTTAGGTGGAACTTGAAGTTGAGGTTGAGATTGAGGTTGGGGTGGAGATTGAGACAAGACAACATGCTCCACATGATTAACAATATGATTAAGATCATCTATCTTTGAGTCATAAACAATATACATAGAAGATGGCTAAACAATGGTAGTCGTATCATGTGTAGGCAAAGGATTCGTATAGATTTGGAGATTTTGATTAGGAGGAGAGACATATTTGTTCCCACTACCATCAAAATTATCAATAGATAAACCATTAGAACCAATTAATTATTGAATCTTATGTTTCAAAGAATAACATTTCTCAATATTATGGCCCTTATGATGATGGTATTGACAAAAGGCTTTAGGATCAAAGGATTTGGAAGCCACCATAGCAGGTAAAAGAGGTTGAATAGGAGGTAAAGTAATCATATTAGTAGTTAACAACTTATTCATAATAGAGTGCAAAGATTTAGAAAGAGGAGTAAATGTATGATTCAGACAAAACACAGTGGATGCAGAAGTGGCATTGTCGAATGCAAAAGCAACTTGATCAGCAACTACATTCACTTGTTTATTTATCTTGACATAGTTGTTAGGTTTTTGAAATTTGTTTAGATTAGGAGCAGCATCACTCTTATCAACTAGAACAGGAGCCATTAGAGTATTGCTCTCAAATTAACTCACTTGTAATTGATAATGATGAAGCGCTGCACAAAGTTGTTGAAAAGAGGTAAATTTAGTAAGCAGAATCTTATTTCTAATATCCTTTTGCAAATTTGAAATAAACATACGTTGAATATCAATATCAGGAATAGGATAAGAAATCTGAGCATGCAAATGCTTAAATCTACCAATGAATTCAGTCAATTTTTCTTTAGTATTTTGTTTACAATGCATCAAATCAATTAAGGACACTTGCGGACCAATGTTATTTTGAAATTGTTGAATAAAGGTATTAGCAAGTTTTGAAAAGGAATCAATAGAAGAAGGTGGCAAGGAACAATACCATTTCAAGGCCTTGTCACGAAAATTTCTAGAAAAAAACTTGGCTAAAATCCTATGGTCATTAGCATAATCACTACAAAGGATTTGAAATGTTTTAACATGAGTAATAGGATCTCCCTTATCATTTTAATTCTCAAGACGAGGCATATTGGCTTGCTGAGGAATAGGAGCATGAATAATGTCTAGGGATAAAGGACTTCCCCTGTCACATGTAGGAATACAAAACTTGGATTGAGTTAAAGACACAAGTTGTTGTTGTAAAGATGACATAGTTTGAGCCAAACTGATGATTGTTGAATTATTATATGAAATAGGAGGCATAGACACACTAGAAACACTAGGTAAAGTGTATGAAGTGGCAGGAATGGAAGACACAACTGGTGGAACACTAGGAACCACAGTTGGAAGAGGATTGGAATAAGTAAAAGGAACACTATGATAAGAAGGTTGTGAAGTAGGGAGGGACATAAGAGGAACACTCATAGGAAGAGAGGACACCAACGTAGTGACCAAAGGAGGAGTATAGGTAGGAATGCTAGGTAAAGGAATGGAAGAAGGTTCCACACTAGTTTACAGGAGGATTGAATCCTTGATCTTGAGCTTCTTGAGCTAAATGTTTAACATTTGAATGCACAATATGAGTAATATTGCACAAGAGATTAACACCTTGATCACTATCATGAAGGACTTTCTTAAGAGCGTCTATAGCTTGAATAAAATCTTGATTATGGTTTTCTTGACTAAGCCAATTTCCCATTTTATCAAGTTCAGTTGAAAGTTTTTGCACTTGTTTAGGAGGAACTCTTAAAGCATTATCTGCATCATGAGATGAGTGAGAAGAGTTATGCTCCATAGTAGGATTGGAATCATGAATAATCAAATTGTCATCCAAGATCCTAAGGAAAGGAGAGGAAGACTCAGGATCAAAGGCACCCATAAGTATACGACTTCTTCTGACCAAAATATTATAAGTAGGACTAGAGGTAGTAAAGCTCATATACCAATGCAATGCAAATGAATTAAACTAAGAAAACACAAAGCATGAACAAAGAAATGTAAATACAAGATCTAACACCATAAAAGAAAGAGTTGTCTATGGCGGGTTCACCAAAATGTAATATATAAAAAGGGAGGGGTGTGTATGATATGATAGGATGTGTGAAATTGGATGTTTTGAAAGGGGAAATGTAAGATCTACTTCTTAACCCAAATTCTCAAAGGAAAGATCCAAATTGATTAACCACAAGGAAGTGATTTATACACAAATGAATCAATCGATGGAAAATATGAAGAAAGGAGAAAACCTTATATTCCATTATAGAAAGTATGTATTAAAATGTTAATTAAATTGAAGACAAATACTAACCTCAAAATATGACATATCTTGAAATGTTGTTTTTCTAGTGTCTGTACATAGTTTCAGGAAATTTTGCAACCAAATTTGGCCTGGAAACACAAAAATAGAGAAAACCCAAAAACCTTCTGCTTTTCTAAGCAAGGTTGACCTTGACCCAAAAACAGGGGTAAGATCTTACCCCAGGGCACAATCTTACTCCTAAAATTTTACCTTGACCTACACTTCTCCGATGGAAACTCTATTCGCGGATCCTAAAAGTTTGCCGAAAAGGGTACTCAGATCTAAACTGCAATTCATTTTCCCGCACTTGTACCTACAAGAAAAAGGGTTTTTTTTGTTGGATGAGGGGTAGTCCTTGGTCAAACTTTGGTTTTGGAATTAACCTTGAAATATAATTGAATTTTCAGCAATAAACAAAGTAAATGGAACAATTCACCTTGCTTATGTTGAACCCCTTGTGGAGGATTCGAATCCTTGAATACACAAGTATGGATGCTCCAAATGAATGTAGAATTGTATGTAGGATGTATCAAATCAATTGCATTAGATCTTCAACACCAATCTTAACTGGATCTTGGAATAGGAAGAAGCTTGGATGAATGTGGATGGAGAAATCTTCAACAAAGAGGCTACATAGAGATTGAATCTTTCAATGGCTACCAATGGATCTCCTTGATGAATTGGATCTTGAATACTTGAATGCTTGAGGATGAATGAATGTTTGAATTCTTTCCTTCTCCTTCTTTCTTTCTTGATGATTTCTTGATCACTTGATCTTGCTTTATGCTTGAATTCAATAGATGGTGGATAATGGATGTGAAAATGAGAGAGGAGGGCTTCCTTTTATACAAGTTAGGGCACAAAATTCTAGAGAGGCCTACATAGGAGAATTAGATTCCTATTTAAGCCTTTCCTCTTGGAAGTGGACCCAATTTAAATATCATTTAATATTTTATCGTTTCAAAGCCCGAAACAGCTGACTCAAAAGCTGGAAATAAAACTTTCTAAAACCCAACATCCAGAAACTTTCAAGACTTGAAATCTGGACCTAGGGTCAAGGTTGACTCTAACATAGATTAGGGTCAAGGTTGACCTTGACCCAGAAGGTTGACCTTGACCCTGAGGTCAAGAATCTCAAATCCTCACGATAAGGTGTCAGAAACAGGCTGGAAAAAGGTGGAAAGAGAAGTAGAACAGGGGAAAAAAGCCAGATCCTAGTCAAAGACCCATTCACGGTGTTTGACATGACCCTAGACCACTTACTCGAAGGGCTAAACCGGTCCTAAATGGAAGTTCTTCCATTTTCTGATGATACATATGGATATACAAATATATACATATTACCATAGAATTCCATTACTCCTATCAGTTTTACATTGTTAGACTATCTTGAGTTGGACTAGGTATCTTTCATGTCAGGAAAGATTCTGGGGAAGCTTAATTGCTTCGTGGTAGGGTGGAAACATACTCCCATAATTTTTTCACCCTTGCTGACTTTTGTGAACAATTTTTTGAAGCTTCTTTCAAGGACTTTCCTGTACAGTGCTACACTTCTTTGTATTCGACATGGTGGTATTTGGTAATTTTGTTGTTTACTTGTGTCATTAATGTGGAAGTACATATTTTTTTATCTAATCTTATCTTTTACTGATATGATTCGACAATTGGTCAAAACTCTCTTGGGTTGTTATCCTGACTTGATAGTTTGTACTTGCTTGTACTTGATGGGACATCTCTTATTGTGACTCCATTACTACATTCGACAGATGGTCAACATTTCGCTTATCTTTGGACAAAGGTGTGCTTTATCATTTTGACAATTATGATCATAATTGTACTTCTTTTAATCCTATTGTGTACTAGAAAAAGTACCTTCATAGGGTTAGTATTGCAAATAAATAAATAAAATAACTAAATTACCATAAATAATAAGCTATTTTAACAAATAAAGAATAATTAAGCACTCTATGGATCTCTATTTAGGGATGCTAATGCAAAGCTCTCAGCAAGCTTCCATTAGTGATAGTCCTAAAATGAGAATGAATGATAAACAAAGCTAATAGTTCAATTCCAAATGAAAATACAACTAATTAGCTCTAAATTGCCTTTCTAGCTCTAATTTGCAAGAGGTTTGATGCTATTCTCAAATTTGTGGATGATTATTGATTCAATTATGCCTTGCTTTTATAGATTTTGGCAAGGGTAGGGGGTGTGGTTGATTTGATCATGATTAGGTGAGGGTTAAGTCCATGGTTCCACCTTTGGAGACCATTTAAATATTTTTTCCTCAAAGCTTGGGACCAAAGGACAAAATGAGTGGACAAGATGCATTCTCCAAGTGAGTGATTGAGATTCGATTTAGGCTTGATCCATGTGAGCTCAATCCTTAAATCCTATTGGTTGATGATTTTTCCTCCCATTTGGTGGTTGAGGGAAAATAGGATTTAATCATTTGAATTTAATTAATATTCTTAGCCATATGTACCCCTTAAATGGGTTGATTTGATTTAAATGAACTATGTAATTAATTAGATTAATTACACAATTGATTGATTTATCATGATTTATTTGATTTAAATTAAATTTATGGCTTTTGATTTTTAATTAAATTTGGATTATGGCTTGATTGTAATTTTGCTTTGATAATAGCTTGATTTGATTCAATTGCTTTGATTTTTTCCTTGATTGTTCACTTGATCGATCTTGTCCAATTTTAGGTGATTACACCTATATTATCAAGAATCTATTGGTATCTTGTCAACTTATGCATTTGACCATTGACTTGTTGACCGACTCCCTGAAATTGTGAGTTTTTACTGATGTGGTTTTTTGTGTCAAAATTTCAATCTTTACACAGTCATACAATTTGGCTTCTAAAATTCGCTTTTGATTACCATGCAATAGAAATCCTTTTGTCATTTGGGGTTTCTATGATATGAATGAATAAAGTACCGCTATTTAGCTTCGTGTGAGCTGTATAATTGAGGGTGCTTTCTTTGTTGTAAAATCAATTGAAAGGAATTAATCAATTTCTCTTTCTTTATTTAGTTGTACTTCTTCTTTTGCACACGCTTCTTTGAAATTAATGGTTTTAATTGTTGGAATTAAGTTGTTTCAATTTTAGGAGTGTTTAAGTAGATTTAATTTAATTGTTTTATTTTATTTTGGAAGGATTCTCAATAAACCAAATCTTCCATCATAATAGGCTTGGAGTAAAACAGAAAGTTCTATTTTTGGAAAAGGTCTATCTGACCTACTTTGCAAGTTTTGTATGTGTAAGATAAATAACATTTGTATTAAATATTATTTATGCAAGAGTTATGTACAAATGAAGTTTCTAATTATATACTACAAATGTGGATGTTTTATGAGAAGCTAGATTCTAAGAATAAAATTGATTTGTGTTTTGGTATGGTAGATTTTTTTTGAGAAGAGTTTTCCCACATTAAATCTTTTGTGTTACATATTTTTGTTAAATCTAAAATTTATGTTTATATGTTTCTTTTATAGATAAAGTTCAAATATTCTAATTTGATAAGTTTAGTAAATAAATAATTTAAATCAACAACACAAAATAGATATAAGATTTGTTATATTGATTTTATTGTATGTTTTGTTGTATTAGAAATAAATCATGTTTGGTATGTACAAATTACATGAATATTTGGATAATTCAGTTGAACACCACTTGTTTAGAACAACAATTATTGCTTGACTAGATTGAAGTTTCCTTGCTATTACTTGTACATAGTTGCCATGGGAGTCACCAAGCTCAATTAATGAATATTGGGTAATTAAGTCGATGATTTTGTAGTAATTCCTCTTGTGTGTGTGAAATTTGTACCTGTCTGTAGACATAACACTTCAGTAAAACATTAGAGGTTAGCAAAAATTGAAATCGTGCAATGAAATGAAAACTAAACCAACCAGGTGATTTACTACCTTCTAATATATGCGAGTATATATTCTCCGAGATCAGTGACCTTGATGACACCTAAATGAAGGATTTGAATGCCAGATAGCAATGAAGTAATGAATGCAAATTAATCTATATTTTTGAGTTTTCTATGCAATAATATTAGAAATTTGATATGAAATCTAATCTATATGAAAAACTGATATGCAATACAATTAATCTAACAATGATATGCTAAAATATGAATGATCTCACAAAGTTGTTGATTTGCAAAGAAGCATTAATTCTTCAGATACCAATTTGCAAGCATAAGTTTGCAAATTATGAGATGATGTGTGAAGAGTTGAGCCTTGATTTTATAAAAATCCAGGGCTTTGGGGATGCATGGCAAAATTCATAAATCACTCTAGTTGATTTTTGAGTTATCAAAGAATTAAAGATAGTTAACTCACAAATAATCATGCAAAAATAGCTTTTTGATTTAAATCAGAAGTTGAGATCAGCTTTCAACTCAAAATAGAGTTGAGTTTATTTTTAAAATAACTTGAATTGATTTTTTGATTTATAGTTTTAACTATTTTTGGATGTGCATAATTAATCATGAATTAAATAAATAAATAAAGTGATTTATCCTCATCTTAACTGATTTTAAAAATAAAACAATTGATTTATGGGTTAATCAATTATTAAATCAAACTTTTATTCCAAACTAATATCATTAAATATGACAACTTGCTTTAATTAATTAAATAAGAATTTAATCAATTAATGATAGAAATTTTGATTTATTATCAAATTTAAATAATAATAATTAGGAATAAATATAATTAAATTCAATTAAATAATTAAGTGGCAATATTAAATCTAATTAATTAAATATTCAGAATATTCAATTAATCAAACTTTAGGATAAATAGGATTTATCGCCAAATAATCATTAAATCAAAGATAATTAGGATAAATAGGAATATTACTAGGAATATTCCCCGACGCAGAATTTAGGATAATCAATTAAGATTCGATAATGTGTCGATGTGCCTTAGGTTAGAACTTCGATGTCGATTTCATTTGATATGAAGATGTAGGAGGTTAATGAACCTATAGCCCATTTTTGGGGTATTACATTTTGCCCTTCTTTGAATTGTTGTGTGAAGCGCAGTGGTTCAAAGACAGTCTATGTATGATGTTTGAAACTGATGTTTAAAATTGAAATTGATATGAAGATAATAGGTCCTGAATGACCAAAGATAATGTTAACTATAATAGCAAATGAATCGATGATTGTGAAAAAGTGTCAAAACGCCTGATTCTAAACCTTATGATTGCAAAGAAGTGAGTGACCGATTCCAAACCTGATTGTCAATAAGAATCACATTGGTATCACATCTGAACCCTTCAGTTTCTGAAAAACCAAGGAAATAACACCATTGAACTGATAGTTGCAAAAACTGATACAATTTACAAGATTAAGAGAATACCAGATTGATATGGATCTCGATGAATCTAGTATGCCCCGAGCGATGATTGATTTGCCCCGATCGATGAGGTCTTTTTGATGAATCAGCAACTAGACGTGGTTGTTGTCTTGATTACTAAGGAAAGATATGATTTCCATAAAGATATGATTCCAAATTAGATTACAGACTTTGAATGATGTGCAATATCATGCCCCCTTCAAGATTAAAATTGAAATCTGACAAGAAAAGTCAGTGTTATAGGGTTTGGAAGCATGTTAATTGATGTAAGAAGTGGTTATACACGTTCAAGAACGCGTTTTGCATCATTTGGAGGTCCAGAAGACCAAGTTTGACTAGGTTTGACCATGAGTTGACCATAGTTGACCAAGTTGAAATTTTGATAGTTTGACGTAAGATAATCAGATAAATTGAATACTGGATTTCTGTGATGATGGAAGGTTGATTATGCAAGCAATAGACTGTCCTGGGTCCGAAAATTTTAAATTGCGATTTTGACATAGTAAATGATCTTAGATTTGAATTTTGATCCTGAAAATGGATTCAGAACATCAAAATTAGCTAGGGGTGCAATTTTCGTGAAAAATGGAGCACTTTTGAAAATTAGGTCAAAAGCTATATAAAGGCTGGAAGGGTCATTTTCAATTCATTTCAACTTTTTGACTTTGAAAAACTTTGTGGAGCCCTCTGACCAAAATGGCAGATAAAGCGGCAGAACCAAAGGTACCTATGAGTTCGCATCAATTTGAGCGCAGCCGGAGACACTAGAGACCTCGGCAGTATGAACATCCGGTAGGTGGACCTCTATGCTTTGCTAAAATGTCAATTTTTCCATGTTTTATAGGATTTTAGAAATTTTTCATACGTTTTTCCATTTTTTAATTTTGCATGCACAGAAACTCATACAACTCCCCAGCAGGACTCGTACGACTTTTCAACTGTAGATAGGTTGTCATCCCATAAGACCCCACGACTCGTATTAGAGGGACCCATGAGTCGTATGACATTTCATCAGGTCCCTCATAACTCGTAAGATGAGGGATGCATTGTCATGTCACTATGATTTTCCATTTGGTATGACGTAGAAACTCGTACGACTTTTCATGCCAGTTTGAAGTGTCGTATGGAAAACAATCAGCTGAAAACTTAGTATTAGGTCAAATTTTTTATTTTTCTGATCTCTTAGCCTGATTGCTGACCTGTTAACCTACCTTCTAAAATACTGAACTGCCCCATTTCTGCCCTTGTAACCTGTTCTGTGAACAAATTACTGATAGGATTCCCTATTTCTGTGCTATGTAGGTCGTATATCCAGATGTACATGTGCGGATCTCGCATCCTACCACACAGAGACTATGTGTGTCATTACCAGACCCTATGAGGGTCCACCTTGCTTCTTGTGGATTCAAGCACTTAATACATTTACCCAGGATTAGGGTAAATCATGGACTTTTGACTGCGCTAATTGAGAGGTTCCACTCGAAGACACAGACCTTCCACTTGCCAACTGGGAAAATCATTGTTACCCCTGAGGATGTGTACCATATACTGCGCATTCCATTTCATATAGGCCGGTGACCAGAGTATGTGAGTTCAGGGAACTCAGGTGTATTAGCTTTTAGATGTCTCTTCGAAGATGATACTCAGATGACGGCCTCCATCTCTTAGGAGACCCTAGTGCAGAGATATGGACAAACACACCGGCTAGAGTGCATCATCACCGAGATGATTGGTGGTATTATCATGTCTGACCATCAGCAGAATGGTCTTTTGATGGGTTGGGCCCCTATGGTAGCATGTTTGATGGCCACTCCCTCTGAGTTGGCTTGGGGTCAGTCTCTATTAGCAAACATGTTCTCTGAGATGCATGAGGTAGTGTATCAGGACAGCAAATCTTTTGTTGCAGGAGCCCTAGTTTTACAGATATGGGCTTGGGAGCATATCCCAGTGTTGAGACCTGTATGTACTTTGCAAAGGTAGCCTCAGGAGCCTATCATCTATACATATGTCAAATATGTTATACAGGGATGGATGGGTCACGTAGAGTACTAGAGGTGATGCCTTGATGATATGACCTTTGTGCACTAGAGATCATATATATCCATTGAACCTTGGCCTACTGCTTGAGAGTAGTTTAGTTACTTCTTCCAGAGCCATGTACTGATTGGGAGGTCATCCTCCACTATAGAGAGATTTCTTATTACCAGGGTCTGGTGGTAGTATGGACATATTCAGGATGCCCCGGAGGATTATGCTACATATGCATGGATAGGGTGTGAGATTGGATTGTGATGGACACAGAGGCTTTCTTATGCTTTGTGTTCATAGGAGTACAGTTCCATTGTTGGCAGGGATTGGGAGTACAGACAAGATGTACTGGATGCTGGTGTTACTGATGGATTCATCTCATGGCTTGTTGACCATCCTATTCATAGATTTTTTGATCCAACTGAGCTGATACCCTCCATGGAGGAGGCGATGGACATGATAGGTGCTCCGATGGGACAAGTTCCCAAACCTACACAGGCTCCCATTATTCATCCCACACCTCTGAGACCTAGAGTGATGGCTCCACCATAGAGACCATCAGGACAAATGAGGCCCACTCATCCCACCAGCTCTACAACAGGAAGATCTTCTAGTTCTCATAGATGGACTAGGGGAGAGGGTGGTACATTAGGTGGAGTTGGTTCAGTGAATGAGGTACTGGAAGCTAAGCAGGTGGTAGGTGGTGGTGTGGACTTCAAAGAGGTGGATACTGGTTTTGATTTAGGTGTTGAGGTTAGACACCACAAGGCATAGAGGGTAGAGACCACTGAGCAGGTTTCCTCAGATACTAAGATGCCAGACGTTGATCCTACTGCTCCTCCTACTCCACAAGACACTATTAGATGGCTCAGTGCATAGGTCAAGGACTATTAGAAATAGGAAATACTAAGAGGGGGGGTGAATCAGTATTTCACAAACTTTTACTTTTGCCCACTTATGGATATAACAGATTACTTTAATGCATACAAAGCATAAGAAACTAAATAGCATACACAACAGTAAATGTAAAGAACTCATAACACATGATATGTTCTCGAGGAAACCCTGGCCAAGGGAAAACCCTAGTGGGGATGGTACCCACAAAGATCTACTAATCAAAAGATATCTAGTTAAGGATGTTGACCCTGTTAGGAGCCTATTACAATCATATAGTGTATCAGTCCTGATTAAGGGACTATAGGCCTTGTTAGAAGCCTCAACCCTATTAGGAGTTGTAGATACAAAACCTGATTACTAGATGAGCTCACTACCCAAACAAGTAATACAAATGTTTACTGATTACAATATGGTACTGCTTACAACTTCGCATCAACAACTTTCGCTGCTATCACAATTTACATATATTACATGCTACATTCAAGTATGCTTGGTACATCTTTATTTATACAAGATACAAACATAATATCTTTCTCTTGTCAGCTTGCATATCTTTATCCAAGAGTAAACATCTAGGATTTCATCTCTTTATAATATTAAGTCATTATTTTGACAAGAAAAATAATCCCTTAATTCATTTACTAGTTCTGTCTTCAAAACTGCACTGTCGGTTGTACTCTGTCATTGGTAAAATAGTCATAACTTTGTCCGTACTATTCATACTCTTTTGCCCACTGAGATGGGGTATCCTTAGACACCATAGAGTCTATGTTCAACTATGCAAACTCTGATCATGCTCTAGTGAACGTCGCCAAAACAAATTGTATCGGGTGCTCTGTCAAAATCACTGTTTCATACTTAAATAATTTTAGTCTACGATCTTCCATACTTACTTTCCAACTTATGCACTCTTCATAGGGAACATATGTTTCCATAATGACAACATCTATGTACATACCTCAGCCAAATTGCCAACAATCTCCCCCTTTGTCATTGGTGGCAACATATGAGAAAATTGGCTAAGTGTACAAGTCAAAATCTCAAAATTTGTATCAAAATTGTGGCCATAGTATAAAATAAGTATACTATCCTTATATCTCCTCAAAATATATACAATAATCAATAACACTTCATAATACTCCATAGAACTCCCCCTATGAGTATCCTTCCTTATCATATAGACAATTTTCAAAGTATCTCTCCCCCTTTGACAACAATGACAAAATAAAGGGTGGAAAGGGATATACAAAAATTGTGTCAAAACTTTTACCTTACTGTCTTATTGCAAAGCCGGTAGGCTTGCAACACAATCTGCAAAATCTATCTTCCAAGTCTCAAAATCTTTCTCCCATGCATTCTTTATTGATTATGCTACATTGAGTAAAGTACTCAATCCGTATGCTGCAATCTGACAAGCTTGGAGGGACTCAAAATTGAATTTCTGAAATGTTGTCTTAGCAATAAGACATTCATCTAGCTACTCTTCTATTATGGTCAACTTGATTGAGACATGCTTTGTCAAGATGTTTATTCTGATAGATTTCTTATTCTTCTCATCATTTAAAGTCCTTATTTCATCACATAATTTTCTGATCTTATTCTCAACTGTTCTAATCTTCATGTTTAGGCTGGCCAAAGAGTTTGTCTCTGCCGAAATTTCATCTTGCTTCTCTTTTATCTTCTTTTCTTCTTCAATTAAAATATTCTCAGATTTTGTACACTAAATGTACAAACACTTTCCAATCTCAAGATGTTTCCTTAAGTCCTTAATGTGTCTATCAAGGCTGTCAATGTCATTCTTGATATTCTAACTTATGTTTTGCAACATCTCAGCTTCATAAGCTGCATGAGCCTTAACCTTAGCAATATTAGTTAAATTAGTGAATTCAACATCAAAGGATTTAATTACCATCTTTGCTCTTTCAAGTGGATCTAAATCAAAGACCTTTATAGATATGACACTTTGTAGCTTCTCAGTCAAATCTTTCAGACTACCTTCTAAATTCTTAACTTTCTTGTTCTTTCCAATAATTTTGTTTAAAGAAGTGATCAACTCTATTTGATCATCGTCATCAACTTCCTTGCTCAAGTCTTCAATCAATGTTTCTATTCCTTTCTCCTTTCCAGTCTTAGGAGTAAGACTGATGTCTTCTTGTGTTTCAGTAGGTGTATGGGCCTCTATTTCCATTTGCACTTCAGTATGTGTAGTCTATGTTTCAATAGTCTTTTCTTGCTCTCCCAAATCCAAATTGTCAACAATGTTATCCAAACTGTTGAGTACCGCATCATCTGAATCTAAAGTAACTTTAGTTCCTTCAATGTCCATAGATTCTGTGCCAATTTTTATGGAAGAAGAGGTAATATCTTCAACTTCAACTACCTCTGCTGCTACCTCTACTTGTTTTGAACTCTATTTCTCTACTAGTTCTGCAACTGCTTGATCTTTGCTATCTTTTCCTGCTACCAAGTTTGCTAGCACTTGCACAACTGCCTATTCAGTTTTAGTCTTTACTTGCTCATACTGTCCTCCCATTATTTGTATAATTCTTCTTTTGGTTCTCAATAGGGTCTCAAGTGGCTTGAGGATCTGTTTAAGATGGTCATCATCTCTTATCTCATAGAACTGTCTAATCACATTCTCTCTCATTTTAGTATCTTCTTCTTGTGCTCTCATCTTTCTTTTCACAAGTCTGTTGTACAAATCTTCTGGTATCTTTCCATGAATAGTATCAAATTTCTTGTTTGACAAAATCATATGTGTAACCATTGCATTCTCAAGATTCAATCTATCAGAGGATCCATATAAATCATAGTATTTATTCATTTTGGTAAAGTCTCCATGCTGCATTATATCTTCATTAACTCTTTCTATCCTTGGTTTCCATGATTTCTTCTTTGTTGTCACTTCATCATCTTTTATTTTTGCAACTCTTCTAGGTACTGGTGGAACAATTGTTTTCTATCTTTTACCTGGTCCTAAAGCACTTTCTTTCATTCTTTTGCTCGGTGCTGAGGAAAAGGGTTTCTCTATCTAACTGATTCCTTGTTCCTTCTCAGGTTCTTCAACCTTTACTTTTACTTGAATAGGTTATGCACTTGATGCCAAAGGTGGGACTGATAATATCTCACTTTGCCTTATTGCTTCTACATTCTTCTTTGCAATATCAAATTCTTGCTCACTCATACCTAATTCTTTTAGAATTTTCTTTATTGTAGACTCCACTCTCTTCTTTGATTGTTTCTCTTCCTTAAGTGACTTTGTTGAACCAAAGTTTTCATCATATGTTCCAAATCTGTTGCTATGAGCATCAACTTTACTTTTCAACAATCTACTAACATAACCTTATGTTTCAACTTCAGAGATTTCATAGCCAAGAGGGTCTATGAATTCATGTCTAAGTTCTACTGCCTCAATGTAAGTGAAATTAGTATCAACCATAAAACATATATCATCTTTGTATTTCTCAACTAGGGATGGAGGAATTCTTGATCTATTTACCACAATGTTCTGAAAATTTTTCAATACTAACTTTACACTGTCATTAACCTTCTCAATAAGATGTTTCATATAGACTTTATTAATTCTTGCCATAGTATTCTCACCATCATTCCATTCAATGGTGTAAGGAAATCTTCTTAGCAAATGGAAGAACATGTAAGTAACCAATGAGGAAAATCTAAAGTGAGTGTATTTAGCTTTCTTTATCTTCTCCAAATTTTGAAACAACTGTATTCTCAGAATTTCACACATATCCATAGGCTTCTTCTCCACACACATCAAATAAGCAATGTGTACCATACCTGCTAGCATATCATCTTGTCTTGAGCTTCCACAGAACTTTGTTGTCAAAATCTTACACAAGTATTTTACATCATCTTGCTTAATTTTACTAATGACTATACCTCTGCCATTGTATACTGAACCGGTGTTTTCAATCACAATCTTTCTCATGTTTTTCTCATTCAATGGGATTGCACCAACTTTTGATAATCCAGTCACATCATGAATTAGGTCTACAGTTATGTCTATAACTCTGTCTTCTAACCAAAATTTTCCGTTATGAATCCTACTCAAAATGATCTTAGTACACTCTTCATCATCAAATTCATATTTCATAGAGTACTCAATGATTTCATTATTTTCTAGATGTTCATAACCTTGTTTCACTGACATGTCTGAGTTGTACAATTTCTTATATTCACCATTAAAATCATACTCCCTTAGGGTTTCATACTTGCATCCAAGATAACCTTTAACATTCTCTAAATGAAGAACTCCGTCTGGTATGACTGATAAGGCTAAACTAGCATCTCTTTCTGAGGGTTCAACTGGATCTTTCTTATTTCTAGGTCTATTCTTATCCTTAATGTTGTGAATCAATGACACATCCATGATTATATCTAATTTCTTAAGCTGATTCAAGATCGTAGTCAAATAAATACCTTAAATTCACAAAATTAGGGCTTTCGCTAGATCGGCACTTCAAACTTCTGCAAATCACTTCCAAACTTCTTTCTTCACTTCCAAATCACTTCTAATCACTTTATAATCATAATAAATTCAATTTCAATCTTTTAACACTTAGCATTTACTCAATCTGACATCACATTCAATAATTTTGCCGCCAAAATGCCAAAATGCCAAAAAGCTGATTCTGTAAACCTACAACCATATATCTTTTTGTGACCTCACAAAACACAATATTTCTTTTTGTGCACTTAACCATAGCATCATTATAACATAAAAAACCTTCATCTAACTGCACAAAACTTAACTCATTCAAAAAATAACTCTATGCTAATTCTAAGTTCCTAAACTACAAAAATTTACATAATTTAAGTGCTTAAAGAAGGCTTAGGTAAAGACTCATCCTTACCTTTAGATACATTACCTTCCTAATTACCTTCAATGCTTAATATACCTCCTTGATCTATGCCTTTAACAAATTTTACTTCATCTTCATTGCTACAACAACTTTTCTCTTTGTTTCCTGCAATTTCATTCCTTCTTACATAGTTTCTAGGGTTAGGGTTATGTTGATAACCTCCATTGTTCATTCTGCAAAATCTTGCTATGTGTCCAATCTTGTTACATATCTGACAAGTGATTCCATTGGTTCCATATCTAGGTATTTGCTGATTGATTTGTGTCCTACAATTTCTAGCAATATGTCCAATTTTGTTGCATCTGAAACATACTATTCCATTTCCTCTTTTCATGTCTTCAGTTGATCTCTGATCTACATTGTTAGTATTTCTAGGCATTCTTCTATTGTAATTATTCTCAATAACTTTAGATCTTCTACATTCAATAGCTCTATGTCCAAAACCATGACAATTATAACAATAACCATTTAGAGGTTTGAATTGTTTACCTGTACAATCTCTCTTCATATGTCCAATAGTATTACATGTAAAACATCTACCTTTGAATTCTCTTTGCATACCTTTGGATGATTCTTCTTGATTTGGTGGTTCTTCTTGCTTAGGTGCATCTTCTTGCTTCGGTGATTCTTCTTGCTTAGGTGATTCTTCTTTCTTAGGTGATTCTTCTGATTTGTTCTCATCTAACTTCTTTTCTTCACTGCTTTCACATTCATTCAGATCTAGTTTCTTGCTTTCACTAACTATCTTCAATATGTTAAATCCAAGACCAGTTTTGTCATAGAATGGTTTTCCATAAGATACTTGCTTATCAATATTTTCACTATTTGAATATAGCCTCTCAAGTTGTTGTTTAGATTGAGTCAATTCACCTTTCACAATTTTGTTGTATTTCTCAAGTTCATCATACTGCAGTTTGACTTTATCAAATTCAGATGTTACCTTGCCAAGTTTAGATTTCAAATCTTCATTTTCATTCTTTAAACTTTCATTCTCAAATCTCAAATTGTCATTTCCATCTTTCAAGCTAAGCTTCAAATTTTCTATCTTCAATTCATGTTTAAGGATCACATTTTCTTTTTCTAAGTCTTCACAATCTTCAACAAGAATTTCAGATTCTTTCTCAGATTTCAAATCTTCTATCTTACCTTTCAATTTGTCAATAAGATTCTTTGCATCATCATACTTCCTTTTCAAATTGTTTCTTTCATTAGTAAGCATATCAATCTGCTCAAGAGCTTCTTCAAGATTCTTCTGTAATTGATCCATATCCATAGAGATCTTACTCAAGCTGCTAGGCTTTCCTTGAATGTTTCTTCTCTGAGTAACTGTTCTCTGATACCAATTGTTAGAAATAGGAAATACTGAGAGGGGGGGGTGAATTATTATTTCACAAACTTTTAATTTTTCCCACTTATGGATATAACATATTACTTTAATGCATACAAAGCATAAGAAACTAAATAGCATACACAACAGTAAATGTAAAGAACTCATAACACATGATATGTTCTCAAGGAAACCCTAGCCAAGGGAAAACCCCAGTGGGGATGGTACCCACAAAGATCCACTAATCAAAATATATCCGGTTAAGGATGTTGACCCTATTAGGAGCCTGTTACAATCATATAGTGTATCAGTCCTGATTAAGGGACTATAGGCCTTGTTAGAAGCCTCAACCCTGTTAGGAGTTGTAGATACAAAACTTGATTACCAGATGAGCTCATTGCCCAAACAAGTAATACAAATGTTTACTGATTACAATATGGTACTTCTTACAACTTCACATCAACAACTTTCTCTGCTATCACAATTTACATATATTACATGCTACATTCAAGTATGCTCGGTACATCTTTATTTATACAAGATACAAACATAATATCTTTCTCTTGTCAGCTTGCATATCTTTATCCAAGAGTAAACATCTAGGATGTTTTCTCTTTATAATATTAAGTCATTATTATGACAAGAAAGATAATCCCTTAATTCATTTACTAGTTCTGTCTTCAAAACTACACTGTTGGCTGTACTCTATCATCAGTAAAATAGTCATAACTTTGTCTGTATTGTCCATACTCTTTTGCACACTAAGATGGGGTATCCTTAGACACCATAGAGTCTATGTTCAACTGCACAAACTTTGATCATGCTCCAATGAATGTCACCAAAACAAACTGTATCGGGTGCTCTGTCAAAATCACTATTTCATACTTAGACAATTTTAGTCTGCAATCTACCATACTTACTTTCTAGCTTATGCACTCTTCATAGGGAACATATGTTTCCATAATGTCAACATCTATGTACATACCTCAGCCAAATTGCCAACAGGGACCTGAAGGTGTGCAGTGCTTGATGGAAGGAGCAATACATAGAGGTGGATAGACAACGGACTAAGCTGCGTGCGGAGGTACAGAGATTACAGGAAGAGGTGATTCATCAGACCTCACGGGCATCTTACTGTGTCCACATATTATACAATTGTTCCTACTACACAGAGAGTTCCCTCCTATTCATAGTACATGATGGCATCATAGGGAGCTAGAGCACCCAGAGCAGAGGTAGTACCAGATGCACCACCTCCTCCTCCACCAAATGTAGAGGATCATATTGATAGCTAATTTGTTTTGATACATTCTAATATACTGTACTCTTTTTGATCATTGATATACTATTCTAACTTTGATAGCTCATATGAGTGTATTCTTTTGTACATTGTGCCAGTAGTGCACCCCTGACTAGTTCAAGATTTATATATATATATATATATATATATATATATATATATATATATATATATATATATATATATATATATATATATATATATATCAGATCGATATTTTGGTTGTGACTTCTTTTGTAATTGTGATGTTTCGATTTATGATGATATCATGTGATGTTTATGCTATGAGTAGAGTAGAATGTATGTATGGATATATGCAATGCAATGATTTCTTTCATATGTATGGATGTTATGCAAATGTATTTGATTATGGAAAGATGTATGTATGATTTATGCTTATGCACATGGATGAAATTTAATGCAACAGATGCTTATTATATGCAAATGCAATGATTCACATGATATGTTTTATAGGTATTGATGAAGACAAGTACTCCATCTTATGTAAAAAGGATATTTAACCTAGGAGGATAATTGCTTGCAATTCTATTGAAGAGACCCTCGAGGTAGGTTTCAGCTCTTGTTAGATTTGAAGAGACATTTGAAGAATTGTTTAAGCATTGAAGTTTGTTTAACCATTATGAGATCATGCAAACATGCAAAATGCCAAGAAACATGAAGAATGAAATGCAACCTAAGACCTAGGACCTAGTCACTGATAATGTGTCGGCCATTCTCATCATTGAATTTTTAGGTAACCGGATAAATCAATACAATGCCCACTAGTTAGGAAACCATAGACATATGAATATCGATTTGTATATGCAAGAATCAATACAACACCCACTGATTAGGCAACCATGGACATAGGAATATTGATTTTAGTTTTGGAATGTCAGATTAGATATAAGCATCAAAGCATAAATGCCAGGATGACCTGAATATCATGTCCATTTTGATATAGAAATTTGTATAAGCATCAAAACATAAACATCATGATGACCTGAATATGCCTTGCATACAAACACATCAAGTAGTCAAGAGATCATCCTAAGTCTAATGTGAATTACCCGTAGTGACCCTTTATCGTTCACATCCTTAGGTAAGATCATATTTCACAATAGGAGAAAGAAATCACTCCAAAAAAAGACAATAGTTAGATCAAACTTCCTTGAATTTTCTAGGTATCAATGGTTGAGGTACGCATGGCCATCCAATTCAAGATAGAGGCTCTTACAGTCGGACACCATTTCAATCTAGAATTTCCAAAGTTGTTAGATTTTCACATACAAGCAGAAAACAAAGAAAAGATTATGCCCCCAGTCATCACTCTCTAAATCCTGTAAAGGACACCATCGAAGAGCTTGTGGGAACACAATATGCAAAAATTTCAACGCGAATCAGTAAGCATACAAGGAGATAAAAGCCTATAAAAAGCATAGATTGTTTTCAGTTTATGTTTGAGTGTGTTGTTGTAGATGCAAAATCCTTTCTGGAGACAAGACTGACTGAATGACTCAAATGAAGCTTCAAAGGACTCCGACTGGATATGATACATCTAAGATACATTGGAGGCCATAGGATATGACATTGGTTTCCCCCAAGTTTTAACATTGATAGGATACCGACGCTTGACTTGATTGGTGTATAGACTGACTTATTGAAAATAGGAATGCAGAAACAAACCGGGAGATATGTACAAACTAAAGTAAGACTGAAAGCTGGAAAAGACCAAGATTGCGCTGATAGATGGAGAATTTTGAAACAAGTGGTGCCCATTTGCCAGATTTTCACCATCTTGGCAGAGATTCTATTTTTTCTACCAAGGCACCTGTTTCCAGGTTTTCACCAAGGCACTTTTTCTTTTTCTCATTTTTTTTGTATTTTTTCAATTTTTCATTTTTTTGTATTTTTTCAATTTTTCAATTTTTTTGTGAATCATCAAGACGCCTATTGCTAGGTTTTCACCAAGATGTTCATTTTTTCAGGACTTTTTCATATTTTTAAGATTTTTTCAGGACATTTTACCATAGACCGAATGCCTTAGGTGTAGAATTTCTTTAGATGGAGAATGTTGATTGGTTCTCGGAGCTATTCTCCTTCAGTCATTAAGAGTTGATAGGCACCAGAGCCAAAAGTAGTAATGATTACAAAGGGACCCATCCAGTTGGGTTCAAACTTCCCCTTGCATTCCCGATGTGATTGATTTTTAGGATTTTCTCTCAAGACTAGATCACCAACCTGAAATACTTTGTGTCTGACTTTCTTGTTGTAACCTCTAGACATTCTCTTCTAATATACTCTGAGATGATCATATGTTTCTTGTCTGCACTCATCTAGTAGTTCAAGTTATTGCAACCTAGACACTCTGTAGTCATCATCAGTCACTAGACCATGCATTCTGATTCTTAGTGATGGGATTTCAACCTCAATAGGTAGTACCGCTTCAGACCCATAAACTAAAGTGAATGGTGTAGCCCCAGTGGGCATTCTAATACTTGTATTGTAGGCCCAGAGAGTTGGATTGATCATGAGATGCCAGTCTCTTCCTATTTTATTAACTGTACGGTGCAAGATTTTCAATAGATTCTTGTTAGAAGCCTCTGCTTGTCCATTCCCTTAAGGATATTAGATAGATGACCAATATTGTGTAATCTTGAATTTAGCACATAAATCAACTAGATCTTTGTTCTAAAATTTTCCACCATTATCTGTGATTATGGAATGAGGTATCCCATATCTACATATGATATAGTTCAATATGAACATAGATATTTGCTTTCTAGTTGCTTGTGTCAAAGGGACTACTTCTACCCATTTTGTAAAATAATCTATAGCTGTGATTATATGGGTATGTCCATTAGAAGAATGAGGATGTATAGCTCCTATAAGATCAAATGCCCATTGGTGAAAAGGCCATTATGTAGTAAAGGGAATTAGATCTCTCCCTGGAGCATGAATTAAGTTGCCATGCACTTGGCACTTTTGACAGTTCTTAGCAAACTTGATAGACTCTTTCTCCATTTCAGGCCAATAGTACCTAGCCCTAATAAGTTTTTGAGCTAGTGTTAAACCATTTGAGTGTGACCCAAAAATACCATCATGGACCTCCTCTAACACACGTTGAGACTCTTCCTGTTCTAAACATCTAAGGAGTGTACCATCTAGACCTTGTTTGTACAGATCATGACCAATGATGACATATCAGAAGGCATTATGGATAAGGTATCTCTTTTCATGTCGGTTGAAGGTATCAGGAATGATTTGGTCTTGGAGATATGAAAATAGGTTTTTGTATCTGGATGAATCATGACCAACAATAGTGCAGATCATGCAGGTTTCAGGGGAATCATATGTAGGATAAGATAGTGCTTCCACCAAGAACTCGTAGCGTAGCTCATGTTCAGGCTATTGTAATAGAGTAGATAGTGTTGCCATTGCATCGGTAGCCTTATTCTCTATTCTAGGAATTTGCTCAAATGTGATGGATAGGAAATACTTCTTTAGATCATCTACCATTCTCTTGTAAGGAATGATTTTTTCATCTTTAGTTTGGTACACATCATTGGCTTGATGGATAACAAGTTGTGAGTCTCCGTGAATGTGTAATTATGTTACTCGCCACTCAATTGCTATTTTCATACCATTCAAAAGGGCTTCATATTCTGCAATATTGTTTGTACAAGGGAACTTTAATCTGAATGCTTTTGGGATTGAGTATCCTTGAGGAGTCATGAACAATATTCCTACACCTAACCCATTCTATGTGTAGGAGCCATAAGAGAATAACTGCCATTCTCTAGAAGAAAGAGACATGATAGAAGAATCTGGAAATTCCATTTGCATTGGTGTATCATCAATCATAGGTGCATCCACTAATTGATCAGCAATAACCTATCCTTTAATAGCTTTTCTTTCCACATATTCAATGTCAAATTCACTTAAGAGCATGACCCATTTACCTAATCTACCTGTGAGGGCAGCTTTTCTTAGAAGGTACTTGAGTGGATCAATCTTAGCTACCAAATGTGTGGTATGAGCTAACATGTAATGTCTCAATTTATGTGATGCAAAGATCATAGCTAGACAAGCTTTCTCAATCATTGAATAGTCCTTCTCATATGCAACCAATGTTCTACTGATATAGTATATAGCTCTTTCCTTTTTGTTCTCATCATGTTGTGCAAGAAATGCCCCCAATGATGTATCTATTGCGAAGACATATAAGATCAATGGCTTCCCATGAATAGGAGGCATCAAAATAGGAGGATTTGATAGATATTGTTTGATATGGTCAAAGTTCTTCTCACATTCTTCATTCCATGCAAAGGTCACACCTTTATGTAATGTTTTTGTAAAAGGCTATGATATGTTTGCTAGCTGTGATATGAATCTTCTGATAGATTGAACTCTTCCTTGCAATGTCCTCATTTGACTAATATTCTTTGGAGGTTTCATTTCCATGATAGCCTTCACTTTAGCTGGATCAACTTCAATGCCCTTCTTTGAAACTATGTATCCTAAGAGCTTTCCAGAAGTGACACCAAAAGCACACTTCTTAGGATTTAGTCTGAGACTAAATTTTTCCATTATGTCTAGTATCTTGCTCAAGTCATTTAGATGTTCATCTCTAATCATAGATTTTGATAAAGTATCATCAACATAATCCTCCATAGTCCTATGCATCATGTCATAAAAAATAGAAGTCATAGCTCTCTGATATGTAGCACCAGCATTCTTAAGCCCAAATGGCATGACATTCCAACAGAAGGTGCCCCATGCACATGTGAAAGTAGTTTTCTCTTGATCCTCTTGAGCAATTTTTATTTGATTATATCCAAAAAAACCATCCATTAAAGAATACATCTCAAAACCTACCGTCATGTCCACTATCATATCAATGTTAGGTAATGGAAAATCATCCTTAGGGCATGCTCTGTTTACATCTCTAAAGTCTGTGCATACTCTTATTGATTTATCTGGTTTAGAAATAGGTACAATATTAGAGATCCATTCTGCATAATCAATAACTTGGATGAATCTGGCTTTTAGGAGCTTCTCTAATTCAGCTTTTACCAAGAGTTCAACATGAGGATGCATCTTTCTTAACTTTTGCTTAATAAGTTTGACATTTGGAGCTATAGATAAATGATGCATTATAAGATTAGGATCCAACCCTGGCATATTTGAATATTTCCATGCAAAGTTGATCTTCTTCTCTGTTAGGAATGTTGTAAATTTTTGCTTCTCTTCTTTTGATAAAGATTGTGCTACATGGATCAATTGTGGTTCTTCTGTTGTTCCCAAGTTGATGGATTGAGTGGGCTCAATTAGAACTAAAGATCTGTCCTGTAAATGACTCAGAAGGACATCAAATATCTCATCCTTAGGCACCTCAAAGAGGTTTTCACCTTTAGATACGTCTTTTATTTTTACTTTTGTAGGTTTTGAGATTGCCACAAAGTGTTTTTCACCCTCGGAACTCCTTTTCTTTTTATTCTTATTCTTATTTTTTTGACTAAGATACTTTATGTTCGACTCCGTCATGCTAACGCTCAATTCATTGATGGAAGTCCTCATAGGCTCAACTGCATTGAGGTAGCAAGCAAGGGCATAGTCATTCAAGAAGGTATAAATACCATGGCTTGAATTTGTGGTGGTTTGATCAAGAAGTTCAAGATGTTGGATAGTCAAAGTGGGGAAAGATTGGGAGATAGTGTTTACAGATATGGATCTATCATCATTGGTCCTAACCTGACGCTCGAGTTCAAAGGTGATATTACAACTTAAGACATTAAATTTGTGAATAGGCTCAATGTAATTGTGGGAGTCTAATTTAGCCATAGGTGGATCAAACTCGATAAGTTCATCATTTTGCTCTAGACTTACGTTGGGTTTAGGTGCATATTGGTGAATAACATCAACATATTTCTCTGTAATAAGCTCATCTTCTTCTGGAATGGCTCCCCATTCATGGTCATTATATTCTTCATCTATTCCTCTAGGAAATCTAAGAACATGAGTAAAGTCAGGATGAATACCCCAAGAAGGGTTACCCTTAGATTCTGATTTGAATTCATACTCATGAGAATCTGTCTCAGAATAACTAACACCTTCCTCTTTGTCTATTTGATTTTCTTCGAGATTATCTTGTTCTTGTGTTGCAACTATCTCCTGCTCTATAGTAGGTTCTTGTATTTCTACTACATTAATTCTTTTTATTGGATCATCTTCTGCATCAAGAAGGTCTTTGATTTCCTTAGGAAAATGCTCATAAGGAACAAGTTCTGAGCTATCTGAATCACTATTTGATGGTTCATTTTCTTCCTTCTTAAGAAGGGGTTCACCTGGTGTGATCTACTCTATGACATGGGAACAATTACCTTTGAGGTGGAAGGGTTTCTTTTTAAAGCCTAAGCCAATGGTATCTTTGTTTTCCCTACCAGTATGTGAAATAGGTGTTATAAGACCTTCTCCTCTAACTCCTAGAGGTCCTTTACCTAAATATCCCATCTTAGCTATTAATTTATCTCCTGGACCATATGCCTTAGAAGGGATTTTAGATACTGTAGAGTTACTAGTTTGAACAACTTGAGATTCAGGTTCATCTTTGTATAGCCATGTAAGCACAACTTCATCTTCTTCAAATTCTTGCTTGGAGACTTGTTCTGCTACAAAATTCTTTTTATATGCCTCAAGAGGTTCTTTAGAGTCTAGTTTGGACTATTTCAAAGATTGTCCATAAGACTTAGGTGAGATAGGTAGAGATGTCAAAGATAAGACTGGCTCTATAGTATATACTCCCATACCATTTTCTTTGATATTGACCTCTTTTGCAAGATCTTCCATTTTAGATGTGGATGCTTCTTTTGTTGGCTCAATGGAAGATTCTTTGTTATTAGGCACAAGTTTATCCGCACTCTCCTTCAATGTATTGCAAGTGGTGGATATGTTGGCTGGAATAGTGACCTCTACTCCTTCATAAGTAAATTTCAAGCATTGGTGAAATGTAGAAGGAATAGCCTTCATCTCATGTATCCATGGTCTCCCTAGAAGAATGTTGTAAGCTAAAGGTAGATCAAGAACTTGACATATAGTATCTCTGATAACTGGACCAGCTCTGATAGGTAAGACAATGGTGCCTTTAGAAGATCTTTCTTGTTCATCATAGGCCTTTATAGTTATTTTCTTTATAGGATCAATAGCCAATTATAAAAATCCCAATTGTAAGAACAAATATTTAGGCTAGCGCCTCCATCTATCAACACATGTTTGACCCTTAGGTTATGGATCAAGAATTCTATATGCAAGGGCTGGTTATGTGGGTGACTCAAGGAGTTGTCATCTTCCTCTAAAAAGGAGATATATTGTGGAGATGTAAGATGTCCAACCATAGTCTAGAACCTGTCTAAATCAAGGTCATCGAGAACATTGGATCCAAGCAAAGCTTTGTCTAGGATGGCTCTATGAGCTGGAGATATTTGAAGTAGCTCAAACATGGATATTTTTGCATTAGTGTGTTGGAGTTATTAAACAATGCTATAAGATGTTGGCCTCGTATCTTTAGGATTGGAAGATTTAGAAACAACCTTCTGTTTGGAAGTGGAAGAAAGATTGAAGGGCATCTTAGGGACATTTGATGAATCTAGGATTTGTCTGTTCAGAGGTGCCTGAGCTTGTGATCGAGTCACTGCATTAGCTGAAGTATGATCTCTGTCTCTTCACACAATTGTGATGACATTGCAATGCTCAGAGAGACAAGGTTCAACCATATTGATAACAGCATTATTTCCAGGGTAAGCATAATTGACCTTTGCCCCCATATTAGGCTGAGAAGATGAAACTTCTTGACCATGTTTCCAAAATGGTTCTGTGAATGTTGTATGATCATTATTGCTCTTATGATTGTCAATCATGATATCTCCCTTATCAATCAGATCTTGAATAGTATGTTTCAAGTGTAAGAAGTTATTAGTTTTGTAACCTTTAACCCAATGGAAATCACATAATTCATTCTCTCTCCACCATTTTGGTTTAGGATCAGGATCAGATTGTCAGATCTCAGGCAAAGAGATGATGTTATTAGCCAGTAGAGTTCTCATAGCTAATTCTAAAGATTCTCCAAGAGGAATGAACTTTTGTTTATTATCAGCGGACCAAGATTTGTATTTTGGTTTCTTTTGAGATGGTTCAGACACCTTTTTCTCTGAGGCTTTGATTGCTTGGATACCAATAGTTATATTGAAAGCTAGTGCCTTTGATGGGGCATGGATAGTATCAATAATGCCATATGTGATGATGCCTTTATTCTTGTTCCAATTTTTGTTCTTGTCTTTAGAACTGGATCCTGATTCGTACTTGTCCTTTTGAAGTGTGATGTCTCCTTTTTTCACAAGTACTTTTTCAATTTTGATCGCATTGTCTACCATCTTATCAAAAGATGTATGATCTTACATTTGTAAAGGGTAGTTGATCTCTAGGATAAGATTATTGATGAAGATTTCCAGCTTCTCAGTTTCTGGAATAGGCCTAGCATATAGAGAGAATTTCTTCCTCCATCTCTTGAGAAATGTCAGGAATGGTTCTCCTAGATATTGTTTGAGATTGCAAATATCAATCATGGTGACTAGATGTTGAATGTTGCAGGAGTATTGCTGATAGAACAATTTGATCAACTCCTCAAAATTTTTGATAGTAGAAGGCAATCTAGAGAACCAATGAATGGCTGCTCCTCCCAGAGATCAAGGAAGAGACGCATTAGATAGGTTGGTTCATGCATGAACTCCATAGATTGTGTATAGAATTCTCTGACATGATCTTGAGGATCTGAGTGTCCATCATAATTGTCATATTTAGGCATCTCCACTCTCTTTGGGAATGGTGGCATGTACAAGTCTTTGTCAAATGGAAAAGGACATAGGGTCTCCATGGAGAACTCCTTGGGTCCCTTTTCTTTCTCAAGGTTATTAAGTTTGACTTGCATGGCATGCATCTGTTTCATCATAACCGTGAGTGGAGTTTCTTCCTCATGCGTAATGATATCTTCAACATTAAATTTGGGAGGAAGTTTAGCTCCTTGATGAGCTAATTGTAAAAAGTATGCCTCTCTATCTTCTTTCAAGAAATGCTTCATCATTCATTTGAAGTTATCATCATTTTGATATTGAGCAATTTCTTCAGGTGTGGGTTCCTGATCTGCACCATGTTGAGATTAAACTCTTTGAGAACCAAAGTTTGTCCCTACTTGCGACATGGTAGGAGTTCTCCCTGGGATAGATTGATGAGGATTTTTTTGATTACCTTCGTGAGTTGATGAAGGAGGAATGTAACCAGTTTTTAATCGAAAGTTGCCAAGACCGTCATCTTCGTAAAGACCAAAATTTTAGAGTTGCTCAAGAGTTGGACCCCTGACAGCAGTTATAGGTAAGGTATGAGATGCTTCTCTAGATTTCTTGTGAGAGGAAGCTCTAGTTTCCACCATTAACCTTGGGTGAAACAAAAGAATATGATGAAGACAACTAAAGAAAGATCTGATTCAAGAAGATCAAATGATGCAACCTTGTCAAGGTTTGATTGATTGAAGCTTGGATTAGATATAAATGAAGGAGACTGTGCCCTGGATGTATGGGTAGATGCCCAAAAGATAGCGGACACGAGTTCACAACACTTAGCCATTTTGAAGATGGATTGAAGATTGATAGTTATGACAAGGTTTTGACACAAGATGATAAAGACTCAAATTGATTAAACAAAAGGCTAAATTGGATTCAAAAGGCCACTTTAGGAAATGATTGGATTCTTAGTAGTTGCTACTCTGATCCTGATACAGTGATTTTCTTGACAGGTTCTGGAAATAGGCTGGAAAAGCTAGGTCTCTGATAGTTCTAACAACTTTCTAGCAATTTTTCAAAATTTCTCAAATGACTTTCTATAGGCTCATACGATAGTGGGTATAGTATGAAACAACAATTGAAAAACTCGTACGACTATTGAAAAACTCGCACGATAGTTGATAGCAGGGTTTTTGACTTTTTGGAATTGAGTGGCAGCAAAACTCATACGATAATGTACCATATACCATACGATAATCTAGGGCTTTTGAAAGGACAATAGCCAAGAGTCGTATGACTTTCTGACTTTACAAAATGATTGCTAACTCTAGAAAGGTGTTTGACATCAGATTTTACAATTTTTGAGATTTTTAGTTTCAGATTGTTCACAAAATTGTCTGTCCAAATTTGAAGATTGTAGCGGATTGATTTGTTCTTAGTAACCAGATAGATAAACAAGCACACAAAATAGCAAGCAAGTGATTTCAAGCACGTCTGAAAACAATGAACATGGGACAAAGAAACCCTATGCATGAACAATCAAGTGATAGAATTGTGCTAATCCCTAGGAGTGCTAACAATGTATGTTCCAAAAAAAATTTGCAATAATGCACATATTCCTAGAAAATGAAAATTTGGCCTCACTAGGGTTTTTAGTAATGGTCTGACTCTGCAACTTTTATGATCTCAAGAGGGAAAACTCTAATCCAGGCACATCAGGGTTTTGACATAGTCTGAGAATTTAATCAATCAGGAGCTACTAGGGAGATCTGACAGCCCAACAAGAGACCACACCTGTGGAGATTTCTTCCACAAGGACATTTATATAGTGGTTGTCACTACCACGGTGAAAATGGCTATTACCACTTGAGGTTCCGTCAATGTGGTTGATCCAATTAAGGGAATGTCCACTACAATTAACCCTCTCTAAAGGTGACTCACAAAATATACCACATGGAGACTAGTTCCAGATTCAAGGATCTGAGTTTTTGGTACTACCCAAAAAGGGAGTAGAGCATTGTAATGTCCCCACCAGGGAACCCATAAGGAATCAGGTCTTAAGACCAAAAATTGCAACTAACAATTTTTTTTTAACATTAAATCATTACTACATCACATTAACATTCCTTAAGGTTCCCTTAATGAATTCCTTTGCTAACATATTCACATTACTTATCCAAATTGAATTTCATTTCCTTTCTTTACTTTCACATTTAGAACTTAAGAGATAGAGTAAGAAAATAACATTTCATTTACAATTATATTCCTTACTTAATATACTGATTTCATTTCACCTTCCTACACATTGAATGACTATTCATTACAAATTACATTTCAACCTTATCATAATAAATATTTTCCTTTCATTGCAATAAAGAAGAGATAGAAAAGATCATTCAACATTACATTGTACATTTCCAACTTTTCTCTTTCAAAACAATAACCCTTGAAATCAAACCTAGTACTATCCCTCCCAGTTACATTGCTTTTCTTTTCAATTACATCATTTGATTATAAATCTCATTACAATAACAAATACATGAAAAGCCCAAAGGCATTACAACATATCTTTACATCTTTATTTTCATTAACAATGATACAATATAAAGATCTTCATAGAATTTGAACATATCCCAGTCACGAGCCACGAACAGGACCTCGAAAGATTTTTTCCACCCAACCATGTGGAACTGGTGAGGTTCCACCCCTCGTGCTAGGAGATAGAACCAAGATACTTACCAGGCCCTAGGCAATCTAAGGCTCAAAAGATAAAGAAATCCAAGACTCAAAAAGAACATAAAATATCATCGTACTATAACATAGAGGTCAAGGTTCTAGGAAACCACCTAAGTGAGTGTCATCACACAACCTGTGTATTGGGATCCACCCTGGCAACCATGTAACCTCGGTCCCCCCTTTATGAATAGGGATCCACCCTAGTAGTTAACCCTAGTCCCGGTACTCCAATCAGGTCTGTGTGGCCATTATTATATTCTCTTTCATTATCTTTTGAATCCCCCCTTCCCAGGTTAATTTTTTTAAAGGTTATCACTTTTTACAAACCCACCCATAGAATCATCTGGCAACCACTTTAGGGTTCCAACACCTATGGTGAGCCACTCACTTAAGGTTCCTATCCCTTACCCCACACACACACAAACCATGAAAAACTCAAGAAATCTCAAAATGATCCATCTCATAGGTCTAGGGAACCCTCCGGTGCGCTCAGGCCACCTGAACAAGATCTGACCTTATATTATGGACTCTACCAAAAGCCAAGTAGGAGCAAAGACTTAAACTCAAGACCATGTAAATAAATTCATTAAATGAAACATAAAACTTCCCACAAGCATTGACACAACATTCCATAGCTTATTTCAAAAATCTAGGAGAAAGTCTCAAGTGTCTGAAAAATGACCAAGTCTGAATTTTTAAGAAATCTCAAAATTATAATTTGCATCTTAACTCCTATGAATCTAAAACCTATCCCAATCATCTCAGAAGGTACCTAAACCCTTTATACAAGTATAACTTAAAGTATAAGTAAACTTATACTTGAATGTTATAATTGTATAAAGCCTGAATCCTATTTTCCTCAATTTATACTAGCTCTGTCAGCTTATACTGGATTGGTCGGTCAACACTACATTGGTCGGTCGATGCTAGGTTGGTTGGTTGACATAGTTTTTCTCGGTAAACATTATTTTGGTCGGCAATGCTAGTTTGGTCGGTTATCACTATACCGATCTTGCTCGGTTGACACTCTATCGACCTAGCTTGGTTGACACACTATTGACCTAGCTCAGTTGACATACTACCGACCTAACTCGGTTGACACACTACCGACCTGGCTTAGTTGACATACTACCAACAAAAACTATAGAACACAACTATCAACTTTGGCTTGCGGGTAAATCTGGGCATTATGGGAACTATGGCTGCCTAATCTGAGAATGACCCATTTGAGATCTCCCAGTTTCCCTTCAAAAATGGCTCATCAATCCATCCTATCAATCTAATAAATATGTTCTAGATCTGGACAAAGAAAACTGGTGCTAAAATAGATATGAAACTGTAGGTTTGAAATAGAAGTTCTAAAGTCTCAAAGAACTCATGGACATTCTAGATAAGAAAGGAGATACAAGGGAAATGCTAAGGACCCTACAACCTCCTACAAATGTAGAAATAATCATATACATACAATCATGGAAAAATATTTAAACATAATCCTAAACTCCAAATCACTAATACAGGCACAACATATATAGATATGCAACACATAATCATTCTGTAATTTATAAAGACAATACAACACACAAAGCACCCATTCATGCACAAAGAGGAAGAATGGAGAATTCTTCCCAGTTTTAGACCCTACCTTGGGTCCTACGGAGAAATCCTCTTCCCTTAACTAGAGAATCTCTGAAAAAACTTCAATCCGTGACTAGATATCCCTCTGGAAATCTTCCTTTGGCAATCAACTCCAAGCAATCCTCACACAGATGACTTCACCAACCAGAGACTTACAAACTCACAAATCTTTCACCAAAACTTTCCGGAGAAATATCATTCACATACAACTCAAGAGAAAACAAACCTTCCAAAAATTGTCATCCTCTCGCACACAAGAATCATCAATTATTTACCTTCCAACTATGTGGTTGGAGGAGTTGCTTTATGGGAAGCAACTTCCCCAACTTCCATAGTTGGTTGGAGGAACAACCAAATAATCTCCCGTAAAGACTTAATCAAGGTTTTAATAAATTTAATTAAAATACCTTTTAAATGAAAGCATAACAAGAATATTAGACAAATGCCCTTCAAGAAAGATACATAGCACAAACGGAAAACAAGTAGCCTTACTTCTAGGAGGTCTTAAGTTCGACTCCCTCCTAAATAGATAATTTTACTAAAAAGGGCATTTTCCTTTTGTAATCATTATTTTTACTTTTTATTAATACATTCATTAAATATACTTTGTTTCTCCACTTTATATACTTATAATAAATAACACACCATTTACACAAATAATGAAAACATACAATTATTATTATTTATATAAGCATGGATATATGCGTGTGCACCCACATATATACATACCTATATAAAATACAAACAATTATAACATATTTATAACTATTATACATATATAATAGATTAATTCTAACTCATAACATACACATAGACCAAATCCATAACACAAACTACATTCTACTTCCCTAGCTAGGATAACTTCCTAAACATAATTCTAAGTCCATGGGTAACCTCGAGAGTATCTTGGTTAAATCTCCACACATCAACAGTTTGAGGATTTTGAAGGCACACTCAAACCTATGTAGCCAAGTGGAATGATGCCTGGTACCTACATCCTGCAACACCAACTGATATGCATATACAAATATATATATATATAAACAAACAGTGGCAAACAAGGAGGGAGAGTGCGACATCATGTGGACCTCCCGTAGGAGTAACTACAACTACCCCTCCTCATCCTACACTCATATCAACCAGTGAACATAAAACTATAATAGGATCAGTAGGGTTAGATCATAATATAAACATCATAACACCAATCAATGTAAAACATTTTACTGATACTTCATTTCTAGCCATTCATCATTAAAACTCATTTAATATGTCCAAATAACTGCAGTAACCAAATATAAATGCTCAAATGTCTCATAAAATGCTAACTAAATAATAATCATAGTCCATCATAAAATCCCAAAGTATCAAAGCAATAGTCTTGTCAGTCTAACATAAGAAGATGCTAGGGTGGGCATTACAAGCATAATCCTCTAGTCTTTTCACTTTTAACCCAAACAAAGCAGATAGATTAATTTGACATGCTAAGACCAAGATTATCTCACAAAGATCTATGATGTCAACCACTCATGATCTATCAACCTCTCCGGAGAGAGAATGTATCAATTAGAAGCTAAAGATGCACAAATCTAGTAGAACGTGAGACTCTCTCAGTAACTCCCCTACCTACAAGGGTTCCTTCATGGAGAAGAGTTTATCTAGAAACCCACTCTCTCAAGAACAATGAATAGTGTTCATAGGGCCTATTTACTATGTGTAACAAAGATGTTGAAAAGAAAATCTATGTTCATTTTTATAGCCCAAATGAAATCTGTGATATGAAAGTAATAAAGGTCACACAAGCTTGACACACAAGAGCTATTTTTAATCCAAATTGAAATGTTATCAGCTGAAAAGATTACCTGATTTCCTCACAATGCGCTTAGTAGATTCTTACCTATTTTTAGCAATTCTTATGCATTTCCCAATCAAAACCAGCAAAAATCAATCAGAAACAACAAATTTCAATCGTTAATGTTAGCTGTTAGTCCAAATTAGGAAAACAAATATGGAAAACTACCTGAAAAAGTGAAATGACAATTGAAACCTGGCACTAAAACTCATACGACACTAGGTTACCTCCCAGATGACAGTCCAGAAACTCATATGGCACTGGGTACCAGATCATACGACAATAGAGATTCCAAATGACATTGTGATCCTGATGGTACGATTCTTGATCAAATAAACTATCGTACCATAGTGGGTATCCTCTGATATGAGTTTTTGACAAAACTCATATGAAAATTGTACAGACAGAAATTAAAAATCACAGCTTGGAACATAAAATGACAAGAAGATGATAGAAATTGATAAAAATTGAATGGAAACCCGTTTCAGGGTCCCACGGTGGGTGCCAGAAATGTGTGTGTGAATTTTGTACCTGTCTGTAGACACAACACTTCAGTAAAATAGTAGAGGTTAGCAAAAATTGAAATCGTGCAACGAAATGAAAACTAAACTAACCAGGCAATTTACTGCCTTCTAATAGATGCGAGTATGTATTCTCAAATTGGACCAAGATCAGTGACCTTGACAAAACCTAAATGAAGGATTTGAATGCAAGATAGCAATGAAGTAATGAATGCAAATTAATCTATATTTTTGAGTTTTCTATGCAATAATATGAGAAATTTGATATGAAATCTAATCTATATGAAATATTGATATGCAATACAATTAATCTAACAATGATATGCTAAAATATGAATGGTCTCACAAATTTGTTGATTCGCAAAAAAGCTTTAATTCTTCAGATACCAATTCGCCAGCATAAGTTTGCAAATTATGAGATGATTTGTGAAGAGCTGAGCCTTGATTTTATAAAAATCCAGGGCTTTGGGGATGCATGGAAAAATCCATAAATCACTCTAGTTGATTTTTGAGTTATCAAAGAATTAAAGATAGTTAACTCACAAATAATCATGCAAAAACAGCTTTTTGATTTAAATCAGAAGTTGAGATCAGCTTTCAACTCAAAATAGAGTTGAGTTTATTTTTAAAACAACTTGAATTGATTTTCTGATTTATAGTTTTAACTATTTTTGGATGTGCATAATTAATCATGAATTAAATAAATAAATAAAGTGATTTATCCTCATCTTAACTGATTTTAAAAATAAAATAATTGATTTATGGGTTAATCAATTATTAAATCAAACTTTTATTCCAAAATAATATCATTAAATATGACAACTTGCTTTAATTAATTAGATAAGAATTTAATCAATTAATGATAGAAATTTTGATTTATTGTCAAATTTAAATAATAATAATTAGGAATAAATATAATTAAATTCAATTAAATAATTAAGTGGCAGTATTAAATCTAATTAATTAAATATTTAGAATATTTAATTAATCAAACTTTAGGATAAATAGGATTTATCGCCAAATAATCATTAAAACAAAGATAATTAGGATAAATAGGAATATTACTAGGAATATTCCCCTATGCAGAATTTAGGATAATCAATTAGGATTTGATAATGTGCCGATGTGCCTTAGGTTAGGACTTCGATGTTGATTTCGTTTGATATGAAGATGTAGGAGGTTAATGAACCTATAGCCCATTTTTGGGGTATTACACCTCCCACTTGTACAGTTCTTTTGTTTTTATAGTTTTTCAATTTTAATTTTTTATTTTATTTTTAATAATGCAACATCTATATGATAAGTTTGTAGAAATTTTTGGATGTATTTAAGACCTAAATTTTTTCAAGGAAATATTATGATTTTTAAGATGCCAACAATTAAATGATAATTTGATCTAATATTGTTTAATTATAAATAACGTATATGTTTATTATTATACTTAATGTGGTAGTCTTAGATTGATCTTATTAACTAGGAGATTTCTTTGTTGGAGTGTGACAAAAAGACAAAAATAAAACAAGGATTGTGTTTAGTGGTGATTTTTATCTTGAAGATATATATATATATATATATATATATATCTTTGTTATCTTGAAGGAAAAGTAAGAGTTGAGAATTGTAGATTGCAAGAGCATTGATAAGGTTGCAAATTGTGAATTGCAAATTGCAAGAGCAATTGTGATAGTAGCAAACCTTATGTATTATTTTATTAGTCAATTTCATCCCCCTAGTCAATCTTTGTAACTAATTTGTGTTGGATAAAAGTACAAACCTTTGTGGCACTTTGGGACAAAAAAATGGATTGAGATAGAATCAATCTAGTTGAAACCCTTTCCACTAGAACCGTTGGGGTGGCAGTCGTGTGGCATAGGCATTTCAGCCAAAATCAATCTAGCTAAACTAGTTCTGACCAAATCCATTTCTATCAAAAACCTATTATTATATATATGTGAAAAGAGTCTTTAGGCCTTTATTTTATATTGACAAAATAGTGTTGGAAACTGTAATTGAAGCAATTGTTGTGTTGTCATTGATGTCAAACCTTAACTGGTAAGACTATTGCTACTTAGGAAAGTACTATATCTATTGTATTGTTGTGAAGAGGGGAAAGAAAGGATGGTAACAATAGCACCTAAGGAAAGGTTGAGTTATCTTGATACTACAAAGTGTACTTGACTATGTTGTACAATGATGAGATAATGTATTGTTTATCTTAGTAAGATTGAAGACTAAACTAGTAGGCTTGACTGGGCAAAAATGGAGAAATCATGTTCAAGCTGAGTAATGTTAGTGTCGACTGAGTCTGTATATGCCGAGCAAAATGTTAGTGTCAACCAAACATCAATTAATTGCTGAGAAAGACAGTATAAGATGAGGAAACATTTTTTTAGTAATGATTGAGCTTTCTACATGAAGACTGAGTAGTTGATCACAGTATTGACTGAGCATCGGTATTTTTATATTTGAAGAGAATTCAGATTTGGAGCCGACATTGTTGAATTCTTGGATTATGTAAAATGTGTTGACTTTATTTATTGATTGTTTGAAAGCATTGAATGCACTGAAAAATGTTTTATTGTAAATCTTTAAGAGATTTGAGATGTTTCTAGAAAAGGAGTCGAAGAACATAAAGTGGGTAGATTCAATGAATCTTACCTAACCCTAAGATCTATGAAGGAGATTGAGAAGCAAAAGATGAGTTAACCTAATTGAGGAAGTATTAAGGGAACCTAAGCATTAGGTATGTGTGTGCATGGGTGAAAAGAGGATGTTGGAAGATCAGTAGATGTTATTGATTGTATAAGCATAAAAGGTTGAAGGAGAAGTGTGGTGATTGCTTGAAGAAAAGTTCCAAGCAGATCAGAGATGGAGATGGCAAAGTTTCAAAGTCATTAAACCATCATTTGTGTATGGAATCGGATCTGATATTTGCAAAGTGAGTTGTATGTTTTTCAAATCAATACTACTGCTACTTTCTAACCATTGTAACAGTCAAAATCCTTTTAACAAAGGTTGACCTAATAGTCCTATGTTTAAATCCTTTGAACAAGGTTGCATTCTAATGGAATGTAAGTAAGTCTTATAACAAGGCTCACTTCTAACAGAGTGATTGAAATCCTTTAACTGGGTCACACCTAACAGTGTGTATTGTAACCTTTGACAGGGTTGGCTTTTAACCAAGCTCACTTCAAAAGAGTGAAAATAATAGTAGCATGTTACAAAGTGGTTTTTCCCAGATTGGGTTTCCACTATAAATCCTAGTGTCAATGCTTGTGTGAATGTTTTGGTTTAAACATTTCTATGTTTTACAAGTTAGATACAGATGGGTAGTGGACTACAATGTTATGTTTCTATTATAGAATCAGTGATGACTAAGTTGGTTTTGGTTGTTAGAACTGATTTAAAGAAAAAAATTTGAAGTTTTTTTTATACATTTGGACCTGAGAACAACTGATTCACCCCCCCTCTTTGTTGTTCTAAATCATATTAACAAATAGGAGTGAGAAGAAGAGGGTCTTAAGACATTTGGTTGAAAACCTTCAGGTAAGGGTAGATTTTTGGTTATTTAATAATTTTTCTTAATAATTATGTTATAATAGGGTATGTGCAGGATCATGGTATGCCAAAAAGTGGTTGTGTGAAATAATAAACTTTTCACTCATCCAAAAGTGCACTAAAAAGTTTGTTGACTTTTTAGTAGGCATGGGTGTCATTACACCTGGACAAGCCAAAAGCCAAAGCACAAGCCTAATCGGATATCTGATATTATCGGATATTCAATTTTTGCTAGAAAATTATATTTCTAGCCCGTGGTCATGTTCAACATTTTCATTGTGAAAATATTGAACACAGCTCTAGGTTTTGGATATCTGATTGATTCTCATATCTGATTTTCCCAACAAGAAAAGGTAAGTTAAATTTTTAATTTTTTATTGTTTTTTAATTAAAATTTGTAGTTTTTTATATAAAACTAGGGTTTAAATGAGATTTTTTATTATTTTTTAAATTGATTTAATTGTCTATTTGGGTTCAAATTGTAATCAGACATGAACTCAAATCAATTAGAAAACCCTCCCAATGATGCTGCAGATAATCTAGAACCACCTCCAAACAATCCCCCACTTTTAGAAGATGAACCAGTTCAAACCCTCATCATTTAGAGGATCTCATAAGAGACAATCTAAATTAGCTTAGAGGATATCAGACCACATATGCCAATATCCCCACATTGCACCCCATGTTTTTCACATTGAACTCCATTATTGAAAACATGGAGAAACTTACAAAGCAATATAATGTTGCACTTCTTTGGTGCAATTCCATGCACACCTAGTTTGTTGATGGGCTTGACTATGATCAAGTTATGAACCTAAACATAATAAAACATGATATATGTAATCTTTTTTGGATTACAAAATCAGTTTAAAAGTGGACCCTAAAAACCCAAGTTTTTAATTAAATGGTGCACAAATGATGCAATACGTGACAACTTTTGGGACCGTTGGTGGATGGTTTTTGATAGACCACCTCACAACAATTTGGATGTCCCATTTTATTTCATTAAAAAATTGTATGCTGAATTTGTGCTCGATCACAAGGTAAATTATTGGAGTATGAGACCAAACCAAGGTGTAGGCTTAGGCACTCCTTAGGACAGGCCATGGGCACACTAGGTGAAATCCCACACATATGTCCCCCCTCCTGAGATTTTACCACCTCCTACAGTGCAGCATCCTGATGCTATTATTGAGGCTAGCTCATAGACTATTCGATCCATTCACACCTTGAGTGATCTACTAGTTATGTAGAGCGTGACATTGTTGCCTCCTTGTGCTAATGCTTCTGGCCCTTCCACATCCTCCACAAGCTCACATGTTTGTGTGCCCTAAACTTGCATTATGTGCAAGAATCTATGCTTAGGTTGACTGAATGATAGTGATGCATATAAATATGTCTTCAAGGTGGATGATACTACATAGCACACTATAGGCACTGAAGCACCTCATGAAGATGTTCATCAGTGGCATAGAGAGCCATGGACTCCTACTATTATGGTAAGGGTAAAAAGTTCACTTTTTACATTGTATTTAATTTTAAACATTCATATTTTTAGTACAATTTTCTTATAATGATTTCCCACTTATATTTTTTTATGTGTTACATTTATGTTCAGTTGATGACAGAGGAGGAGATGGCACAGGTGGAGGGGTCCATGCTTTCGCTCATATCATTTGGCCTTGACACTTCCATGATACATATGTTTTAATGTACTCATTGGTTTCCTCAAATTATTATAATAGTATATGTAAATGTGTTTTCTAATTTTTTTTATCATCTTATTACATACTAATGTAGGTGTCACCAGTTTCCACTAGGGGGAAATGTGAGGGGGTTTAGGCATCAGGCGTTGACAAGGGGAAGGTAATTAAGTAATTTCATTTGTTTATGCATACATGTATACTTGTCAATTGTGCATACTCATTTTTTATTTACATGGTTTATTTGACAGAGGGTGGTGTCTGATGATGTCGTGAGACACTTTCACCATGATAGAGTCACAAGAATCTCAATTCGCAGTTATAGCCCCATGGTACATATATTTCTAATGTTATTTGTGTGTATTTTACTATCAAGTATATATAATATGATCAAGTCATGATTGTATGAAGTATGTTTTTTACTTTTTTAGGTCACCCCTAGTTTGAGGGAGGTAGAATGCCAAGGGTTTGTATTGTTGATGACTCAACTGATATTTCCTCAAGAAAGTTCAACACAGGTAAGTTTTAATGTTAATTCAGTTATTTTGTAAACATATATTTGCTACCAAGGATTTAACATTAAATAGTATAGCTCGTAGATCAATCTCATGTTCACAAACATATATAGGTTAGAATCAACATTAGTGGCATTGTCCCTTCACTGCCAAGGACGTATATTAGGTCTCATGTCCACATGAGGAGAAAGAGAGGTGAGGTACATGAGAGATCAATTTTAGTTTTTTTATTTATTATTTTTAACTATTATTTTGAATTTTTATTTTTTATTTGTAGAAACCATATGAATTAAGTAATCTAATTTGGGGTTTCACTTTTGTTTTTGAATGCAGGATCCATCAGATCCAAAGAGTACTTCAAAGAGGCTGTATTTTGATGAATCACTAGTAGAATAGGATGTCCTAGAAACATTTGTAGTTGAAATTCTTATTTTAAGATGTCATATGACACATTTTGAGATGGTGTATGCCACATTGTATCTATATATATATATTGATTTTGTAAATATGTACAAAATTATTGTTCATTTTGATATATATGAAACTTGATATTCGATCCAATTTATTAATTGTGTGTTCATTTGTTCATTGTTAGTATGTAAATATGTTTTTGTATGTACTCATGTGTATGATTTATGCCTTAAGTATATTCATGTATATTCAAGTACATTCTTCATAACCTAACCTCATGTGTATGGGCTATGTGCATGACTTAAGTGAATTCATGTGTATGCTTTATAATATGTGTGCTACATGTATGCTTCATGACTTAGGAAAATTTATGTGTACACTTTATTTGCTACATGTGTTCACATGTGTAATTCATCATTTAAGTGAATTCAAAATTTATGTGCTACATTGTATTCATGTGTATCTCATGCTCTCAACCAAGAAAATCCTTCAAAGTTCACTTCACAAATCTGGTGATCACCTAGTCAAATCAACTCTTATGCAATGTATCAGGTTAGAACTCTATTATACATGTCAAAGACACATCATTTCATGAGAATAATTAAGCACATTCATGGAATGATGCTTCTACATCAAGTTTTTGTCAAACTGTTATTGAGAAAACAATGACCTATCATTCTAGGTACCAAACCCTCCTTTCTAGGGTCTGTAAGCCAAGGCTTGTTCAAAAAGACTCTTACAAATATCTCTAGATCCCCCAATGGATCTAACACATCCCTATAGACCCCAATAGCATTGATCCATCATAAAATATACTCATCCATTGGAGTATGTGCTCACAATAATGATTGGTGCTGCTTCATGCACCTTCAATCAACATTTACCACCATTTGTGGTCTCTCCACCACCATATAATCTGCATATCCCTACAACCAAACACTATTGTAGAAGACACTAGTTAATTAATTTCCTTTAAATGCCAATGAAATGATGCAATACGGACATGGAAGTCATAACAAGACAATAGAAAATTAATTTAATCCAATTCAAATCACAGACACATTCCACAATGCATTCAAATGACCATCCTTGGTCTCTTTACATTTGCTAATGACCCTTTATGGTCATGTCCCCATCTCCCTTAGAGAAGAAACATATGTCCATTGTAGGCACAAATTGATTCTTCTATCATGTCTAGTTGGGTAGGTCTACCCTAGGAATGGTCCCACTTTGCCTCTTGACACACCAGAACTCTCGCCAACATACGCAATGGTGCTTAGTGGACCTTGTGAAAACTTTAGTCTAGCATGTTCATAAATGTTCTACTAACTTCATGTTCTGAATGAGGTTGTCACTAGCATTTACCCACCCAATGAGAGCTAATGGAGCAGACCATTTAGTGCCAAGATGAACTATTTGGAAGAAACCCAGTGGTACAACTTTCAACTGACCCTCACTGCAAGTTTTGGCATCAAGAGAGACTGGCGTGCCAAATTCAAACAAATTTGAATCTCCCAGAATGGAGAGAGGTTATTGTAGGCCTCATAAACATGGTCATGTGGCATCTCACAGTTTGTTGATACCTCTCATGGGGTCTGAGATATGAGCCTCAAAATATCTCTTCCCACTCGTGCTTAGTGCACCTTGGGGACACTTTGGTCTGGCATGGTCACAAATGTTCTAGTGACTCAGTGGTTGAAATAGGGTTGTCACTAGTGTTTACCCACCCAACTGGAGCTAATGGCATAGTCCATTTGGTGCCAAGATGAATGGTTTGGAAGAAACCCAATGGTGCAACTTTCAACTGACCCTCACTACAAGTTTTGACATCAAGCGAGATTGGCATGCCAAATTCAAACAAATTTGAATCTCCCAAAATGGAGAGAGGTTATTGTAGGCATCAGAAACATGGTCTTGTAATATCTCATAGTTCACTAATACCTCTCATGGGGTCCGAGATACAAGCCTCGAAAGATCACTGCCCAATTTTTCTTAGTGCACATTGGGGACACTTTGGTCTGGCATGGTCGCGAACATTCTAGTGACTCAGTGGTCGAAATGGGGTTGTCACTAGCATTTACCTGCCCAACTGGAGCTAATGGTGCAGACCATTCAATGCCAGGACAAATGGTTTGGAAGTGTATGCAATTTAGAATTCTAACTATTAGAAATAAAATATTAACTAATTAAAGCTATCTAAAGAAAACACAATGGAGATTACAAGGATTTAAATGAATTCAAAAACAAATGCTTATACCTCAACTTACCTAGGTAGCTTGTCTCCATTGTCCTCCTAGACTTTCTTTCTTGGATGTGTTGAGCTCTTAGATTTCCAAAGGATTGCTCCTTTTCCCAAGATGCTCTCAAAGTGTGGAGATTTAATGATTTATGTGCAAAACTAGCCTAAAACCTTGATTATGCAACTATGATGGATGAGAAATTATGCAAATGGCTCACAAAGATATTTGATTTCTTGAATTCTTTAGATTCTTGGATGATTGAATGATTGTATGCTTGATAATAACTAATGCTATTAGGCTCTCAAAGGAAGAGGAAGGCTCCTTTTATAGGTTTTTGGAGGACTAGGGTCAAGGTGGCAAGATCCCAGGGTGGAGATTGAAAGGTGGAGGATCCTAGGGTTGAAATTGACTTGGTTGAAGGGGTTGAGAGAAAAGGGGATGTAGTTGGGATGTGAGAGGAAGAATAGGGAGGATGTTCCTCCTACATTAACAAGGAAGTGAAGAAGGTGGAAGGGAAAGACACATGTCAAGTGTCTCACAAAGACCATTGAGAAGAAGGGGGAAAGACCTTTTCTCCATGAGCAATCTTGGTACAAGTTTCCCATGAGTCATCTTTGACTCCTTGAGGTGTCTTGAGAAGGTCCTTAAGAATAGGGAATGTGTTTTGACCTAGTGTAGGGGAAGACATGTGGTCATGAGACCAAGTCTTATAAGGCCACATAGCCCTTAAAAATAGGACATGTGTTTGTGTGGATAAATGACTTTTTAATAATTAATAAAAATTAATTATTTTAGCCAAGGTGATGTGTCAGGTGACTAGCTCTTGTGATGTGGACTTAGTCATATTTAGTGATTGTGTAATTGATTAATTAATTAAATCACTTTAATAAGACTAATTTAGAGGACTTGGGATAAGAAGAATAGGATATAGAAAATATATAAAATAAATTAAATAATTTATTTAATAATAGAGGAAATAAGTATTAATTAAATAATAAATATTTAATTAATTTGTCAAGTCAATATTAATTAAATAATAAATATTTAATTAACTTATCAAGTCATTTTTAAGTGTATACATTTTTCCCCTCTTTGAAATAATGTGTTGGTCGCATTATTTCAAAGAAAAATCAAGCATTTTGCCCCTGCCCCAAACAATGTCTCAGATGAAAGTGACCTATGCATGCCCCCTCAAGAGATCGATTGACAAAATTGTTTGTTTATTTATTTATTATTATTATTTTTTAGGTTAACGATTAATCTCACAAAAAGATTCAGAAGAAAAATGGGTAAAAATAGAGGTGATAGGAAAAATTCGATAGGTAGGGTCCACACATCAAGCAAAATGGATCCATAGGCTATATATAGGACCAAAGGGTCCACTATAGGGTCATTGTTACATGTGGCATTGAGAGATTGGAGCTTGGAGAGAGAGGAGATCAGAGCTAAAGATGTCATTCCCTCTACTAGGCCACTGCTTTGAGAGAGTCAGATGCTTCCAGAGGCCTCTTGATTCTGGACAGCCAGTAGGTGACCTGATCCTCTTAGTCATTTTGATGTTTTTGATATAATTTAGATAGGATTGTAGCATGTTTAGGGTAGATACAACCATAGTTTAGGCTAGAAAAAAAATTGTTCTAGACCGAAAAACAAATGCGTAGTTGTGGCGCATGTATGTGCAGCAACTTGCCATGTTTGCATAGCAAAATGGTAGTTATGCACATTCGTGTGGGGCACCTGCGCATTTGATTTAGGAAAAATGTCTGGCGGTGCATTTGTGAAATAAATGTGCACAAACATGGTTCGGTGCATTTTTCAAAATTGGTTGCGCAAATATTTAGGTTAGTTGCGCATATGTTAAATCTACGCAAATATGAGGGGTTTCTATGCAAATAGTTTTCTGTGTTGCGCATCTACTTTAGGAGTGAGAATTTGGAAAATGATGATGTTGATTAGGTTAAAATAGATATCAAGAGGCTGATATGATATGTCGGCTTGGTTTTTAAATTGATTTTGGTCAAGATAGGCAACATTGTAGCATTGTCACTAGTTGACTTTCCTGATTTAGATCATTGATAGAATTATATGTTTGGACATGTGATAAACATGTGTTCGATTGATAGTATAGGATAGATAGATAGATGAATCTGATCAAAATTTGATAGTTTATTTGTTTTTGGTTGTTATAGGAGGATATCATAAATATTATGATGTCACGGGAGAGATATCCCATTACACAAAATCTAAGACTGGCACTATTTGAGATAGACAAACTTCTAATAGGTGCTACTAGATTATTTCACATCATTTATAAGCCCAAGATTTGGGTGAATCTAGGGATTATTACAGCCTTAGTAGAGAGATGGAACTCAGAGATGAGTACCTTTCATCTCCCTACAGGGGAGATGATAGTCACATTAGAGGATGTGTCTCTCATCCTCAAACTACCCATTACAGGAGAGTTAGTGCAGTATGACAGGCATGGCGGCTTGGCAGAGTGTAGAGTAGTGTTCAAAGATAATGATATTGAGGAGTCAAATATTAGTTGGGAGGTGATGGTAGATCTATATGAGCCTCTCCTCATGGTTTTTATTGGAGCGATCGGTGGCTACGTCTATACAGATTCATGATCACATTGTTTTGTGATCAGATGGGGTCGCACATTGTAGAGGATGATGGAGGATGGGACCTGATTTGCTTGGGGTGTTTACCTACTAGCCCATTTGTACCATGACTTACATCAAGTGGTGTATCACAGAGGGGCATCACTATCGTTTGGAGTGACATTACTCCATGTATGGGTGTGGGAGCAAATTGCTATCACATGACCCACTGCTCTGAGATTCTGAGGTGCAGGGCAACCTTATATTTTTCTATATGCATCCATTAAGTCTCAACATAAGTTGGGATGATTGGATTTTTTATGACATGAATTTGATACTATAGATACAGTCATCTAGAGACCATATCTCAGTTTCGAGCTGTGGGAGGATGAGTAGAAGTTATATTATTGCTTCGAGTTGCAGTGGTTGATTGGGCGGACATCATATATTATAGAGAGAGAGGTAGTGAGTTGAGTCTTGTGACAATTTGATGGGATCCAAGGGATACCTAGGGCATGATAGAGTTCACTCACACACACTAGGAGAGGTGAGACCGGGGTTTGATGGTGTCATTTGAGATAGCACAATAGGAGTTCTTAGATATGTCATTTCAGGCATGGTCTATGAGGAAGGGGCTTGTAGACCCAGGGATGAAAGTGGATTATGAGAGATATCTTAGGGATCATCTATTCCCTAGATTGACATATCTAATGGAGAGGCCACTGTAGAGAGACATGAGAGAGAGACATCAAGATAGGATAGGGGGATAAGGTGGGAGAGGCTGAGGAAGAGATGGCAGTGGTGATAGTGGTGACAGTGGAGATGGTTGTCCCGATGGAGGGAGAGGAGACAGAGGTGGGCCTCGGATGAGAGGCTAAGGTATGCAATCATAGGGACTAATGCCACCCCCTATGAGATAGGTACCTAGATAGCCACCATTACTTATTCAAGAGGGTACCCCTGCACAGGTAGATCAAGCACCACAAGTACAAATAGAGGTACCATTATAGATTCTAGTAGGAGAAAAAGTGCTAGGGCATGGTGATGCAAAGGATATACTTGGTGTGGAGAGACAGGTATAGGGGGATTTATATAGGATGACCCCATTCAGGATGAGCAGATGTTTGATATAGCAGGTGATGATGTACAAATGCTTAATATCGGTGCATAGGATTAGCAGGTGGATATGGATGTGGGAGGTCAAGATCCTTATTTACAAAGGGATTTTGTAGAGGAGGAGATTAATATTGATGCATTTCTAGATAGACTAGAAATGACATAGGTGAACAGCGGGTAGAGAGATTAGAGGCTGAGCTTACAAAGCTTAGGCAGGAGTGGGATGTTGCCATAGAGAGACTAGGAGAGGCAGACGAGCTGGAGTTAGCAGAGGCACTAGGACCACATGCAGATATCCTATGCATGATGATGAGAGCTGGTAGGGAGATCACTTACTAGAAGGAGGCATACAGATGGGTCATGCCAAGAGATCAGTGGATCAGGAGCTTCAGAGAGAGCTCATATGCAGTGAGGATAGTTGTACACAAGCATGGATCTGTTGCCAGTGGAGGTATGTCATCACGTCCACTGAGACTACATATAGGCTTAGGGGATCTATCTATAGTAGGGTTGTCGATTGCATCATGTAGATATCGACAGACTGAGTCAGGAGGTAGTGGCTCTTAGATATTTTGTATACACTTATTGTATTTGTATCATTATTATTTCATTATGTATTGATAGACTTGATGGACACTTGTCGGCACATTATTATTTTATGAGATATCATTGGACATTTGGATAGTTTATTGTTTTATGGACTTAGTATGATGGACTCTTTATGCATGATGCAATTCTATTATGATTTCTTTATGATGTACTTCTATGATGATATTTACATGTAAGTACTAACATATGCAGGATGTGATGATTTACTTTGATATGCATATTACTTATGTTCTATAATGTGATGATTTATTTTCACGTGGATGCATAACATGTTATGATTTATTATGTGATGATGACTTAGAAATGATTTATGAATGAAATTCTTAAATGGTTTTTTATTTAATTCTATCTAATCTAATGCAATGTAAGTGATGATGCAAAAATTGTAAATGAATGAATGAATGAGTGTAGTATAAACAAGATGATGCAAGAAATGGTAATAAGGGATTCATATGAATAAATGAATGATAATGAACAATGATAATGTAGGTAATGGTAATAAATGAATAATATGTACGATGATAATGCATTTAATAATGATAAATGACAAAAGATTTTGACAAATTCTAAATGTGATAAAATAAGATGAAATTTAACGACCTATAAAATGAATAAACATGATATATAAAATGTGATGAAAATGATAAAAACAATATAAAATAAAATGAGATGATAACTATGATGAAATGTCATTTAAATGGCCAAAATATGCATGTTAACATGAAATGGTTATATGCAAATGAACAAGCTAAATAAGATAAAATGATAATGACACATACACAATAAACTATGCAAATGATTAAGTATAATAGTGAAGATGGAATATGCAAAATTGATAATGCAATATGAAACCTATGTTTTTTTATACCCAAATGTCCTCAACATAAATAACAATGTGTTCAACATGAGGAGAATGGACAAGGAAAACATATGAACTTATAGGCAAGATAACCTACCAAACCTTATAAAAGGAGCACTTATAGGTAATGGGATCGAATTAAATGTAATGCAAAATGAAATATGAAATGAACATCTCCATAACTTCCTGAAACATCTTAGATCACGGTAGCTGAAATGTGATTATCATCATTGAGCTCATTATGTTTCAATAAAATGAAAGCATCATGGTATAATTAAACCGGGATGACCTGAGCACTTATTGCATGGAGTTTAATATAGAAAACTTGACAAGCATCTAGGTATAATTAAATTGAGATGACTTGAGTTTCATTTGCATAACAAACAAGGAATATTCCCCCCTCCATTGGGTAACAATTTTTTGGAGTCGAGGTATGTGTGGTATATCACTATTAATAGCATCCACATAACAACATAGGTTGTATGTTTCAATGCTGATTAAATTGATGAAGGCACTTATGCATAGACACCCCAATTACGTGTTCCTTCGACTTCATCAAAAAACACCCCACAAATAGAAATCAAAGAAAAATATCATGCCCCATCCTGACTATTCTAATTAATGACATATGGGAGTTTTAAACTCATGTCAAGGATATCCTGGAATAGCATAGGAAACATGATAACAATGAAATCCAAATATGAATGCATAATCTAACATCCATGTCATGAGTATACATTTCTTTTCCAAAAGATATTGTTAGGTTTATTGATTAGTTTGTTTGATGTGTAGCCATTTCAAATTTATAGATAAGTAGGCACGTTTCAAAAAGATAGATCGCATATTATGAGTCATTATGAGGATATCATTGTGTAAGAACATTTGATTGTGTTTTTCTTACCTAGTGAAAATACTCCATTTTGTTCTCTAGAAGTCATGACTATCATAAATCCACTTCCCAAACTAGGTCAAGGACATGCCCCCAGCTAGGTGATGGACTAACTTATTATGGGTGGAGAAAGACACACAAGACTAGGATGAAGACCAAGACAGTAGACCAAGCTATGATGGGGTTTTATTATGGATTTATACATTGGATGGGTGGTAATGGACTGCCCATTTTACTATGGATATATACATTGGATGATTCACTAGAAGAATCCTAATAGAGAGAGGAGCTAACTTGTCACAAATGGTGCCTATTTCCAAGTTTTCACCACATGTTTTTATTGTAGTTTTCTTTTGATTTTTGTATTTTTTTGTATTTTTTAATTTTTTTGTATTTTATATATCCCTTGCATTGGTATTTTAAGCATAGAACTTCTTGAGGTGCATACTGTTGAGAGGCTCATCCAAGAGATCACCCTTAGACATAGATAACTAATAAGCCCTTGAGCCATAGACTATTGTAATCACAAAAGGTCCTAACCAATTGGATTCAAACTTTCCCTTCTTCTCACAATGTTGCTGATTTTTGGGATTCTTGTTAAGGACTAGATCACCCACCTGAAAGCCTCTGGGCTTCACTTTACTATTATATTGATGAGACATCCTCTATTGATAGACCTTCAAATGGTCAAAGGCCCTTTGGCAACATTCATCTAGAAATTCCAATTCAGTTAGTCGTGCAACTCTATACTCTTCATCTGGAATTAATTCTTTTAGGGATACATGAAGAGAAGGTGACTTGACCTCGAGGGGTAGGACATCTTTAGAACCATAGACAAGGGAATATGGTGTGGCTCAAGTGGGAGTTCAGATGGAAGTGAGATAATGATGCAGGGGCATCCTCGATTCCTAAATATTCTAGCAGTCTCAGTAACTGTCTAGTGGGGCTCAGTTACTTGGCAGGTGATCTCGGTAGAAGCCTAGATTTTCTCATTCTTCAGTGATAGTTCTTGGTCAAAGTGTTTTTGGCTTCACCAATGGAGCTCGGTGAGCATGGTAAAGGTTCTCATTTGGAAGTGCCGATGGAGCTCGGTGGATGATGGTCACTCGGTGTTCTTCATGCTCGGTGCCTTGTTACTGATGGGGACTCAATGGTTCTAGTGCTTGATGTTCGGTTACTGGTGAGGTCTCAGTGTTACTTCCTAGCCCTCAATGTTCTTGCTGACCTACTTGGTTGTTTGGATGAATCGGCTTGGCTAACTATTGCATTTAATTTGGGTCACGTTCCTTGAGTTATGGATTGACCGTTGGATGTGTGGGGACCTAGATCTAGTGTGTTGCATTCTCCTATGTAGATCTGGAGGCTGATTGGATGAATTAAATATTTGTAAGGCTATTTTTGAGCTAACTGTGGTTGCATTTAATATTTGTATATTTTGGAAGTTGATTGGGTTGTGGGATTTAATTGTTTGTAAAGCCAACTTGTGGCTAGAGATTAGTATTTAAGAGGATGTTTGGGTAGTTGTTTAGGAGCATTTGGAGTAGAGATCTAGAGTCAGATTAGATCTGGATAGAAGGTAGTAGAGTTAGTAGCTTGCAAGCTTAGGAACAAGGAGATTGCTTGGTGTCTTGTGAGCACAAGTTTAGATCTTTCTTGGAGTGCCTACCAGTGTCTTGTTGTGTTATAGACCTAGGCTAGCTGAGGAGAAGTGTGTTGGATCCTACGTGATCTTGTAGAATTATTGCTTGCATTGTAATTGGCCATAACCAGGAAGGCTTTATAGGCCAGCACATTGCATGTAATCAGTTAGTTAATGAATAAAGATATCAATTTTCTTTCAGATCTGGTTTCTTGTTGTGTTTTCCACTATGTTGGTATTTGGCTACAAGTTTGGATAGTCCTTAATTGGATCCTCCATACTTGACTACATCAAATAAGCCCATAAGGCAAGATTCGGTTGTATATGCCAATCATGACCAGCGTCATTGATAGTCTTTTGAAGGATCTTGACAATGGTTTAATTAGATGCCTCAGCTTGGCCATTGCCTTGGGGGTAATAAATGGTGGAATAGTGATGTGTGATGTTGAATTTCTTACATAGTTCATCCATGTCCTGATTTTGGAATTTCTTCCCATGATCAGTAATAAGATGCATAGGGATACCATATCTGTAAATAATATAATTGAGGATAAACATGGATATTTGTTTGTTAGTGGTAGTGATCAATGGAATGGCTTCAATCCATTTGGTAAAATACTCAGTGGCAGTGATAATAAACTTATGGCCATTGGAAGATGAAGGGTGAATTGCACCCACGAGGTTGAGTCCCCAATGAATGAATGGTAATGTGGTTGTGAAAGGATAGAGCTCTTGTGGTGGTGCATGAATAAGATTCCCATGGATTTGAGATTTCTTACATTTCCTAGCAAAGTAAAAGGAATCTGTCTCCATAGTCGGCCAATAGTAACCCATACGTATGAGATTCTTAGCCAAGGAAGGACCACTTGAATGTGTCCCACAAATACCCTTGTGGACATCTTGTAAGGCATTTTGAGCTTCATCATTTTCAAGACATCATAAGAGAGTACTATCCAGACCTTGCTAATTCAGGGTATCAAATATTAGGATATAGCGGGAGTCTTGGTGAAGAAAGGTAGGTTTTTGGTTTCTGGATAGTTCGAGTGGAATGGTATTGTCTTTAAGATAGGCATATATCTTTCTGTAAGTTGTAATTTCTTGTCCAATAATATGACATATGATACTTGTATCAAGATCATCATATGTGGGACAAGTCAAAGATTCCACTAAGAACTCAAAACGTGCTTTTGTATCTTCCACATCAAATAGAGAAGCAATTGGAGCCATAGCATCTGCAGCCTTGTTATCATGCCTTGGGATTTTCTCAAAGGTGATTATTGAAAAATATTGCTTAAATTCATCCACCATACACTTATATGGAGGAAACTTGTCATCCTTAGTCTGATATTCATCATTTACTTTATTGATAATCAATTGAGAATCCCAATAGAAATTCAGTTCAGTGACCTTCCATTGCAGATCCATCTTCAACCCAATCATTAATGATTTGTATTCAGCTACATTATTTGTACAAGGAAAGAGAAACTTGTAATACTTGGGTATTGTATATCCTTTTGGTCTAACAAATAGCACTCCAGCTCCTGAAACATGTCGATTATATGATCCATCAAAATACAACTTTCATGTATGTGTAGATAATGTCAAGATGTGTGCATATGGAAATTCTGTATGTATAGGATGATCATCTGTTAGTGGTGCCTCAACTAATTGATTAGCAATTACTTGTCCTTTAAAGGCCTTCCTTTCCACATACTCAATATTAAATTCACTAAGCAACATAACCCACTTAGCCAATCTTCATGTTAATGTTGTCTTGCTCAAAAAATATTTTAAAGGATCGATCTTGGCAATAAGCTTGATAGAATGAGATAACATGTAATGTCACCATCTATGTGAAGCAAAGACTACTGCTAGACATGCTCATTCAATTGGAGAAAAATTAATCTCATATCCCACAAGGGTGCAACTGATGTAATATATATCCTTTTCTTTTCCTTCTTGATCTTGTTGGGCTACAAGGGCACCTAGCGAGACTTTTGTAGTTGAAATATAGAGAAAGAGTGGCTTCCTAGGAATCAGTGACATAAGGGTGGGCAGATTCACCATATACTTCTTGATCTTCTCGAAGGTGTAATACCCCAAAATTGGCACCTTATAATTTCAATCAATTTTGGTGCATTTTTTCAATTTTACATCATTAAAGTCCTATTTTACTAGGCAATTTTCTCTCTCCTACCTAACTTTATTTGACTTGATGTTAATTGCAAAAACCCTAAATTGCATTAATCTCACACTATAATTAATTCCTAAGTATTAGACTTTATTAGCTAAATAATCCCTATGATAAATTGATTTAATTATAAAGTCCTAAGTGCTTTAAATTAAATTAAACCCACCCCCTTTAGCTAATACACATAAAAGGAATTAATATTACTTGGTTATTTGAATGGATTATCTTATTTGGATTTAATAATTCAAAATATTCAAAGGGTCACCCATATGTGGCAATAATTCATTCTTTAATTAAGTAATTCCTCAATATTTGTCTCAATTGGGAATGAAGAGTCAACCATTTCATTTCAAGAAACTCTTCATTCCTTCTTCGGGCTTGTCTATATTATGAACCTTCTCCTTCATTCGAAAAAAAAAGACAATTTAAGAGCACATAAACTATAGTGATATTTAGTCTCAACTATTTCACATTTTCAAGCTTTTATTGCACATTTAGATTAATTTCATTTTAGTATAATATTGCATTCTCATATCAATTAGTTTTTTTACCATGCTCATTGCTTAATTTTCAGATTTCTTTCAAGCTCTTTTAGATTAAATCTACACTCTCATATTCCTTTCAAGTTCTTAGCTTAAAATCTGCACCTTCATTTTAGACTAATTGCATCTCCATTATAGTTTAATTTCTCATTTGTTTATCTTTCAAGCTTTCGAAAATCCTCCATATTAGTTTGGTCTTTTGGTTGTTGGCTCTCATTCTAAGAGTAATTCAAACACCCCAGCTAATTAGGAGGCAACAAGTCAAATCGATAGACATTGTGAATTGAGTAATTCATACTCACCTTCATAATTTTGATGATCAAGAAATGACTATGTTGTGTATATGGCTGGATTAGAGGTCCATGTTCAGCTATAGACATTTTGGCACCCACCGTGGGGCCAAAAATTTGATTTCTGGCCTCATCAATCTCAAACATTTTTTTGAATTCTGCAATCTATCGTACATCCATACTTCTCTATGTACAGAAGTTCACGCGAGATTTCTAAGCATACCATGTGAAGTTTTTCTCCATGTAGCACTCTCTCATGTGAAATAGTACTTTCTTGCACAGGCCCTGGTAATTTCTCGTGCCCACCCCTCCACTTTCTCGCATGAAGTTTTACTGTTAGACATTTAATATTTCCAGATTCTATAATTAACTATTATTTTTTCCTGACATTTTCTTTCTATTGTTGATTTCATATCTCGATTTCTATCACAGCATAACAGTGGTCTATAGGTCGCTTTGTCGAAGATCATAAAACTTGCTAACAGTTTGCTTGCAGGATGATTGTCAAAGATCATTTAAAATGTTGTGTTTGTTTTCTTGCTTTCATTCACATAGTATAATTAGGGCTTTGTTAAAATTTCTCAAGGGTCCTGATAGCAAAGTAGGGGAAAAGGCTCTTCATTACATGGAAGTGATGCCCATAGATGAAACTGAGACCTAGATGTTGCTAGAATGATGGATACCTAGGAAAGCAAAGAAAGGTAGTGAATCTTTAGCACTTCTACTTGTCAGGGGATTATGCTCTTCTCTCTTTGAGAGAACCAGAAACCCAAAAGATTATGGATTTGGTGGAGTGAAGCTAGCTTAGTGATGAATATGTTTGATGTGTTTGGGTAAGGTGAAGAGGTAGAGAAGTATGCTCTTCTCTCTTTGAGAGAAATAGAAAATCAAACCCTCGGATCCAAGCCAAGTTGTGTCACCTTTAGAGGGTATGTCAGAAGTTGAACCTTCGGGAATGACCCAAGTGAGTACGCACCTATCACCGGTGATTCCACCTCACTATAATAAAGAATATTTTGTTGAGTCTAAAGACTTCAAAACCATGTTAACATCATTCTCTTGATTTTGACTATCATCTTGATGATGGAATATGGATGAAGTGACTGAGAGGGGGGGGGTGAATCAGTCAACCATAAAATGCTTCACAATTAATTCTTTCCAGATTCCTTAGGATATCTTAACAATGTTATCTATATTAGCACTCGGTAAATAGATTGCAGTAATTTTGAAGATGCAGAAAGTATTAGCAAAATTATCTTTTAGATATTCATCAGCACTGGTGTATGATTAAGATAGCAATTAAGAACACAAGAGACACAAGATTTAACGTGGAAACCCAATATGGGAAAAACCACCAATGTATCTAGATACTAATTTTCACTTTTCTGAAGTGATGCCCGGTTAGAAGCCAACCCGGTAAAAGGTTACAAAACACACTGTTAGGTGTGACCTTGTTAGAGGATTTAAAACACCCTGCTAGGAGTGGCCTGGTAAGAGGTCTTGAAAACAATTCAATGGAATTGTCACCTTGTTAGAGGATTTACAATATGGTTGTTAAACCAACTCGGTTAAGAGATTTAGAATTCACTATTACAATGATAAGAAGGTAACAATGAAAAATGACCTGTATAATAATGCAACTGTTTTGCTGATTACAGATCTCTGTTCTGCATATGTGTGATCCTTCCTGATTGAATAAATCTGTGCTGCCCCTCAAGGATATCTGAACATCCTTCACAAATTCGCACACACCTTTCCTGTCTTTCTTCTATAAATCTTCTGCTATATTCCTTTTTTATTTTTCACATTTGACCTTTTATTTATATGATTTTAGATTTGTCAAATTGACATTATTTAGTATAACAGTCGGCTGAATTAAGCAAACTCTATTTGCAAAAATCCTTCAAGGGCCGACAGTGCTCGGTGACCATAACTTTCTATAATCTTTCGGAGATTGAGGGAACTCGGTAAACACTAACTTTTCTTTGACAACCAACTGAACTCGGTAAATACTAACTTTTCTTCGACAACCGACTAAACTCGGTAAATACTAACTTTTCTTCGACAACTGACTGAACTCGGTAAATACTAACTTTTCTTCGACAACCGACTGAACTCGGTAAATGCTGAATTTCCTTTGGTAACCTAGTGAACTCGGTAGACACTGATTTTCTTTGATAACCGAGTGGACTCGGTAAGCACTAATCTTCCTCTCTGGCAGACCGACTGAGCTCGGTAGGAACTGATTGTTGCGGACTATGACATTGTGTGACATCAAAGACAATACATAATTTGAGTAGCAATTTCCTTCAGACAATTGTTTCCAACAATCTCCCTCTTTGGCATTGATGGCAACACAATATGTCATAGCATAAGAAATTTGAAAGAGTTAGCTCGGTTCAGATTCAAATCTCCCTCTGTCAGCAAACTTCCTTTATCTTGAAAATTCTTCCTTCTGACTATTGAAAATTTCTTGAAGTAATAGCAAAGATTCTTGAAGTAATAGCAAAGACATAGCAAACACTCCCTCTTTGACAACACATGCCAAAGACAATTCACATATTACTGGTGAAAATTAATGTACCTCAAGTACTGATTCATATGCACTGATTCCTTGAATATGCTGCATCAACTAGTTGATTTTCAATCATTTTCTGGTTGATGCATCACTAAAACTGTATTTAATGAGCCTCGGATAGGGGAATGACCCCTAACTTACCTCTTAGATACACAAATGCATCCTTAGGTAATGGTTTGGTAAAAATGTCTGCAATCTATTCTTTTGTATGAATATATTCTAATCTAATTTCCTTGTCCTGCACCAATTCTCTGACAAAGTGATATTTAATAGCAATGTGCTTGGTTTTGGAATGCATCACTGGATTCTTCAAAATGTTTATTGCACTGGTATTGTCACAAAATATAACAACTGGTTCTTTGATTTCAACCTTCATACCTTCTAATAGCTGTTTAAACCAAACAATATTTGAACAGTTTACTGCAGTAGCAACATATTCTGCTTCAGCTGTGGATTGAGATGTGCAATTCTGCTTTTTACTAGTCCAGGATACCAGTCTTTTTCCAAGAAAAAATGCTCCACCACTTGTGCTTTTTCTGTCATCAATGTTTCCTGCCCAATCAGCATCAGTAAACACTTTCAAGTCTAGATTGCCTCCAAATTTATACCACAAACCATATTCTTCAATTCCTCTTAAGTATCTTAAGATTCTTTTGATTTCCATCATATGATTTTCCTTAGGTTTTGCTGAGAATCTAGCTACTATACCGACTGCTAAGGCAATGTCAGGTCTTGTATGTACTACATACTGCAATTTTCCAATCATAGATCGGTATAGGGTCTGATCAACTTCTTTTGAATCATCATTTTTGGTAAGTTTCAGTCTAGTGCACATGGGTATACCAACTGGTTTTGAATCTTCCATACCAAACTTCTTAAGTATTTCCTTAATGTATTTAGATTGAGTAATATATATACCATTCTTGCTTTGCTGAATTTGAAGACCAACAAAGAATTTTATTAAACCAAACATAGACATTTCAAATTCTTTGTTCATTTGCTCTGAAAATTCTTTGCACTGATCCTCATTCCCTGTAAATATAGTATCATCTACAAATATTTTTGCCAATACAATTTTGTCATCTGGTCCTTCTTTAATATACAGATTGTTGTTATCATTGGCTCTTTTGAAATTAATCTGAATCAAATAGTTATGGAGTCTTTCATACCATGCTCTAGGAGCTTGTTTCAAACCATACAATGCTTTGTGTAACCTGCAGACCATGTCCTTTTTATCTGGATCAACAAAACCTTCAGGTTGTTCAATGTAGACTTCTTCATCAAGAATTCCATTGAGAAATGCAGATTTTATATCCATCTGATATACCTTAAATCCTTTATGTGCTGCATAAGCAAGTAGAGTTCTTACACCTTCTAATCTTGCAACAGGAGCAAAAGTTTCTCCATAATCTATACCTTCTTCTTGAGAATAACCTTTACATACCAGTCTAGCTTTGTTTCTAGATACTTGACCATCTTCATTTAGCTTAGTCCTGAATACCCATTTTGTTCCAATTACATTCTTATCTTTGGGTCTAGGTACAAGAGTCCAAGTTTTGTTCTTTTGTATTTGTTCTAATTCTTCATTCATTGCTTCAATCCAACTTTCATTTTCCAATGCATCTTTGATATTTCTAGGTTCAAAATCAGTAAGCAGACATGTACCTTTTAGCTTGCTTCTTGTCATAGTACCATCTAATTTGTTTCCAATGATTTGATCTGGTGTATGATGTCTTCTGACATATTTGGCTAGTATAGGTTCCTTGCTTTTTGAATGATTCCTGCTGTTGTCTTCTAGGATCTCTTCTTCAGGTTGCTCGGGCTCGGTAGATATTTGCTCGGTAACTTCAGGCTGAGACTCGGTCTGAATTTCTTCCTGTGACTCGGTTTGAACTTCTTCCTATGACTCGGTTTGTGACTCGGTAACTGTGCTCGGCTCGATAGATATAGTTTCCTTATTGATAGTTGTGCCTGCCAATGTTTCAGGTTCAATGTAAATGAATCTTCTATAGTTCTCAGGTTCCCTTTTGCTTTCTTCTTCAGTCTTTTCTGCAAATTCATCAAATTTTACATGTATAATTTCTATGACTTTGTGAGTAGATAAGTTCAGACATTTGTATGCCTTGCTTTTGCTAGAATATCCTAGGAATATTCCTTCATCACTTTTCACATCAAATTTATTTCTTCTGGATTCTTTTAAGATATAACACTTGCTACCAAATATTTTCATGTAACTTACATTGGGTTTATAGCCATACCATAATTCATAAGGAGTTTTGAATGTGTCTTTCTTCAATTGTACTCGGTTCAAGGTATGAACTGCAGTGCTGATAGCTTCCTTCCAGTACTTTATAGCAATGTTCTTTTCTATCATTAGAGTCCTTGCACAATCCATAATAGATCTGTTTCTTCTTCCTGCTATTCCATTCTGCTCAGGAGTTCTAGGAGCTGATACCTATCTTTTGATTCCTCTTTCAATGCAAAAGTTGTTAAAATCATGGGAGATGAATTCACCACCTCTGTCTGATCTTAAGCATTTCAATCTTTTCCCTGTTTCCTTTTCCACTCTTGCTAAGTACCATTTGAACTTTTCAAATGCTTCTGATTTCTGTCTTAAATACATAACAGTCATCATTCTAGAATAATCATCAATGAAAAGAATAAAGAATTTATCTCCAGTATAGCTTTGTATTCCAATAGGTCCACATAAATCAGTATGCACAATTTCCAAAATTTCTTTAGACTGATAGTTCTTACTCTTGAAACTAGTTTTACTCATTTTGCCAATCTGACAATTCTTACATAGACCAATGTCAGGTTTCTTCAAAGTAGGAATGCCTCTAACCTTCTTGAATTTGCTTATTTTTATCATGTTATCAAAATTCACATGACATAACCTTTTGTACCATAGCCAGCTTTCTTCTATTTGAGCAATAAAGCATGAATATTCACTGAGATCAAGATAAAATAAGTTACCTTTTGTTTGTTTGCCTGATCCAATGAGTTTTCCTTTTCCATCCAGCAGTCTTGCTTGACCATTCATGAATTCAACCTTGAAACCAGTGTTGATTAGCTATGCTACACTTAGAAGATTATGTTTTAGTCCTTCAACCCAATAAGCATTATCACATATGAGTTCTTTGGTTAATGAGATTCTTCCTTTTCCTTTTATACAACAAGGTTCATTGTTTCCAAATCTTACATTACCACTATCACAGTCTTCTAGATATTCAAATTTTGTCTTGTCACCAGTCATGTGGTGTGAACATCCACTGTCTATTATCCATATATCATCTTTGCTTATATGAGAAATAAGTGCCATCTTATCTTCATCATCATCAGATTCATCTTTTATAGCAATAAAGACAATTTCTTCTTCACTATCATCAGAATCTTTAGCCATAAAACATGATTTCTTACCTTTATCCTTGTATGATTTGAAATTCTTTTTGACATAGTACTTGTGACTTCTCTTCTCTTCCTTGACTTGCTTGTTTGGGCACCTAGCTGCAATATGTCCAATTTCTTCACATGAAAAACAGATTAAAGGAGTTTTACCTTTATATTTACCTTTCCCTCTAGAGTACTTCTTTGCAAGTAATGCTTCTACAATTTCAAGATCACTATCAGAACTTTCTTCTGATACTTCTTCACTTTCTGACTGAATTTCTTTAATTTTCTTGTTCTTCTTTAGTGAAACCTTGGCCTCAAATGCTGATTCAATATTTTTGGAACTAGGAACATAGTTGTCATAGTTGTCTAATTCAAAAGCTGTCAATCTTCCAACTAAAGCATCCAAAGTTATATTGTGGTTTGTTTCACATCTTCTTTCTTGAATAGCTGATACTCTTATTGCATAGATAGGAAGTAATGTTATGAGTACCTTACTTATAACAGTTTCATCTAAGATTGTTCCTCCAGAAGCTCTAATTGCACTTACACTTGCTTTGATTCTTTCAACATATTTTGCAATGTTTTCATCTTCCTTCATATTCATCTTGTCAAACTGTCCTCTTAGGCTTTCTGCTTTGGCTCTTTTCACATTTGCATCACCACCATATATTTTCTTCAGTGCCATCCACATTTCATATGCAGTAGTGCAGTCTTTAATATCATCAAATTCTTCATAGCTTAGAGCAGATGCAATGTCTATCATCATGGTGTTGTGAGTCTTTTTATCTGCAATGTCTTCAATAGTTAATGCGCCATTAGGAATTGTGTATTCTTCATCAATGTATTTGCATCTTGAATCACCAATGGAAGCCAGATGAAGTCGCATGAGACCTTGCCATGCTGAAAAGTTATCTCTGTTGAGCTTTGGAATTTCCCTCTTGTAAGACATCCTGATCTTTAGCTTAGGTCCTTGAAACCCTTCCTGCAAGCACCAAAAGCTCTGATACCAATTGATGGAATATGGATGAAGTGACTGAGAGGGGGGGGTGAATCAGTCAACCATAAAACACTTCACAATTAATTCTTTCCAGATTCCTTCGGATATCTTAACAATGTTATCTGTATTAGCACTCGGTAAATAGATTGCAGTAATTTTGAAGATGCAGAAAGTATTAGCAAAATTATCTTTTAGATATTCATCAGCACTGGTGTATGATTAAGATAGCAATTAAGAACACAAGAGACACAAGATTTAACGTGGAAACCTAATATGGGAAAAACCACCAATGTATCTAGATACTGATTTTCACTTTTCTGAAGTGATGCCCGGTTAGAAGCCAACCCGGTAAAAGGTTACAAAACACACTGTTAGGTGTGACCTTGTTAGAGGATTTAAAACACCCTGCTAGGAGTGGCCTGGTAAGAGGTCTTGAAAACAATTCAATGGAATTGTCACCTTGTTAGAGGATTTACAATATGGTTGTTAAACCAACTCGGTTAAGAGATTTAGAATTCACTATTACAATGATAAGAAGGTAACAATGAAAAATGACCTGTATAATAATGCAACTATTTTGCTGATTACAGATCTTTGTTCTGCATATGTGTGATCCTTCCTGATCAAATAAATCTGTGCTGCACCTCAAGGATATCTGAACATCCTTCACAAATTCGCACACACCTTTCCTGTCTTTCTTCTGTAAATCTTCTGCTATATTCCTTGTTTATTTTTCACATTTGACCTTTTATTTATATGATTTTAGATTTGTCAAATCGACATTATTTAGTATAACAGTCGGCTGAATTAAGAAAACTCTATTTGCAAAAATCCTTCAAGGGCCGACAGTGCTCGGTGACCATAACTTTCTATAATCTTTCAGAGACCGAGGGAACTCGGTAAACACCGACAATCCTTTACCTTCGATAACCGACTGAACTCAGTAAACACTAACTTTTCTTTGACAACCGACTGAACTCGGTAAATACTAACTTTTCTTCGACAACTGACTGAACTCGGTAAATACTAACTTTTCTTCGACAACCGACTGAACTCGGTAAATACTAACTTTTCTTTGACAACTGACTGAACTCGGTAAATGCTGAATTTCCTTTGGTAACCAAGTGAACTCGGTAGACACTGATTTTCTTTGATAACCGAGTGGATTCGGTAAGCACTAATCTTCCTCTCTGGCAGACCGACTGAGCTCAGTAGGAACTGATTGCTGTGGACTATGACATTGTGTGACATCAAAGACAATACATAATTTGAGTAGCAATTTCATTCAGACAATTGTTTCCAACACTTGAGAAGGCTCCGTCTGTTGTACTGAGTGGCGCCGCTCTAGCCCAACTTGTGGGGGTGTATGACTTTCGGGTGTTGGTGTGGCTGTGAGACCTCAATCTTGTATCATGCACATAGAAGGTTAGTGTGAATGGAAGCCCACTTAAAACTTTCCTTAGTTAGTTGCCTACCTAGATCACCTCTGAAAGGAGGCATAATCTTTGCGCAGGGAGGGGGAAGAATCTCTCTCGTGGATTCTCACCATAGGCATGCACCTGGATGCTTGAAGGTGGTATATGATGCTGGCCCCTACCTCAAGGGTAACCTTTGAACATATAATATTGAGTCCTTGGAAACAACAAAAACATGAGCACCCTCTAGGGGGTGACACGAATGTGTGAGGTGAACGCATGCGCATAAGTAGTGAGGAAAAGGTTTTGTCTTCTCACCATTTTTTTTGTAGGGATAACTATATGTTTGTTATCGAGTCTTAAACTTGTCCATCATGATTAAACAAAGACTCCCATGATACTACCAAGTTGCTTTTTCCTTGGTAGGTCTATTTGCAACTACTTCTTGTGTCACCATTACTTGTTCAAAACCTTCATGCTTGTAAATGAATGCTTGAAACCTTCAAACTAAGATTGTTGATTAAACTATCCTTCAAACTGTCTAAAACCTAGAAATTTTGTCAGAGAACAATTTAGGCTATGTCTCAGAACTTGAAATTTTACCTTGAAAGTTGTGTCAAACTGTCAAACTTTGATCTTTTCCCATGCAAAATTTCATCTTTCAGAGCATTTTCTCGTGCGAGATTTCATTATCTCGCATGAAGTTTGGCATTCTCTTGTGCGGCTTGGTATTTTCTCGCATGAACCTGTACCCTAGTTTTCAAAATAGAGACTTATTTCCCGTTGAATAGTGAACTTTTTACCTAATCTAGTTTTTGTCTGAGGTTTGTTTGTCTATTTTCCTGTCGTTAACTATCAAAAATTGAGTGTCTCAAGCTACGAACTGATCGATTATTGCTTTGAATCATTTTGTCTCTCCTTTGTTTATCTTATCTCTTTGTGCTTTTGTACCTCACATCACAATAGTCTTAGCTCAACTATTATGGCCATACTCCTGATGATTCATACCAGGTGCATCTCACATCTCAGATGTTCTGGCCTTTATCTCCTTTTCATTGTTCCTAGAGATAGAGTTTTAGCATTATCCTGAGTCTTCTCTCATTTCATCTTCATTTATGACTGTCACGACTTTAAGTGGCAACACTTATCCCATTCGTAATACTAGTCAAGGTAGAGGTAAACCTCATAATCAGGAAACAAGTTATCCCGAACCTATTGTGCAATCTGAACATTGTGAGGGATCCTCAAGTTCTTCATTGAGTACTTTGAAAGATAGCCTATCTCAATCACCTCCAGTGTTCCAAGAGTGTTTTAATCCATTTTTTCAAGCACAACCTAGTTTCTCATTTCAAGAGCAAGACAACTCATTCTTCCAAAACAACTCATTATTTAATAACTTTGGAAGACCACTTCCTCAAACTAGTCCTATCATTAAACTAATTGATCATGTTGACGATATCAACTCATTTGAACCTATTGATCCTCTTGATCCTATTAGAGTGCCAAAATTTACCTTACCTGTGCCCTTTCAGCATTGTTCATATCATTTTTCTGAGTCTTCATTTGCTGCACAGTCCTATGACAAGATGGGAGATCCATTTGACTTCCAACTAGGCAAATATAGCCAAACCTATGATCAATCTCAAAACAACCAACATCATGGTCAATCTTCCAATGACCAATGCCATGCTCAACCTCAAAATGAGCAACACTATGACCAAACCCAAAATGACCAGAATCAGCACCAAGCTCAAAACAAAGCTCAAGGTGGTCAACCAGTGTATCACTATCGACATGCCCCTTTTGATCAGAGTCAAGATCAAGTCCCAAGCATTTATGAGATCCTTGGCAATGATGGCGATGACACAATAACTCAAAATGACATAGATGCTACGAAAGCAAACAACGGTCTTATTAAGATGATGGAGATCCTCCTTCTAGAGGAGAAGGAAAAATACTTTCTTGAGCTGGCCAAACAAGGGGCTAAATTACCCTCAAATTTTCAAGTTGAAACACTTGTGGCCAAGGAAGAATAAATTGAGACCGCTAAGTTGCAAAAGATGGTTTGAGACATGAAAGATCAGATTTGCCAACTTGTGAAGAATAAAGATAAACCTATACAATAATTCATAATGGAAAGTATTTGTCCTTTCCCTTTTGATAGGAGTCTTCACATGTCACCTTTTCCCAGAGGTGTAGAGCTCCCTAAATATGACAAATACTTGGGTGCTACCGATCCCCAAGATCACTTAAGGGAGTTTGGTGCTTTATCTATGGAATTCATACATGATCAAACATATCTTATTCGCCTATTTCCTCATAGCTTGGGTGGACTAGCTATGGAGTGGTTTTCTCGATTGCCCACTGGCATTAAAACTTTTGATGAAATGGATAATCTATTTCTCCAACATTACTCACATAATATTTAGTATCTGATCAACATCTGGGATCTTTACAATTTGAAGCGGTGACAAGGAGAATCTTTTCTGACATTTCTCCAAAGGTGGAGACAATTATGTACAAGGTGTCCTCACAAGCTACTAGAGTCTGAGAGACTCAACATTTTCTTCAACAATCTTGTCCTAGACTTTGGATACCAAGTGCAATTACAAGGTCCCCTAACATTTGATAGCATGATTAAACAAGTGGTGTGAATAGAGACCTTAATGATTAAGAAAGGGGAATTGACTTTGAACAAAGATAATGAACAAGGATCTTCAAACTCAAACAAAGATAAGGGGAAGTTTGTCAACAAGAATAGAGATGTTTTGAATGATGGAGTGGTCAACAATGTGACCCCAAAGCCTACTAAGTCTATTTTTAATCTTTCTTCTAGCATACAGGTGATCAAAGCTACTAAAAAGCCTACGATAGAAAATCAACAACCTTCAAGGTTTTCTAGGAACAAACCTTGGGCATCTCGACCCAAGTGTGAATTCACTTCCTTGGGAGAACCACTTGATGTGGTCTATAAAACTCTTGTGTAGAATCAGATACTTAATCCTTTGGAAAAGTGTCTCTATGACCCAGAACCATGACCTCATTGGTGGAATGACAACACCTACTGTGACTATCACCAGAATAAGGGTCACAAGACTTCTACTTGTCTTCAGCTAAAACATAAGGTCCAAGTTTTGATTGATAGTGGTGACATTGTTGTGGACGGCCATAACAAGAATTCAGACCATCAAGCATTTAAGGATCCCTTCCCTTCTCACGAGAAGGGTGAATCTTCAAACACTAAGAATGTCAATGCTAAGGTCAATTACACGTACACTAACAATGACAATGTCATTGGTATGATTGAACCTATTGAGGTTGAGTATTGCAATGTGATTACTATTAAGGGGAGTGGCAATGCTCCCAAACCTAAGACTCCTTTCATTTTGCATAGTTCTGCATCTCATTTGTCTGAATCTAAACAACCTCAAGATTGTGCCAATGTTGTTACTCGATCATGGGGAAGGTTTGTTCTGAAAGGTCTTGATCCTCCTGTATCTGCTCCAAAACAAACTACAGATAAGACTATTGTTGGCCCTGCCAACAAGAACATGAAATCAATCCCTACAAGTAGCTCAGCTAGTTATAGCATCTTAGATCAACTTCAATGGACCAACACTCAGATCACCATTTTTGAGTTGTTGAAGATCTCACCTGCTCACAGGCAGATTCTAGATAAAGCCCTCACCGAGGCAAAAGTCTGCAAAGATCTCTATCTTAACAGGTTCCAATCTATGGTGGGTCATTTGACCTCACCTCATTATTTGTCCTTCTCTGAAGAAGATGATCACTCTCTGAGCCATCTACATAAAACTCCCTTTCATATAGAGGTCATGATCGGTCCTAAACGTGTCCACCGAGTGCTCATAGACAATGGTTTTGGTCTCAATATCTATTCTGCTAAATTGCTCACCCAACTAGGTTATGCTGAGAATTGTATAGACTCCCACAAAAATATTACCATCAAAGCTTATGATGAAGAGGAACACAAATCCCAAGGCTTAGTTGTGCTACCTATCCACATAGGACCTATTGAGAGAGATGTTACCTTTCAAGTTCTTGACATTCCTCTTGCCTACATCATTTTATTGGGTAGGCCATGGATTCATGAGATGCGGGCTATTCCATCTATGTACCATCAATGCATTAAGTTTCCATTTCATGGAGCGGAAGCCATTGTGCCTGCTAATACCAATTATTCTTGCAACACGCTTGCACAATCTACAGATAGCTTTTTTCCAGCTAATAGAGAGTCCACTAATTTTTATGATGCTAAGCTCAAAGAAATGGAACAAACTCTAAAACTTAAGGATACAGGCATGGGAGAATACCAAATTGAACCGGTGCTATCACTGGCTGCTCTCCCTCCATCTCTACACTCTTATGGGAGACCTTCTAAGAGTAACAAAACTTTTGGTGACTCTCCTCAAATAGTATATGATGGCACCTTTGTACGGGCCTCTACACCATTAGAAGATGAAGATGAAGAAAGAGCTATCATAGCTTGGATCTATAAAGGGAAAGAAACATCTGAAATGACTACTCCACCTCCAGACTTAGAGCAAGAGCCATACAGTGAGGCCTTCAAGATCATGAAGTGCTTCATCTATAAAGGGAGTGGTCCTATAGGAACAAATGAAAATGGTTTGTTGAAACCCATTGAAGCTACAGGTCATCGCACAAGTGATACTACTGGCTTGGGATTCAAAAAGGTCCCCTTTCATTTAAGGATAAACAAATTTGTGCCAGAACCTGAACCTGAACCTAAGCCAAAATTTGAAGATACTACTCTAGAGGTAGATCAAGAGGCCAACTCTAATGTAGAAACATTCCCATATCTTATTCCTCTAGAATTTGCTGCACTCTTTACAGAACTAGATGAGTCTGTCATACCTGTCCACCTGATAGAAACTGATAGTGATTCTAATGAGACTTCTTTGGTGCATCGACTCACATATGACCAATGGAAAGAAATGAAAATGGTTGAGTTTGATTCTTAGGGTGAATAGTACATACCCCCTCATTTCCAAGAACAGTTTGAAAAAGATTGACTTCAGCAAGCCATTAATGCTGCAAGGGGTGAAGATGATGATACAGCTAGTGCTAAAGGAATTCCCACATCAAGTACTAACTCACATGAGTATTAGTTTGACTCTTTGTCTGATGCTACTTATGATAAAGATATAGACATGGTGCATACCCATGAAGGACTTCTCAAAGTAGGTAAAGGGTCTAGTGTTAGGTCACACGAATTAGATTCCATCAATGTTAACTTTTCCTCTACTTCTAACATGAGGTCTCATAGGGATTCAAATGCTTCTTTGGATGAGATCACTCTAGGTCTTGACTTGCTCATCTTCTCTTTTGATGGTTATACCATGAATGCAATTGAACTAGTCACTACTTCTCTCTCACTCAAAAATCCTGAGCTGATAAACTAGAACTCCCCCTCCTCATCCAATGAAGTCCTAATATTCTAGAATGATTACACTCTATCTTGTTACCTCCATGCTATTGAACCTGTAGTGTCCTCCACCAGCGAAGGCAGTGTCAGCATGACAAAGGAAGATATCAAGTATCTTAGTCAAAAAATTAAAAGAAGAAAAAATAGATGCTCTGATGGTGAAAACCACATTATGGCAGTATCAAAGCCAAAAATAGTAAAAATAAAAAACATATCTAAGGGTACAAACCTCTCTGAGGTGCCCAAGGATGAGATACTTGATACACTCCTAAGCCACTTTCAAGAGAGATCATCAGTATTGATTGAGCTGACAGAACTAGTAAATTTGGGTACAAAGGCTGCTCCACAAATTATTCATCTAGCATAGTCATTATTTGCAAAAGAAAAGGAAGAGTTCACTAGCTTCTTTAAAATCAAGAAAATAAACTTTGCATGGACTTACTCTGACATGCTTGGATTAGACCCCAATCTAATCATGCACCATCTTTCCATTATACCAGGTATTAAGCCTGTTAAACAGAAGTTGTGAAAGATGCATCCACACGTGGCACTTTTAGTCAAAGCAGAGCTAGAAAAGCTTCTTAAGGCTAGTTTCATAAGGACTATTGATTATGTAGAGTGGATTTCAAATATTGTTCTAGTCACCAAACATGATAAATCCATTCATGTGTGCACAAACTTCAGCGATCTAAATAAGGCATGTCCAAAAGATGACTTCCCATTGCCTAATATTGACATGATAGTGGATATGACAATAGGATATGAGATGTATTCCTTGATGGATGGATTTTCCAGCTATAATCAAATAAAAATTGCACCAGAAGATCAAGAAAAGACTGCTTTCACATGTGCCTAGGGCACCTTTTTCTGGAATGTCATGCCCTTTGGGCTTAAGAATGCTGGAGCAACATATCAAAGAGTTGTCACTACCATTTTCCATGATATGATGCATAAAACAATGGAATATTATGTGGATGACACTTTATCCAAAAGCATGTAGCGGAAAACTCATCTGACAGATTTGGGTCCCATACTTGACCGCATGGAACAATTTAGTCTCAAACTTAATCCCAAAAAATGTGCATTCGGTGTCACTTCTGGGAAACTCTTAGGTTACATCATTTCAGCTAAAGGCATAGAAGTTGATCCAAAAAAAGTTCAAGCTATTATAGACATGCCTCCACCTAAAAGCATCAATCAAATGAGAGGACTCTAGGGAAGGCTACAATCTATTTGGCATTTCATTTCACAATTGGCTGATAAATCACAACTGTTTACTAAAACTTTGCATAAGGGAGTGACTTATGAATGGAATGAAGAATGTGATAGAGGACTCACTCAAATCAAATAGTATCTTGCTAATCCACCTATATTGATGCCTCATATTCATGGGAAGCCACTCATACTATACATCTTAGCGATGAACACATCTTTGGGTGCTCTCCTAGCTCAAGAAGATCATAATAACAAAGAGCAAGCCATTTACTATATCAGCAAAACATTGGTTTCTTATGAAATGAACTATTATGTTATTTAGAAAGATTGTTTATGCTTCTCAAAAGTTGAGACATTATATGCTTGCTCACACTACAAGGCTTATTGCAAAAATTGATCCACTAAAGTACTTACTGAACAAGGCTTCCCTCACGGGTAGACTAGCAAAATGGGTGATGATACTTAGTGAATTTGACATTAAGTATGTGGAAAGAAAAGCTATTAAAGGACAAGCAATTGTTGATCAGTTGGTGGAAGCTCCTCTGAAAGATCACTAGCCTTTGAACATTGAATTCCTAGATGAATCCATCATGCTTCTCACACATTAGGCTTGGAGCATGTTCTTTGATGGATCATTCATTCAGCAGGGATCAGGTGAAGGCATTTTGTTTATAACACCTCAAAGATACTCATTGCCAAAAGCTTATAAAATGTTGTTTCCCTGCACAAACAACATTGCTGAATATGAAGCTCTCATCAATGGTATGAAGATAGCCATTGAATGGCATGTGGATGAGCTCAAGGTCTTTGGAGACTCCCAGTTAGTCATCAACCAAGTTAATGGTATCTATCAAATAAAAGATGACAAGCTAGTGCCTTACAAATGAATGGTGGATGATCTCAAATAGTATTTTGCACACATTTCTTTCCAAAAAATTCCAAGGGTAGACAATAAAGTAGTCAATTCTATGGCCACTCTTGCCTCAATATTACAAATGCTAGAAAATGACTTCAAACATGAATTCCTGGTGGAGGCATTACACTACCTAGCCTATGACATTCCTAAATCTAGGATGATATGTTCAGTCATTGGACATGATTCATCTCGCTACCACCATATCTATTCCTACCTCCATGACCAAATCATTCTAGACACCTATACCCAGAATGAAAAGTGTCACCTAATTCATAATGCTTCATGGTATGTCATCATAGTAAACAACTTGTATAGATGGGGTCTAGACGGTACCCCTCTTAGGTGTCTAGAACCCGATGAGTCCAAACATGCATTAGTTGAGGTACATGAAGGTATCTATGGGTCTCATTTGAGTGGTCTAAGGTTAGCTTGGAAACTTATTAGAGCTGGTTACTACTGGCCAGATATGGAGAAAGAAGCTGTTCAATATGCCAAGGCTTGTAAATAGTGCCAATTTCATGGAAATCTGATCCATTCTCCTACTAAAGAGCTTATCCCTTTCATCAATTTTTGGTCATTCCAGCAATGGGCCTTTGATTTGGTGGGTCAGATACATCCTTCTTCTTCAAGAGGACATAAGTTTATCATCACATCTATAGACTATTTTACTAAGTGGGTTGAGGCAGTGCCTTTAGCTATAGCTGATGGCAAGTCTGTGGCTATGTTTATACTGAACTATATCATCTGTAGATATGGTGTACCCTCATCCATTATCATTGACAATGGAGGACAATTCAAAAACAAGGACCTAAGAGAGTTATGCACCAAATTCAAGATCATTCAGCATTGGTCATCTATCTATTATCCCCAGGGTAATGGACAAGCAGAAGCTTCTAATAAGACAATTCTCAAAATCTTGCACAGAACAATTCATAAATCTAGTAGAGATTAGCACCTCTAGATTAATCCAGCTTTATGGGCCTATAGAACAAGTATTCAAACACCAACGAGGGCCACACCATTTTCCTTGCTTTATGGAGCAGATGTAGTATTTCCTATTGAGGTCGAGATTCCTACATTGTGAATCTCTCTCAGGAGCCTCATCATTGATGAAGAAAATAGAATATCCTAGCTTCAAGATCTTGAGTTACTGGATGAACGTCGGAAGTTGGCATTCGATCATCTTTGAGCATACCAAAAGAGGATGTCCAAAGCCTACAATAAGAAATTTAGACAAAGATAATTTCAAGTGGGTGATCTCGTCCTAAGAGAGAACCCCAAAAATTAGCAGCAGCGGGTCCAGAAAGGGAAATTTGAACCAAAATGCATCTGTATGTTATTATTGTAGCATTTGGGTCTGGCACTTACCAACTCTCCACCACTGAAGGAGAATAGCTCAAAGAGCCTATCAACACTCTTCACTTGAAGAAATTCTATAGCTGAGGCATTCTCTGTGTGCTCATGTAAATACTTATTGATCATGAAAAAATCAAAAAAATGGTATATTGGCAAAAATCCTAAAAATTGCAAAATGTCCTGAAAAAATGATCATCTTAGTGAAAACCTGGTAAACAGGTGCTTTGATGTATCTATTATCCTAGTGAAAACCTAGTAAACAGGCGCCTTGATAATAATCAAAAAAATACAAAAATACAAAAAAAAATCAAAAGATCAAAAAAATACAAAAAAATGAAATATTCAAAAATACAAAAAAAATCAAAAAGAGAAAAGAACAAAAAAATTGAAAAAGAAGAAAAATGTGCCATTAATGAAAACTTGGCAAACAGGCATCATGGTAGCAAAAATAGAATCTCTGCCAAGATGGTGAAAACCTGATAAATAGGGGCCTCTTGTTGCTTGAAGCTATATCTCATCTTAGCACCGCTTGGCTCTTGCTTTCCTGCTTTAGTTTTCTTCCCCACTTTCCTAGTTTCCTGCTTTAGTTTGTTTCTTTCTTTAGTTCATTTCCTGCTTTAGCTTGCTAGCTCATGCACTTGCTTTCAGTTGTTTTTGAAATTTTCCTCAACTCTACATGGATTGGAACTGGTCACACTTGGGGGCACCTTCCTAGTCTAGGGGGCATTGTCCTATCGCTTTCAGAGATGCTTTCTTGCATCAGTCACCAGTGGTTCTTACTGTGTCTGCCTGTTGATGCTCAGCTTATTTTGAGATCTCTCTCCTTGAGGGTCTCTCATACATCAATCACTAGTGGTTCTCACTGTACCTACTAATGTTTCACTAGTATCTTTGAGATCTCTCTCCTCGAGGATCTCTCTTGTATCGGTCACCAGCATTTCTTGTTGCATCTACCTGCTGATACTTCATTTAGCTCTCTGATTTTCTCTTCGAGATGACTTTTCGCGCTGTATTTTTTTGCTTCAACTTCAATCCACTTGAACACAAATTTAAACTAAAACTAAAATTGAATTTTTGATTCTCTGAAGCATTCTAAGCTTTTCTCTTTTGTGTGTTGTTCTTTAGCTTTATCATTCCTCCTCGAGCAACTCTAAGACGTCTCTCTTGACTGAGAAACACAAAGACTGGGGGCATGATCTTTCCTTTGCTTTTGTTTGCTGGTTTAGTTCCAATGATCCAATAATTCTATCTAAGAGGGGTGGGCATCTATAAGAGCCTTCATCATGTATTGAATATCCATGTGTACCTCAACTCCTTTTATATGGAAACTTTGGTGAGGTTGGTTCTTCTCCTTGTCTGTTTTGAGTAACTTCTTTCTGCTACAAGTAAAATTGCTAACGCACATCCTACTAAGTGAATGTAAGGATCACTGTAAGCATCCTTTGGTGAAAGAAGGAACTCTTGTGTGTCTGGTGTGTTTGTATGCAAGCAATATTCAGGTCATTCTAGCAGCTATGCTTTGATACTTATGTTAACTTGCTAAATCAAAAGGAATAGGTGTTTAGGTCATTCTGGCTTCTTGTGCCTTAATGCTTACACCTCATTCTGACAAATTTAAGACTTATGTCATATTCATATTCTCATGATTGCAATGTTAGTGAGGATTGTATGGCATCTTGTGATCATCCCATATCTAAAAGAACTTTATGATGATAATACGATGAGTCCAACAACCAAGTCCTAGGGTTTGCATCTAGCTTAGGCTTGCATTTTCATTCTAGGCTTGCATTGAGATAGTGTTTTGGTGCTCTCTTGATTGTCTTCTTCTAGATCTATTCATCAAAGGTTCTCATCTTTTATCCCAGGTTCATCTTGGCTGCACAAGTGTCCAATCCTTGCTCTCAATCTTCAAAATATTCTTTTGGTTAGTCCCTATCATAAATTGCTATATCCTTCATGAGATGATTAGTATCGCATACATTGTATGTCCATTTCATTTCCATTTGCATCCATAAAGTCCATATACTTTTACATATTCATTTTCATGTGCATCCATTATAAGCATAAATAAAATCATACATTGCATTCATTTATCTATCATCTATCATTGCATTTCAGATTGCATATTCATATTATAAAAGAAAACATCTGCATTTCATACATAAAAAAAAACATCATGTGCATCTCATATCTAATCCATACATCTAAATCATGTAGGAAACATCTCATAAAACATGAACATTAAAGAAATATATAAACAAGTACAATGATATCAAAAAAGGTGATCTCATATATATATATATATCTCATGGTCGATCAATGTCATGTACAAAACAATGGTGCTACTCGACAAAAATGGGCTACAATATATGTATCAAAAAGAGCTAACTCTTCCCATCACCACCTAGAGGAGGTGGTGGGGGTGGTCCCTATGCTAGTGCCTATGGAGGTGGCATCGGTCTCTATGGGGGAGGCATTAGTCAATGCGGAGGTGCCTGTGGTGGTGCCTATGGAGGTGCCTGCGGTGGAGGTTCTTGTGGTGATCTGGCATACTCAAAAAATGGCAGCACCTGCTCTGAAGAATTTGGAACAACTCAGACATAGGATGCATAGTAATAGGCTACCTGAGCAGACTCATATCTAGCCTCTAGTCATGCCTTCACCGGCTCCTCTCTGAGCTCCTTGATCTCCCGATCTCTCTCAGTCATCCGTGTCTCCTAGATGATGACCCATGTATGGAAGTCATCTCTCTCTTACTACACTTGTTGAACTCTCTCTTGGCTCTTCCAGAGAGCCTCCTACACCTGTGCAATCTAAGGTGGCCCTTGTGTGGCCTAATCTAACATATCAATATCCTCTTGTACTTATGGCTCCTTGTTAGGAGGTGGCTGCTGAGAGGAATCTCCTGTCCTTTGTCTACTGGACCTCTGTTGGGTCCCACTACTCCCAACACCTGCATCTGACCCCATAGTCCTTGGGGGGATGTCTATCTACGATGTCTTGGGCCTCAATACTCTCTTACTAGGCTGCTATAATGGTACCTGCTACTAGACAAGTACCTATTGCTAGTGTCCCTATGGCTATTGTACAGGCTGCTGGTGTGCAAGTTGCTACTGCACGGGCTATCCCATCCTAGCAGGATCTATGAACCTAGGGAAGGGATGTGCTAAGAAATAATCTCTGTATGTAGGTGTCATCCTTGCATTAGTGACATCCACCATGTAATCCCATCACACTGCAGGTACTTGTGCCTCTATAGTATACCTCCCCTGGTCTAGTCTGGGTTGCCAGCCCTTCTTCGTCTCATCAATGAAGAGAGCATATGTGGCATACTCCTGTGAGTGGTCCTGTGGCCTCCCAAACTACCTCATGATGCATGTAAGCAAGAATCACTCAATGACATAAATAGTATGTCCAATTAGTAGATGCGAGATGAACATATGGGATAGCTCCTGCCGAGCATCGTCTCACAGCTCTGTAGCAATCCAAGGTCTCCAAAAAACTACCGCCATGTCATCTAGTTGTCCCCACCACTGCTCGGTCTTACCTGGCATGGGCTGGGTCATAGGACTGGCGTATCTATATATATAGGGCTCAAGAGGCTATCATGTATCATGGAAAATCAGCCTACAAACAAGGAGATGCTCCCAGGCCTAGATCTGTAAAATAAGAACTCCAGTCACCATGGTTTTGGCACTCTGATACACTACCTCGTGCATCTCATGGTACATTTGTGCAAGCATGCACTCACCCCATCCGAATCTAGTGGCTGGTCTATCCAGCATCCTCTACAGCATGCAACCCTAGCTGCACTCTAATCCATGTTGTCCCCTATCTAGAACCAAGTAACAGCTCAAGAATATGGCTAGAACAACTACTAATTTGTGAGCACCACCATATCTACTGATTAAGTCCTCCCATGAGATGGCTCAGTCCATCACTAAATCATCTCTGAATATGGCCCTCAGTGCCAATGTACCTACCCTCATTTGTATGTCATATTCGACTCAAGCACCATGGAAGGGTATCTGCAAGATCCTGTAAATGTCCTCGAGAGTGACTATAATCTCCCCCATCAGCAAGTGGAATGTGTTTGTCTCTGAATGGAAACACTCAACCAATGCACCTAGAAGACCATGATTTACTTGAATGTTGGGTATATCACGCAAGAATGACAATCCTAGCCCCTCAATTTGGGCACTCTTAGCCTTGGTCAATCTTTGAACTAATGTGGTGATAACAGGATGGTGTGACTAGAAAGTGACATCTAGGAAGTCAACCTACAAAGCAAGTGATGACATTAGATCAGTATCTCAACATGATGATTTCTCAAAGAAACAACAAAAAATAAGGCTACACATCTATCCTAGACACGACTCTGGAATGTTTTAATTGGATAATTTTATGCAAAATTGGAAGAAGACTCAAAACACTATAGCAGCATCGTACATGAGAAAACTATTCCCTCACACGTGACAAGACTTCTTCCTGCGTGAGAAGTAAAATTTCACACGGTATCATCTTTTACTTCACACGAGATTGTAGGAAAGCCCCGGGCAAGGAATTCTTGACCCATACGAGGAAACCATTTCCTCACTTGAGGGGTGACTAGGGCTGATGTGAGGAAACTATTTCCTTGCATGAAAGTTGAATAACAAGCCCTAAAACATGCTAAATCTAACCTAAATCACCTAATAAAGTGTTAAAAATTTGAAATGCAGGATGGTTTATCGACTACTCACAGGTGGGTCATACTCTGACAGTCAGTTGTGGTGTCAGGAGCACTCAAATAGATGTGTATGCACTGGAACACCCTCCATTCTCTCTCAGAGCTCTCAGAATCACTAGAAGACAATGTGAATAATGATTAGAAAATGACCCCTCTGGGCCTTATATAGCTTTTTGACCTAGATTTCAAAGTGCTCCATTTTGTGCAAAAATTGCACCCTTGGCTAAATCGACTGCTCTGAATCCATTTTCAGGATCAAAATCAAAATTTGACATCTGTAGATGGCTCAAAATCATGTTTTAAATTCTAGGACCCTTTGGGATTGGACGCTTGTGCAGTCAGCCTTCTGGCATCATTTTCTTGCCAAATTCTCACCTTTTCATCATTTTCTCAGATTCTTCATCTTTTCATCAAAGTCAACTCTAGTTAAATTTGGTCAACCATGGTCAAACTTGGTCAACAAGACCTCCCAATCACTCCAAATTGCTTCTGCAGCTTCTTGAATCTAGTTTGATCACTTCTATTCCTGTAACCTCTTTTTGTCAATCATCCTTTTTATATGTCATCTTTCGATTTCTCTCCCGAGGGGGCAGGATGATTGCATCATTTAAATCTTGTCGAACCAGTCTCATTTTAATCTAATCTAAATCAAAGTCCTCACCGCTTGGGGCATCTCTTCACTAGGGGCATCTTCGTGCCTTGCATTTTGGTCATCTGGTCATCTATCATTTAGGTATTTGAGCAATCTAACTCAAATCCTTGAGGATCAAGCTTCATTCTGGAGATGGTTCTCAAAATCTCATTAGGTATTGGAGCAATCTAACCCTAATTCCTAAAAGTCAAGCTTCATTCTGGAGATGGCTCTCAAAATCTCTTTTAGACCATTATCTGGGAAATCTAACTTGGGTCTCGAAGGGCTAAGCTTCATATTGGGGCAATCTAACCCTGATTCTAGAGAATAGTCCCAAATCTGCATTTATCATCATTTGATCAATGGGCATTGGGGCAATCAAACCCTAATTCCAGTCTCTTCTCAAGTTATCATTAGACCGTTGTCTTTGCAATCTAACTTAGACTTCAGAGAATCATGCCTCGTTCTGGAGGTGGTTCTGCAATTTGATCTATTTTGGTGTCTTGACATCCTAACCTTGACTTCTAATGGTTAAGCTCCATTTTGGGGATAATCCTGAAACCTCATCTGTCACATCAGACTATTCTTTGAATCAACATGTTTCTCGCACATCAATTCAAAGAGGGGAAAATGTAATACCCCAAAATTGGCACCTTATAAGTTCAATCAATTTTGGTGCATTTCTTTAATTTTACATCATTAAAGTCCTATTTTACTAGGCAATTTTCTCTCTCCTACCTGACTTTATTTGACTTGATGTTAATTGCAAAAACCCTAAATTACATTAATCTCACACTATAATTAATTCCAAGTATTCAACTTTATTAGCTAAATAATCCCTATGATAAATTGATTTAATTCTAAAGTCCTAAGTGCTTTAAATTAAATTAAACTCACCCCCTTTAGCTAATACACATAAAAGGAATTAATATTACTTGGTTATTTGAATGGATTATCTTATTTGGATTTAATAATTCAAAATATTTGAAGGGTCACCCATATGTGGCAAGAATTCATTCTTTAATTAAGTAATTCCTCAATATTTGTCTCAATTGGGAATGAAGAGTCAACTGTTTCATTTCAAGAAACTCTTCATTCCTTCTCTGGGCTTGTCTATATTATGAACATTCTCCTTCATTCGAAAAAAAAAGGCAATTTGAGAGCACATAAACTATAGCTAAATTAGTCTCAACTATTTCACATTTTCAAGATTTTATTGCACATTTAGATTAATTTCATTTTAGTATAATATTGCATTCTCATATCAATTAGTTTGTTTACCATGCTCATAGCTTAATTTTCAAATTTCTTTCAAGCTCTTTTAGATTAAATCTACACTCTCATATTCCTTTCAAGTTCTTAGCTTAAAATTTGCATCTTCATTTTACACTAATTGCATCTCCATTATAGTTTAATTTCTCATTTGTTTATCTTTCAAGCTTTCAAAAATCCTTCGTATTAGTTTGGTCTTTTGGTTATTGGCTCTCATTCTGAGAGTACTTCAAACACCCCAGCTAATTAGGAGGCAATAGGTTGAATCGATAGATATTTCAAATTGAGTAATTCATACTCATCTTTATAATTTCGATGATCGAGCAATGACTATGTTGTGTATATGGTTGGATTAGAGGTCCACATTTAGCTATAGATAGAAGGCTTCTTCACACTTATCATCCCACTTGAATGAGATGTCTTTATGTAATAGGTGCACAAAAGGATGACTTATGTCTGCTAGTTGAGAAATAAACCTTCTGATTGATTGGAGGTGTCCTTGTAAAGATCTTAACTAACTGATATTTGTAGGAGAAGACATCTCCATGATTTCCTTAACCTTTTCTGGATCAACTTCTATACCTTTATTTGAGACAATATACCCTATCAGTTTTCCTGATGTAACCCTAAATGCACACTTCTTTGGATTTAATCGAATCTAGTTCTTTTCCATCCAAGTGAATATCCTATCTAGCACTCTCAAATGACCATCTCTAGTTTTATACTTTGCTAGGATATCATCAACATAAGCTTCCATTATAGTATGCATCATGTCATGAAATACTGTGGTCATTGCTCTCTGATAAGTTGCACTAGCATTCTTGAGCCCAAAAGACATCACATTCCAATAGTACAATATTTGAAATCCATTCAACATAATCAATAAATTAAATGAATCCAACATCTAGGAGCTTCTTCAATTATACTTTTACCATAAGTGTAATATCAAGATGCATCTTTCTGAGTTTTTGCTTGACTGGTTTAATCCTTGGTGTAATAGATAAGTGATGCATAGTAAGATTGGGATCCAGTCCTAGCATATCTGCATAAGACCAGGCAAAGTTGACTTGTCTTTCCTTGAAAAATTGTGAAAAAGCTTCCCTTTCTGACTTCGTTAAGGATGATGCTACTTGAAGAATACATTGAGACTCCTCTATTCCAATGTTGAGAGGCAGTGTTGGTTCAATAAGTATCATAGATTGCTCTTGATACATATAATTGGGGAGAGTGTCAATCCTTCCATCTTTAGGCACCTCAGAGAGGTTTTCACCCTCAAATACATCTTTTCTTTTTACTTTTTTCAGATCTAACACTGCCACTGAGTGGTTTTCACCATTAGATCTATTTATTATTTTTACATTTTTACGACTAAAAATATTGGCACACTCTCCAAAATAAGCCATGTCATTGAGTTCTATTGGAAATCCTAACTTATGATCCCCTGGTGGTAGATGATCTTTGATTCCAAGATAGTCTATAATTGCATCATCATTATGGAAAACATCAAGTTCTGGATTATTGGGAGAATCTCAATCTATAAGCTCAGGATGAACAAAGGGTATCGGATCATTTGGGTCAATTTCAAAGGATGTAATGGTATTTATAGAGAATTTTTCAAGGTTTATGATTGTATCGGCAAGGTCTATTTCAATACTCTCATCTAAGTTGTCTATCACAAGATAATCCTCACTTTCCTCATAATCATCAAGAGTAATATTATGTAGGTTTAATCCTAGTGATACAATCCTTGAACTCTCCCCTTCATGGTAATCGTTACTATAGGCATGAACAACATCAACTCCTATTTCTTCAATATTATCGGATAATGAATCCCATTCATAATCATTAGATTCAAAATCATCATCTTGTCCTTGATTATCCCTAAGTCTATTAATGATTTATGTTTCTATCCTCTACTTTTCTTTATCCACATACTTAACATCTTTTCAAAACTCTAATTCAAGAGCCTTAGATACCTTATTGAAAGATGTGATCTTTTCTTTACCTTTAGGTTCCTTTGGTCCTTCTCCTTTATATCCTAACCTTGTTGTGTCTCTTTAATAATTTGGATTTTTTAGAATTGGTTTTATAACACCATCTCGCTGCAACCCTAGGGGTTCACTGCCTTGATATTCCATCTTTTGTAACAAAGTATACCCATTACCATATACATCAAGTGATATATATTCAAGTTTTACATCTTCATCCTTATGCTATTAAGAAAATGATTAGCATTACACTTAGCTACTTCTTTTGATATAGTTGCCCCACTTATAAATTTGTCATAAATAGTTGTAGAAGGAGCTTCTGATTGTTGTTTGATAATCATGGATTTCCCATGTGACTTAGGAGATAAGGGAAATTTTGTGATACAAAAAGTTTGACCCAAAATATATTCTCACATACTTTGTTCTTTTGTGTCTATTTTGATCCCACTAGATTTAGATGTTGATGCTATATTACTTGGATCAATGGGTTTTGTTACAGAAGATCTAGCACGATTATAAGGTACAAAAGATTCAGGTGTTGTCTTTACATTGTTGCAATATTGAAAAGGATTTGGATCTCCCTTGATAGTTATTTCTTGACCATTGTGGGGAAATTTCAAACACTAATGATAATTCAAGGGCACTGCTTGCATAGAATGAATCCAAGGTCTTCCTAAAAGAATATTATATGTGAGTTCCATATCAATAACTTGACAAAGAACATCTTTGACTACATGACCTACTCTGATATGAAGAACCACAGATCCCTTGGTTGACCTCTCCTCCTCATCATAAGTTTTGATTGTGATTTTCTGCTTTCGATCTATAGTGTTTTCAGAAAATCCCAATGCAAGGACTAGTTTCAAAGTGCGTATATTCAAGCCATCTCCTCCATCTATTAGTACTCTTTTGATCTTATGATTTTGTACAAGGACTTATATATGGAGTGGAGCATTATGTGGTTGATTAATGGCTAGATCATCATGCTTAGTAAAAGATAGTTAATGTGGAGTTGTCAAATGTCCCACCATAGCTTAGAATTGGGCTTGATCTAGATTTGTATGGACATGAGTTTCTAGGAGAGCTTTCTCAAGAATTTCCTTATGGGATGGTGACAGACGCAAAATCTCTAGTATAGACATTTGGGCTGGTGTTTTCTTCAATTGATCCAAAAGATTGTATTGATTGAAAATATTTGGTGAAGACTTTGGAACATAAACAGACTTATTTTGTGAGGTGGTAGGTTTGGATGAGACACCTTGGAGAGTAACCTTGGATTGGGCTCGAGTAGTGACATTAACTAGTTGACTCTCATACTTTTCTTTGATAGTGATCACATTGGCATAACACTAAGAAGGATGACATTCAGAAATGTGGTTAACATACTTATAGGACATGGTATTTTAGTTTGCCTGATTATCACCCTTAGCATTGGAGGAATTCCCTTTCTCATGTTTGGGAAGTGGATCTTTGAAATTCATATGTGACTCATTTGAGGTATGTCCATCAATAATTATTTCACCTCTTTCTATAAAGTCTTGTATCACATGTTTAATTCTTTGACAATCATTGGTTTTGTGACCTTTCCCTCTATGGAATTCGCAATAATCATTATCATTCCACCAAGAAGGTTTCACCCTAGGTTCAAAATATCTAATTTTAGGAAGTACAATGAGTTTCTTTGTGATCAACTTCCTTAATGAAAATTCAAGGGATTTAGTACCTAAAGGAGTAAAAGTTCTTCTGCATGGCATAAAAGGTAGTCTTGAACTGGATGATTTATTGTTGGTATTATGTGTTGTTGGTATTGAGTGATTTTTTTGAGTAGGTTAAGTAGCATTGGATTTTGTTGTGAGATTTAGAAGAGGTTATGTTGGTTTAACATGTCGGTTATCAACAATCTCATCATTGACAATGTTTTTGTTTTTGATCCATAATTTTGCTTTGTCATTGTTGTTGTTATTGGGATTAGAACTTGAGGATCCAACATTATCCTTAGTGTAGAGCTTGATCTCACCTTTTCTAACCATAGCTTCCTCAATTTTGACTCCATTCTCAATGAGTTTGTTAAAATTTGGAGGACATTGCAATTGCAACCTATAACTCATCTCTTGTGTAAGGTTATGCACAATTATATCCATCTTTTCTTGTTCAAGAATTATTTGTGGATATTTGGCAAATAATTGACGCCATCTTTGCAAAAAATTAAGGAAAGGTTCTCCATTATTTTGTTGTGCATTGCAAAGATCAAGCATAGTGACCTCATGTTTGATGTTATATGAATAATGAGTCACAAATTTGTCAATAAGTTCATTGAAATATTTGATGCTTGCGGGTAATTTGGAGAACCATTATATGGCTTGTCCTCCTAAACTATGTGGAAATAGTTGCATAAGATAAGTGTCATTGTGAGCGACTTCAATACAAGAAGCACAAAACTCAAGAATGTGGTCTTGTAGATCTGAATTCCCTTTGTATTTGTCAAATTTAGGTACCTCAAAATGAGGAGGGAATGGAATCATTGCCAAATGTTTATCAAAAGGATAAGGACATATATCATCTAAGGAATATTTCTTTGTTGATGATCCAGTTTGAATGTCTCAAATTTGTTGTTGAAGCATCTGGATTTGTTGTAAAATAGGGTCCAAAGATAATGTATAACCTTGAGTATTATGGGAAGCACTATGGTGTTTGTCTTCCATATGTCCATGAACATGTGTCTCTTGAGAACCACTAGGGATTTCTTGATTATTAGTCATAGGTGGTTCATTAAGATTAGAGACATTAAAATTATTTGGTAGTTTTTCTCCTTGTTGAACAAGCATGAGGAAGTATCTTTCTTTATCTAACTCTAAGAGTCTTTCCATGACCTTTTGGAACCTAGGGTCTTCCATAGACTCTCTCAATTCATCATCTATTGGTTCTTCCTCGAGGGTATTCTTAGCAAAAAATCTGGACCAAGGGTTCTCATCACTACTACCTCCTGCCATTTTGTCTACAGATTCTGGATTTACTAGTTGTTTAAGTTTCTGAGATTGATTTTGAACCATAAAAAGGTGAAAGATGATTATGGGATGAAGGTTTTGATGAATCAAATGGATATGTTTTGGTAAGATAGATGTAGAAAGGAACCCAAAATTGTTGATATAAGTATAAAAACTTGATAATCTAAGTCTATAGGAGGTATAGATCTCACTATGATATGAAAGATAATCAAGAGATGAAACCTAAGCAATTTCTTGGTTAAGGATGATAAATCCTGATAGTCAACTCACAAAGATCAAATCTAATATCCAAGGTAGTATTTCAACACTAATTGGTGATTTTGAGGATTGTAGGTGAATGAAATGGTGATGGATTTTGAGAAAAATGGGCAAATAAGATATCAGAATGTTGTGTAAATCAAATGTTTTTCCAGAATGATATAGAAGACAAAAATGGGTTTTTGAAAAAGCAAGTGTGAAAATCCTAAAGTTTGCACAAAGGCTCTCAGTGATGGATGCATAGAAACAAATGCGTAGGAAAATTTTATGTATGTGTAATAGGATGTAATGTTTGCACAATGACAGTGACAAGTGCACAGTTTCGTTGATCAAATGCACATCAAAAAGTTATGGATGCGCAGCTTTGGTTTTTTTGACAGTTTTCGGGAAATTTTTGGTTTTCTGACTAACTGTTGTTGATGATTTTTGGCAAAAAGAAAATGCATAGACACACACACATAAAATAGATATGATTGAAATCTAATTTAATCTAATATGAATGCACAGACATGCTTACAATTCCTAAGGTTGGCAAGGATAATATTTGTTGAATCCCCACTTGGATAAAATCCAACCATGCATATCTAAAGCGAATAGCCTAGGAACTTGGAGGCACATGCTCCTCCTTATAGTGCACTCACTTATTTGGCACACCAAGTTCTGAATTTAATGGGTCATTACTTCCCAAAGAATCTCTATCTCTACTATGGACCGTGAGTAATGTGGGGTGTCTTCACGGGCTTGGGTGACCCCTTGAGCCAGCAAATGGAAGGTTTTTGGAAACTAAACAAAAGCTTTTAGTAAGGATATTCATTCAGGTGGTTATGATCAAGCCATATTCCCAATTAAGGGGACTCTCCCAATCCTTCCAAAGAAAGATTTTCACCTTAGCAATGTAGGGACTTTAGCGTACCATGCGAGTACTAGAGGAGATTTTGGTTGCCATAATGAATTCACACCTGTCCACTATGAGACTAGTCACAATGGCATTTTTTATATACCAATTTGGAAGGTCTTGGCTTTAGCCTATTATCGGTTGGGTTGTTCCTTGAGGTGAGTACCTCTTTTTCCACCAAAGACCGCCCTCTAAAAATTATAACAATTTATCTTACACCCAAGATCCATGAATGGCGAGGGGAGAGGATATGTTGTTATAATTTTGGGATTACAAATAATGTTATAAAAGCAAAACACATTAAACAGATATTTCTAGGCTAAAGAAGACACATGAAATTGAAAAGCATGTAGTATTTTTAAAACCCAAACAAAGTTATGGTCTCTTTTAAAAATCCCCTTTTTTGGTCTTCAAAAGGAACCTGCAAAGAAACTAATTAGTAATTTGATGGGGTCTTCAAAAATGTCTGCAAAAACAGCCTAAAAAGTCTATAATAATGAACAAAAATTATTAAGATGGTTAGCTAAAAACAAAAATGATCAAAAAATGATATTTAGCCACTAAAACAATAGTTGCACAGAAATAGAGAATGAATACGCAAGAACAATAAGTAAATGTGCCGAAACTATGAATGTGTTGAATCAGTGAATGGATGCGCAGTGCAATAGAACTAATGTGTAGCAGTAACAAAAGCGTTGTAGGAAAATATGTATGCGCAAGTATATATGATAGATGCACTGAATGAATGAAAAAGATAGAAATGGTAAATGACTGGTGGTGAGAAGAACAAATGCACAGGCATAGTCAATGTATACATTTGAATCATGGATGAATGTGTAGGAAAAACCTGTAGATGTTGCACATGGAAAACTGAAAAATAGAATGTTAAAATTTCATGGGTAGGCCCCATAGTGGGCACCAAAAATGTATGCAATTCAGAATTCTAACTATTATAAATGAAATATTTACTAATTAAAGCTATCTAAAGCAAACACAATGAAGATTACAAGGATTTAAATGAATTCAAAAACAAATGTTTTTACCTCAACTTATCCATGTAGCTTGTCTCCATTGTCCTCCTAGCCTTGATTACTTGGATGTGTTGAGCTCTCATATTTCCAAATGATTTCTCCTTTTCCCTAGATGCTCTCAAAGTGTGGAGATTTAATGATTTATGTGCAAATCTAGCCTAAAACCTTGATTATGCAACTATGATGGATGAGAAACTATGCAAATGGCTCACAAAGATATTTGATTGCTTGAATGCTTTGGATGTTTGGATGCTTGAATGCTTGTATGCTTGATAATCACTAATGATATTAGGCTCTCAAAGGAAGAGGAAGGCTCCTTTTATAGATTTTTGGAGGACTCAGGCCTAGGTGGCAAGATCCTAGGGTGGAGATTGAAAGGTGGAAGATCCTAGGGTTGAAATTGACTTGGTTGAAGGGGTTTAGAGAAAATGGGATGTATTTGGAATGTGGGAGGAAGAATAGGGAGGGTTTTCCTCCTAAATTAACAAGGAAGAGAAGAAGGTGGAAGGGAAAGACACATGTCAAGTGTCTCACAAAGACCATTGAGAAGAAGGGGGAAATACCTTTTCTCCACAAGGACTCTTGGTACAAGTATCCCATGAGTCATCTTTGGCTCCTTGAGGTGTTTGAGAAGGTCCTTAGGAATAGGGAATGTGTTTTGAACTATTGTAGGGGAAGACATGTGGTCATGAGACCAAGTCTTATAAGGCCACATAACCCTTAAAATAGGACGTGTTTGTGTGGATAAATGACTTTTTAATAATTAATAAATATTAATTATTTTAGCCAAGGTGATGTGTGAGGTGACTAGGTCTTATCGGGTGGACTAGGGGACTTAGTCATATTTAGTGATTATATAATTGATTAATTAATTAAATCACTTTAATAAGACTAATTTAGAGGACTTAGGATAAGAAGAATAGCATATAGTGAATATATTAAATAAATTGAATAATTTATTTAATAATAAAGGAAATAAGTATTAAATAAATAATAAATAGTTAATCAATTCATCAAGTCAATATTTATTAAATAATAAATATTTAATTAATTTATCAAGTCATTTTTAAGTGTATACAAAAAGAAACCCAGTAGTGCAACTTTCAACTGACCATCACTGCAAGTTTTGGCATCAAGCAAGACTGGTGTGCCAAATTCAAACAAATTAGAATCTCCCAAAATGGAGAGAGGTTATTGTAGGCCTCAAAAACATGGTCTTGTAGTATCTCACAATTCACTGATACCTATCATGGGGTCTGAGATACGAGCCTTGAAAGATCGCTGCCCAATTGTGCTTAGTGCACCTTGGAGACACTTTAGTCTGGCATGGTCACGAACGTTCTAGTGACTCAGTGGTCAAAATAGGGTTGTCACTAGTGTTTACCCACCCAAACAGAGCTAATGGCATAGACCATTTGATGCTAGGACAAATGGTTTGGAAGAAACCCAGTGGTGCAACTTTCAACTAACCCTCACTGCAAGTTTTGGCATCAAGTGAGACTAGCGTGCCAAATTCAAACAAATTTGAATATCCCAAAATAGAGAGAAGTTATTTTAGGCCTCAAAAAAATTGCCATGTAGCATCTCACGGTTTTTTGATACCTCTCACGAGGTCCAAGATACGAGCCTCGAAAGATCACTTCCCAATCATGCTTAGTGCACCTTGGGGACACTTTGGTCTGGCATGTTCGTGAACATTCTAGTGACTCAGTGGTCAAAATGGGGTTGTCACTAGCATTTTCCTACCCAAAAAACCCTAATGGCGTAGTCCATTTGGTGCCAGGATGAACAGTTTGGAAGAAACCCAGTGGTGCAACTTTCAAATGACCCTCACTGCAAGTTTTGGCATCAAGCGAGATTGGCATGCCAAATTCAAAAAAAATTGAATCTCCCAGAATGGAGAGAGGTTATTGTAGCCCTCAAAAACATGGTCCTTTGGCATCTCATGGTTCATTAATACCTCTCATGAGGTCCAAGATATGAGCATTGAAAGATCACTGCCTAATCGTGCTTCGTGCACCTTGGGAACACTTTGGTTCGGCATGGTCATGAACGTTCTAGTGACTCAGTGGTCAAAATGGGGTTGTCACTAACATTTACCTACCCAACCAGATCTAATGGCATAGATCATTTGGTGCCAAGATGAATGGTTTGGAAGAAACCCAGTGGTGCAACTTTCAACTGACCCTCACTGCAAGTTTTGACATCAAACGAGATTGGCATGCCAAATTTTAAAAAAAATTGAATCTCCCAGAATGGAGAGAAGTTATTGTAGGTCCTAGAAATGTGGTCTTATATCATATCACATTTTACTGATACCTCTCACGGGGTCTAAGATACGAGCTTTGAAAGATTGTTGCCCAATAGTGCTTAGTGCACCTTGGGGACACTTTGCTCTAGCATGTTCATGAACGTTCTAGTAACTCAGTGGTCAAAATTGGGTTGTCACTAGCATTTACCCACCCAACCGAAGCTAATGGTGCAAACCATTTGATGCTAGGACAAACGGTTTGGAAGAAATCTAGTGGTGCAACTTTCAACTGTCCCTCACTGCAAGTTTTGGCATCAAGCGAGATTGGCATGCCAAATTTAAAAAAATTTGAATCTCCTAGAACAAAGAGAGGTTATTGTAGACCTTAGAAGCACGGTCTTGTAGCATCTCATGGTTTTCAAATACCTCTCATAGGGTCTGAGATACAAGCCTCAAAAGATTATTGCCCAATCGAGGAATCAGAAAATGCACGCCCTTCTTCACCAAACTATATGGATGGGCAACTTGAAATACATCTATAATTAGAGCTTCTTCCTTCGCCTAGGGCCATTGCAAACTACCAAAAGTTTTCCAACAAAAAATCTTATTTCAAAGGTCGCCCATGTTTTTTTTTAAATGGCTAGTTGGTTGCTTTTTCTTCTTTCAATGGTCGTCCATGATTTTTCTACAATTTTCTAACATTTAGTACATAGTTATTACAATTTAATACCTCCTACTCTACCACTCATGGAAATGGTTGTTACGTTGTAATCTAATGGCATTGATATCTATTTTGGAAAGATGTAAAAGAATCAAAATTCCTAGTCTGCTAGATGAATTGTTGGACACGGCATAGGGAATGAATGAAAATAGGGAGGACAGCTTGTTTAGTGTAATGTACATGTATCCTAGTTCAGCGGAGTGGGTTCTATTATATATTTAATAATGACAAGGAAATTCTGACAACAAAAATTTAAGCAACTTTATAAGGGGTTATAAGTGGATTGTGAAAACATCATTTCAACATGAAACTTGAATATAATGTTTAATCCCAACAAAAAAAATTATATATGATCTGATCCAAAGGTTAACATTTCAACCAAATGCATTCATGTTTTCCATTGAATTGATACACTCATGTTAAAGCTTACAACTCACACAAAATGAAGATGTTCATATTACAGAACACAACAAAATATATTAGACCATCAGATATCCTTCAATAAAATATAATTGAAAAACTATTTTATGTCATGTTAACTTGGTAAACCTTTCCACTTAGATACTCCTCTTGATTCTGGGACTGCATTTCCTTTGACCAAAATGGTTTGTTTTATTTGAAAGTAAGGGCATGATTCAGTAGTGCAGAGGATTCATAATGTTCAGAGTTCTAGCTAGAATGGCCTACCACAAAAATTAATAATTATTTGTCTGTTTTAGCTACCTAAATTGTTAGAAGGGCATCTTGTATTAGCATTTGTATTTATAAAATGACAAGCAATAAGATTTTTCACACACCATGTTCTTTTAAATATCTTAACCTTAAAACATGACTTTGATATATACTTGAACACTAGAAAATCTCCCATCTCCACCCCATGATGATTCAAAAACTTTTCCTAACCCTCCTAAAATTCTAGTTTATTCAAGGAACACCATAACTATATATCATACTCTTTCCCACCTTGGCCTTACAACTGCAATCTCATGAAATTCTCTGCAAAAAAACATGGTTCTCGGACTGAGGGTCCTGGAGAAAAATGTGGTTCTCAGACTGATGGTCCTGCAGAAAAACTGGTTCTCGGACTAAGGGTCCTACAGAAAAATGTCATTCTCAGACTAAGTGATGCTAATAAAATCAACCAGATATCTGATACTATTGAATATCTTAAATATCATGCTCAAATTTCTCTCTCTCTCTCTCTCTCTCTCTCTCTCTCTCTCTCTCTCTCTCTCTCTCTCTCTCTCTCTCTCTCTCTCTCTCTCTCTCTCTCTCTCTCTCTCTTTGGTGCAAGGGCACCAAGGTCAAGCACAAGACCTTAGGAGTACACCAAGGTCACTAGAAGGCCTTAGATGGATTTTAAAGAAAACATTACCTTGAGAGGTCATTTGATATTTTAATAGACCTTAAAGGTCATTTAATAATGTTTTTTAATGATTTTAAATCCTTTGTGAAGGACCATGAATTGTAAGCCATTAAAGGGCATTGGTAAGGGATAAGGGTACCTAGGGGTCACTAGGGGTTATTATGTTGATCCTAGATTATATAAATTATCTAATGACCTATAAAGGTCCAAATGGATGTAAGATGGCCAAAAGATCCTCAAACTTGATGTAAAAGCACTCAAGGTGCCAAATGAGTAATTTGCCTCAATATGGAAAAATAAGGCCTAAAGGCTTGAATGAGGGTTTAGGAAAGGTTTAAGGCTTTAGAGTTCTTAAAAATCCTTTGGGAAGGTTAATGCAATGTAAAGTGGTAGAGAGTTGTCAAGTTGACAACTATGTTGTCAACTAGACAACAAATCTAAACCAATAACTAATAAGTCACAGTCATTCAAACTGACTGTAATCGGTTCCAAGCAGTTGGATGGCTTAGAAGGTTTTTAGCATGTGTTTAAGAGATATAGGTGTAAGGGAAGATTGGGGGTTGATTTTAGAATGAAGAAACACTGTAACATACATTTGAAATCAATGAAAATGTAAATTATTTGCAATTTTCATGTCCCTACCTGTGAGGGTACAATCAATACATTTGTTGTTCAAACTTCTCTTTTATGGATAGTATAGATATAAATGAACATAATCAATGTGGTTATTCATTTGGATGTTCATTTTAATGGTCTTTGTGAGATTTAAAGGTGTTTAAACCCATTTTTGTAAGGACTGTCCCTGGACAGTGAATGTATAACAGTCATTTTGATTGGAAGCCTCAATGAATATGTGTGATCCTCCACTTCTAGAGTTGCAATGGAATGTGGAAGGACTTATTATCATGTATTATGTATTTTCAAATGTTTTTTGATGCGGGATATGCAAGGAATGTGAAGTTTAATTCGTTGATTGCCTGGAAAGTGCCCAAGGAGGGTCACTTGTGTTGGGACCAGTCATGGTCTAAGAGATTAGTCCATTGGAGGGCCATCTTTTATGTATTGTATGGTCATATTATGTTGGTTTAATGGCTTTTAAACCCTTATTTTGATTGGGAAGTGTGTGGAGGTGTTAGATTGGAGAAGTCCCAAGTGTGAAGGCCTTAAATAGAGGGTTTTGTAGTTAGGTGTTTAAAACTTGTTGTCTATTCTTGAAAAGCGGAAACTACTTGGTTTAGGATCATAATAAAACTCTGATTTTGGTTGTGGGAGTTTGGGGGTGTGTCCAAATACCACTTGCTTTGTAAATGGAGGCCTAAAAGAGGGCTAAAAGATAGTACACCAGAAATTGTTTGGCTAGATGGTCCAAAGAAGTCATATCTAGACTTTGGATAAGTAATGTAACTTCCAAAAGGGTACTTAGATATGTATTTTTTTCCCTAGTGTTTTGGGGAAGTTTTGTGTAAAACTCAATAAACTGGTCTGGCAAGGCTACTAGGAGGATGAACCTAGTTTGGTGAATAGTTTGGGTTTTGTGAGTTGAGAAGTTACTTGGGTGATCCAAATGATTGGAAGAGGTACATTGAAGATGTTTTCAATTATGTAGAGTGGGTGGCTGCATCACAAATTGTTTGTGCACTCTTATTGGTCATAGTGTGTATTGGATCAAAAGGAATGATCCTTGGGAAGCCTAGTTGGTATGTGTGAAAAGAATTTATAAAGTATCTTATCATTTCCAGAATGAAGACCACCATACCACCTCTACATATCTCTCTCTCTCTCTCTCTCTCTCTCTCTCTCTCTCTCTCTCTCTCTCTCTCTCTCTCTCTCCTATTTAGGCAACTTGGTAAGTGGTGAGGCCTTCGGTGCCTTCCTGAACCCAAAGTGGTTCTAGAAGATTTATCTACACCTTTAGAATATCCTACAACAAACACAAATCTACTATCCTCACTAGAGGATTCTATACCTTTTACTAGCTTTTACTCCCCTGGGCTCAGCTGATACTCGGTTCCCTCTTTAACCAAGTCAGCTCGGTTGATACTCAGTACCTTTGCTAACTGAGTGGGCCCAGTTGATTCACCGAGTTGTTTTATAATGCTTAGTACTTTCTACTGAGTAGTGTCTCCTACTATCTTTGACTTAGTAGTAAGAACCTTTATATTGGGAAGGGGATGAAAAGGTTCCATGCTCACTATATACCTCTAAATGGAAATTATTCCCACACCTTTTATGTTTAGAATAATAATCTCTGGGTTTTAGGCCTTCTAAGCGAGGTTCTAGGGACTTAGTTCCAGATTCTTACAAAGAACCTAAAAAAAACATTATGTATTTGAACACCCTTTGTTGATTTATACCAAACTTCCAAATCACAAGATCCCAACCAGTTTAGGCAATACCTAACTCTTCCTGATCTACTAGTCCTAATGGGGCTAATTGGCTCGGTTACTTAAGGAAAAGTTCACTAGTCGATTGTCCAAGGAAAACCCTCAGATGGAATGATGTTAAGAATCCCAATGAGACAAAAATATGTCATCAAATTTCTTTTATCCATCCCTGAAGTGCTACTGTCAATTCACTCTTCCATATTCTAGACCAAGCACATATAGATGCTTGGTCTAGAGCCTACAAGCAAAATTCTCAAAACAATCCCCTTTCTTCTACATCTTTGAGGATCTAAAATAAATTGACCCTAATTGCATTTCCCTACTTCATATGGGAATCCCATGAAGCAAAAGCAAGTTAGGGCATTATTTGTTAGAACTCTGGTTCAGGAGGGTAACCTCAAAACCCGGTAAACAAATTCTTTTATCTCTCAACTCCAATCTCAAAACTGATTCAATCCAGATGCATTGGAGTCCTAATTCATGTTAGATGCTAGACCAATCAATATTATTCTTCACACTTTAGTACTAATCCATACACATTCTATTGCAGTCCAAAATGTAGAGAAAAATAAGGGATTTTATTGATTGAATGCAAAATTACATAAGTTTCACATCAGTCTCTCTGTGTGTCTCAAAAAATTTATCTTCCACCCACCTAGAAGGGCTATTTAAAGACCTTCCCAAATTAATCCAACCATTTTTTAATCAGTTGTGACCATTGGGAATTTTTTACAAGTTGGTAGCAACTTTTTGAAGAAGTTGTCGAGCAACATTTCTCGCATTTTGCAACTTTTTGCAAAATGTTACATTCTTGCTCCAAATGAGCCTATAAGGCCCAAGCCTTGGATCCTAAGGATCCAAAACATTATTAAATCATTAAAATAACCTAAAAGACACCTATGAAAATCTAGACACCTAAATGTTCCTTTGGACCATAGTCAAAAACCCATGGTTTATAACCACACCAAGGGTGACTAGGTCTTACAAGTAGGCTATTAACTAAATCTATGATGTTGGCTCATGATGGAGGTCTAACATTGAAGGATGTAGGGAGGTGCCCCTATACCATACTCCCTTGTTTTGAAAACTCAAGTTCCACTTGACTGCAATTGTTGAAGAGATGTTCCATGTTTCTTTATACATTCTTCATTCATCCACGTGGCATCAATGTCAAGTAACCCCTTCCATTTAACCAAGTAGTCTTTGTAGCTCTACTTCATGGTTTTCTTGACAACTTTAGAGTCAAGAATCTTTTCCAACTATAATGGTTAGCTTGGTGGTAAGTCCTTTATCCATTCTTCCTGTGTATCTTTAGTATCCTACAAAGTGTTATGAGATTCTGCATCACCCTTAAAAGGAGTGAGATCACAAATGTTAAAGATAGGAGAAATAGAAATAGTAGGGGGTAAAGAAATTTCATAAGCATTATCCCCAAATTTATGAAGGATTTGACAGGGACCAATCTTTCTCATCTACAATTTGGTGTGTCCCCTAGGTAGTCTTGCCTTGTTCAAATATGCCCACACTTGATCTCCTTCTTTGAAAGTAACATGTCTTTTCTTCTTATCTGTCTGTTCTTTGTTCTTTGTAGTAGTCTGTTGTAATGTATCTCGGACTTGATCATGAATCTGTTTAATCAATGTAGACAATTCTTCTCCTTGTCCACTGACCTTGAAGTCAATCAGTAACTCTCTTAACTCCATGACTCCTCTTAGATGTATTCCATAGTTCACTTGTAACAGTGTTTTCCCTATTGACCTGTTTACTGAATCATTGAAAGAAAATTCTGCTTGAGGAAGGATAGCATCAAAAGTCTATCCATATTATTTTTTTAGACACCTTAGAAGGTTTCCTAATGACCTGTTAACAACTTCAATTTGCCCATCTATTTCTAGATGATATGCAGAACTGAATGACAAGTTTGTCCCCAACTTTTTCTGAAGGGTTCTCCAAAAATTCCCTTGGAATTTCACATCTATGTCTGAGATAATGGATGTTCACAATCCATGAATCCTAACCACTTCTTTAAAAAACAAGTTAGCAATATTCAAAGCATCATTAGAAACTTTACAAGAAACAAAGTGTGTCATTTTGCTAAATGTGTCAACTATAACAAAGATGATATCAAATCCTTGTTTAGTTCTTGGAAGTCCTAAGATAAAATCCATACTCATACTATCCCATGGCTTTGTTGGAATTGGGAGTGGTTGATAGAGACTGATCACTTCCTATAAAGGCTTAGAAACTAGGTATAATTTTGAACTCATGGATTGGACATCCAACCGAGTAGCTTATCCTCCTTATGGAAATTCATTTAGTAAGTCAAACTAGGGATGTATCACTCAAAATGGGCCAGCAAAGTATATGCACCAAGTATCATTTATCCATATACTATCATTGTTGCAGGAAGTAAATGCTAAAGGAAACCTACACTACAATTGCAGGAAATGAATACTAAACTAATGCTTAAGCTGAAGTTTGCAGAAAAGTAAGTGCTGGAATAAAAGCTACAAGAATATGACTATTAATAAGATATGAAAATTCTTACAAACTATGCCATAACACTTCTATTGTTCTATGACTTTGGCAGTAGGAGGCATTGGCTGGTATGTAGATTTGGCTACAGGAGCAGTTCAATGTTGAGTACTTAATCAACAGAAATGCAGTAAATGCTTGTAACTACTATGATTCTATTTTGTTGTGGATTTCTCACCAAGTGGGCCCCCTTGGATGAGTATCCTAAATCACAATTGTACTCAACTGAATATCAACACTTCATTTTATTGATTGAATATCAAAGTATAGAATTCTCATAACACTCTGAAACTAGCTGAAAACTATTTCTATATATTCAACAATGCCCTCTATGTCTGTTGTTGTGCTCATGCAGTAGCAGGGCTTTATTTAAAGGAAAAGCTTCTAACTAACTTTTAACCACACCGTAGAAACAGGTGGATATTTATTACAATATTAATAATTAGAAAGAAGGGAAGCTTTAAAGACTAAATAGATTGATCCCGAAGCGGAGGAGAGAATTGTCGTGACAGTGAATCCAACTTCCATCCATGCCTAGATCTTCTTAGAGAAATTAGCACGCCGCCTAACTCATCAAAGAGACTACCACCTTGCTCCTTCAATAGGCACTACATTGAATGTTCTTCCATTTAAGGCTATAGGAAGATCGGGTGGAACTCTTTATGGTTGAATGCTCCAGACCTGGTCAAAAACAACATTCGCTATTCCAACATACTATGCCTTGAAGGGTTAGGATAAGATATTTATGATAGTAATTACCAGAATACGAATAATCAATCACATTCAAACATCTACCCTTACTTATTCAAAACACAACATTAACTTTCAAATCAAGAAATATAGCATTTTATCCGAGCTTAGTATATTAAGTATGTTTAAACCATATTAAATGTCTGTTGGCAGCATGCCAAATAGTAGCAGAAAATCATAAGAGTTCTTTGGTAAATGTATCAAAATGCAGCAAAAAGGTATAGCAAATACTATCCTAAGGCATTCTATAGTATGACATTAATATGCCTTATCATTTCTACCCCCTGTGAAGACTAGTGCCTATCCTCAAGCACTGAAGAGTTTTTAATCCTTGCTAGCACTTTGAAGTCACCTTCCTGTACTTCTCCAGTCATCTAGCTTTTCACCCTCTAGTAGAATCCATTCATCCTTTCTACTCTAACTTGTCAACTCGGCTCTGAATCTTCATCCAGTTCTTCCTCTATACAACTATAAAGTGGCCACAAGAGCACAGGTGATTGGAATGTGAGTGGCATCTAGCATTTTGGTCTTGGTTGTCGGCCCAATTCTATGTACCAATGGACTCTTTGCATGGCAGCCCTAAAATTCATGATGTTGTGGGGCTCTACCTTTTTCACTGATATAGATAACCTGGCCCACCTCTGTTGTATCCCATCTGCTTCCCTATTCCCATCATCTAGAGATAGTCTCTCAACTTCTGCATGAACCTATTTCTATTTTGCCAAAATTCTTCTTCTATGAGTGGAATCATTAAAACCATAGACTATGTGTAGCCAATCACAATAAAGGCATCTGGGGTTTTTACTTTTAGGGCATAATGGAAGTGAGATGTTATGCTCAGATGCCCTATATCTAGTTAATTGCTCCCCATAGTAAATTTCATTTTTAATTTAGGAGAGTAGTGCAGACAAATGTATATCACCCAGAAATAGCAAGGGATTCCATTCTGTGTTAGAGGGAACGACATAGTGGTGTAGGTATAACTCACAGAGAAGGTTTTTAATAAAATTAGGTGACTCCTCATAGGCAGCCATAAAATAATTAGGGGTTTCTATGTCAGGATTAAAATCTTTAACAATTCTCATAAACTGAAACAGTAAAAACTGTTCTCTTAAGCACAAAGCATACACCCGCGGGAGTGGTCGACGCTCTATGACCTTTGGAAAAAATTTGACAATTGAATCCAATTTCTCCTATAGGAATGTAATTTCCTATTTCTGTTGATCTATTTCCTTTTTCAATTTGTCCCTTTCTATGGCCCACATTGCCCTTTCATATTGAATTTGTTGAAAATAATCCAAGGACAAGGACTGTATGGTTACCTAATTTTGACCTCTCTATGGACCTGTGTGCCCTGGTTCTATTTCTTGTCCCCTTTTGTGAACTGATGTGAAAGCTACAGAGATGTCACCTATTTGTGCTTTGCCTGGATGAGTGGAGGAAACTTCAGAATCGTCCTTATTCCTATGGTACTGCAGCTGTAGGGTCCATCATAACATCTTCTTCCATGGCTGGATTTTCTTGCTGAGGGTTCAAATTCATGAGTTCCTCACTTGGAAATTCCTTATTTGAACCAGCCATTTTAGGTGAGTTATTTTTCTTTTTCTTTGAATTTAATCGGACAATACGTCATACTGGGTGCTCTTCTGATGTTGCGGAATGAATCTGTAGCATAGATTTTACCGAGGTGGACATAGCTATAGGATGAATAGTGCTCCCACCTACCTCATAGCCAGGCATTTTCTCTTTCCCCTTTTCATCTTTCCCAGCTCCCTTTGTACTATGGATTTCTTCAGAACCCCCAATGTTTTCTTCCCTAAAATTGGGGTTTGGAGCATCTTTTGCTATATCTTCTTGATGTGAAGGAGGGTTTTCTTGAACTCTTTTGGGACTATCCGTAGCAGTAAGATTTTATTGTGCTTCATGAGGCTTAGGATATGGTCCTACAAGTGCTGGATATGCCCTATTAAGTTGAACATGAGGAGCAGTGAGAAATTCATCCCAACTCATGGGAGAATTGTCACAGAGGGCCTTTTCTACTAGAAATTTGATCGACCCATGATAGGTAACAGCATTCTTCTTGCCCTTCCTTACTTCCTAAGAACTCAAATTTAGCAGGGAATATAACACATTGGGTAGATTGACTAAATGTCCATGCTGCAAATGACTCAACAATTTAAAATGTACGGCATGCATAAATGAAAACCTTCCTTCCAAAGTGATATATCTAATAATATGAACAAAAAATTGCAGAAAATCTCCTAGAAGAGAAAGCCTTTTGGTACCTTGTTTACTACTTTCAAGTGCATTATCTGTTGGTAGGGAGAACTCAGCTCTGGCCGCTCGAGCATCATGACTATGTGGAAAATTCTCTCCAGTAGCAGGAAGTCCAGAGACTTATGTTATTTGCACTTCAGAAGCTTCAATTCTCAACCCCTTCACATATGCAACGCCATTGCTGAATGTCTGCAAGAATTTGACTACCATAGCCACATCATAGCCATTTAACTTGATGAAGTAACTAAGCCATCCCACACAATTAAACTCATGAACACTAACTTGATCCTGCAATAGTGACGTGTGATTTGCTGACTCCAACCAGATAGGTTGTCCACCCATATTTTTTAAAAATCTCTGCAACCCTCTGTTCTTAACTTCAATCCGTTCATAATTCCCAGCTCCCAAAAATCCTTACTCAAGACTTAATTTGGAAATGTTTACTATTTGTGGTAAGGGTGAAAAATGAAAGACATAAAAACTATGAATATTGAAATGAGCTTTAGTTTCCAAGGTTTTATAAAAGAGACCAAAAAACAAGGTTGGTGGATTAATGATCAGGCTTATGGCTTACGGGCTATTAATGACAATTAATTCAAAATCATGGGAAAAAAAATTTTAATCACATGCCAATGTATTGCCCCCTATGAAAATGATGCAAGTGTCCTCACTGGTGTGGTTTAAAAGTACAACCTTGCTTATATATAAATGCTAGATTAAATGAAACATAAAAGATAATGATGGCAAAATAAGTACAGAGTATTTGAAAGAATAGATAATTACACGTACCTGATGTAAGTGTATCATAAATACCAAAATCCAAAAATATTGGCTGACATGTATCATACAATGAGAAGTACGGGGTGAAAAAGACATGATATGATGGATGAATGTGAAGTAATGAGAAAGGTGATGAGATGGATCGTTTATTATGGAAAAGAATATTTTCCCAAGGAACAAAAACTTTATTATGACTGCACGTATGCAGATTTAAAGTGATGATTTGATGGCTCATGCGGCGATAGGAGAATTGCTCTCAGAAGGAGGTCCATCTGCCTTTTGAATGTCTTCAGTTGGAGGAGGTTCAAAATGTGTGGTGGGATCAATGGTCGAATGATCTTGATTTGCTGCAGGAGGTGCAGTATCGGTAGGAGAAATCTCAAACTGTCGCAGGAACTTAGCTTTTGTTTGTGGTTTATGATACAGACAAATTTTGTTCCCATTAACCAACAACTTGAAATGTACTAGGTTGATTTTTGATAGTTGAACTACACCATTAGCATAAATAGTGTCTATTCCATAGGGACCTAGCCAGCGGGTAGTGAGCTTACATTGGTTGTCATGGTAGCAAGAATCATACAAGAGAACCCAGTCACCAAGAGAGAACCATTTGTTGAGAATGTGGGAATCGTGCCACCATTTGTGTTGTAGCTACATCATCTCAATGTGTTGTAAAGTGGCTTTCCTCATTTCATCTAGTTGATTGAGCTACAGGATCCTATCGCGTTGGGTGGCTAGAAGACCAATGTTTAACTATAATGTTGTTTGTAATGTTTTATGCTCAAACTCTATGGGCATGACAGCATGTTTCCCATAAACCAACTCAAATGGGGTGAAACTAGTTGTTGTTTTCCATGTTGTCCTATAGGCCCACACAGCTTCCTACAACCATGTGCTCCAATCCTTCTTATTTAGCTGCACCATTTTGGTCAAGATAGCCTCTAGTTTCCTTTTGGTAACTTCAACTTGCCCATTTTCCTGTGGATGATATGGACTAGATGTCCTATGGTGAATTTTATATTCATTCATGAGTGTTGTAATCAGTGTAGAAGTTAATTGAGCACCCTGATCGGTAACCAACTCCCTTGGAACACCATAGCGTGTGAAGATCTCTTCATACAGGAACTCAACCACTTTGTTATCTCAAGCATGTTTCATGGTGTAGACTTTGACCCATTTAGTCACATAGTCAGTGCACACAAGGATGTAAGAATTTTCATTGGAAGATGGAGTAATAGGGCCTACAAAATCTAATCCCCATTTGTCAAATGGAGTGGCTACCACCTATGGAAAGAGGGGCATCTCATCAAATTTTGTTGGGTGTCTCATCCTTTGGCATCGGTCACATTTCCTTGTATAATTGACTGCATCTCTATGGAGTGTTGGCCAATAATATCATGTATTGAGTATCTTAATTGTTATTTGCTTAGCTGCAAAATGTCCTCCATAAGGCTCATTATGACATGCATGAAGGATGTCATAAGTTTCATCCTCCCGGACACATCATCTCAATGTTTGGTCATGTCCATTATAGAATAGACAATCAGCAATCCATGAAAAATTGAAAGTCTTTTCTATTAGAATCCTCTTTTCTTTTGGTGAGAAATAGGGAGGTACCTTTTGAGAGACCAAGTAATTGGCAATATCTACATACCAGGGTGTTTTAGCTAAAATAGAGAACACATGATCATTAGGGAAGTTGTCATCAACAAGTTGAGGTTCATCCGTGTTCTGCAATCATAAAAGGAAATCTGTAACTACGTTGGATTTTCTTGGCTTGTCCACTATGGTGATATCAAACTCCTACAATAAGAGAAGCCATCGAGCCAAGCGACCCGTGATAGTAGGTTTATTAGCGAGATACTTAATGGCTGCATGATCCATATACAAAAAAATTTGATACCCTGTTATGTAGTGGCAGAATTTATTGAGTGTAAATATGACTACCAAGAGCTCCTTTTCAATGACCGTATAATTCAATTCAGCACCTTGAAGATTCTTGCTGATGAAGTATATAGCATGTTCAATGGAATCCTCCTTTTGGCCCAGCACAGCTCTGATGGCATGATCTGAGATGTTAGTGTGTATATGGAATGGAAGTTCCCAGTTGGGTTCATGCAAGACTAGGGCTGTGGTAAGGACTGTCTTAAGCTACAGGAAGGCGGTGTCACAGTCTCGGGTCCAGTGGAATTCAGAATCTTTAGTGAGTAGAGTGTGACAAGGACTAGCTATTTTACTGAAATCCTTTATAAACCTTCAGTAGTAGCCTGCATGTCCAAGAAAGCTTCAAACATCTTTTTTCTTGGTTGGTGTGGGAAGGTTTTAAATGATCTCTATCTTGGCTAGATCCACTTGTATTCCTATGGAAGATACAGAGTGGCCAAGCACTATCCCTTCTTGCATCATCATGAAGCATTTCTCACTATTAAGAGAAATATTATGCTCTTCACATCTTTTCAGAACCTTTTCAAGATTGCTTAAAGCTTCTTCATAGGTTTCACCATAGGTGGTGAAATTATCCATATAGATCTCCATACAGTCACAAGAGATATCAGCAAATATGTTGATGACTGCTCTCTGAAAGGTTGCTAGAGCATTACAAAGACCAAATGGAAGAACGGAATAGGCAAAATTTCCCCAAGGGCAAGTGAAGGTTGTTTTCTCCTAATCTTCTGGAAAGATTCAGATTTGATTGTACCCACTATATCCATCTAGGAAAGAAAAGTACTTTTTGCCTGCTAGAGAATCTAGGACTTGGTCAATGAATGGAAGAGGAAAATGATCCTTCTTGGTTGCATTATTGAGCTCCCTATAGTCGACACACACCTACCATTTACCTCCTTTTTTGGGCACTATAACTAATGGAGAAACCCATTGACTATCAGATAATGGATAAATGAATCCAGCATTGAGAATTTTTTGCAATTCTATTTTAATGATTTCTCTTAGGGCTGGATTCACTCGCCTTTGGAACTACCTTACTAGAGGTTTATCTTCTTTGAGATGGATCCAATGGGTACATAGTTTTGGATCCAAACCTTTCGTATCCGAATACTCCCAATAAAATGCTCTGGTATGGGCCTTCAGTGTCTTAGTTAAAGATGTTTGTTATTGTGTAGTTAAGTTTCCATTGATGTTCAGGTAACATTCAGGGGAAACCTCTATTTTCTTAGTAAAACATTAGAGGTTAGCAAAAATCAAAATATGCAAATAAGAACAATATAGCTAACCAGGTGATTTACTACCTTCTAGTAGGTGTGAGTATGGTATTCTCATATTAGACCGAGATCAGTGACAATGCAACACCTAAACAAAGGATTTAAATGATGAAAGCAAAAATATGAATGCAAATTAATCTATTTTTTATGCAATAAGATGAGAAAAACTAATAATAAATTAATCTAAATAGATTGAAATGATATGCAAATTAAGTTAACAATGATATGAAATATGAAACTAGAATGAATTGAAAACAAGATTGATCTCACAAAACGTTGATTCGCAAGAAGCTTGATGATTCCTCTGATGTCAATTCGCCAGAGTAAGTATGCAAATTTTGTGGATGATTTGTAAAGAGTTGAGCCTTGATTTTATAGAAATCCAGGGCTTGAGGGTGCATGGAAAAAGTCATAAATCACTCTTGATGAACTCAGGTTGATTTTTGAGTTAACAAGAAATTAGAAATAGATAACTCATAAAATCATGCAAAATCATGCAAGAACAACTTTTTAACTCAAATCAGAAGTTTAGATCAACTTTGAACTCAAAATAGATGTTGAGTTTTGAAAAGATAACAACTTGAATTGATTTTCAGATTTAAAGTTTAACTGCTCTTTGAATGTGCACAAATAATCATGAATTAATTAAATAAATAAAGTTATTTATCTTCAACTTAACTGATTTTAAATTTAAAAATAACTAATTTGTGCGTTAATCAATTATTTTAATCAAACTTTTATTCAAAACTATATTATTAAATATTGACAATTTAATTTAATCAATTAAATAAGAATTCAACTGATTATTTTTAGCAAATTTGATTTATTGTCAAATAAAACAATATTAATTAGGAATAAATAGAATTAAATCTAATTAAATAATTAAGTGGCAGTATTAATCTAATTAATTAAATATTCAGAATATTCAATTAATCAAAATTTAGGATAAATAGGATTCATCACCAAATAATAATTAAATTAAAGATAATTAGAATAAATAGGAATGTTGCTAGGAATATTCCCCAATGTAGAATTTATGATAAAATCAATTAGGATTTCGATAATGTGCAGATGTGCCTTAGGTTAGGACTTCGATGTCGATTTCATTCGAATTGAAGATGTAGGAGGTTAATGAACCTATAGCCCATTTTTGGGGTATTACATTTTGCCCCTCTTTGAATCATTGTGCAAAGCGCAGTGGTTCAAAGAATAGTCTATGTTTTGATATACGTATGAAACTGATTTGAAAGATTAAAGATTGAAAGATATCGACCCAGGCCCAGAATGACCAAGAATCAAGATGATGCTAGCTATATCAACAATGAACCGGTGATTATGAAAAAGTGCCAAAACGCCTGATTCTAAACCTTATGATTGCAAAGAAGTGAGTGATCGATTCCAAATCTCAATGTCCTTATATGAATCATATTGGTATCACATCTTGAACCCATCAGTTACGAAGAACCAAGGAAATAACACTAATGAACTGATAGTTACGAAAAGCTGATACAGTTTACAAGATAGATTTGGATACTAGATGAATCTAATATGCCCCAAGAGATGATAGATTTTCCCCAAGTGATGAGGACTTTAAATGAATCAGCAACTAGACATGGTTGTTGTCTTGATTACTGAGGAAAGATTGATTGACAAAATTGAGTTACAGACTTTGAATGATGTGCAATGACATGCCCCCTTTGGGATTAAAATTGAAATTTGACAAGAAAAGTCAGTGTTTATAGTTTAGAAGCATGTTAATTGATTTGAGAAGTGGTTATACACATTCAGGAACATGTTTTGCATCATTTAGAGGTCCTGGAGACCAAGTTTGACTAGGTTTGACCATGATTTGACCATGGTTAACCAAGTTGAAATTTGGTTATTTTGATGTAAGATAATCAGTTAAGTTGAATTCTAGATTTCTTTGATGATTGAAGGTTGATTATGCAAGTAGTGAATAATATAAATGATCTCAGATTTTGATTTTAATCCCGAAAAAGGATTCTACTTGATGTTTTGTTGGAGGAACCTTCATGTGAGATTCAGCTCTTATGATATGTTTTTAGCATTTTTGAAGAATCGTTTAAGCATTTAAGTTTAATTCAATAATTTGTGAGATCATGCAAACATGTAGAATGCAAAGAGATATGCAAAATGAGATGCAGCCTAAGACCTAGGACCTAGTCATTGATCATGTGTCGATCATTCTCATCATTAAATTTTTAGGTAACTGGATAAATCAATACAATGCCCACTAGTTATGAAACCATAGACATATGAATATTGATTTTTATGCTCAAGAATCAATACAATGCCCACTGGCTAGACAACCATAGACATATGAATATTGATTTTGTTTTCAGACTGTCGGATTAAATATAAGCACCAAGGCATAAGTGCCATGATGACTTGAATATCATGTCCATTTTGATATAGCAATTTGTATAAGCATCAAAACATAGACATCGTGATGACCTAAATATGCCTTTCATTACAAACACATCAAGCAGTCAAGAGATCATTCTAAATCCAATGTGAATTACCCTTAGTGACCCTTTATCATTCACATCCTTAGGTAAGATCACGTTTCACGGTAGAAGAAAGAATGTACTCAAAAAGACAATAGTTAGATCAAACTTCCTTGAATTTTTTGGGTATCAATGGTCGAGGTACTCATGGCCATCCAATTTGAGATAGAGGCTCTTACAGACAGACACCATTTCAATCCAAAATTTCTAAAGTTGTCATATTTTCACATACAAGTAGAAGACAAAGAAAAGATTATGCCCCCAGTCATCACTCTCTAAATCCTATAAAGGACATCATCGAAGAGCTCGAGGGAAAATAATATGCAAAAATCTCAATGTGAATCGGTAAGCATACAAGGAGATAAAAGCATGTGAAGCATAGATTGTTTTCATTTTGTGTTGATGTTTGTGTTTGATTGCATTGTTGTAGATGCAAAATCCTTTCTGGAGAGGAGACTGACTGACTGACTAACTTGGATAAAGATTCAAAGGACCTTGACTGGATATGACTCATCTGAGGTATATTGGAGGCCATAAGATATGACTTTGATTGCCCCCAAGTGTTAAGCATTGATAGACTATAGACGCTTGAGCTGATTGGTGTACAGACTGACTTATTGAAAATAGGAATGCAGAAACAAACCAGGAGATATATACAAACTAAAGCAAGACTGAAAGCTGGAAAAGACCAAGATTGCGCTGATAGATGGAGCATTTTGAAACAAGTGGTGCCCGTTTGCCGGGTTTTCACCATCTTGGTAGAGATTCTATTTTTGCTACCAAGGCGCCTGTTTTCAAGTTTTCACCAAGGCACTTTTTCTTTTTCTCATTTTTTTGTATTTTTATTTTTCCCAATTTTTTTTGTCCTTTTGATATTTTTTACTTTTTTTTTGAATCATCAAAGTGCCTATTGCTAGGTTTTCACCAAGATGTTCATTTTTTCAGGACTTTTTCCAATTTTTAAGATTTTTCAAGGACATTTTACCATAGACTGAATGCCTTAGGCATAGAATTTCTTCAAATGGAGAACATTGATTGGTTCTCAAAGCTGTTCTCCTTCAGTCATTGAGAGTTGATAGGCACCAGAGCCAAAAGTAGCAGTGATAAAAATGGACCCAGCCAGTTGGGTTCAAACTTCCCCTTACACTTTCTATGTGATTGATTTTTAGGATTCTCTCTCAAGACTAGATCGCCAACCTGAAATTCTATGTGTCTGACTTTCTTGTTGTAACCTCTAGACATTCTCTTTTGATATACTCTAAGATGATCATATGTTGCTTTTCTACGCTCATCTAGTAGTTCAAGTTCTTGCAACCTAGACACTCTGTAGTCATCATTAGTTACTAGACCATGCATTTTGATTCTTAGTGATGGGAATTCAACCTCAATAGGTAGTACCGCTTCAGACCCATAAACTAAAGTGAAAGGTGTAGCCCCAATAGGCATTTTGATACTTGTTTTGTAGGCCCAGAGAGCTAGATTGATCATGAGATGCCAGTCTCTTCCTATTTTATTAACTATATGGTGTAAGATTTTCAATAGATTCTTGTTAGAAGCCTCGGCTTGTCCATTCCCTTGAGGATAGTAGATAGATGACCAATGTTGTGTAATCTTAAATATGGCACATAGATCATCCAAGTCTTTGTTCTTGAATTTTCCACCATTATCTATGACTATAGAATGTGGAATACCATACCGACATATGATGTAGTTCAAGATGAACATAGAAATTTTCTTATCAGTTGCTTGTGTTAAAGGGACTGCTTCTACCCATTTTGTAAAATAATCTATAGCTATGATTATATGGGTATGTCCATTAGAAGAATGAGAATGTATAGCTCCTATAAGATCAAAGGCCCATTGATGAAAAGGCCATTGTGTAGTGAAGGGAATTAGATCTCTCCCTGGAGCATGAATTAAGTTTCCATGTACTTGGAACTTTTGACAGTTCTTAGCAAACTTGATAGACTCTTTCTCCATTTCTGGCCAATAGTACCCAGCCCTAATAAGTTTTTGAGCTGGTGTTAAACCATTCGAGTGTGACCCACAAATACCATCATGGACTTCCTCTAATGCATGTTGAGACTCTTCCCATTCTAAAAATCTAAGTAGCATACCATCTAGACCTCATTTGTATAGATCGTGACCAATAATGACATATCAGGAGGCATTACGGATAAGGTATCTCTTTTCATGGTAGTTAAAGGTATCGGGAATGATTTGGTCTTTGAGATAGGAGAATAGGTTTTTATAGCGGGAGGAATCATGACCTACAATAGTGCTAATCATGCGGGTATCAAGGGAGTCATATGAAAGATAAGATAGTGCTTCCACCAAGAACTCATAGCGTAGCTCATGTTCGGGCTGCTGTAATAAAGTAGATAGCATTGTCATTGCATCGGTAGCCTTATTCTTTGTTCTAGGTATTTTCTCAAATGTGATAGATATGAAATACTTCTTTACATCATCTAATATTCTCTTGTATGGAATGAACTTTTCATCTTTAGTTTGGTACACATCATTGACTTGATGGATTACAAGTTGTGAGTCTCCATGAATGTGTAATTTTGTTACTCTCCACTCAATTGGCATTTTCATGCCATTAAGAAGGGCTTCATATTTAGAAATATTTTTTGTGAAAGGAAACTTGATTCTAAATGCTTTTGGGATTGAGTATCCTTGAGGAGTTATGAACAATATGCCTACTCCAGATCCATTCTATGTATAGGAGCCGTCAAAGAATAACTGCCATTCTCTAGAAGAAAGATTCATGATAGAGGAATCTGGGAATTCCATTTGCATTGGTGTATCATCAAATAAAGGTGCATCTACTAATTGATCAGCAATAACTTGGCCTTTAATAGCTTTTCTTTCAACATATTCAATGTCAAATTCACTTAATAGCATGACCCATTTGGCTAATCTACCCGTGAGGGCAGCTTTGCTTAGTAGGTACTTTAGTGGATCAATCTTAGATACTAAATGTGTAGTATGAGCCAACATATAATGTCTCAATTTCTATGATGTAAAGACCATAGCTAGACAAGATTTCTCAATCATTGAATAGTTATTTTCGTATGCCACCAATGTTCTACTGATATAGTATATAGCTCTTTCCTTCTTGTTCTCATCATGCTATGCAAGCAATGCCCCCAGTGATGTATCTGTAGCGAAGACATATAAGATCAAAGGCTTCCCTTGAATGGGAGGCATCAAGATAAGAGGATTTGATAGATATTTCTTGATATGATTAAATTTCTTTTCACATTCCTCACTCTATGCAAAGGTCACACCTTTATGTAATGTCTTTGTAAAAGGTTGTGATATGTCCACTAGCTGAGATATGAAGTGTCTGATAGATTGAACTCTACCTTGCAATGTCCTCATTTGACTGATGTTCTTGGGAGGTTGCATCTCCATTATAGCCTTTACTTTAGCTAGATCAACTTCAATGCCCTTTTTTGAAACTATGTATCCTAAGAGCTTTCCAGAAGTGATACCAAAAGCACACTTCTTAGGATTTAGTCTGAGACTAAATTTTTCCATTTTGTCTAGTATCTTGCTCAAGTCATTAAAATGTTCAACCCTAATCATAGATTTTGCTAAAGTATCATCAACATAATCCTCCATAGTTTGATGCATCATGTCATGAAAAATAGAAGTCGTAGCTCTCTGATATGTAGCACTAGCATTCTTAAGCCCAAATGGCATGACATTCCAATAGCAGGTACCCCATGCACATGTAAAAGTAGTTTTCTCTTGATCCTCTGGAGTAATTTTTATTTGATTATATCCAGAAAAACCATCCATTAAAGAATACATCTCAAAGCCCACAATCATGTCTACTATCATATCAATGTTAGGTAATGGGAAATCATCCTTAGGGCATGCTTTGTTTACATCTCTGAAATCAGTGCACACTCTTATTGATTTTTTTGGTTTAGAAATAGGTACAATATTAGAGATCCATTCCACATAATCAATAACTCAGATAAATCCCACTTTTAGGAGCTTCTCTAATTCATCTTTTACCAAGAGTGCAACATGTGGATGCATCTTTCTCAATTTTTTCTTAACAGGTTTAATGTTTGGAGCTATAGATAAATGGTGCATTATAAGATCGGGATCCAACCCTGGCATATCTAAATATTTCCATACAAAGTTGATCTTCTTCTCTGTTAGGGATGTTGTAAATTTTTGCTTTTCTTCCTCTGATAAAGATTGTGCTACATGGATCAACTATGGTTCTTCTGTTGTTCTCAAATTGATAGATTGAGTGAGCTCAATTAGAACTGGAGATCTGTCCTATAAATGACTCGAAAGGACATCAAATATCTCATTCGTAGGTGCCTTAGAGGTTTTCACCTTTGGATACATCTTTTATTTTTACTTTTGTAGGTTCTGAGACTGCCACAAAGTGGTTTTCACCCTCAGAACTCCTTTTCTTTTTATTCTTATTCTTATTTTTTTGACTAAGATACTTGATGTCTGACTCCATCATGCTAACACTTGGTTCACTGATGGAAGTCCTCATAGGCTCAACTACATTTAGGTAGAAAGAAATAGCATAGTAATTGGGAAATGTATAAATACCTTGGTTCAAGTTGGTGGATGTTATGTCAAGAAGGTCAGGGCGTTGGTTAGTCAAAGTGGTGAAAGATTGGGAAAGAGTGTTTACGGATATGGATCTATCATCATTGGTCCTAACTCGATGCTTGATTTCAAAGGTGATATTACAACTTAAGACATTCAATTCATGAATAGGCTCAATTTCATTATGGAAATCTACTTCAGCCATCGATGGATCAGACTTGATAAGTTCATCATTTCGCTCTAGACTTATGTTAGGTTGAGGTGCATATTGGTGAATAACATCAACATGCTTTTCTGTAACAAGTTTGTCTAGTTCTGGAATGACTCCCCATTCATAGTCATTTGATTCATCTTATGTTTCTTCATCTAGACCTCTAGGAAATCTAAGAACATGAGTAAATTTAGGATGAATACCCCAAAAAGGGTTACCCTCAGATTCTGATTTGAATTCATACTCACAGGAATCTATCTCAAAATAACTACCACCTTCCTCTTTTTGATTGCCTTTGAGATTAGTCAGTTCTTGTGTTGCAACTATCTCTTTCTCTATAGTAGGTTCTTGTGTTTCTACCACATTAATTATTTTTATTGGATCATCTTTAGCTTCAAGGAGGTCTTTTATTTCTTTAGGCAAATGCTCATAAGGAATGAGCTCATTAGTGGTGTCTGAATCATCACTATCAGATTGTTCAATTATTTCCCTGTTTAGTTGATTTTCTACGAAAGACTCAATTTGTTCTAGAACATGCGGGGAGTTCTTGCTAAGATAAAAAGGCTTCTTCATGGATCCTAGACCTATTGTATTCTTGTTTTCTTAGCCATGATGATCAAGAGGTGACAGAAGACCTTTACCCTGTAGTCTTAGAGGTCCTTTTCCTTTATATCCCATCTTTGTAATCAATTTATCCCCTACGCCATATGACTTAGATGGGATATTCGATATTTTAGCATCACATTTTTGGACAACTTGAGATTTAGGTTCATCTTTGTATAGCCATGCGAGCACATCTTCATCCTCTTCAAACTCATGTTTAGATACTTGTTCTGCAACAAAATTTCCTTTATATGCTTCAAGAGGTTCTTTAAATTTGAGCTTGGACTATTTTAGAGTTTGTCCATAAGACTTAGGAGAGATAGGGAGAGATGTCAAAGATAAGACTAGCTCTATAGTATATTCTCCCATACCATTTTCTTTGATTTTAACCTCTTTAGCAATGTCTTCCATCTTGGAGGTTGAAGCAATGTCTAGCTACTTAGTGGAAGATTCTCTATTATTGGGAACAAGTTTATCTGCACTCTCTTTCAAGGTATTGCAAGTTGTATACAGATCAGCTGGAATTGTCACCTCAACTCCTTCATAAGGAAATTTCAAACATTGATGGAATGTAGAGGGAATGGCTTTCATGTCATGTATCTAGGGTCTTCCTAGGAGGATATTGTAAGCCAAAGGTAGATCAAGAACTTGACATATAGTATCTCTGATGATAGGACCTGCTTTGATAGGTAGGACAATAGTTCCCTTAGAAGATCTTTCTTGCTCATCATATGCTTTGATAGTTATCTTCTTCCTGGGATCAATGGCCATTTTTGAAAATCAAAATTGTGTAATCAAGCTGAAAGAACAAATGTTTAGGCCAGTGCCTCCATCTATCAACACACGTTTGACATGATGGATTTGGATCAAGACTTCAATATGCAAAGGCTAGTTATGTGAATGACTCAAGGAGTTATCATCTTCCTCTGAAAAGGAAATGTACTATGGAGACGTAAGATGACCAACCATAGTCTGGAATCTATCTAAATCAAGGTCATCAGGAACATTGGATCCAAGCAGAGCTTTGTCTAGAATGGCTCTATGAGCTGGAGATATCTAAAGCAACTCAAACATGGAGATTTTAGCATTTGTGTGCTAGAGTTTTTGGACAATATTGTATGAAGTAGGCCTCGTGTCTTTAGGATTTGAAGATTTAGATGTAGCCTTCTGTTTAGAAGTAGATGAAAGATTGAAAGGCACCTTAGGGACACTTGATGAATCTGGTATTTATCCTTGTAGGTGTGCCTGAGCTTGTGATCAAGTAACTACATTATCTGATTGATTATCTCTATCCCTTCTTAAAATTGTGATGACATTGCAACACTCAGATAGGCATGGTTCAACCATATTGATAAAAGCATTGTTTCCTGAGTAGGCATAATTGACTTTAGCACCCATGTTAGGTTGAGAAGAAGAATCTTCTTTACCATGTTTAGGAAATGGTTCTATGAATGTTGTATGATCATTATTACTCTTATGATTGTTAATCATGATGTCACCATTATCAATTTTGTCTCATATAATGTGCTTCAAATGAATATAGTTATTAGTCTTATGACCTTTATTGTGATGGAATTCATAGAAATTGTTCTCTCTCCACCATTTCAGTTTAGGTTCTGGATCAAAGACTTTCATCTTAGGCAAGTAGATTATTTTGTTTGCCAATAGAGTTTTCATGGTAGATTCCAAGGATTCTCCGAGAGGAGTGAATTTGCGATTAGGATCTGTAGCCCAAGGTTTGTAATCATATTACTTTTTGTTGGACTCTGTGGCTTTGGCTTCAGAAGCTTTGATGGCTTGGGTACTAACAGTAAGATTGAAAGTAGGTGCCTTAGATGGGGCATGGATATTATCAACAATGTCATCTGTGACAATGCCTTTATTCTTGTTCCAATTTTTGTTCTTGTTCTTAGAACTAGATACAGATTCATACTTGTCTTTTTGAAGTTATATGTCTCCTTTTTGCACAAGTACTTTCTAAATTTTGATCACATTATCTACCATCTTGTCAAAAGATGTATGATTTTGCATTTGTAAGGGTAGTTGATTTCTAGAACAAGATTGTTGATGAAGATTTCTAGCTTCTCAGTTTTTGGAATAGGTCTAGCATATAGAGAAATTTTATTCCTCCACCTCTTGAGAAATGTCAGGAATGGTTGTCCTGGATATTGTTTTAGATTGCAGATGTCGATCATGGTGATTGGATGTTGAATATTGTAGGAGTATTGTTGATAGAATAGTTTGATTAACTCCTCAAAAGTTTAGATAGTAGGGGGCATTCTAGAGAACCAATGAATGGTTTCTCCTCCCAGAGATCGAGGGAAAAGATGCATTAAGTAGGTTGGTTCATGCATAAACTCCATAGATTGAGTATAGAATTCTCTAACATGATCTTGAGGGTCAGAGTTTCCATCATACTTATCATATTTAGGCATCTCCACTCTTTTAGGGAATGGCGGCATGTACAAGTCTTTATCAAATGGAAAAGGATATAGAGCCTCCATGGAGAACTCTTTAGGCTCCTTTTCTTTCTCAAGTTTGTTAAGTTTGACTTCCATGGCATACATCTATTTCATCATAGCCACGATAGGAGTTTCTTCCTCATGTGTAATGATATCTTCCACATTAAAGTTTGGAGGAAGTTTAGCTCCTTGATGAGCTGACTCTAGAAAGTATGCTTCTCTATCTCCCTTCAAGAAATGTTTCATCATTCTTTTGAAGTCATCATCATTTTGATATCGAAAAATTTCAGGTGTAGGTTCTTGATCCATACTGTGTTGAGATTGGTGTCCTTGAGACCTGTGATGTGTCCCTCTGTGAGACATGTTAGGAGTTTTAGGGCTCTAGATTGAGGTGGTGTTTGTTGATTACCTCCATGAGTTGATGGAGGGGGTACGTAACCAATTTTCAATCAAAAATTACCAAGACCGTCGTCTTCGTAAAGACCAAAATTGTCGAGTTGTTCAAGAGTTGGGGCTTGGAGAGTATTCAGAGGTATTGTATGGGATACCTCTCTAGATTTCTTATGTGATGAAGCTCTTGTTTCCACCATTAACCTTGGGTGAAGCCAAAGAATAAGATGAAGATAACTAAAGAATGAATTGATTCTAGAAGATCAAATGACAAATCCTTGTCAAGATTGAAGTGATTAAAGAATAGATCGGACATAAATGAAGGATATTGTGCCATAGTAGTGTGGGTAGATGCCCAACAGATGGCGGGTACGAGCTCACAACACTTAGCCATTTAGTAGAAAGATTGAATTTTGAAGATAATTTTGACAAGGTTTTGACACAAGATGAAAAAGACTCAAATCAATAAATCAGAAGGCTAAATCAGACTCAAGTGACCACTTTAGGAAAATGAATGTATTTTTTATAGGTTCTTCTCTATTCCTAACACAATGATTTGTTTGACAGATTCTGGAAATAGGCTGTAAAATTGGATTCCTGACAAATTTGACCAATCTTTGACAACTTTGACTTTGGCTTTGATACGAGTTTTGAAATTTTAGGATGAATTTTGACACCAGAAAGGATTTTTTCTTCAGATTTGTATGCACCCTAAAATGGTTTCCTAGACTTTGGGCCCCCATTTAGCAATTTATCAAATCCCTAAATCAATATTTTCAAAAATCAGCACTTTATCAATAATATCAATTTCCTTGATCAAATCCTATTTTCATCATTTCTGATTATTTTCCTTGGGCTAACCATTTTATCCTAAAGTCTTTATTTATTCAAAAGGAATATTTCCTCCCCTTTTAATAAATAAAAAGCCCCCACTTTTCCTCTTATCCTAAGTTGCACAAATAAAGTATTATTCCTATTTTATAAAAAAAGAAGAAAAGCACTTTTTGTCTCATATGGACACAAAAGTCAACTCTTATTTTCTTATTGGAGGATATTTGTGGACATGGATTGTTCCTCTTTGATTCTCCACTGTTGATTAAGTCTTTTGTCTCTTAATCTCTATGGTCCATTTCTCCTCATTTCCTATAAAAGGAGAGCTCTCTTCCTCATTTGCATATCCATTCTCTTTTATGCTAATGTTATGTTGCAGGTTTTCTAGGTTATTTGGAGCTTTTTGAAGACATTCTTGCATTCAAGCTTTGAAGACATTGTTGTTGCATTTCATTTAGCTTGCTTTCTTGCTTTCATAGTTGCATAATCATGGCATTCTTAGTATAGACTTTCTTTATGCTATAGATTAGTCTCGCATAGTCTAAATAGGAAGGATTTGTAACACTTGTTCTTTCCTTTCATAGATTAATTGCATTGTTCTTTCATTTCTATAGACTATCTTGCATCCTCATTCTTAGCTTACTTGCATTGAATTTCCATTTGATTCTTGGGGATATTGGCATTCTTGCCCTTGTCTTCATTTGAATCTCTCATTGTGTGGTTGACTAGCAAGGTCATTAGCTTAATAGCTCTAGCTGAGAGCAATTTTACAATCTTGCAACTCCATACATAGAGAGCTATGGATCAATTTTTGAGACCTCATTCTTGAGTGTTCTTGATTGTAATGATCCATAGAAGTGCACTATTTTGTGTGTACATTTCTGGCGCCCACCGTGGGGCAGAGTAGATTAGCTTTGTCTTTTAAATTTTGCATTTCCGTCATATTTTTGGTGATTTCTAGACATTATTCACGGTCTCTGGGTTTTCTATCTTAGTGTATCATGTGATAATTCTAGGAATATCATGCGATAGTTCTTTGTATACATGAGTGATACTTTGCCTGTCGGAAGTATCACCCGCCTATTTCAGGAACTGTCGCTTGGTCTCGGATGAAGTATCACCTGGGTATAGAGTAGAGTATCACTCAGACTAATATTATCACTCTAGTACACTGAGAATTTTTGCATGATAATTTTGGTGTCTGCAATCTATTTCTGTACCCGGCAGTGAGCCTTTTTGAGGTTTTTTGGCTGAATCTTGATTTGGTTAGCTTGTTGTTTCTATTTCCTGCACTTAGACGGAATTAATTTGCATAGTTGTACTTAGTTTCTTGCACTTTCATTTAGATTTTGGATCTAAAAAGAACCTCTTATGTGTTTGGCTTGAATGTTTACTTGCTTTCATAGGCACATCTCTTTTATGCTCTTAATGGTGAATGAAAGAACATAGATTTGCTTTTACAAGTTTGTGTAGGTGAATGCTTCTTGGTTTCCAATATCAGATATCTCATTGAGTGATTGGGGGCATGGATTCATTCCTTGTTTACATAGGGAGTTAAATGCACCACTTTTTGGACTCACTCTATGTTTTCTTGGAAAGTTAAATATTCCATTGATTCAACCCTTTTTCATTTGTGAGTAGTATTGATAAGCAACTTTAGAGTACTTTTGATTGATCTTGTTAGCTAAATTGGGTTGTTGGACTCGCTTATTTCTAATTGCCCCTCATTTCTGCCCTTTGGATGCAAGGTCAGCATTCATATATAGGGGAGGGGTCTACTTGAAAAGAGCATTAAGTGTTCGACAAAGTTCTCCCTTTTTTGCTTTCTTCATCTCATTAGTTTTCTAAGGTGTTGACTTGCTTTGAGTTTGTGTGAAGAGTTAAATGTTCCACTTTTTGGACTCACTTCACATTTATTTGAAGAGTTAAGTGTTCCACCTTTAGTGTTTTAAATACTTTTGATAGTGGATTGCTTAATTTTTAGAGCTAATTGGATTTTGGATTGTTCTAACCTTGTTGGCCTAACAAGTTGTGGTTGTAGGTGCATTTCCTTGAAATATTTTTCCAAAAGAATGCATGTCAAAGGGGGCTACTAATGGTTTTTGCAAGGCTTCCCTAAGCATAAAAACCAAATCAAGTGCTTGTTTAATTGCTTTCTTTATTGAGTGCGGCATATACTAGTTGTTTCATTTCATAGACACTTAATATCTTGTGGAAGAGATTTTGAGGTGGTAGGAGAAGTATGCTCTTCACCCTTGTGGTGAACCAGAAAATCTTGACCCATCTTAGGATTTTGGAAGCAAGAGGGTAATTGAACCTTTGCTTGGTGTGTTTGGGAGAAATCTTTGAGATAAGGGGAGTATACTCTTCACCTTTGTGGTGAAACAAAATCTTTGAATCTCATAAGTTGGTCCATTTTTGTTTAGATTGTTAGAATCCTTTAGCAGGCCTACTCTTGAGCAATCAAGAGGAACGACCCAAGTGGGGACAAGCTTATTGCTAGCTATTCCGACCCACTATAAACTCAAGGCTATCAAGGACACAAAACCTTGGTAGACGTAGTGCTTGTCTTCGCTTGATGTGAGTACTTGTGGGATTCTGACCATGAGGAAAATATTGAGCAAGAATGCTTAAGGTACTCTTGAGGCCACGAGGTCCGTTACTTGCTGCAAGGTAAGGAGTCCCTTTGGGGAGCAAGAGGGGTACTATGAATGGAAACCCTTATTAAGAACCATAGTTAGAGGCAACCCTATTTTGTCACTTAGCTTCTTGGTGCAAGGATTGATCCAAGTGGAATAACCCGGATCACCCCAAGATTACTCACCATATGTGTTCCTTTGGTTGTGTCTTTGGCACTTCCATGACAAAGCCAATATCTATTGTGGGCAACCATTTTGTTTGAGGCAAGGGAGCATCAAGTGTGGGCCAAGTTGTTAAGTATTGAGCCTTGACTTTCTAGGATATAAATTGCTTGAAGAGTCTTCGATTGTGTAATACCACTATTAACATTCTATAACATTCAAACAATCAATAGTATTCCTAGGGTGCTTTTCTATTTTGATATCACAAGTGTTTGTCTTGGCAAGGTTGCTTTTGCCCTTGTTTCAAGTGTTTTAAGACATGTTTGATCCCTTACTATTTGCAAACCTTTCAAATTTCTACTGATATTGTGATTGAGATTGAAAACATCAACCCTTAGACTAAAAACTTTGATCAAACAGACCCAAAAATGCACATTTCACATAATTCTGGTCAAGTATCGTGCAAACTAGCAACAGTATCACCTACTTTGAGAAGAAATATCATGCGATAGTTCATTTCTTCTAGGTTATCGCCCAACCTACCTAGAGTCTATCGCCAAGTTATTGTGAGGTCTATCACTTGGTGAAAGGTGAAATATCACCTCAGTGAGAAGTATCACCTGGTTAGCCTGGAAAGTGTCGCCTAAGAATTCTCTATTGTATACCTAGTTTCAGTCATTTCGTAATTGCTTTTAATTGGCTAGGTCTTTAGGAAGGTAACTTATCTTACCACTGGAAGCCTGTCTTTACTCTGAAAATCTATTTTTAGCTCTCTAGGGGTAGTTTCATTCAATTTACAAAGTCACTTTGGGAAGAATTGTCAAGTTAGAAGATTATTCCTGTTGAGAAAGTATATTTCTAGAGTTGTTAGTAACATTCTTGGAGAATTCTAGTACCATTTTTGTCCAAATCATTTTCATTCAAATTCAATTTTAATTATACAATTTGGCTAAGTCCATCCTCCTAGTTCAAACGTGCAAGGATATTGATCCTTTGATTTAAGCACCTCTTTGATAGTGTTGGTAACGCCTTTTGTAATTCCTATCTTACCATCTCTTTTGGACATTAGAGAACTTTAATTATCTTAGTTTGGTGTTGACACTTTGAGAGGTCACCTTATCATCAAGACTCATTTTCTTTCATGTTAGTTACAACAAGGTACCAAGTGAATCAAGGAAAATTACCCCTGGTTGTCTTTAATCAGATACCCTTAGTTAAAACTCGTCAACAGTGAAAGGGAAAAGAACCCATTTTTGATCAATCCCCTAAGAGTGAGTCTGAGGTTTGTTTTGACCCAAAGAGTAATCCCAATGAATTGAGTTCCTCTTTAGCACCTTTTTCATCAAATATGGACATGAGTTACACATTCACTAGACAACAAAGAGAAGCAATGAATTAAACTCTTAATGACATGTTCCAATGACATAGGGGTGACATGATGTCTGCTGGGTCTTCTTTTGATAGTCCACCTAGATCACCTCCTATCAACACAAGGTATCTAGATGCTCATCAACAAGTTGAAAGACATCATAGGCAAGCTCACTCAGATGCATGGTCACAACATAAAGACCAAAACAATGAATCTAGTGATGCTCATATCAATGTAGCTAATGTATCCAGACATTCAAGACAACCTTCTCCACTTAGAGACACCTCACAATACGTGAGTAAGAAGTTAAAGAGCATTGAGAGAGAAAAACAAGCTTTCTTGGATGAACAAGCTGCTAAGAAAGAAAGGTTCAAACAATTGGTGGATGAGGAATGAACTTTGCTAGACATAAGCAGAAGAGCCACACAAGAAGAACAAGATAGGCTCCTAGTGCAACAACTCCATGATCAATTCAATAATAGGGGTACCAACAGTGGAACCAACTCTCCACCATCTACTCCCTCACCAAGTCCAAGAGCTAGAAGAAGGTCAAGGACCCCATCAAGATCACCTAGTCCTAGAGGAAGAAGGACTTCTAGGTATAACCATCATAGGAGACAATCATCTCCTAGACATTCAAGACAACCCTCCCAATGAGCTCATCATGGCTCTCAACATGGAGGAAGTAATGCCAACTTTGACACTATTGATTTCATGACAATGCAACAAGAACCATCCTTCCAACAATATGTGGAGAAGTATGTGGAGAAAAATAAGGATCAGTTCTTGGAAAGTCTAATCAATAAGGGTGAAAAAGTCCCATACAACTTTGATGTGGACCAAAAGATTAAGAAGCAAAACCCTTCAACTGATGAGGTGATTAAGTAGATGCAAAAAGACTATGGAAAAAATGATGGCTCCTAAGAGTTCCTTCAACTTGGATTCTATATGTCCTAATCCCATTGACAAAAGTGTGGTTATGGTAGATTTTCCTAGAAAGGTTGAAATCCCCACATATGACAAATATGATGGTAGTGGTGACCCCCATGACCATGTGCGTCAGTTCTATATTATGAGTTTTGAATTCCACTATGAAGATTCCTATCTCATGAGGTTATTCCCATGGAGTCTAAAAGGTCAAGCAATGGAGTGGTTTACCAACATTGCCCATCCTGTCAAAACTTTTAAAGAACTTTTTCAAAGATTTGTGCAACATTTTGCATATAATTTATCAAGGTCAGTCACCATGCTTGATTTGTGTAAATTAAAATAGAATCAAGGGGAACCCTTTGTGCCATTTTTATAAAGATGGAGATGCTTATGTTCCAAATATCCTAGGACCATCCCTGAGGAAGAAAGGATTGATATAATCATGAGAAATCTAGTGTCAGAATTAAGATATGAAGTTAGAAAAATGGTCTTTAATTCTTTTGACACTATGGTAGAAACTGCATGTCATATCGAGGATGTTCTAAAAGAACAAGGTATTTTGGCCAAACAAAGTAACAACAACAATGGCCAAAACAATAACAACAACAATAAGGATAAAAAGAACTCATATTGGAACAAAAATAAGCATGTAGTCAATGACGAAGTTGTTGACTCTCCACAACCTAAGGAACAAGGAGTTCTTAATTTATCTAACGCAGTTCAAGCTATGAAGCTGCAGACATCCTTAGACCAACAAGAGCACAAGCCCAAGTATCAAGGTAAACCTAAGTCAGGAAAGAGGCAATTCAATAAGCTTGGAGACTCTTATGTAGACATTTTTAAGACCTTGATTGCTCACAATTTGGCACAACCTCAGGATCCTACAATGTTTCGCATACCAGATCCTAAACCTTATTGGTGGAATGAGAAAGCTTACTGTGTATACCACAATGGGATTGGACATGACATTGAAGGTTGTTTTAAACTCAAACATCTTGTTCAAGACCTTATTGAGAATGAGAAATTACAAGTTGATGGGCTGACCACAAACACAGACCACAAGGCCTTTAAGGATCCCTTGCCTAAGTATGAGAAGGGGGAGACCTCTACAAACAAGAATGGCAAGGCTGCAATCAATTATACATACCCATCTACAGATAATGTCATCAATATGCTTGAAGTTGTGGAAAATGATGTCAACATGATGAGAGGAAAAGATCCCTATGGTTATGATGTGAACTCACCTCCCATATTTGATGAAGTACCCATTGTTGTTCTTAGAGGTCCTCAATCTTGAAGGTCATCCCAACCTCTCAATGCTATTACTAGGAGTCAGAATCAGGGTCCTCTGGTCATTAGAGGGCCTAATTCCAAACCCAAACAAGAAACATCCAAGAATGTCACCAAGCCTACAATCACTCTAGAGATGAGCTATAACCTTGTTGATCAGTTACAACAAACACCCACTTAGATCTCTATTTTTTAACTCTTGGAATTGTCTCCAGGGCACAAGCATATTCTTGAGGACGCTTTGCGCGTAGCAAATGTCCCTAATGATATAGATGTTGACCAATTCCAGAACATGGTCAACCACCTTGCTAGCCCACATTACCTTACATTTTCTAAAGAAGACAATAAAGCCTTGAGCCACCGGAACAATCTTGCCCTTCACATTGAGGTCGTGATCAATAAAACCCGTGTTAGGCGTGTGTTGATAGATGGGGGTGTTGGGCTCAATATTTGTTCTTTAAGTCTTTTGAAAAACTTGGGATACTCAGAGAATGTCATTGATATCAGGAAGAAAATTACTATCAAAGCCTATGATGAGGCTAAAAGAAGTTCTAAGGGGTTAGTTGTTCTTCCAGTCAGAATTGGTCCTATTAAAAAGGACATTTTGTTTCAAATCGTTGATACTAGTCCTCTAGCATACAACATCCTACTAGGTAGACCGTGGATTCACAACATGCAAGCAATATCGTCTACCTATCACCAATGTGTCAAGTTTCCATACAATGGAGTAGAAGTCTGCATACTAGGTGATAGTACCTTATCGATTAATGCCATTTTAGCAGGGGCCCATGTTCCCTTAAATAGAGAAGCAGACAATTTTGGGGCAGCTCTTGAGCAATGTAAGGATAAATTCAAGTCCATAGACCTTGGTATAGGAGGATATCAAATTGACTCCTTTACAAAATTGCCAATTTCACCTAGGTCCTATGGTAAACTATCACAAGAGATGCATCCCTCATCTTCAGCCATGACTCTATTTGATATTTTTGTAGAGTCTTTAGTACCTATTCAGGATGAGAAAGAAGAGGTGGCTATTATAGATTGGATATATAGAGAAGAAAAGTACCTACATAATGAAAAATTTTCTCCATCTCCTAAGACTTATGGGAGAGGATACACGTTGGTCACCAACATGGGCTACCCAGGTCGTGGCCCTCTTAGTCATAGGTTAGATGCCAAGGCTGAACCACTCAACCATGCTCTTTTTGGTCGTAGGACTAAGTCAATGGTTGGCCTGGGGTTTGATAATGGAAAGAACAAAAGTGTTCCTATCCTAGCTGCGACAGATAGTGACAGTGACTCAGATTATACACCTAGTCTACAAAACCAGCAAGACATGATGGGTGATTGGGTGCCTTCCACCAATCTCCTTTGGGGAGATTCAGATGATTCAGCAGTTGAAAATACAGACACCAGAGAAGGTGATACTCTTCAGAATCTCAAACCTTCTACATCAAGACATCCTAAGCCTTCTTGGTGAAAACATCCCAACAAAGATTCAGAAATAGATTCGCATGAGTTTGAGTGGGACTCTCTTTCAGATGGAACAGTTGATTTGGACATGGATGTTGTCCACACCTATAGTACTCAACCCAATGTGACCAATGAGCCTAGTGTAGGACTAGAAGATTGGACTCCTTGAATTGCCTTAGTGGATGATGCTTCATTTGGTAGGATGAGTCCTAATTTGGGTATCTTAGAAGGAGACTTGACAGATCCTAACTGTGTGATCACCAGAGATAATGCCTTTCATATCAATAATATTGAACTAGTCATTGACCTACCCCTTGTCAACCATCATTTGATTGATTGGTCACAACTTTGTCAAGAGCCTCAGCTCCTCACTTTTCACAACAACTATGAAATAGATTGCTACTTAAATTCTCTTGAACCCATAGTCTCTTCCACCAGTGAACCTACAACAAGTATGATAGAGCCAGATATTAAGTACCTCAGTCGCAAAATAAAAGAAAAGAAAAAAAAAAAAAGAGAAATGGTTCTGGTGGTGAAAACCACTATGTGGCGGTGTCAGAACCCAAAAAAGTAAAAACAAAGGAAGTATCTGAAGGTGAAAACCTCTTTGAGGCACCTAAGGATGGGGTACTTAATAACCTATTGAGTTATTTCCAAGACGGGTCATCAGTTCTTATTGAGCGTACACAACCAGTAAATTTGAATACGGAAGAGGCTCCACAAGTGATACATCTAGCTCAGTCTCTGTCAGTGCAAGAAAAAGAGGCATACACAAAGTTCTTACAAAAGAAGAAAATCAATTTTACTTGGACACATTCAGACATGCCATGGCTTGACACTAATCTCATTATGCATCACTTATCCATAGCTCCAGGAATTAAACCAGTAAAATAGAAGTTGAGGAAAATGCATCCTCACATAGCTCTCCTTGTTAAGGCTGAATTAGAAAAGCTCTTAGGAGAAATATTTATTACAGCTATCGACTATGCCGAGTGGATCTCAAATATTTTTCCAGTTTCAAAGCATGATGGGTCCATTCATGTATGCACAGACTTCAGAGATCTTAACAAAACTTGCCCAAATGATGACTTTCCACTCCCTAACATAGACATGATAGTGGATATGACTGCGAGCTATGAGATATACTCTTTAATGGATGGTTTTTTTTATTATAACCAAATAAAAATAGCTCCTGAGGATCAAGAAAAGACAGCCTTCACATGTGCATGGGGAACCTATTGTTGGAACATCATGCCATTTGGATTAAAAAATGCAGGAGCCACATACCAAAGAGCTATGACTACAATATTTCATGATATGATGCATAAAAACATGGAGGATTATGTGGATGATACCTTGGCCAAGTCTAAGCAAAGGGATACACACCTAGAAGATTTGGAAGTAATTCTAGATCGAATGGAGCAGTTTTAGTTAAGGTTGAATCCAAAAAAGTGTGCATTTGGGGTTACCTCAGGTAAACTTCTAGGATTCATAATTTCAGCCAAAGGAATAGAGGTGGATCCTGAAAAGGTTCAAGCTATATTAAATATGCCTCCTCCTAAGAACATTAGTCAGATGAGAAGTCTTCAAGGATGACTCCAATCCATACAAAGATTTATTTCACAGCTTGCAGATAGAGCACAACCATTCAACAAGACATTGCATAAAGGAACCACATGTTCCTGGAATGAGGATTGCCAATAGAGCCTAGATCAAATAAAGCAATACTTAGCTAATCCTCCAATTTTAATTCCTCCTATCCTAGGAAAACCATTAATTTTGTACATCTCAGCAACAGAATCTTCCTTGGGGGCATTGTTGGCTCAACTTGATGATACTGGGAAGGAAAGAGCCATCTACTACATTAGCCGTACTCTAGTATCTTATGAGATCAATTATAATAGTATTGAAAAGTCTTGTCTTGCGGTAGTGTTTGCTTCCCAAAAGTTGTGACACTAAATGCTTGCCCATACTATACATCTTATTGCAAAAATTGATCCTCTTAAGTATTTGCTTGGTAAGGCTGCTCTCATGGGTAGACTCGCTAAGTGGATGATGGTTTTGTCAAAATTTGATATAGAGTAAATTGAGCATAAGGCTATAAAAGGGAAAGCTATTACAGATCAACTTGTTGATTTCCCATTCAAGGATAGCATGCCTATTCAAGTGGAATTCCTAGATGAGCATATCATGTACATGACCACGCGTACCTGGAAAATGTTCTTTGATGGTTCAAATATGCAAAATGGATCAGGAGCTGAAGTATTGTTTATTTCTCCCCATGGGTACAACATACCTAAGTCTTATAAACTTTTGTTTCCATGCACAAATAATATTTCTAAATATGAGGCCTTGACCAATGGATTGAAAATGGCCATAGAATGGGGAATTACAGAGCTACACATTTATGGGGATTTGCAATTGATTATCAACCAAGTCAACGGAGAATATCAAACAAAGGATGACAAACTGATACCCTATAAAAGGATGGTTGATTCATTGCAATGCTATTTCACATTTGTGACATTTCAATAGATCCCTAGAGTAGAAAACAAGGCAGCAAATGCTATGGCTACACTAGCTTCACTCCTTCAATTGGAACAACATGAGTCAAGAATTGAATTCTTGGTGGAAGAGCTACGTTGCCCCATTTTTGAATCCTCTAAAAGCCACATCATTTGTACCTTGGTCACTCATGAGTCTTCCCATTATGGTGCTATCTATTCATATCTCTGTGATGGCATCATTCCCGAATCCTTTAATCGCTCTAAAAGAAGAAACCTTGTTCGTAATGCCTCTCGCCATACCCTTATCTCTGGTGATCTGTATAGGAGGGGTTTAGATGGGACACTTCTTAGGTGCTTGGAAAAGGATGAGTCCAACTGAGCATTAGTTAACATCCAAAAGGGCATTTGTGGAGGACATTCCAATGGTCTTGCCATGGCCCAAAGGTTGCTTATGGTGGGGTACTATTGGCCCACAATGCAGATAGATGCTATAGATTTTGCCAAATCATGTGAAAAGTGTCAGAAACATGGAAACCTAATTCATGCTCCAAGTAGGGAGCTTATTCCTTCTATTTCTCATTGGCCATTTTAGCGCTGGGCCTTTGACCTTGTTGGGCAAATTCATCCCAACTCATCAGGTGGACATAAATTCATTATTACTGCTACTGACTACTTTACCAAATGGGTAGAAGTTGTTCCACTATCTGTTGCTTGGGGAAAGACAATTTCTTTGTTCATATTGAATCACATCATTTGTCGATTTGGGATACCTTCTGAGATAATCACTGACAATGGAGGTTAGTTCAAAAACAAGGACCTTACACACCTCTGCAAGAAATTTAGGATAAAACAACATTGGTCCTCCATTTACTTCCCACAAGGAAATGGACAAGCAGAGGCTTCTAATAAAACCATTCTTAAGATTCTCCATAGAATAGTTCACAAGAATGGTCAAGACTGGCACTTACAGATCAATCCAGCCTTATGGGCCTATAGAACGAGTATACGTACTCCCATAGGGGCTACTCCTTTTGCTCTCACTTATGGTGTTGATGCAGTATTACCTTTAGAAGTTGAGATTCCCTCACTTAGAGTCTCCCTCAAAGGTTTGATTACAGATGAAGATTATCATGCCATGAGATTGCAAGAATTGGAGCTTCTTGATGAGAAAAGTAGAACATCTTTTGATCACATGAGAGTCTCCCAAAAGCGTATGTCCAAAGCATTTAACAAGAAGGTTCACCATAGAGAATTTCAAGTATGAGATCTTGTCCTGCGTGAGAATCCTAAGAACCAACAACATCAAGAAAAAAAGGGAAAATTTAAACCTAATTGGCTTGGACCATACATTATTACTACTACTTTTGGGATAGGTGCTTACTTGCTATCTGACAAACAGGGGGAACAGCTCCCTGATCCTATTAATGTTTTGCACCTCAAGAAGTTCTATCCATGATGCCTATTCTGTCTAGGGGCATCCTTTGTACATATTTATTGATCCTAAAAAAATTCTTTAAAAAATTCATAGATGATGTTGAAAAAATTCTAAAAAGCATAAAAAGTCCTAGAAAAATACAAAAAAAATCAAAAAATGCAAAAAAATTCAAAAAAATAGAAAAAAGTGCCTTGGCGAAAACTTGGAAACAAGCGCATTGGTAGCAAAAATACAAAAAAATTGAAAAATTTGAAAAAATCTCCAAGTGGTGAAAACCTGGAAACAAGCGCTACTTGAGGCCTTTGCACCCTTGTCTTTTAGCATGCGCTCTCAACACTTAGCCATTCTCCATCATGCCTTAACCTTATTTGACTTGGTCTGGAATTGGTCTTTATTTTTGTCTAGGGGGCATACCTATTAGCATAGGTCCTTTAGGTGCATTTGTCTCTTGGGGCATTTCACAAATAGGTGTTTTTCAACACCACCCCAAACTGTGTTTTTTTTAACACTACCCTAACATCGAGTGTTTCTCAACACTCATCAGATGTCTTACCCACCAGTCTAAGTATGATGCGATATCGCTCATTAGAAAATTTGATACTCAAATTTTGACTCTATGACCTACACACACACACTTAAACACTCAACTCGCTGAGATATGTTGACTTTATTTTTCTTTGTGTGCTGTCTATGAGAATTTCTTTGATGAGTGGTCTCTCCCTGAGAAGTTTTCGATGATGCATAGCTAGAAGACTAAGGGTATGAGAACATGTTTTATTTCTTTATCTACTTTTGGGTATATTTCATTGATCCTAACTGTCATGAGCATTTATGTTGGTCTTGCTTGACACTAGGGATTAACAAGGTATTATCCTTGACTGTTTCATGAGTGCATGCTTATAGCTACCCTGACTTTCATGTGTCTTGGTTCAAGCATAATCTCGCTATAGTAAACTTAGGTAATCTCATTACACTATTCATCTTGACCTACATGTCTTTGGTGCCTAGGTGGGATTTCCACATTTCATCTGATATAGATCATATTCATATACCCATAGTCATACTAGTGTGTATTGTATGATCTTACGATGCTACCAATAAAGCTCGATGATGATTATTAGATGTCTATAAGCATTGTGACCTTGCAAGTCAACCACTTTTCATAGTAGCTTGCATTTTTAGGGTCATGTTAGATTAGTTTTGCATCTTGCATATGGAGAGAGCTCTCCTTTTCATCTTACATGGACCTGTCAGTCAACTGCGCTCATCTTCCATTTTCTTGATCATGTCTTTCACTCCTTATCTTTCATCATGACCTATTCTTGTCATCACAAGGGGTTAATCATATCATCATATATATATCTCAAAAATTTCATTTTTAGAAATATGAGTCTATATCATACACATAAGAATCAGCCATACATCTATGAGAGAGAATATACATGAGCATTTATAACATACATTTTGAGCAAAATGACAAGACAATACATAAACTGATACATCCATCACAAGTGAGATGTAAACACAAGATATATCAAACATCCAATAATCTCATATATATAACAATGTCATCATACAATATACAATATGAGATCCCAAAATCTGGATCAAAAATCGCAAGATATGTCCAAGACATCTAAACCTAAGCCTAAATCTAGGACTCACTACCACCATCCTGAGGACCTGGTGGTGGGGGATGTGGTGCCGTATCTAGTACCACATTCAATCTTCCCACTACTACTGAGTAGGAAGGAGCCCTCTGACCCATTGGTACTATCTGTATGTAGAGACCATGGTAATATGCGGCTCGCACTGCCTCTCTTTGTCTCTCTGCAAGAGAAACCTGTACGGCTCTCTCTCGCCGCTCTATCTCTGCCCACTGATCAGTGAGCTATTGTTCTCTAACAACTATGGTGATCCTAAGATTTTGTATCTCAACCTCTAGAGCCTGTATCCTAGCTCTTAGGTCCTCCCCTCCCGCAGGCTGATCCTATTGTACCTCTACCTATTGGTGAGCTGGTCTCACCTCATCCTCAAGTGTCGCCAATCTCCATCCCCGTGACCATTTTTGGCCACCTGATCTGAAGCCCTCACCTCTCTCCATCCCTCTCCCTCCCCCTCTCCCTCTATCTCCTCTACCTCCCCCATCATCCCCATCCCCACCTTGAACTACTATCGAGGCATCAGGTACTATGAAATGAAGGAATGGTGCCCTCTGTCGCTCAGCTCTATATGCTGCATCAGATCCTGCATCAGCCATATCTAAAAGGTACTCCCAAGGCTCCCTCTTGATGCCATCTATCTCCACAATGGCCAACTAATGGTCTAACATGGGTAGCCACCCATGTCCCTCCTCGTCCCTAGTCCTCACATAAGTGGTGGTCTCTACCGAGACCCGCTGCTGCCACCTGAACTGTCACCATACCTGAGTGATGCAGAATCTCTTAACTTTCTTGGCATGTCATCCTACTAATGGCCAGATGCATAGCATGTAGCTCATCTCATCCTCTGCATCACCACAAGACTCAACCTCCTTGTATGGCCTCCATGTGAAGGAGGTCATCTCATCCAAGATCCACCGATAGTATGTCACATCCCCAGTATGGGAATATGATATAAATCCTCCATACCTGTATATGTACAAATATCTCTGCTCTCTTGGCTGAACCCTAGGGTGCACCATAGCAATGTGCTCCTAAGCCCACACCTGTGCCAGGATGGCACCGTAAGCCCATGTACGACCGTCCCTGTAGATGATCTCATGCAACTCATGATACATCTTTGCAAGTATGGCAGGTCCCCATGCCATGTGCCGAGGTCTACCTACCAATTCAACCAGTAGTCTACCCCATTTGAGAGGGAATCCCTTCTGACTACGATCAGTCATCAGGGCCTGTGAGATGATGGAAGCAACAATGCACGGCATTGGAAAGTCTCTGCCAAAATCATCTATCAACTGCTCCCAGCTGACATGCCTATCGATGATAGTGACATCCTAAAACATGCCCTACATGGCATGTCGGCCCTCAGTGGCATCTTGATCATAGTATACCTATGCCAGCAAACAATCATGTTAGTTTTCATCATATGGAAACATCACACTTAAATGATTATATCTTAAAGCATGATTTTACTCATCGGCTCTCCATGACATGGTACTTAGAGAATCGAATAGACATCCTCTAATGTGATGGATGCCTCTCCTGTGGGCAAGTGGAAGGTGTTGTGCTCATTGTGCCATCTCTCGGCAAGAGTAGTCAACAACTTGTGATCAGCCTGGATATCAAGGAACCGCAATAAGTATCAAAATCTCATTGCTCTGATATCAGCCTCACTTGGATCATCTAAATCTCGGATGCATCTCAATCCCACCACCTTCGGTGCTCTGATGAGTAATGCCAAAAAGTGCTCCTACAAACTATTAAACCAAGCTAGATGTCAGTCCATATCATGATGAATGTCTAAAAATCAATACAAGACATATACAACGTAAAATTGTCTAGACCCATGTCATTTTTTCTCAAAAATACTTTAAAATATCAAATTTTTAACTTAGGTGATACTGCTTTTGGAACAAGTATCATGCGATATTTCTCCCTATAGTAGTGTGATATACCTTTGATTGTGTGATACTTCACCAGGTATCGCGTGATAGTTCACCAGTTATCATGCGATACTAGTGTCTATGCGCATGCGATACATATGGGACCCGTGAAGTATCGCACGATGTTTCTCTCTAAAAAGCATGATACTTCTAAAGTATCATGCGATATATCACCTGGTTCTTAAAATTAAGATTTTTAAATTTAAAATTTTTTTGAAAAAATGTGCTAAATATCTTAAATGCTCATTAATGACTTAAAAAAGTGAAGTTTTTCTAAAAATCACCAGGGCAGCATAGTGTGGAGGCTAGTTGTGCAACCGACCACGCTCAAACTGATGCCTTTGGATGGGAACCGCTGCTTGTTGGGCCATTTTCTCTCTCTAAACTCTCGAAATTCTCAAATGGCTAAATGACAAATGATTTTGAAAATGACCCTTTTGCCCCTTATATAGCATTTTGACTTTTTGACCTAATTTTCAAAATACCTCAAAATTGCATGAAAATTGCACCCCTGGAAAATTGCACCTATTTTGTGAGTTCATCTTGATAGTCAAAATTGCATTTCAAATTTCACCCTCTTCTGCGCAATTGGCTGACCATTTGAGGCCTAATCCTTCGATCTTTGTTGGGGCATCTTCATTTCTTCACCCCCATGTCTTTCCAACTCCTATTCTATCATTCATTTTCATTCTCTTCATTTCTCTAAGGTTTGACTTAATTTTTATCCTATATCTTTCCCAGTCAAACCTAGTCAACCTGGGGCATGTCCTCACTGCTTGATGGTTATCCTATTGTCCTATTCTTCAACTATGATTTCTAGTGCTTTGATCAAGTTTATCAATTTTTTGTTCTCCTCTACCTGATTTCGATTTCGATTCCAAGGGGGCAATACCTATCAGCATTAATCTTTGATTCAGCTTTATCATTCAGCTCAGCTTGAGATTTTTATTTGGAGACTTGATTATCACCTAGCAGCGACAGTGGTGACTTTGTCTTTCAATTTTTATCTCCTATTTTTCAGACTTGATTATTGCCTAGTAGTGATGGTGATAGTTTTTTCTAAGGCTTGATTTGCACCTATCAGCGACGGTGTTGGTCTTGTTTTTCAGCTTTTTGCTTATCTTTGTCCTGGCATGTTCCCAAAATGAACACACGTTTGAGTTGTTTTGTGATCCCAAATCCATCTCACATTTCAATTCTTCTTTGACTGCATATGTTCCCAGAATGATCACACATTATTCAAAGAGGGGAAAATGTATGCACCCTAAAATGGTTGCCTAGACTTTGGGCCCCCATTTAGCAATTTATCAAATCCCTGAATCAATATTTTCAAAAATTAGCACTTTATCAATAATATCAATTTTCTTGATCAAATCCTATTTTCATCATTTTCGATTATTTTCCTTGGGCTAACCATTTTATCCTAAAGTCTTTTTTTTTCAAAAAGAATATTTCCTCCCCTTTTAATAAATAAAAAGCCCCCACTTTTCCTCTTATCCTAAGTTGCACAAATAAAGCATTATTCCTAATTTATTAAAAAGAAGAAAAGCACTTTTTGTCTCATATGGACACAAAAGTCAACTCTTATTTTCTCATTGGAGAATATTTGTGCACATGAATTGCTTCTCTTTGATGCTCCACCGTTGATTAAGTCTTTTGCCTCTTAATCTCCATGGTCCATTTCTCCTCATTTCCTATAAAAGGAGAGCTCTCTTCCTCATTTGCATATCCATTCTCTTTTATGCTAATGTTATGCTATAGGTTTTCTAGGTTATTTGGAGCTTTTTGAAGACATTCTTGCATTCAAGCTTTGAAGACATTGTTGTTGCATTTCATTTAGCTTGCTTTCTTACTTTCATAGTTGCATAATCATGACATTCTTAGTATAGACTTTCTTTATGCTATAGATTAGTCTCACATAGTCTAAATAAGAAGGATTTGTAACACTTGTTCTTTTCTTTCATAGATTAATTGCATTATTCTTTCATTTTTATAGACTAGCTTACATCCTCATTCTTAGCTTACTTGCATTGTATTTCCATTTGATTCTTGTGGATATTGGAATTCTTGCCCTTGTCTTCATTTGAGTCTCTCATTGTGTGGTTGACTAGCAAAGTCATTAGCTTAATAGCTCTAGTTGAGAGCAATTTTACAATCTTGCAACTCCATATATAAAGAGCTATAGATCAATTTTTGAGACCTCATTCTTGAGTGTTCTTGATTGTAATGATCCATTGAAGTGCACTATTTTGTGTGTACAAGATTTGCAATTTTTCAATTTTCAATACTAGTTTGTTTGCAAATTTTTCTGTCCAGTTTTTGAAGATCTGTGTAAAAGTTTGTCTCAAGTAACCAAGAAGATATCAAGCACACAAAATAGCAAGCAAGGGAAGCAAGCAATCATCTAAAAATAATGAACAAGGGCAAAAGCAACCTTGTGCATGAACAAGCAATAGTGACTTATTGTGCTAATCTTTAGAAGTGCTAATTGTGTATGTTCCAAAAAGTTTTTCAATAACACACATATTCCTAGAAAAATACAAAAAAAATTGGACCTCACTACGGTTTGTAGTAATGGTCTGACTCTACAACTTTTGTAATCTCAAGAAGGTGAACTCCAATCCAAGCGCACTGGGGTTTTGACATAGTCTGAGAAATTAATCAATCAGGAGCTGCTAGGGAGATCTGACAGCCCAACAAGAGACCACACCTGTGAAGATTTCCTCCACAAGGACATTTATATAGCAGCTGTTGCTACCACGGTGAAAATGGCTATTACCGCTTGAGGTTTCATCCACATGGTTGACCCAATTAAAGGAATTTCCACTATGATTAACCCTCTCTAAAGGTGACTCACAAAAGATACCACAGGGGAAATAGATCAGATTCAAGGATCTGGGTTTCTGGTACTATCCAAAAAGGAAGTAGAGCATAATCCCCTAACCTCTTCACTTCACCAAGACAAATCAGATAGATTAATCTGACATGCTAAGATGAATATTATCTCACAAAGATCTATGATGTCAACCGCTTATGATCTATCAACCTCTCCGGAGAGAATGTATCAATCAAAAGTTGAAGACACACGAATCTAGTAGAACGTGAGACTTTCTCAGTACCTTCCCTACCTACAAGGGGATCCTTCATCAAGAGGAGCTTCACATGAATAAACAAGAAAAAGAAGCTCAATCTCTCAAGATCATCCACAAATAGTGTTCATAGGGCCTATTTACTATGTGTAACAGATATGCAAAAAGAAAATCTATGTTTGTTTTATAGCCCAAAAATTGAAGTTTGATTTATGAAAGCAGGAAAGGCACTCAAGCTAGACACATGAGATATTTGTTTTATGTCCAAATTGAAATATTTTCAGATGTAGTAGAATACCTGAATTCTCTCACAATGTGCTTAGTAGATTTTACCTGATTTTTAGCTTTGTTAAGCAATCTCACACAAGCAAGCCACAAACTCTCCGACAAGAAAACAAGCAAACAAGATATGCAACGTATATTCAACTTATGAAAACCTTAGGGTTAGATCTAAAAATAAATTATTAGGAGCAATAATAACTAGCAACTAATCCAAAAGACAACTCATATCATCCATTGAACCATGTGAAAAATAAGTGCATACCCATCACAAAATTTTATTTTTTGTTGCATTTGACCTAGTCAACAAGATCTGATTTTTTTGATATGATTTTGGCCATAAAAATAGAAATGCAAAATAGAGACCCCTGCTATAAAAATAGAGAGCTTTCCAAAAATGTAAAAATTTTAGAAAAATCTCTTCATTTGTGCCCTAGAGACCCATTTTACCAAAATAGACTAGTTTTTTGTAAATTGACTATTTGATTTATCATATTGCATCCAAATTTAAAACACAAAGAATGGACCCCCTGTAGAATTTAAAGAGCTTTCTGAAAATATAAAAAAATTTGAAAAATATGCTGATTTGCATCAAAAATTAGTTTTTTCTGAAAAATTAAGAAAAAATTATTAAAAATTCAAAACATATCAAAAAATTCTGAATTTTTTATTGAAGCTTCCCTGATATGTCTCCAACCTAAAAAAAAAATTTAGACCAAAACTCCAAGTCGTTTTGAAGATAAAATTAAATCTTTGAAACTTTAGGGTTTTAGCTCCAAAAAAAAAATCAAAATCAGCATGTAAAGGTGGGTTGCCCCATGGTGGGCGCCAAAAATGTGTGTGAATTTTGTACCTAGCTATAGACACAACACTTCAATAAAATATTAGAGGTTAGAAAAAATCAAAATATGCAAATAAGAACAATATAGCTAACCAGGTGATTTACTACCTTCTAGTAGGTGCGAGTATGGTATTCTCAAATTAGACCGAGATCAGTGACAATGCAACACCTAAACAAAGGATTTAAATGATGAAAGCAAAAATATGAATGCAAATTAATCTATTTTTATTTATTTTTGATGCAATAAGATGAGAAAAACTGATAATAAATTAATCTAAATGGATTGAAATGATATGCAAATTAAGCTAACAATGATATGAAATATGAAACTAGAATGAATTGAAAACAAGATTGATCTCACAAAATGATGATTCGCAAGAAGCTTGATGATTCCTCTGATGTCAATTCACCAAAGTAAGTATGCAAATTTTATGGATGATTTGTAAAGAGTTGAGCCTTGATTTTATAGAAATCCAGGGCTTGAGGGTGCATGGAAAAAGTCATAAATCACTCTTGATGAACTCAGGTTTATTTTTGAGTTAACAAGAAATTAGAAATAGATAACTCATAAAATCATGCAAAATCATGCAAGAACAACTTTTTAACTCAAATCAGAAGTTTAGATCAACTTTGAACTCAAAATAGATGTTGAGTTTTGAAAAGATAACAACTTGAATTGATTTTCAGATTTAAAGTTTAACTGCTCTTTGAATGTGCACAAATAATCATGAATTAATTAAATAAATAAAGTGATTTATCTTCAACTTAACTGATTTTAAATTTAAAAATAACTGATTTGTGGGTTAATCAATTATTTTAATCAAACTTTTATTCAAAACTATATTATTAAATATTGACAATTTAATTTAATCAATTAAATAAGAATTCAACTGATTATTTTTCGCAAATTTGATTTATTGTCAAATAAAACAATATTATTTAGGAATAAATAGAATTAAATCTAATTAAATAATTAAGTGGCAGTATTAATCTAATTAATTAAATATTCAGAATATTCAATTAATCAAACTTTAGGATAAATAGGATTCATCGCCAAATAATAATTAAATTAAAGATAATTAGAATAAATAGGAATATTGCTAGGAATATTCCCCAATGCAGAATTTATGATAAAATCAATTAGGATTTTGATAATGTGTAGATGTGCCTTAGGTTAGGACTTCGATGTTGATTTCAATCGAATTGAAGATGTAGGAGGTTAATGAACCTATAGCCCATTTTTGGGGTATTACAATAGGAAAAGAGTTTGAGTATGGTGGCCATCAGAAATGGTCATATCCCCTGAGCGACAACCAATATTATATCCCCTGAGTGACAACCAATATGAGCATCATCAATTGCTAGCCATGGCCTACCTAGTATAATTGGATACCCTCCTAACGTAGCCTTTGGTGATAGGATCATGAAATTGGCTGGGTATGACCAGGTTGCAAGGTCAACAATTATATCCTCAATCATTTCATCGGGCTTTACAGTTGAACTGTCTGCGAGCTGCAGAATAGTTGGAGTGATTTGGAGGTTATATATACCAATTTGTTGCATTATATCTTTGGTCATAACATTTATAGCTGCTCCAAGATCTACCAATACATTGTTAATGGTAGTCCCATTAATAATGACTACAACAACAGGACTGCCTGGGTCAGAATATTTTGGGATGGTAAGCTTTCCTAACATTATGTTAGTGAGCTTTCCTAACACATGCACCATCTGAGGATCTTTTCTTTTCTGACCAGGATTTTTAAAGAAGGCTTCTTTTATGGCTTTGTTGTAAGTGGGAACATCCTTGATGGCTTGGAATAAACGTATTTGGATATTGACATGCTTTAATTGATCAAGGATGTTAAATTCAGTTGCTGAAGCAAGCTTAGGATTGGTAGGTTGTAACCTTTGTGGAAAAGGTGGCCCGGTAGGGGGCTTTGATTAACAATAGGTTGCGTTTCAAGAAGAGGGATTGTATTTTCTATTAGGACAGGCTCCTCTTTGGGTACTTCAGTTATTGTTGGCTGTTCAGGAGTAGGAAGAGTAGTCCCCGACCGTAGGTGTATATCGTCAAGGGTGATTGCATAGGTAGGGTATCGCATGGGATACTGCATTTCATCAGTATTATACACATTTTTCTAAGGTGTGGGAGGTCTATTATTCGGGTTTCACTGCGGCTATGTAGGCAATTAGGTTGGTTTTGGAGGTTGGTTATTAGCAACTGGTGGTGGTAAGAGTGCTTGTTATTATGGTGTGTGAAGAGGCAGATTCATGTATCCCTGGGATTGAGGTGGCCATTGTTGGTTTCCTCACCATTGAGGATTCTGCTACCAATTACCCTGCGGTGGTTTCCAGGCCCCTTGGGGTTGTTGCAAACTCCCTTGAGGATTCTGCCATTGTGGAATAGGGTAATTTTTCCATTGATTTTGATAGTTGTTCCAGGGTGGATTTTGATAATTCATGGAATGTTGTCATTGATTGGTATAAAATGGACTACTAAATGTAAGTGGGTCCTAAGGCATACCTTGTCATTGTACCCATGGTCACCTTTGAGCAACAAAGAATAGTTGTTCATCAGCTGGTTCAACTGGCTTGTAGTTAGTTGGCATCTGGGTGGCCTCCATATTTGCGATCAATTTACACCGGCACTCTCTCTTCTTTTTTCGACAATGTGGTTAGAATTCTACTAACATAGCCTTTGCTTCCTCATGCTTCTTCTTAGCCTGTAGAGTACCTAGTTGTGTGGCCATATTGTTGATAATATCTTGCTTAAAGTTAGATAAGAGATGAGTTATCTCTAATCTGGAAGCACCTGAACCATTTGTCCTTCCTATTGCTAGTTTGTAACCTCTTCCTCTTTTCCTAACAGCACATGAATACTTGAGGCATATTTTCTTTATGTCATCCAAACTGGATTGAGTTATATCTCCTCCTACCATCAAATCTAAAGCTTTAATGCATCCATCTTGTATTCCTCTGAGAAATAGCAGCTTCTGAGATTCTTCATTAAGCTTATGTTTTGTGTTCCTTTGTAGACTATACATAAACCATGAAATGTAGTCTTCAAGTGACTCATCCTCTTTTTGAGTCATTTTAAAAAGGTCTTCTCCTTTCATATCAGTGCCCCGAAAATATTCCTTATACTTAGTCAGGAATGCTTCTTGCATTCCTGCCCAATCTTGGATAAAATCCCATCCTAGGCCCATAAACCAACGCAAAGCAAACTCCTTAAGCGTCACAAGAAATAGTTTGAGCTTGTGAGCATCAGTAGTATAGTCATAACTTCTACACAGGATATCAAACTCAAAAAGAAAAGTATTTGGGTCTTCTGTTACTAAACCATAGAATTTTGGCAAGGCAGAAGATGGTATGTTCTTAAGGTTGTTGGTGTCTCACTAGTCAGAAATGGGGAATGGAAAAGTAGGGGGATTAGCCATCCTGGTAGGATTTATAGGTCACAGAGGTGGTTGATAAGGAGGTTGGTATATGACTAGCTGTAATGAGTTTTCTTAACTGACTTGGTTCTCAGGAAAATGAGCTCTCGGGTGAGTAAAGATGTCTGCAAATTTGTTAATTTTAGGTTTCTCGTCAAAAGAATCAACCTGCACTTCTTCAAAGGAAGAGGAGGATGACGTGGTTGTAGGGAGGTTGATGGTGGCATCAATAAATGAACTTTCTTCCTCCAATGGGTGATTGAATTGATTTGGCAAGTACCGTCCTCTAGCGTCTCTTCTTCAATTATGCATACAGATAGTAGGGAGTGAGGTGGTTTACAAAATTTCTCCTAAAATTAATGTAATCTAAAAAACTGGAAATGAAATAAAGTCTAAGAATGGCTTAGTGAAGACTTGGTTCGGTACCATCCCCGGCAACGGCACCAAAAATGATCACTTCCTATAAAGGCTCAGAAACTAGGTATAATTTCAAACTCAAGGATTGGACAGCCAACTGAGCAGCTTATCCTCCTTATGAAATTTAATTTAGTAAGTCAAAATAGGGACGTGTCACTTGAAATGGGCCAGCAAAGTATATGCACCACGTATCATTTAGCCATACATTCTCATTGTTGTAGGAAGTAAATGCTAAAGGAAACCTATACTATAATTGTAGGAAATGAATACTAAAGTAATGCTTAAGCTGAAGTTTGCAGAAAAGTAAGTGCTGGAATAAAAGCTACAAGAATATGACTATTAACAAGATATGCAAATTCTTACAAACTATGCCATAACACTTCTATTGTTCTATGACTTTGGTTGCAGGAGGCGTTGGCTGGTCTATAGCTTTGGCTGTAGGAGCAATTCATTGTTGAGTACTTAATCAACAAAAATGCAGTAAATGCTTCTAACTACTATGATTCTATTTTACTATGGATTTCTCACCAAGTGGGCCCCCTTGGATGAGTATCCTAAATCATAATTGTACTCAACTGAATATCAACACTTCATTTTATTGATTGAATATCAAAGTACAAAATTATCATAACACTCTGAAACTAGCTAAAAACTATTTCTATATATTCAACAATGTCCTCTATGTCTGTTGTTGTGCTCACACAGGAGCAGGGCTTTATTTAAAGGAAAAGCTTCTAACTAACTTCTAATCGCACCGTAGAAATAGGAAAATATTTATTACAATATTAATAATTAGAAAGAAGGGAAGCTTTAAAGACTAAACATATTGATCCCGAAGCAGAGGAGAGAATTGTCATGACAACGAATCCAACTTCCATCCACACCTAGATCTTCTTGGAGAAATTAGCACACCGCCTAACTCATCGTAGAGACTACCACCTTGCTCCTTCAATAGGTGCTACATTGAATGTTCTTCCATTGAAGGCTGTAGGAAGATTGGGCAGAACTCTTTATGGTTGAATGCTCTAGACCTGGTCAAAAACAACATTTGCTATTCCAACGTACTATGCCTTGAAGGGTTAGGATAAGATATTTATGATGGTAATTACCAGAATATGCATAATCAATCACATTCAAACATCTACCCTTACTTATTCAAAACAAAAGATTAACTTTCAAATCAACAAATATAGCATTTTATCCGAGCATAGTATATTAAGTATGTTTAAACCATATTAAATGTCTGTTAGCAGCATGCCAAATAGTAGCAGAAAATCATAAGAGTTCTTTGGTAAATGTATCAAAATTTAGGAAAAAGGTATAGCAAATACTATCCTAAGGCATTCTATAGTATGACATTAATATGCCTTATCAGAGACCTTGATTGGTCCTGACTCCTTTAGCCTTTTGAAAAATAGTGCATGTCTCAACAAATTTTCTAACATTAGTGGGTAGCTAAGGCCAATGATAATTTCTCCTTACAATTTCAATTATCTTATCAATGTGAAAATGACCCGCTAATGTACCACAATGCTTCTCTCTTATCATATTTTCTCTCATGGAGCATTTAGGAATACAGAGTTGACCCCCTTTGAACAAAAGACCATTCTACAATAAATATTCTGAATAAGTGGAGTTGTATGCATCTAAGAGAGTAGAGAAAACCTTATAGATATTGCCAAAGTCTAAATAATCCTTGTATATGTGCTTGAGGGCATTAATTCCCATGCTTTGGACCTGTACTTCTTCAACCAAAATTACTCTTCTACTAAGAGCGTCTGCACCTTTGTTAGAGGTTCCTTTCTTATGCTTTAGAGAAAATGTGAATGCTTGGAGTTGTTCAACCCATTTCATGTTCCTGTAGCTTAACTTATCCTGACTATTTAGAAAACGTAAAGCATCATTATCTATAAAGATAATAAATTCTGTAGGAAGCAAGTAGTGCCTCCATTTCTTGAGGGCTTGAACCATAGCATAAAGTTCCAATTCATAAGTATTGTATTTCTTCTTTGCTTCATTCAATTTCTCTGAGAAGAAATCCATTGGCCTTCCATCCTGGCTGAGGACTGCACCTATGGCTAGGTTGCTAGCATTCGTCTCTACTATGAACAACTTGCTAAAGGTTGGTAGTGCCAAAATGGGGTATTGTGCTACTCTCTCCTTAAAATACTCAAAAGCTTCATTTTCTTGTGTTGTCCGCTGGAATTTTGTTTTTCTACCACCCTTGATAGTATCAAGTAAAGGTGCACAAATGTGACTACAATTTTTAATAAAATTCCTATAAAAGGTAGTCAATCCATGAAATCTCCTGACTTCTCCTGGAGTCTTTGGTATGGGCCAATTAATGATAGCCTCTACCTTTTCAGGATCCATTTTTAAAGCACCTTTTGGGATGACAAAACTAATAAATATTAGTTCTTGTTGTATGAAGGTACACTTTTCAAGATTTATGGATAGTTTTTTCTCATGTAACCTTTGGAGAACTTTTTCCAAATGTCTCATGTTCTCTTCTATAGTTCCACTCAATATTAGGATGTCATCTAAATAGACCACCACAAACTTTCCTATAAAATCATGAAGCACTTCATTCATTAATCTCATGAAGGTGCTAGGAGCATTGCTAATGCCAAATGGCATCACAAGCCATTCATATAATCCCTTAGTGGTTTTAAATGCAGTCTTCCACTCACCTATTGGCCTTATTCTTATCTAATGGTAACCATATTTAAGGTCAATTTTAAAGAAATAACATGCTCCTCCAAGTTGGTCTTATAGATCTTCAATGCTGGGTATAGGGAATCTATATTTGATTGTTATTGTGTTTACTGCCCTAGAGTCATTACATATTCTCCATTTGCCATCCTTTTTAGGGGCCAAAACACTAAGGACTGTACAAGGGCTAAGACTCTTTTGTATGAGTCCTTTTGTCAACAATTCACTGATTTGTCTAGTGACTTTTGCATTATGATAAGGAGTGAGTTTATAATCAGCCTTATTGGGTAGGGAAGCACCTGGAATGAAATCTATTTGGTGACAGATGTCCCTCAATGGTGGGAGTTCATCTAGTGTGTCTCCTGCAACTATCCCTTTGTACTTCTGCAGTAGACTATCTACTTCATGTGTACAAGGGAATGCACCTCCATAGAATTAGTACTGATCAATAAATTAAATAGAAACTAAATAAACCACAATATAGAAACTATTTAGCAAATGAATGATCAATTGAGCATCCTATGGCTCTCTATCTAAGAGTGTTAATAGAAGCTCTCAGCAAGCTACCATTAATGACAGTCCTAGAATGAGAAATGATAAAGATTAAGCTAAAGCTAACAATTAGTTCAAATTGAAAAGCTAAATTGCTCTTAAAATGCCTTTCTAGCTATAAAATGCAAGAGGTTCTATGCAATTCTCAGATGTGTGGTTATGAATTATGATTGATTTTGGTCTTCCTTTTATAGATTTATGCAAGGGTAGGGGTGTAGTATAATTGATCATGATTAAGCTTGAGTTGAGTCTTTGGTTCCACCCTTTAAAGATAATGCAAATGTTATGTCCTCAAAGCTTGGGACAAGTAGACGAGATGAATGGACAAGATGCTCTTTCACTTTGAGTGATTGAGATTGAATTTCGCTTGATCCATGTGAATGCCTTTCCTCAAATCCTATTGGTTGATTGAATTTCCTCCCCTTTTGGGTTGTTGAGAGAAATTAGGATTTATTAATTGATTTAAATTCATTTGTTTAGCCATGTACCCCTTGAATGGGTTGAATTTGATTTAATTCAAAACTATACAATTAATAGAATTAATTGCACTTTGATTTGATTTCACTTGATTAAAATACTCTTGATTTTGATTTATCTAAAATTAAATCTTGATTTTAATTTTGATTGGCTAAATATTTGATTCAATTCAATTATTTTGATCTTGTCCTCGATTCGCTTTGATTTGCCTTGATTTGTTACTTAATTGTCTTTATCCATTTTTAGGTGATTACAAATACCCCTCTTTGAGTTGACGTGCGAAGCATGTCGATTCAAAGAATACTCTAATTTTGCTAATAAAAGTCCTGATTCTATTGATGGTCAATCTTTGATGTTCGTTTGATATTACTCGATGATCACTTCTTGATATCTGATATGAAATTGATGTAGTTCTGGATTGATTTAATACTATTGATGCAGTTTTGATGATCATTCTAATGATTGATCCTTGATATGATGTTTGATTTTATGAAAGATTCTGATGTGATACCTGATTTAATGATTGATTCCGATGTGATGCCCCATTCGATTGATTTACAAAAAAAATTATGATAAAAGCTTTCACTTTGATTTGATGATTGTTCTCCTATTTCGATGATGATGCTATTGATGCTAATTATCTGAGTGGTATGCCCCCTCGGAAATGAAATAAAATTTGATCAATGGTTGAAAATTTTGACGATTTAGGTCAATTTACGTTAATTTTGTTCAATTTATATTGAATTTTAATTTCATTTCCAATCTTGTTTTTACGTCTATTTGATTACAAATGCCCCTGATTTGGTAGATTTGATGAAAAATTCAAGCTATTAGGTCAAATATACCCTTTTTAGGTCAAAAGGCTATATAAAGGGGTCAAAATTCCTTTTTCACTATTCATTTTCACTTTTTACTCTCTGACCTTTGTTGACTTTCAATTATGTCGATCCCCATCTGCGAGCATAGATTCAAGTGATGTCATCGTTATCAGCATCTACCTGGCTCTGGACCTTCGATGAGTACTTAAACCTCTTCATTTTGTCATTTCTAGCATTTAATTTCAAAAAGAGTTGAATTTTTCCTGTAGAAACCCTCTTTTTTTCATTTTTTAAATCCAAAGAGTGCTTTTGCATATTTAAATGGTGCTTTCACCCTCCAAGTTGTGCTTCCACGACTTTAAGTTGTGCTTTCGTGGTCTGAAACTGTGCTTATACTCGCCAATTTTAGGCCCTATTCCGCCTTTGCCATGTTAAAGAGCGCTTTTACCGTTAAATAGCGCTTATGCCCTTTTCGATAGCACTTTCAAATTCTTTGGGTGCTTTTACCACTTTTTTCTCTTTTAATCCATTAAGTAGTTTTTTTAAACATTTAAACTGTGCTTTCGCATGTGTGCACTTTTAAAGCTTGAAATAGTGCTTTCACCCGGCCAGAAATGATTCCAAATTGATTAAGTCCACTTTGCAATTTTCTCGATGTCGTCGATCAGAGGATAAGTTAAGGTCATGAACTTCATGTTTTTAGCAAGTTGTAAGATATCAGTATGAGTCAGTCATAATGTGAATATTTATTCATCAATCTAGATTCAGATGATGGATGATGATAAATTTTTCGTTCTATCTAAGTAGAAACATGAAAATTGATTGTGGTTTGATATTTTGAAAATTTTTGATTGACTTATAATGATCCAAATAATAATTGATTTCAATTTTGATGTAATTGAACTTTCTTTTTGTAGGTTGTCCTTGGGTCTTTGCGTGTTCGCGGTGCCTATCCTTTGTCTTGGAGCATGATTCCTAACTTGAGTGTGGCAGATCATCGCCATATTAGTCTATGTGGCATGTCTTTCCTTCTACATCTTCCTCGATTTTGAGTGAATTGGGCTCTTCTCACTGCTATGGCTGAGCGTTGGCACTCAGACCATAATATTTTTCATTTTCCACTAGGGGAGATGACCATTACTCCCGAGGATGTATATCGGATCCTCTGTTTACCGACTTGTGGTGAGTAGGTGTACTATGACTCTTTGTATGATGGATATGCATGTCAATGGGTATTTATGGATCCTACCATTGGTGACACTCACATCTAGTGGGCTTAGTTTGTTTCCTTTCCTATATTGCTAGCTATTCTGGGTACACTGATTGGTGGGTTCTTACTTCCTAATAGATGTGGGCATGGGTTTGCTATCAGTTGGGGTCCCATTCTTAAGGATCTGATGGCACATCCTTGTCGATGCTTTGATTAGGTTTCATGTGTCCTAGCACAGGTATATCATGAGTTGTACATGGTGGTTTATAGGTGTTCCACTACACTTACTGCAGGTGTGATCCTTCTTCAGCTATGGACCTGGGAGCACCTCCCAGTGACACATCCTATTACAGCACAAGATCGTCAGCCAAGTTGGCCATTTTCTTGGATGTACGATGGTATCATCATCCAAACCCATATGGGTAAGCTAGATTACTAATGGTGTGTCATTGATGACATGGACACTATTGTTTGGCAGTTATATCTTGGTTGTGAGGCTTGGCCAGAGGATGATGGTGAGCTACCTTACATGTTCTGTCCCCGATGGATGCTTAGGCATTCCATGTATACTATTGAGAGATTCTACTTCCGATGAGTTCTATGTCAGTACGAGCATGTACAAGATATGCCACAGGGAGTAGCCATGTATGCTCAGGTACAGGCTGAGAGATCGTTATGGGGCCCATGTGTAGATTATGGGACAGTTATGTGAGAGCTATGATATATTGGGTATCATTCTTGGTCTCCTAGATCACATGTCATGGATGCTGGTATTACTGATGATTATGTTGCTTGGCTACATCGATATCCTTTCCCTAGATTCACCGATCCTACGGAGAGAGTTCCTGCCATTGATGAGTTATCAGATGGAGATGATGGTTATGCAGGAGATGACACTGGTGATGATAATGGAGATAATGGTGAAGATAGTGCTGGTATTGGTAGGATTAGAGGATGGTGTGGATGACGTGGTCATCGAGGAGCTAGAGTAGGTAGAGTTTGTATTCCCATGATTGTTGCTGCTCATATTCCTCCTAGGGGTGATGATCAAGTGAGGGGTTGTCGAATGGAAATATTACTTCATCATGTTGCTAGAGATCTAGCAAATAGACCTAGAGTCAAGAATCAGTGGGAGGTTGATGTAAATATTGCATAGGTTTTACTTGATCAGGCACGGGGTCCTCCTGCTCAGTAGGTTATTCCTCCAGTTGTTCCACAAGTTTAGGAAACTTCTTCTACTTTTTCTTTAGCTTCATCTTCTACGCCATCTTCATCCTCACATCCTTCTTCTTCAGGTTTTGTTCCATTATTGGGTGTTCTCTCTTTACCGATGCCTTCTTCTTCTGTTCCTCCTCCACAAACTTCTACAACATAGGCTCCTATCCCAACCTTAGCATCAAATGTTGTATCTCTTCAGACTCAGATATCAGTGGTGCAGTAGCAGGTTTCTCAGTTGAGTTCGATGATGCAGAGTTTCATGGCTACTATGAGTCAGCAGGGTTGACAGGCTAGTTCAAGTCAACCTCCAGATAGTGCTCCTAGTCCTGATGGTACCGATGGTGCTAGTGATTCAGCTATTTGAGATATCTCTGATTATTCCATTTGATGTACATGATCTCTTTCTTTGTTGTTATCGAGACATTGGACTCTTATTGTATCATTTTTTATCGATTGATGTTGTTTATGTTGATACTTTGATAGTTGATAGACATTGATATTTGGACCTTGCATTTATGATCATTCATTTAGACTTTGATATCTTGTTGATTTTATGATGGTGGTACCATGGACTTTGATACTCTCTTTGATAGATTTCACTATATATGATGTCATTATGTGTTGGATCTCTTTTTCAAGTGTTTTTATATGATATGCAGATCTATATGATTCTATCTTCTATATGTTTTTTTTTATGCTTTTCAGATGCATTTTTCAAATGTATGCCTATGTTCTATTGATGCTTAAATGATTGTCTTATGTATGACATAGAATAGCTGAATGCAATGTTGATTTAATGATTAATGATATTGTGTATGTATGCAATGGATACATGTAGGATGTTAGATAGATAATGAATAATGGATCTAATGGATGCCTATCTTTTGATATGCAAATGTGATGGATCTATGTATGTAATGATCATCAGCTTTTAATGATTAATGATTCTAAATGTTATATGCAATATGGATGGATGATACTATCATGAATGATGTGCATTTAATGATGAATGATCTTAATATATGCAATGAATGATTAAATAACTAATGCCCTTAATGGATTGATATTTAAGAATATGCCCTAAATGAGATGAATGCAATCTAATGATAATTAATGAAATTTAAATGGATGCAATCTAATGTTAATAATTAACTTAATGCAATGTAAATGGATGCAATCTAATGATAATGCAACTTAATGTAATGTAAAATGATTTTAATGATATATAAAATCTAATGCAATGAACTTAATGATTCAAATGTTGGACACATTTAAATGAATGCAATGTTGAATGAAGATGACTTAATGAAACTTAACCAATGCAAGTGAACTAATGAAATGCACTTTGTTTTTTATTTTATTTTTTGTTTTTTTTTAATTTTCAACACACTCGATCATATATAGTTGTTTTTTATGATCCTTTGATTCTTGATTTGACTACACCCCCTTTTCCTTTTCCTCTTGAAAATTAAGCTAAGAAAGGCAAAACATATTAAATGCATTTAATCTAAGATGTATGCAACTAACTATCATTATTCAAAAATTTGGAGCTTATAATCATCATTGAGCAATTTTGGAATCCCGTTTAGTACAACCATCACTAGTTCAACTATGATTATATGAATACTTTTTACGCCTCTTTCTTTGCTTTCCCATCTCTTATATGGTATGAATATCACTGATTGAATCCAATCATGAGAGTGCAAATACCGATTTTGTCAAATTCTATGTTGCAAGTGGATTTTGGTATTATGATATTGAAGATCAAAATAGCCAAGGTATCATTTTGTGTAAACAAACAGAAATCTTAGTTTTATCCTATGTACAAGTCCTCGATGATTCTTTGATGATCACATCCTTAGACAAATAATACATGATTTAAAACTTTGATTGTAAGACAATCATTTAGAAATCAACAAAAATATCATCCTTTCATCATAGCTTATCTAGTTTAAAACTCTCATCAATTCGCTAGAAAGAGATGATTTCATCAATAAAGTCAACACTTAGAAAAAAAATTTGCAATGTTTTTCAAATCCATATTTCAAGTGCAGTTCCATCCATTTCATACTTTTAATCCTGATAAAGATAAGGTCATGTAAGATCTTGGATCAAATTTTGCGTTTGGTTCAAATTGGATTAGAATGTAGATTTAATTAAGTGTTCCACTTTCAATTTTGATGAATTGATTCTCATGATTGAATAAAGCTTGCTTTGATGAATCCTTCCTCCTGTTGAGTAGATTTCCCCCAATTTGATATGATTTCATTTGTGGGACTTAGGATAATTTGTAGATTAGGTGACAAAAAAACTTTAGGTACTTGCAAATGCAACTATGGGGTTTTATTATGCAACATATACAAATGCTGGCGAATGCAGTATTTACAAGGTGACCTTCTAGGTATGCAACTGAATTGGACTTTCAATGGTGCATGTTTACTAAGTTTTCACTGATTGAATGGATCTTGCTTTTTTTTTGTTTTTAAATCTTTTCTCTTTTTTTGCTACCAAGGCGCCTATTTGCTAGGTTTTCACCAAGGCACTTTTTTCTCTTTTTGATTTTTTTGTATTTTTCTTTTTTTTCATATCACCGAGGTGCCTATTTGCTAGGTTTTCACAAAGACAACATCTTTTTGAGAATCATATATGAATGTTTTTGGTATTTCTTCATGCTCAATTTTCCACCATTTTTTATCTTTTATGCTATTCTGATTTGTTTGTGCTTTTCTTCTTTTCAATGTTTTTGGTATTTTCAAGATCTCTTTTGACTATGTACAATAAATATGATGTTTTCCAACTTATTTTTGATACTCTTTATACTCTTTCATCTACCTCATGTATAGAACCTCTTTAGATGTATGCTATTAATAGGTTCTTATAGCTCTACTCCATCACAATCTGCTAATTTGTAGGTGTCGGTCCCAAAAGAAGAAGTAATGATAAATGGTCCTAACCAGTTTGCCTCCCATTTTCCTTTCTTTTCCCTTTCTGCTTGATTTTTGGGATTCTCTCGCAAAACTAGGGCACCTATTTGGAATTTTCTTGACTTGATGTGCTTATTATAAGTCCTTGACATTCTATTTTGATATACCTTTAGATGATCAAATGCTTGTTGTTGTTTCTCATCTAGGAGTTCTAGTTCTTGCAGCCTAGCGACTTTATAGTCTTCCTCACTTATCAAACCATGAAGAGATACCCTTAAGGATGGAAGTTCTACCTCCAAAGGAAAAACTACTTATGTTCCAAAGACTAAGGAAAAGGGTGTAGCTCTTGTTGGTGTTCTTTTGCTTGTTCTATAATCCCATAAGGTCGGGTTTATTTTTATGTGCCAATCTCTACCTAAATTGTCCATCGTTCTCTTCAATATCTTCAAGATATTTTTATTCATTGCTTATGCTTGTCCATTACCTTGAGGGTAATATATTAATGAAGAATGATGAATCATGTGAAACTTTGTGCATAGCTCCTTTAGGTCTTTATTTTTTAAGTGCTTTTCATTATCCGTTATGATGGCATGGGGTATGCCATATTTACAAATGATGTGATTTAGGATAAACAAAGATATATGCTTTCCTGTTGTAGTTGATAAGGGTATAGCTTCCACCCATTTGGTAAAGTACTTTGTTGTTGTGATGATGAATTTATGACCATTCGAGGATGGTGGATAAATTATTCCTATTAAATCTAGGCCCCATTGATAGAACGGCCAAGGTGTTGTCATCGGATGAAGCTCTTGTGAGGGCACATGTATCAAGTTTCCATGGAATTGACACTATTAGTGCATTTTCTTGTTGAATCTTAAAACACAGCCCTGAGTGCTTAGATATAATTCTATGATTCCTAGACTCCTAACTCATACAAGAAAAAGACTAATTGATGAGGATTTGATCCTCCTACTTTGAGTTCCACAAACTCAAGTGGGTGCACCTAAAACATACTAAATCTACACATAAATACTCTCTCACTAAAATCCTTTATGCAGATAAGAAAATTAGTGGATAGTTCTCAAACTTATAAGATATGGGAGTTCAACTCAACCAATCTTATGCAGGATCCCACATACATAATCTTCTAAGAACTAGGAAAACGGTCAAAGTAATAACAAGGATATTCACCCTTCTTCTCTTTGAACTTGGAGGCTCGGACAGGCTAACCTATCAGATTCACTTCTACAAGGAATCGCAAAAAGCATTTTCACTATTCAATGCAATATACAAACATTAATGCTCTTAAACTAGAAATGGAAAATGATTTGAATTAATGATTGATGAAGAAAACTGTTAGTCAAGAAAAGATCAATGCCTTATCTATTGGGCAACAAAGTCATACAAATGTTCATTCCCAAAAAACCATAACTCCAAACTCAAAAACCTGAATGAAATGCCTTGCAAACCATTCTTCTCGTTTCAATACCTGGACATCAAATTCATATGCAAACCTAGAATTCTCAGAATTTCAAATCAAGACTTACTCTCTCCTTGAAAGAAACTCAAATTCAAACCCACAGATACCTTATAACTAGTCTATTAACATGTCTTACAAGTTAATACACAAGAATTAAGATAATACATATGAAGACATCAAACAAGAACTGAACAAGGATTCCATTATTCTCATTAAAATTCATTTGAAACTATACATTGCAAGACCATGAACATAAAATAAGACTCCAAAGCCTGGAAGTTGTTCCAGCAGCATAAATTTCAACATCCCTTACAATTGAAAGAAAAACCAAAGATATAGAAAAAGGATATCAGTTACTCAAAACTGACAGCTATCCATTCATCCCAAAATATCTCCAACATTCCTCTCAACTGATCGACAACTGATTATCTCTAACTGATCCACTTCCTGCAATCATTTTCCAAACTGACTTGATTTGATTCTGATCTCAAATTTCAAACCCATACTGCTATTTCCCATCACTTTAAAATTGAAAACAATGATTTCCATCAGATTCTGCATCTTCTCTCATTTCTGAAAACATATAACACTCCTATGTTTCGATAAAAATAAACTCTCAGGCATTTTTTTCCATGAGCAGGCCATCATTAAAATTTTTGGGCTTTTATTTCAAATGTGCAACTATGTCAAACTTTTAAATCTTTTGAAATTTCTCCTTTTTGGCCCTTTTTATATTATCTTTGCATTTTACCATAGGAAACACCAGAATCAGACACTTGTCACCATTTGATTTGCTGCTCAAATTTGACCCCAAGTTCACCACCTCATTAGGAGAACTGGCGACGAGCACTGATCTCATAATCTCTGAACACTTTGTCTAACCGTGGTTACCTCTGGCGATCACGTGAACAAGCTAATCTCTAAATCTTAGAATTAATCTTTAACTCTGGGTTAAATCTGGAGAATGGGTGACTGAGCCCATTCTCCCAATCTCTGAATGATTTTGCATTAACCACCAAGATCCAGAGACTCAATGACTGTGGCAATCTCATAATCTCCAGGTTTTTCTTCTAACTGAAAGCCTATTTTGAGATTCGGCAATCATTTGTTCTTTGAATCTCTAAATGTTAGGGATCTGATCGCCACCATCTAGTGACTGGGCGACTGGTGGTTAGCTAACCTTGATCTCCAAATCTTTGAATGAATTGCTAATTGCTAGCTCCATTCTGTGATTGCATGACTAAGCACCCCGTGTCACCTTCGTCCACATCACCACGCCACCTGTCCTGCAAAATTTCTTACCTATGCACCCGCTAGCATAGATCCTGAGGTGCCTTCATGAGCTCACATGCAGAGAGCCTCAGCTCTTCATTCTAACTTGTATGTGTGTGTGATTGCATATAAACACCTCATAATTCCTTTTTGGGACCAATGTGGGATAATGTTTTATAGTGTTTTTAAACTTTTCATCAAAATTTCTCTAAATGCCCAGCTAGCATGTGCCCCAAGGCGGGCCCACAGGGCAAAGGTGACCATAGCCTCTTCACTTTCTTCACTTTACATTACACCTGGGCATTGGTGTATAAAAAACCTAAAAAAACCCAAATCGGGGTGCATGTGGGATAAACCCACATGCACACCCTTTCACATTTTCATCTCCTCAAGGCTTGTAAGTGTGTGGTTACTCTTTTATGCGTGAGGCCTTCTTTGCTCAAGACATCATAGACTGCTCACTTAACATCCTCCATTGTTCACATGTTGGCATTCCAACACTTGTGTAAAGCTTCCATATGTTAGCGCCTTGCATTCTATTGCATTTGTTCCCCATACGCAAGGCAGGCACCACATTTGTATGCCCTCCCTCAATGCATGAGGCCCCTTCACATTGCACTGGGTCTCCAACTCCTAACATGAGCTCCTTGCCATTTGTGTGAGCTTCTCTAGAATATGTGTTGGTTGGCCTCATTTATCATGAAGCCTTTGTTCATTGCACAAGCCTCCTTCATTCTACGTTGTTTCAGTGCGTGAGCCCATGGACAAATGTGTGCCCCTTTAAAAACCTGGCCTCACACATTTTTGTGGAGCTGCTAACATTGGCTTATGCTAGTACGAGACTCACACTACCTCTTTGGCTTTTAATGCTAACCCTCAAATACATATCACGCACTAAAGCCCTTCCTCTCTTTTTTTTTCCTACACTGGTCTTTTGTTCTAAGCAGCTCCTTCTAACATTTACATTGGCATTTTCTAATGTGCTTGCATCCCATGTGAGCACCTCCATGCTGGCATACACCAACATTTTAAACTTACGCATTCCCCCAAGGTATATGCACACTCTCTTCTCTTTGTTGTGTGAGTCCCCCCTTAATATCTTGGCTGCTCACGCGAAGATGTATCTTCATGCTAGGACTGCAAACAAAGAGCAAGTTGGTTCCCTTCACTAGCACACTGGCATCCCTGCTCATTGTTAATGTGGCACCAATGCTGACTGGAGTGTAATCCAATGCCAAGTGTGTGCCAGTTTTCATTTGTTAGCCTTTTCACATTTGTTTATACTAGTATGGTACTCACGCACCACCTCGACTGACTAGCTGCCATTTCAAACCATTACACACTACCTCCAAATTCAATACACACCAGTCTCATTTTTTATTTCAACTTGCCACATGCACTTTGTTTTGTTTTATTTACTTTATTCTGTGCTCACCTTTGTAAAGGATGGTTTGACTTGCACAGGGAAGCCACCTCATTTTAGGGAAATATTCTCATTGTTACATCATAAGATCTAGTAATAAACTCTCGACCACTTGGAGAGTAATCAATACCCATCACAGAGGAAACATGATCTCGGTGAACACAAGTTGAAATATTCATTCTCCTCACGTTGTAACTATAGCAATTGCAATCTTCATTTTCTTTTGTGAAGTTCATGGGCTCTCTTAGATTCCATGCAATAGCATTATTCCTTGTCTACATAATTAACTTGTGCAAAGGTGATGCCATGTGAAGGACATACAAAGTAATGCTACGATTGCCTGCAATTTTTGCAATAATATATTTTTTCTGCAGGATTACACTGTACAGATATGACTGTATCAGCACCCCATGAGAAACTATTGATTGGTTCTAACCTATTGTGATGTCAGATGTCAACTTGAGCACCAGCAGTTACAAAGACATCACTATCCTAGTGATGATCTATATCCCTGAAAGAACTTTTTCCACATATGTGGCCATTTCAACAATACTATTTACCAAGTTAGGAAACCAAACCGCAACATTTGGTAAGATCTTTTCCCTAACATCAATTGTGTTGCAATGTCCATTGTTTTCTACCAATACAACTTAGAATCTTCCCAGATAACGTTAAAATATTTCTCTGGACATTTGATATCAAAGGCATCTTTAGATAACAAAGGCCTCATGAGGACTCTCCAATATATGGCATTACATGCCTCCATCCAAACATAATGTGCATCCTTTGAAATAAAATACACACAGCCATAAAATAATGGTGTAACGGAGCTTTTAATCTCAACATCTAGTTTACTAGACTTATCTCCAAAAAATTACCAAATAACACTAATTGGCCTCAAAAACTAACAAAAAGCCATCACAGGATCATGCCATTAGGAGCACACACTGACCCCCAACATGACAGTATGTTGGTCAAAGGAGAGCTTCTCAGAATATTTGAGTCCAAAGTTAGTAACAATAGAACATGGCCACTTTGAAACAATGCTTGCCCACACTGCCAAAAATCATACCAATCACCTCCAGAACTGGCTTTAAAAACTCACCCGCTGAAACTTTCATGAACCAAAATCTTGGGCATTGATTCTCCCTCATACAAGGAATATGAATCCACAATTAGCTTCCTTAGAAAGTCAAAATGTTGATCACAATCAAATGCCAAAGTTAGCTTGTCAGAAAAAATAGGATTTAAAACATTGAAAAACATAAAAATCTGATTTGGAATTGGCCTAGAAAAGTGATCAGATGGCAGAGACCTCAAAATCCTCAAGAAAGAAGTCTCTCAGGTCTATAGTATGAAACAACTCTCAATTATGTCAGACCTCACACAAGGCACAAATTAAAAAGCCTCAAAGTAGGCCACTTAGAATTCTGAACAATGCACACTCAGAGAATTTTAATAATCTGCAAACGGATTGACACTGGAAAATAGGTCAAATGAGCACATGGGGGGCTAAAAATTGGCAAGATGACTCACTCTCTTACCTACAGTATGATGCAACAACTGGTATGCAATGACCAATCACCAAGTAAAAGATGCAAACCTCCAAAGTGAGCTACTTTAAACAATTCTGAACATACACAAAATGCAGAATTCTGGAACACCTTAAAATGACCACTTCTAGAACTTGTCAGAACTGAAACCCAGGACCTAAAACCTATTAAAAATTTCAAATGATAGGTGATGAACACACTATCCAAGTGACTCATCATGAAAATCAACGGCTCCATACTTTTAATGCACTCAAACTAAGCATCTTTCAATGAATCTCAAAGGCACATTTCTGACACTTAGAAAATTTTTTGAATATGGACTCAAAAACATACTCTAATTTTTTGAGCTTCAACAGACACTTTCTACAAGTTTTGGTGAAGTTACAAGCATCTTTCTCCATCGTAGGCCAAAAATATCCTATCCTAAGAAGTTTCTTAGCTAGGTTTAGTCCATTTGAATGTGATCCATAGATTCCCTCATGGATTTCTTGCAAGGCTACGTTTGATTCCTCTTTTTCTAAACATCTAAGGAGCATTCTGTCTAAACTCTTATGATACAATGTTTCAAAAATTATGGTATATCAGGAGGCTTGGTGAATGAAGCTTTTCTTTTGATTCCTGGTTTGGTCTATGGGTAGGATTTGATCTTTTAAGTGTAAATAGGTCCATACCAAGGTGATTCGTATGTAGTTAGCAATCAAATGGTATAAGGATGGATAGGGTCAAATGGGGGTTGTTCCACTTCTTCTACCAGGAATTCATATATGGCACTCTGATCAAGCATTTGTAGAAGTGATGCCAAAGTTTCCATTGCATCTACTAGTTTGTTCTTTTCTCTTGGCACTTGCTCAAATGTAATAAGTATGAAATACTTCTTAATATTTTCCACCATATTTTTATAGGGTACCAATTTGTCATCTTTTGTCTGATATTCTTCATTAACTTGATTAATGACTAATTGTGAATCTCCATAAACCTTTAGTTCTGTCACCTTCCACTCTAGTGCCAACTTGATTCCAATAACCAAGGCTTCATATTCTGCTATGTTATTGGTGCAAGGAAATAGTAATTTATATGACTTAGGAATTTTGGATCCCTAAGGAGTGATTAGAAGTATGTCTACTCCTCACCCATGTTGAGTGTATGAACCATCAAAATATAGTTGCCATGTTTTTGCCTCAACATTCACAATCTCTGAATCTGGGAATTCTACTTGGATGGGATGATCATCTTGAAGTGGTGCTTCTGCTAACTGGTCAACAATGACTTTTCCTTTGATAGACTTGTGGTCTACATATTCAATGTCAAATTCTCTTAGCACCATAACCCATTTCGCTAGCCTTCCATTTAATGTTGTTTTACTAAGCAAATATTTCAAAGGATCTATCTTGGCAATGATCCTTATCTTGTGAGATAGCATATAATGGCATAATTTTTGGGAAGCAAAAACCACGGCCAAACATGCCCTTTCAATGAATGTATAGTTTAGCTCATATTTGACTAGAGTCCTACTTATGTAGTATATTGCCTTTTCTTTGCTTGTTTCATCTTCTTGTGCTAAAAGTGCCCCCAATGAATTCTCTGTTGCTAAAATATATAGGATCAAGGGCTTTCCTCTGATAGGTGGCATCAAGATTGGAGGGTTCATGAGGTATTTCTTCAATAGATTAAAGGCTTCTTCACACTTTTCATCCCATTTGAAAATTGTATCTTTATGCAAAAATTGGGTGAAGTTATGACATTTTTCCGCTAGTTGGGAGATAAATCTCCTAATAGACTAGATTCTCCCTTGTAAAGACCTCATTTGGCTAATATTTTTAGGTTCTTCCATCTCCATAATGGCCTTGACTTTAGTGGGATCCACCTCTATTCCCTTTGCAAATACAATGTATCCTAGTAGTTGTTGGAGATTTGCTAGCAGGCCAAATACTAATTGTATGTTTGTCATTTATGACAACATATGGAAAGTAGCATGCATGGAATTCTTATGTAGTAACCTTTTAGTATATGTAGCATGGACATGATATCATGGGCACAGAGGTTACCTATTAGTACAGATAGTTATATAGCAGTTGGTGTCAGTAGGGTTCCTGACAGAGTAACAGATAGTGTTCTATGTATGGTTGTCCGTACAGTTATCATGGAGCCTTGTGCACTTGGATATATGTTGAAGACATGTTAGTGATTTTTTAGTTATGGATGCATAGTCTGATGATACACGCAAGTGAAGTTATGTAGTATCTATTCACCAGTAGCAATTTCCTATGTTTGTTCAGAAGAGCCGAAAGAAATTTTATTGGTTCTTGAGTTGCGCCTATCATGAGGGCATGCACCCTTGGAGTTAAGCTTTGAGAAGTGTTATTGATGTTTAGTTAAGAGCACATAAGTTAATTCAAATTACAAAGAAAGTTCCAGTTGTTTTGGTAGAGCCGATAGTGTGTAGCGTGCGTCTACAATTATTCTATTAGACAGGTCCCAGAATGAGTTGCGTGGATAATAGAGCCAATAGAATGTTTGTTGGAGTTTATTATGGTTTCTCTAATATGATTTCAAGGTGTTTCTAATAGGTTGACTTGATTATATCATTTGGAGGAAAGATATTTATAGGCAGTCATTTGTGATTGTTGAAGTGTGGTTCATGGTTGATTAAGTAGAGCAGAGTAGAGTGTGCGAAGTGTTGAGCCATCAGAAGAAGGTCTATGTGACCAAGTAAAGTACTTGTGCTATTCATTAGAACTGATCTAGATAGTATGTCAAAGTGTAGTTCACCAAGATCCAGATATAGTGTATATCTATTATTCAGAAGGTTGTAGCCTTCGCCCATTTGAGCAGTGAGCTCTCGGACAGTGCATCCTCTCCCCTAACAGGGACAATTGTAAAAGATTCCTAATAGGGTCTAACCCTTAACTAGGTCTACTGTACTTAATATATTGTAAAACTACTCCTAATAGGGTAAAGGATCTTCTAGCAAGGATCATTATACACTAGTAAAGAATATTAGTGGGTATCAAGTCCCACCAGGGTTTTTACCTATTTGGGTTTTCCCGTAACCAAAATATTGGTGTTGTGTTTAAGTTTTCTTTCATTGTTTTTATGCTTTATGTTTAAGTATACTTAATTGGATAAAGAATTGAAACTTGTAGATAACTGATTACCCCCCCGCCCCCCCTCCCTCTCAGTTATCTCTTGGGACTATTCCTAACAATTGGTATCAGAGCCAAGTGCCTTGGAGAGAAAGTTTAACAGCTTGAGGTTGATTAGATGGTGTACTTTAGGAAAGAAAGTCCTAAGTTCAATGGAGAGAATTATCTTGATTGGAAGAACAAGATGGTAACCCATTTGCAGTGCATTGCTTTTGAATTTTTTAATGTAACCATCAAACCAGCCAAGATTCCTACCTTAGAAGACCTTGGAAAGGATGATGCTATGACATAGAAAAGGAATTGTTTCATCATAATGCTATTGCTAAAGAAGCCCTTATCAGCGCCCTATCTGATGGTGAATTTTCAGAAGTAAAAAAGATAGATATAGCCCATAAAATATGGAAGCACCTAGAAGACACATTTGAAGGAGACAAACAAGCAAAGGATGTGCACAGAAAGACATGGAAGAAAAGATACAATGCATTAGAGATGTTGCTTGAAGAAAACATCAGAGCTTACAATCAGAGCATTAATAAAGCAGTTGCTAGAATCAAAAACAATGGTGGAGAGATATCAGAAAAGGACATTATGGATAAAGTAATGACTACTCTTACTCCAAAATATGAAAGCAAGATCAACATCCTTGATGAGACCATGCAGCTTACATCAAATTTCATGAGAGAGACCTTGATCAGCAAGATCTCAGCTTTTGAGATTTCAAGATTGAAGACAGAACCAAAGAGTAAAACAGCTTTCAAAGCAACATTTCATGGTAAGAAATCTACGAACACTTCTGGTAATTTTGATGATGATTAGGAAGATAAAACACTAGATGATTTTATTGCTATGATTTCCAAAAGAGAAAAGAAAGGAAAAGGAAAATATGAAGGTTAATTACCATTTAAGTACTTTTCATGTAATAAGATTGGTCACTTTGCATCTAAGTGTCCCACTAGAGCTAGAAAGTTCAAAAAGGATTACAAGCCTAAGTATTCTAAGGAATGCTACTATGCTAGAGATGGAGTTTCATATGAAGAATCAGGTGAAGAAGAAATTGGATTCATTTCTATTGTAGAAAAAATGAATAGTAAGTCAGTTCCTAAAAATGAGAAAGTAAATCAAGAGCTAGCTTTGATTTCCCAAGCAGATATAAGAACAAACTGGATTATAGACAGTGGTTGTTCACATCACATGACAGGTGATAAAGGAAGGTTTGTTAATTTGGACAAATACAATGGAGGTATGGTCAAATTTGGAGACAACACTCCTAAACCTATAGTTGGTAGAGGAGCCATCACTTTGGATGGAAAGAACAGTACTGATGATGTTCTTTATGTTGATGGTTTGAAACATAACCTTCTCAGTGTTGGACAGTTACTTGGTAAAGTCTATTAGTTGGAGTTCAAAGATGACAAATGCATCATTAACAACAAAGATGGTGTTATGATTGCATCAGGCACAAAGACAAGAGGTAATGTTTTTCAACTCAATTCAGAAGTAAGTTGTTTTGTTGCTAAAGTTGATGACAGTTGGTTATGGCATAAAAAGACTGTCATATCAATTTTGATAACATAGTGAAGATAAGAAATGTAAAGGTAGTAAGAGATCTACCTAGCATAGCAAAGCCAGTTGATACTATATGCAGGGAATGTGTGATGGGGAAGCATGTGAGAAATTCATTCAGGAGCAAGCAAAATTCAGCAGAGAACAAGTTGGATCTGATTCATACAGACCTATGTGATCCAACTCAAACAAGATCATACTATGGTGAAAGGTATTTCATTTTGTTTGTTGATGATTATACTAGGATGATGTGGGTTTCTTTCTTAAAAGATAAGTCAGAAGCATTTGATAAGTTCAAAATATTCAAAGCTAAGGTTGAGAATGAATTTGGATTAAAGATAAAATGTTTGAGATCAGACAAAGAAGGAGAATTCACCTCTGATAGATTTTATGAGTACTACGAAGAACATGGCATAAAGAGACAATTAAGTGCACCTAGAACACCTCAGTAGAATGGAATTGTAGAGAGAAGGAATAGTATCATTCTTGATACAGCGTGCACCATTATGATAGAAGGAAAAGTTGCACACACCTATTGGAGAGATGCGGTCAATACAGCAGTCTATACCATCAATAGAATTTAGTTAAGGCCTGGCACTAACAAAACACCTTATGAGCTATGGTTTGGTAATGTTCCCACAATAAAATACTTCAGAATCTTTGGAAGCAAGTGCTACATCAAGAGGGATGAAGCAGTAGGCAAGTTTGATGCAAGAAGTGATGAAGGTATTTTCCTTGGTTACTCTACTAAAAGTAAAGCTTATAGATGTTTCAATTTAAGATTGAAAAAGATCATTGAAAGTGCTCATGTAAAGATTGATGAAAATTTTATGATTCAAGAAAGATATCATGATTACTCACCCATGATTGAAGAAGAACCTAGACCCTCTAATAGTGAGACAGTTATTGAAGAAATGTTTGACAGTATTGATGTGTTATTCAATGACCCTTAGACAAGTGAAGAAAATACTCCTAAGGCTGATAAATCAGCATCACCTAAAGTTCCAAAGTTTACATCAAGAAATCATTCCAAGGTAGACATCATTGGAGATCAAAGTGGTAAAGTCTTAACAAGATGACAAGCAAAGAACTTAGCTAGCAGTGATGCGGTATGTTTACTATCTCAGATTGAACCTTTAAGTGTTGAAGATGCTTGAAAGGATTCAAATTGGCATGATTCTATGAAAGAAGAACTTGATTGGATTATTAAGAATGACAATTGGGAACTAGTCCCAAGACTGAGTGATAAAAATGTGATTGGAACAAAGTGGATATTCAAAAACAAGATGAATGAAGATGGTACAGTAGTAAGAAACAAAGCAAGATTAGTATGGAAAGGATATTGCACAAAGAGAAGGCATTGATTATTCAGACATATTTGAACCTATGAGTAGATTAGAATCTATTAAGTTGTTTCTAGCTTATGATACAGTTAAAAACTTCAAAGTTTATCAGATGGATGTCAAATCAGCATTCTTGAATGGAGACTTGAAAGAAGAAGTATAGATTGAGCAGCCTAAAGGATTCACCTTATCAGATAGACGTGATATGGTATGCAGATTGAAGAAAGCCCTCTATGGACTTAAGCAAGCCCCTAGAGGATGGTATGAGAGACTAGATGGATACTTAACAAAGATTAGATTCAAGAAAGGAGCAGCAGATTGTAATCTATTCATTAGAGAGACATCTGAAGGTTTATTACTTGTAGCTATATTTGTTGATGACATTATCTTTGGAGGTAATGACAAACTCAATCCTAAATTTGCCAAAGAAATGCAGAATGAGTTTGAGATGAGTATGATTGGTCCTATCAAGTACTTTTTGGGACTAAATGTGTAGCAAACAGAAAAAGGAATTTTCATTAATCAATCAAAGTATGTGAAAGAGATACTAAAGAAATTCAAGATGGATGATTGCAAGCTAGTAGGAACTCCTATGATCACTGGATGAAAGCTTACAAAATAAGATGACTCACCAGTAGTAGATATAACATTGTATAAGTCTATGATTGGTAAACTCATTTATCTTACTCAGACTAGACCTAATATTTCAAATGTAGTTAGCATAGTTGGAAGATTTGCAGCAGAACCTACACAAAGTCAACTCATGGCAATAAAGAGAATATTTAGATACTTGTAGGGCACTATAGATTATGGTCTATGGTATCCTAATTTAGAAAATGTTGAGCTTCATGTGTACACTGATGCAGATTAGGCAGGATGTGTTGATGACAGAAAGAGTACTTCAGGTGGAGCAGTGTTTCTTAGTAATAGACTTGTCACTTGGACAAGTAAGAAACAAAATTGTATTTCTCAGTCAACAGCAGAAGCGGAGTATGTTGCAGCAGCCTTGAATTGTTCTAAAATTGTTTGGATCAAGCAGATGACAAAATATTTTGGAATTCAGATTGATTATCCTATTTTTATTCACTGTGATAACACTAGCACTATCAATATGTCAAAGAACCCTATGATGCATGCAAAGACAAAGCACATTGAGATCAAGTATCACTTCCTAAGAGAGAAAGTAGCAAAGAAAGAAGTCAAGTTGGACTATGTAAGTACTAAAGAACAGTTGGCAGATATATTCACAAAGCCCTTTCCTAAGGATACTTTTGAGTATCTCAAGGAGAATTTGGGAGTCATTTCCTTCCCTGATTCTGCTTAGAGAAAGAAGGAAAGGCATCAATCTTTTGGGACTGATGGAAGGTTGACTACTCTACCTCAGGAGTAGTACCGGTGCTTAAAATGAATGGCACCCTTTTCCACTGATGTCAAAGGGGGAGTATATATATAGAGTCATGAAAAATAGAAGTAAAAGAGGATTAATATACTAAGGGGGAGCAGCATTCAGTTATGACAGCAGTACAGTTGAGGAAATGGAGAATATTAGATAATATTACAGCAGATGGAGGATTCTTCTTTGGGGGAGTTTTGAAGAGGAAATGAAGAATGTTATATAAGAAATGTTCATTTGGGTTGGTGGTGGTTTTTCATTCCACATGTTGCTATCAATGCCAAAGGGGGAGATTGTTGGAGATTTGCCAGCAGGCCAGTACTGACTGTATGTTTGTCATTAATGACAACATATGGAAAGTAGCATGCATGGAAGTCTTATGTAGTAACCTTTCAATATATGTAGCATGGACATGATATCAACATGATATCACGGGCGCAGAGGTTAACTATTAGTACAAACAGTTATATAGCAGTTGGTGTCAGTAGTGTTCCTGACAGAGTAACAAATAGTGTTCTATGTATGGTTGTCTGTACAGTTATCATGGAGCCTTGCGTGCTTCGATATATGTTGAAGACATGTTAGTGATTTTTTAGTGATGGATGCATAGTCTGATGATGAACGCAAGTGAAGTTATGCAGTCGCTATTCGCCAGTAGCAGTTTCCTATGTTTGTTCAGAAGAATCGACAGAGATTTTATTGGTTCTTGAGTTGCGCCTATCTTGAGGGTATGCACCCTTGGAGTTAAGCTTGGAAAAGTGTTATTGATGTTTAGTTAAGAGTGCATAAGTTAATTCAGCTTACAAAGAAAGTTCCAGTTGTTTTGGTAGAGTCGACAGTGTGTAGCGTGCATCTACAATTATTCTATTAGACAGGTCCCAAAATTAGTTGCGTGCATAATAGAGTTGACAGAATATTTGTTGGATTTTATTAAGGTTTCTCTAATATGATTTCAAGGTGGTTCTAATAGGTCGACTTGATTATATCATTTGGAGGAAATATATTTATAGGCAGTCATTTGTGATTGTTGAAGTGTGGTTCATGGTTGATTAAGCAAAGAAGAGCAGAGTGTGCAAAGTGTTGAGCCATCAGAAGAAGGTCTATGTGACCAAATAAAGTACTTGTTCTATTCATTGGAATTGATCTAGATAGTAGGTCAAAGCACATTTCACCAAGACCCAGATATAGTGTATATCTGTTACTCAGAAGGTTGTAGCCTATGCCCATTTGAGCAGTGAGCTCTCAGACAATGCATCCTCTCCCCTAACAGGGACAATTGTAAAAGACTCCTAACAGGGTTCAACCCTTAACCAAGTCTATTGTACTTAATATATTGTAAAGCTACTCCTAATAGGGTAAAAGATCTTCTAGCAAGGATCATTATACACTAGTACAGAATATTAGTGGGTATCAAGTCCCACCGGGGTTTTTACCTATTTGGGTTTCCCCATAACCAAAATATTGGTGTTGTGTTCAAGTGTTCTTTCATTGTGTTTATGCTTTATGTTTAAGTATACTTAATTGGATAAAGAATTGAAACTTGTAGATAATTGATTCACACCCCCCCCCCCCCTCTTAGTTATCTCTTGGGACTATTCCTAACAGTAGTTTGTCAGATTGGACTCCAAATGCACATTTTTTTGGATTAAGCCTCACTTTAAATTGTTCTAACCTTTCAAAGATCTTCTCCAAAATTGGTAGATGCTCCTCCCTTGAGTGAGATTTGGCTAATATGTCATCCACATAATCCTCCATGAACTTATACATCATATCATGGAATATTGTGGTCATCACTCATTGATAGGTCGCTCTAGCATTCTTCAAACCAAAAGGCATGACATTCCAGCAAAAATTACCCCATGCACATGTAAAGCTTGTCTTAGTCTTCTAGTGCTATCTTTATCTAGTTATATCCGTTGAATCCATCCATAAGTGAGAACATGGAATGCCTCGCTGTTAGGTCTATAATGGCATCTATGCTTGGAAGAGGAAAGTCATCTTTAGGACATGCCAACTTTAAGTCTCTAAAATTCATGCAAATCCTGATGGACTTATGTTCATTTGATATTGGCACTATATTTGAGATCCATTGTGCATAATCAATGGCCCTTATAAATCCCACCTTCAACAATTTCTCTAATTCTAATTTGACAAGTAGTGCTATATGCAGATGCATCTTCCTTAGCTTTTGCTTAACAGGTTTGGCTCCTTCTTTGATATTTAGATGATGTATTATTAGATTTGGATCTAATCCCTACATATCATCATATGACCAAGCAAAATTGATTTTTTTTTCCTTGAAAAATTTTATGAATTCTTTCATTTCTTCACTAGATAAGGATGTCGCTAGGTGTATGATCTTTGGCTCTATTTCTGATCCAATGTTTATCTTTTCTATAGGCTCAATCAAAATTGGAGATCTCTCTTCATAATGTTATGGTAGAGCATCCAAAATTCCTTCCTTAGATGCCTCGATTGGGTTTTCACCTTTGGAAACATCCTTTATTTCTTATTTTTTATCTAATGTTGCCACAATATGGTTTTCAACACTTGATTCTTTTCCTTTTTTACTTTTTTACTTTTTTTTTCATTTTTTCATGGATTGAAAGTTTGGATACTCCCCTTTATCATTTCTTCCTAATTTTTCATAGTAGAATAAGGTTCAACCGCATTGAGATATTGGGACACCACATTGTCATTCAAAAAGGTTGGGAGGGTGGTTGGTTTAATGGAATCCCATTCAATTAATTCTGGGTGTATGAGAGTTAAAGGATCAATACTTAGGCTTGGTTCAATGGGATTTTGATGCAAGGGTAGGGATGCAAGAGGGGCCAAAGGATGGCGCACTCTAATGATCCAAGCTTGCAACACACATGCAGAAGCAACAAACAACAAGAGTGAGAGAGAGAATGCTAGATCTTGCTTATATTAACATCAATAGGAATCATACATGTCAGGTTGTAAGGCCTTCCCAGTTAGGGCCAGATATTACAATGAATTACAGAAGTCCTCAAACATGTGAGGATCTATCAGAAATCTCCAATCTAATGTCTACTATCTTTTATCAAGACTCACTCCCTAAACTACAACCAAACATCTACATTTATACAAGAAGCTATCGAGCTGAGTCAGCCTTCAGATCCATAATTAATGGAAGTAATAGTCAAATCTGGGACCACATGCTTCCCAATGATGAATACCAACATTAATCTCATGATCCAATATAAATGCACAAGTCGGCCACAATAGGAAACAAAACTAGACCTGTCGATAAGCACGATAACCGAGCAGCAGACAGACAATGCCAAGTGCCAGTGATAACTAACCGCCCAGGAGAGAACCGACCACACTCGATAACCAAAGGAAATTGACCAACTACTAACCAACTTGGTCAAAGTAGAAACTAAGCAACATAGACAAAACTTCAAATTCTTTTTGGTGACATGGGATTGCCAAGGACCCGAGATGCTCCTACATCAGACACCTGGGGTTATTTTGAAATGATTCTCTGAATCATTTGGTAGGTCTAGTTCAAGCTGCATCCAAATCAGATTGTGAAATCCATGAACTGTCTTCTTTTGGTCTATTCTTCCACTTAACCAAATATTCCATATACTATTTTCCTCTTGTACTTTTGCCAATTCTTTCCTTCAAAATCTGTTCAACTTCATCATTCTGCTTCTTAGGATATTTGGTCAGTACTATCACTTCTTCATTAGGTTCATGATACTCATACAAATCTGCAATGTTGAAAATTAGTGATATGTCCATGTCATCAGGTAACTCAATCTCATATGCATTTCCACTGTCAAATTTCTTCAAAATCTTGCAAGGTCCAAACTTCTTCATCTTCAGCTTTCCATATGTTCCGATAGGAAACTGGCCTTTCTTCAAATGAACCATCACTTCATCACCAACATCAAAAGTTTTATGTCTTCTTGATCTATCAGCTCTATCTTTATATTTCTGATTACTGTCTTACAACTTCAACTTCACATCTTCATGCAATGTTTTCATGTACTCAGCTAACTTTACTCCTTCAGCACTTTTCTTATTTTCATCAACAATGTCTCTCAAATTAGATATTCCCTTTGATTGTGTGCCATTCACAATCTCAAATGGTGTCTTTCTAGTACTCCTTGTTGGAAATATTCAGGAATTAACCGAGTTACTGTTAGAATGAAACAGTAGATCTCATGCTTTGCAACTGGATTGCTGATTGAGATTCACTGATGTACTGATCACCTTCTGTGATGAATTTGTCTTTGCTGATCCTTATACTTCTGAAGCCTTCTGTAATTCGCTTATCTCTGCCTTTCTTTTTCACATATATTCTTTTTCATTCATTCTTTTCATTTTACAACATTGTTTATATACAAGTCTTAAACAATTAATTACAATTACAATTACACAGTCGGCTTGACAAATAAACATAAGTGCTACTAAGTCGGCCCAAGTATGATTACACGGTTCCTGCAAACTGACTCGGTGACTTTCTGATACTCGGCATCCACTGCATTACTCGGCATCGTCATGCACTCGGTAGAAGTGAAGGCACGGTTCATACTGATCACTCAGTAGGTTTTGAACTCGGTAAATACTGGTGACTCAGTAGACATGATGTTACTCAGTTTAAATTGTCCTGTTCGGTTTGTACTAACTTCCTCGGTTTGCACTGTCTGCTCGGTTTACACTGTCTGCTCGGTTTGCACTGTTTGCTCGGTTTGCACTGTTTGCTCGGTTTGCACTATTTGCTCGGTTTGCACTGTTTGCTCAGTTTGCACTGTTTGCTCGGTTTGCACTGTCTGCTCGGTTTGCACTGTTTGCTCGGTTTGCACTGTCTGCTCGGTTTGCACTGTTTGCTCGGTTTGCACTGTTTGCTCGGTTTGCACCTAGAATGCAAATAAGTGTTGTCACTAGTGGCAATTCTGCTTAATGCCAACAATCTCCCCCTTTGGCATTAGTGAGAAAAACACTTATTGGCCAAAACTTATATACATGAATCATGCTGAGTCTTATTTTGATTTTTCAAAATTTGTCTTTGTTATAGGGCTTTATACATTGTCTCCCCCTTTCAATGTGCTAAATGTTTCTATACAAATCTTCTTCTATACATATCTCCCCCTTTTTGACAATAATGCCAAAGGTGCATATACAAGTTATTTACAGAGAGAATCCAAAATTTGATAGAAAATTAGAATGTACCTTCATTATTAGTGCCAGGGTTCTGTCCCAACTTTCTTGCAGAATTTTACATGTTTGTATAGCAATTTGGACTTCTGCAGAGAGTTCAATCATGTGATCTGCTATAGAGAACTGATTGTCATGAATCAATGTTTTGGAATGTTCAATGTGCTTAAACATTGTATTCATGATGGGAAGGATCATGTGTTGGATGTCTAGCAGTGTGGACCGGATCCCTGTGTCTTCTTTCAGTAGATCAGACTGCATATGTGATAGGTGTGAGATTTTCATGTGATGAGCAGAGCTTGAACTTGGTTCAAGTTGCAGCTTCTGTATGCTAATCTTCATATCCTCATCCATTTTATTCATTTTATCCTTAATATCCTTTGTGAACTCGGCAATATTGCACAATTTGGCCAAAAGAGAGGTAGCATTCGAATAGATAGATTCAATGTTAGACAAAACTGAAGACAATTCTACTTGGTTAATAGCTATGTGCTGAGCAATGTGCTCAAGCACTTTATTGTTGAATCTCTTCTCAGCTCTTTCGACTAACTTTTCTGTCCCGGATGAATCCTCATTGTATTTCTCAACTGCTTCTGCTAACTGTAACAAAACATGCTGGGAGGAGTCTACTTTAATGCCTAATGCATCAGACAAAATGTCCTTAGCATCCTTAATGATTTGATACTCCTTGTCTCTCTCCTCTTTAAGCTTCTTTTATTTTGCTTTCCTTTGGAGGATCTCACCTATATTTTGCATCTGGTTCGCTGATAGATTTGCAAAATCTAATGTAGGAATCTCTATCTCTTCATCTAGGTCTATATCCTCTACTATATTTTTACCCAAAAATTTTATACTCGGTAGAGCCTTAGGCTTATCTGTACTTAATGCTTTGGTAGTAGTGACAGTAGATAAAGTAGGGCTGGCTATAGATACTGGCATACTTTCTACTCGAGAACTTAAAATATTTACACTTGAAGATTCAAAAACTGGAAAACTTACTGCTGGAAAACTTGACGGTGCAGGAGACTGCAGCTCGGTAGAAGAGATGATAGCTGCTTCTGATGTTGCTAGGGATGATTGGACAAATGTGGAAGTTGTCACAACCATGCTTGAAGGTGTCTCCGGGCTGGATGTAGAAACTTTCACTGGAGAGGTAGGAAGGGATGCAATGACTTCTGTTGCTATCCTCACAGTATCATCTACCTCAGTGTCTTCTTCTTGTTCATCACTGTCATCTTCAATATCTTTTATTATTACTGTTTCAATACTCAGTTGGTGAAGGTGGTAAATGTTCTTCCATGTAGCATTTGCAGCCTTCACAACCGATTCAATATTGTTGATCAAAATCAAACAAGTATTGAACTTCAATGTCATCTTATTTTCTTTTTCTTTTAATGCCTTCTTTACTTCATCATTTTTCAAGCTCGGCATCAACTGTCTCAGGTTTTGATCAAATATGTCTATCACAGTTTGCCTTGCATTGCTCCATCTCATTTTTATTGGATTCAATAGAACTGCTGGAACCTGTGGGGCAATTTCTTCAGGAGAGTATTTCCACTGTCCCATCTTCTCAATAACAGCATCTTCTATTTCCTTCTGTTCTGCTTCCGATCTGGTTTCATATCTTAAGGATTTTATGTTACTTACTCCAGATCCTGATCCGTCTCTAAAGATTTTGAGCTTTTCTTGAAGGTTTAGAGGAGGCCTTTTGAATACTATGTCTTTATCTGCCTTTTCTGCCTTGTCTGCCTTGCCTCTTGTATTTCTTCTTTTAAACACAGCAGTGGGAGGCATAGTTGCCTTAGTGATGAAAACTTTTCCTTTCTTCTTTGCAGGTTCTGGTTCCTCTATTTTCTCATCCTTTTCTTCTTCTTTTTCATCTTTTTCTTCTTTGTCCTCGGTTATCATTTGCACTTTGGCTATCCTCTTCTTTCCTTTGTTTACCGCCTGTGGAAGCTTTATGCTTAGTTCAATTCTCACCTTAGCTTCATCATATGTTCCAAAATATGGAGCTTTGGGATTGACAGGCTGATTAAGAAGAGCTTCAATGATATCCTTGGTTTCATCAATATTTACCTCATAAGGAAGAGGTTTTACATATACAGTCCTTGGTTTAACTGCTTGAATATATACATTATCACAATCCACCATAAAACAAATTTCATCTTTGTAATCTTCCACCAACTTCTGTGGAATCCAGAATCTGTCATTCATTTTCTCTTTGAAAGACTCAAAATAGTTATCCATGATGCTTTCAAAATTCTCACCCATTTCTGAGATGTATTCATTTATTTCATAGAGGACTGGCACATCTTTTCTCCATACAACTTTTCCTTTAGAAGGGAAGAATTTTAGAACATAGAAGAATAAACAGACCAACAAGGATCCAAACTTACATGGATTGTTCTTGGAAGTTTTAATGCTTTCCATGTTTTTGTTAAACTGTTTTAACAATAAGTCTACTAGGTCAAATGTTAAGTTGTTCTTGACCACTTTGTATGCTAGGTCAATAGCTTCACAGGAGACATTGTTCTGTCGACTAGAACTGTAAATCTTATGGGCAATGATGTGTGTACCAAACTTCAGTTCAGCGTCGGTAATGCTGCTAACTTTCATGCCTCTACCATCCCACTCGGCTAGGGTTTTCTTCTCTAGTTCCGTCCGACCTAGGGTTTTGGTAGTTTTAGCTTTGTTCAACATGGGAAGACCAGTGACTTGATGAATCATCTTCTTTGTAATCTCAATAGGTTGCTCAAGCCAAATCTTGCCATCATGTACTCGGCTGAGAATGTACCTAACCCATTTATCTCGAAAGTTTTGAGGTAGATGTGCAATGTGAACTAAACCTTTATCTTCCAGATGTTTGTGCTTGGGTTTCAGAATACCATCCACACATAGTTCCTCACACACAATATCTAGTTCTAGGTTCCCCATATCATGAATTGAATAGTTAAAATGATTGCGGATATTGTTAATAAGTAGTACCTTAGGAGGAATCTGAGATTGAGCTCCGTTTGGATCTAGGGTTGCTGCAATTGCAGGCACGATCTTGAAATCTGGTGCTTTCCATTCTCCTTGGACTAACATATCAGATCCTTTCTTCGCTAAAGTGCTGGATGATGCCATGGTAGCTCACAGAAAATTTCTTTTCGCAAAAGTATTGAATCGCTGGGTTGCTCTTGAAATTTTCTGCTCTCAAAGTGCTAAAGATTCGCGGTGAAGAATGAGTTCGATTACTTGCCTTTTTGTTTACAACTCTATCATTAATGCTCATTTCAAATTAGGGTATGAATTCTGACAGACTGTCACCCACTAAGAATTAATTGCTCGGTAAAGAATTCACAACTTAGTGAACTCGGGAATTCATAATGCTCCGACCTCGCTCGGTAAAGACGGGTACCGACCTTGCTCGGTGAAGACTGATACTGACCTCCCTCGGTGAAGACTGATACTGACCTCCCTGTGATCTTACTGCATCTTGCATGCTGATTTAGATCTTTCTTTTAATTCGGTTCTGGAACTGCTTGAGATTGGTCTATGAGAATATAGTTCCAGTGCTTTCTTGGAAATTTGGTTTGAGTTGGTAGAGCCATCCATTCCATTACTTGGAGTGGATTGCTCGGTAGCTTTAGGAATCCATTTTTGTCTCACCTGTTTCCTGACCTTAGTTGCTTCATTCTTCTTTCCATCTTCAACTTCACTAGCATTCATGTAGTTTCTGGCTATGTGACCGAGTTTAGTGCATTTGAAACATCTTACGGTAGTATCTCTTTTCCTTAGATGATGTTTTATGCAATTCATGCCAATGTGTCCATATTCTCCACAGTAATGACATCTACACCAGGTGTTGTAGTCCCATCCAAACATTGCTTTCATAATTTGTTCTGCTGGATTAAGTGTCTTGGATCTGCACTCGGATGCCTTGTGACCTTGTTTGTTGCACTTGTGACAATTACCTCTGAATCTAGGTTTTTCCCTGCATTCATCTGCTTTGTGACCAGGTTGATTGCAGTTGTAGCATTTTCCATTGAATTCTGCTTTTTCATTATTCCAACATTTATTTGAAGTATGTCCTATTTTACCACAATGATTACAAGTAGGTTTTTGATTTCTTTGAGTACCTTGCTTAGAAGATTCGCCTTCTCCTTTGTATCCAAGTCCTGCTTTTCCTTTTTGCCTATGAAGATTTCGCTCATACAGCTGATTCAGGTCTTCTTGACTTTTCAGCATTCCTTCATTGATTTGTTTTTCAGCGTTTAGGTCATCCACCAATATTAGATTGATTTCCTTTTCAGTTCTTAGTTCTTCTCTTGTGCTTTCTATTTCTGATCTTAGATTCAGAATTTCCTCATTTGTATGAGAGATCTGATCAATTAGGTTTTCTAGCTGAAGGGTTTTATTTTGTACTTCAATGTTTCTTCCATCTAATTCATCTTTCAACTTATTTCTTTGTTCCAAGATCTCACAAAATCTTGTAGAGTGTAGTTCTTGTTCTCTTTTCAATTTTCTCACTTCTTCCTGCAGAGACCCATTCTTTTCTAGGAGTTCTTTGACAGCATTGTTTGCTTCATCTGAGTTATTTGAGGGAAAAAGATCTTCAATCTTTTCTTCAATGTAATTCTGATCATTCATCTGATTTGCAAGTTCCTTCCTTCTTCTTAGGGATTGGGAAAGATGTTCTTTTGCTTCTTTGAGTTTAGCTATGGCCATTTCCAGATCTAGCTTTTCATTTTCAATCACCTTGTTCAGTTTGAATACCTCCATTGTCCTGGATCTTTGCTCAAGCTAGTTAAGCTTTATCTTGAGAACCAATGATGCTCTGATACCAATTGTTGGAAATATTCAGGAATTAACCGAGTTACTGAGAGGGGAGGGGTGAATCAGTAACTCCAAATTTTCTTACAATTTTAACATGTAATTTACTTTTAACCTTTGCATACAGAAAGCATGAAACTTAAAAGCATTTACAATAATGACACATAGATTTGGTTACCCAGAAACCTTCCAAAAGAAAGTAAAACTGGGGTGGGGATGAAACCCACAAAGCTTTAATACTGCAGAATAAAGTTGGCCGGTTAAGGCTTACAATTTGATCACTTCTGATGATCTGCCCTGTTAGGAGCAATAAGGATTGCTAAATCCACCTTGTTAAAGGATTTACAAAACATACAATGAAGTATGCACTCGGTAAAGAGATTTTACAAAGACTGTTAAGTCTACCCGGTTAAAGGATTTAGTACTGATTCACCTGTTAGAATGAAACAGTAGATCTCATGCTTTGCAACTGGATTGCTGATTGAGATTCGCTGATGTACTGATCACCTTCTGTGATGAATTTGTCTTTGCTGATCCTTATACTTCTGAAGCCTTCTGTAATTCGCTTATCTCTGCCTTTCTTGTTCACATATATTCTTTTTCATTCATTCTTTTCATTTTACAACATTGTTTATATACAAGTCTTAAATAATTAATTACAATTACAATTACACAGTCGGCTTGACAAATAAACATAAGTGCTACTAAGTCGGCCCAAGTATGATTACACGGTTCCTGCAAACTGACTCGGTGACTTTCTGATACTCGGCGTCCACTGCATTACTCGGCATCATCATGCACTCGGTAGAAGTGAAGGCACGGTTCATACTGATCACTCGGTAGGTTTTGAACTCGGTAAATACTGGTGACTCGGTAGACATGATGTTACTCGGTTTACATTGTCCTGTTCGGTTTGTACTAACTTCCTCAGTTTGCACTGTCTGCTCGGTTTGCACTGTCTGCTCGGTTTGCACTGTTTGCTCGGTTTGCACTGTTTGCTCGGTTTGCACTGTTTGCTCGATTTGCACTGTTTGCTCAGTTTGCACTGTCTGCTCGGTTTGCACTGTTTGCTCAGTTTGCACTGTCTGCTCGGTTTGCACTGTTTGCTCGTTTTGCACTGTTTGCTCGGTTTGCACCCAGAATGCAAATAAGTGTTGTCACTAGTGGCAATTCTGCTTAATGCCAACACTCCTATTCATTGAATTATTATATGCAAACTCTGCTTGTGCTAACACAGAATCCCAATTACTTGATGTGTCTCCAACTAAACATCTCAAAAGATTTCCCAAACTTCTATTCACAACTTCAGTCTGTCCATTGGTTTGTGGGTGAAATGTAGAACTATATTTCAACTTGGTGCCAAATTTCTTCCAAAGTGTTTTCTAAAAATATCCAACAAATTTACTATCTCGGTCAGAGATAATACTCCTCGGTAATCCATGTAATCTGACAATTTCCTTAAAGAAAAGATCTGCTACATGTACTGCATCTGATGTCTTTCTACAAGGTATAAAATGTGCCATCTTAGAAAATCTATCCACAACAACAAATATAGAATCATTACCTCTTACTATCTTCAGTAAGCCAAGAACAAAATCCATACTGATGTCAATCCAAGGTTTCTCAGGAACAGTAATCGATGTATATAATCTAGTATTCTGAATTACTCCTTTTGCAACTTGAAAAATACCACAACTTTTCACAAATTTTTGAACATCTCTATACAATTGCAACCAATAGTACTTCTCCTTAAGCAAATTCCATGTTTTATCAATGCCAAAATGTCCAGCCAAACCACTACTATGTTTCTCCTTTATCAAATTAGATCTCATTACTCCTCTCAGTATACATAACTAAATACCTTTAAACAACATATCTTCCTAAATAAAATATTCATCCCATTTAGTATCTTGCTGATCTTGAATAGGTGCTCTGCACTTTCTCCATGGCTCACAAAAATTAGGGTCATTTTCATACAAACCTCTCATCTCATCAAAACCAAGAACTTGAATTTTCATCTTGGTCATCAAAGATCTTCTTCTACTTAATGCATCAACAACTCGGTTAGTGACTCCACTCTTATGTTTTATCACAAATGTATAACTCTGCAAATACTCAACCCATTTCATATGTCTCTGATTCAACTTATTCTGACTACCCAAATATTGTAAATCCTTATGATCAGTATACAACACAAATTCACTTGGTATTAAATAATGTCTCCATTTCTTCAGTACTTGAACAATAGCATAGAATTCTTGATCATACACAAAATATTTCCTTCTAGCATCATTCAATTTCTCACTAAAGAAAGCAACATGTTTACCTTCTTGACTCAACACGGCTCCAATTGTACTTCCAATTGCATCACATTCTACTTGAAATACCTTACTAAAATTAGGTAATGCCAAAATAGGTAATTCAGCAACCTTCTGCTTCAAAGTCTCAAAACTTATGTCATCTCCATGTGTCCACTTGAATTGTCTTTTGTCTCCTCTCATAGTCTTAGTCATAGCATTACAAATTGAACTGAAATACCTTATGAACTTTCGGTAAAAACTTGCCAAACCATGAAATGATCTTACTTCACTGGCATTCATAGGCGTAGGCCAATTCAGAATAGCCTCAACCTTTTCAGGATCCATCTTCAAACCATCAGCTGAAATAATAAATCCCAAATACACAATCTCTTCTTTCATGAATGAACAGTTTTTTAGATTTATCAATACCTTTTCCTCTTTCAGCCTCTACAAAACTTGTCTAACATGCAACAAATGTTCTTCTCTAGTCTTACTGAATATCATAATATCATCAAGATATACAATCACAAATTTACCCAAGAATTTCTTCAAAACTTCATTCATCAATCTCATAAAAGTACTTGGTGCATTAGTTAAACCAAAAGGCATAACCAACCACTCATACAAACCTTCCTTTGTCTTGAAAGTAGTCTTCCATTCATCACCTTCTCTTATTCTAATATGATGATACCCACTTTTCAAATCAATCTTTGTGAAATACTTTGCTCCAGTCAAACTATCCATTATGTCATCCATTCTCAATATAGGAAACCTATACTTCACTATTATCTTATTGCTTGCTCTAGAATCACTACACATTCTCCATTCCCCATTCTTCTTAGGTGCCAATATAGAAGGTACTGCACAAGGACTCAAACTTTCTATGATCAAGCCTTTCTCCAGCAACTCTTGAATCTGTCAGTTCAATTTATGATTCTCAGTAGGTATCAACCAATGAGGTGCCTTATTTGGTAAACTAGCTCCAGGGATTAGATCTATACAATGATCAATACTTCTTTTAGGGGGAAAACCATCAGGTACATTATCAAAAATGATATCATTATATTCGGTGAGTAACTTATCAATCTCCTCAGGGACATCATCCTATGTTTTCTTACTCAGCTTATTAGGAATCACAGCAAAACATACATCATTCCTCTTTAATGAGTTAACAAACTTCCTTCCTTCCATCAAAAAAACTTTCACAGATGTGCAAACATTACTAACAGGTTCTTCCATCAATGGTAACAAGATTTTTTTCTTTCCATCAGCCATAATGGTATACTTATGCAATCTCCCATCATATATAGCATGTCTATCATATTGCCAAGGTCTACCCAACAAAATATGACAACAATCCATAGGCATGATATCACATAACACCTTATCATAGTACTTTCCAATCTTCAAATTCACATAACATTGTTCACTTACCAGGAGTGTATGCTCATCTCTGATCCATCAAATCTGATAGGGCTTTAGATGTACCAATGTTTCCAACTGCAATTTTGTGACCATCTCTTCAGATGCCAGGTTCTCTGAGCTACCACTATTAATGATTACCTTCCAAACTTTGTCAAAAACTCTACATCTGGTCTTGAACAAACTTTTCCTTACCGGATCTTCCTTTTTGCTTTCATTCCACAGTGCTCTCCTTACCATCAAGTTATTTTCTTTCTCAGGTTCATTCGGTGACTCTTCTTGCACCAAAGCATTCCTACTGCTACCAACCTTCTTACTAGCTTGTGTACATTCAAAAGATCTATGTCCTTCTCCACAATTATACCAAGTTCCTCAGAAACTTCCTCTGCTATAACCACCTTGGTAGTTACTGCCTCTGCCTCTAGAACTTTCACCTTTCCACTCGGTCTTGCCTTTGTCCAGATTTGTCTTTTCTGGTTCAAATCTACTATTTTCACCATTAGATCTACCTCTTACTCTAGGGAATCTACCATCTCGACCTCTCTGTCTTTGTTCATGTCTTTTGTTCAATTTCTCCTTGGCTTTCAAAGCAAATTGATAAGCCTCTTCAATGTTCTCCAATTTGACCATACTAATCTCCTCTTGGATGGAAACTCTCAAACCATTCAGGTGTCTACCAATTCTTTCCACATCATCTTCATCATGTCTAGATCCAATATCTAATCTGTAGAATTCCTTAGTATACTCTTTTACCAAGCTATCCTTTTGTCTCAAACTTTGCATTCACCGAACTAGGTTAATCTGATAATCACAGGGTAAGAACTTTCCTTTCAACTTATTGACCATTTTACTCCATACCTTGATTTTGTCTTTTCCTTTCCTCTTCTGATCCAATTGCAAGTGTTCCCACCATAAGGATGCATGAATTTTCAAATTTGTGCTTGCAATCTTCACCTTCTTATGCTCAGGAATGTTTTCATATTCAAAATACTTTTCCATCTCGGTGATCCAATCCACCAATTCATCAGAATCCATCTTTCGACCATACTCAGGGGGATTGAAATGTGGTGTTGACTTCAGATTTTTCAAAGCCTTCAAAAATATTTCTTCACCTTGATCCATAACAGGTGTAAGTTTTTCATTTTCCTGTTCTTCTTCATTTTCATCATCACTAACATCTTCAAGATGTCTGCCTCTTCTTTGGGTTGTTTCTACTGCTTCTAATCTAGAAGCAATCTACCTTAACATATCTACCAATCTTGGATCTTCATCTCACCTCCAATGAACCATCTTGACAACCCTCTACAATTGCAGGTCAGATCATAATTTGCTACCCCACAACAATTCCACTAGGGCTTCAAGAGGAACCTGCAAACCTAGATCTGTAGAACTAGATCAAGATCTCACCTCACTCTGATACCACCTGATGCAAGGGTAGGGATGCAAGAGATGCCAAAGGATGGCACACCCTAATGATTCAAGCCTGTAACACACATGTGGAAGCAACAAACAACAAGAGTTAGAGAGAATGCCAGATCTTGCTTATATTAACATCAATAGGAATCATACATGTCAGGCTGTAAGGCCTTCCTGATTAGGGCCAGATATTACAATGAATTACAAAAGTCCTCAAACATGTGAGGATCTATCAAAAATCTCCAATCTAATGTGTACTATCTTTTATCAAGACTCACTCCCTAAACTACAACCAAACATCTACATTTATACAAGAAGCTACCGAGCTGATTCGGCCTTCAGATCTATAATTAACAAAAGTAACAGTCAAATCTAGGACCACACGCTTCCCAATGATGGATACCAACATTAATCTTGTGATCTAATATAAATGCACAAGTTGACCACAACAGGAAACAAAACTAGACCCATCGATAAGCATGATAACCGAGTAGCAGACAGACAATGCCGAGTGCCAGTGATAACTGACCACCCAGGAGAGAACCAACCACACTCGGTAACCAAAGGAAATCGACCAAGTCCGTCAAAGTAGAAACTAAGCAACACAGACAAAACTCCAAATTATTTTTGGTGACACAGGATTGCCAAGGACCCGAGATGCTCCTGCATCAGATTTAAAGATAAGACCTCATTAGATGGTTCATACATTGTATCATTCAATTCTATGACATGTTCCTCTTCTAAATGTTCTAAAGAAGTAGGATCAAAGTCCTCCTCACTAGAATCCTCTAAAACTTTTGTTGGATAAAATTCATGTGGATTAAACCTAATGTTTGATTCCTCCATAGTAGGTCTCCATGAAGGTACGTAGGGTTCACCTACCCATTGATTCACTTCCATTTCTTGAATGTTAATTTCTTCCCTAACAGGTATCCAAGATGGCACGTAGGGTTCACCTACCCATTGATTTACTTTTATTTCTATGCTTGGCACATCATTTAGAACCACTTGATTTGAACTAGATGCTTGGTTTAAACCTTATTCTACTATTTGTCCTTTGTCTTTGCTAGAAGTGTAGGTATAAATAACATCAATACCCTTATCATGGCATGATTCATTAGATAATGTCTCCCATTCCCACTCATTAGAATCTTCATCACTATGAGATTCTAATTGAAATATTTGACCATGGATTTTGGGATAGTGTTTTTTAGTGTACCCTTCTTCAAGATACCCTAATCTTGTTTTCTCCTTCCTATCTCACCATGTACTTTTTACTGGTTCAACAAGTCGTTCATTCCTCATGCCCAAAGGTCCTTGACCTTTGTACCCCATCTTTTGTATGATTTGAAACCCTTTCCCATATTGATGTGTGGGAATGTTGGGGTTTTGGATGTGTTTGACATGTAAAGGTGCACAACTTCATCGTAGAAGCATTGGTACAGTGCTCAGAAGCACCTTTTAACTATGTAAAAGCATCGTTTGAGCTCTCAAAAGCATTGTTTCTTGAAAACCCTGAGAGTTAAACATACCAAAATTTGATAAAAATGAAAGAATTCTAAGCGATTAGTAAACTGAAGCATTCTAACCCACGATGGGTGCCATTTTGTGTACAAGGAAATGTACCTTCATAGAATTAGTATTGAGCAATAAATGAAATAGAAACTAAATAAACCACAATATAGAAACTATTTAGAAAATGAATGATCAATTGAGCATCCTATGGCTCTCTATCTAAGAGTGTTATTAGAAGCTCTTAGCAAGCTACCATTAATGACAGTCCTAGAATTATAAATGATAAAGATTAAGCTAAAGCTAACAATTAGTTCAAATTGAAATGCTAAATTGCTTGTAAAATGCCTTTCTAGCTATAAAATGCAAGAGGTTCTATGTAATTATCAAATGTGTGGTTATGAATTATGATTAATTTTGGTCTTCCTTTTATAGATTTATGCAAGGGTAGGGGGTGTAGTATAATTGATCATGATTAAGCTTGAGTTGAGTCTTTGGTTCCACCCTTTAAAGACAATGCAAAGCTTATGTCCTCAAATCTTGGGACAAGTAGACAAGATGAATGGACAAGATGCTATTTCACTTTGAGTGTTTGAGATTGAATTTGGCTTGATCCATGTGAATGCCTTTCCTCAAATCCTATTGGTTGATTGAATTTCCTCCCCTTTTGGGTTGTTGAGAGAAATTAGGATTTATTAATTGATTTAAATTCATTTGTTTAGCCATGTACCCCTTGAATGGGTTGAATTTGATTTAATTCAAAACTATACAATTAATAGAATTAATTGCACTTTGATTTGATTTCACTTGACTAAAATACTCTTGATTTTGATTTATCTTGAATTAAAGCTTGATTTTAATTTTGATTGGCTAAATGCTTGATTCAATTAATTGTTTTGATCTTGTCCTCGATTCGCTTTGATTTGCCTTGATTTGTTACTTAATTGTCTTTGTCCATTTTCAGGTGATTACACTTCCTTTGGTACTTCTTTGTGCACTATTTTCTCCTTTGGTTTAAGGACTAAGGTATATCCTACCTCTAAATCTTGAATAGTGTTGATCATCTCTTGTTCTCCTGCAAGCGTGACTAACTATTCTTTTAGTTTTTCTTGTTGAGGATCAGGAAGAGGGAGCAAGTTGTATTTGTGACCATTCTAAATAATTTGGTATTTGTTTGTGACTCCATCATGTTTAGCCTACAGATCATACTGCCATGGATGTCCTAACAAAAGGTCACATACATCCATATCTACAACATCACAAAGGACTCTATCCTTATAGTCTTTAATGGAGAAATCTACCCAAGCCTGTTCATTTATGAGGGTATGTTTCCTTTTTGTCAACCAAGATACATGGGATGGGTTTGGGTGGGGTACCTTTTCTAATTTTCATTTATCTACCATTTCTCTAGATACAATATTTTTAGTAGAACTAGAATCAATTACTAACTTTCATACCTTTCCATGACTTTTGTAGTTGGTCCTAAAGAGATTCTTCCTTTGAGGAGGCTCCACCGGTACAGGTGCTTGGATTAAGGTCCTCTTCATCATGAGGGATACACCTTCTTCTCCCATATAGTCTCTAACACTATCTGCATCATCTTCTTGCACTAGGTTGGCTCTTCTTTCACCATGGTTATTCTACTTGTCTCTATCCAGACACCTATTGGTGTAGTGACCTGTCTGATTGCAGTTATAGCACCTGATCTGCCCATTGTTCCTTCCTCCATTTCTACCTCTACCATTTCCTCTTCTTCCTCTGTATCCACCTCTTCAACTACTTTCTCCTTGGGTGTTCTCCTTATTGGATTCTCCTTGTGGTCTATTGTTTTGTCCTCTTCCTCCAAAGTTTCCTCTGCCTCTTTCATTCTTAGCTTTTCCTATACCACTCTTTTCATTCCTCCTAAAATTTTCTTCAACTTTCAATGCCAACTGATAGCATTGGTTCACTATGTTAGGGCTTGTCAAACTAAGTTCATCCTGAATTGAGACCCTTAAGCCTTGCATATACCGAGAAAGCTTCACATGTTTTGGTTCAACAAGCTTGGATTTCATTACCAATCTTTGAAATTCTTTAGTGTAACTATAGATATCCATCTCCTTCTATATTAGACTCATTTTTCTTTTATGAAGTTGGAATTCATAATCTTTAGGGACATAAGATTCCCTAAGAAGGGCCACCATCTTCTTCCAAGTGGTGACTGGATTCTTTCCATTCTTCACCCTATCATCTTGAGTGAAGTTCCACCATGTGAGTGCAAAGACTTTGAGCATTGATTTAGAAATCTTCACCCTCTGATTCTCAGGGATGTCTTCACAATCAAAAAAACTATTTAGGGCATCCACCCAATCCATTGCAGCATCCAGGTCCATCTTCCCATTGTATGTAGGCAACTCAAGCTTGGCATCCATGGTTCTCCTCTCCATATACTTTAGAGTCTTCATAAGTAGCCTCTGTTCTATAGGATATTCCTCTTCTTCCTGCTCAAGGGGTTCTTCTTCACTCCATTCTTTGACATCATCAGAGTTTTGACTACTTTTCTTTTGAAGCTCTTCCCTAAACCTGTCCATTTCTTGCCTCATTTGTTGCATTTTAGTGTCTCTTTGTTCATCATGCTTTGTCCTTTGCTCTCTCAGGTATCTTACTATCTCTGCATTGGTCATCCTTGATGACAAACCTCCCTCATGTTCTCCTTCCATGGTCCTGGTATATCTTTACCCTAAGGATCTTAGATGCTCTAATACCACTCGATGCAAAGCTCTCCCCTATTTAGGAAACTCGATAAGTGGTGAGGCCTTCGATGCCTTCCTTAACCCAAAGTGGTTCTAGAAGAGTGATCTACACCTTTAGAAGATCCTACAACAAATAAAAATCCACTATCCTCACTAGAGAATTCTATACCATTTATTATCTTTTACTCCCCCAGGCTCAGCTGATACTCGGTTCTCTCTTTAACCAAGTCGGCTCAGTTGATACTCGGTACCTTTGTTAACCGAGTGGGCTCGGTTGATTCACCGAGTTGTTTTCTGACACTCGGTAATTTATATTGAGTAGTGTCTCCTACTGTCTTTGACTTAGTAGTAAGTACCTTTATATTGGGAAGGGGATGGAAAGGTTCCATGCTCTCTATATGCCTCTAAATGGGAATGATTTCCACACCTTTTATGTTTAGGATAACAATCTCTAGGTTTTAGGCCTTCCGGCTTGTAGCCTTCTGAGCGAGGTTCTAGGGACTTAGTTCTAGATTCTTACAAAGAACCTACAAAAAACATTGTATATTCAGACACCCTTTTTTGAGTTATACCAAACCTCCAGATCACAAGATCCCAACTAGTATAGGCAATACCTAACTCTTCCCGATCCACTATTCCTAATGGGGCTAATTAGCTCGGTTACTTAAGGAAAAGTTCACCAGTCGCTTGTCCAAGGAAAACCCCTAGTTGGAATGATGTTAAGAATCCCAATGAGACAATAATATGTCATTAGATTTCTTTTATCCATCCCCAAAGTGCTACTATCACTTCACTCTTCCATATTCTGGACCAAGCACGTAGAGATGCTTGGTCTAGAGCCTGCAAGCAGACTTCTCAAAACAATCCCCTTTCTTCTGTGCCTTTGAGGATCTAAAATAAATTGACCCTACTTGCATTTTCCCACTTTTTATTTGAATCCCATGAAGGAAAAGTAAGTTAGGGCATTATTTGTTAAAACCCTGGTTCATGAGGATTTCCTTAAAACTCGGTAAACAAATTCTTCTATCTCTCGACTCCAATCTCCAAACTGACTCAATCCAAATGCATTGGATTCCTAATTCATGTCAGATGTTGGATCGATCAATATTCTTCTTCACACTTCCCTACCAATCCATACACATTATATTACAATCCAGAATATAGAGAAAAATAAGGGATTTTTATTGATTGAATGCAAAATTACATAAATCTCACGTCAGTCTCTCTGTGTGTCTCAAAAAATATATCTTCCACCTGCCTAAAAGGGCTATTTGAAGACCTTCCCAAATGAATCCAACCATTTTTCAATCAGTTATGACCATTAGGAAGTTTTTACAAGCCGGTAGCAACTTTTCGAAGAAGTTGTCGAGCAACATTTCTTGCATTTTGCAACTTTTTGCAAAATGTTGCATTCTTTCTCCTAATGAGCCTATAAGGACTAAGCCTTGTATCATAAGGATCTAAAACATTATTAAATCATTAGAATAACTTAAAATACACCTAGGAAAATCCAGACACCTAAATGTGCCTTTGGACCATAGTCAAAAACCCATGGTTTATAACCACACCGAGGGTGACTAAGTCTTACAAGTAGGCTATTAACTAAATCTATGATGTTGGCTCCTGATGGAGATCTAACATTGAAGGATGTAGGGAGGTGCCCCTGCACCATACTCTCTTGTTTTGAAAACTCAAGTTCCACTTGAGAGCAATAGTTGAAGATATGTTCCATGTTTCTTTATACATTCTTCATTCATCCATGTGGCATCAATGTCAAGTAACCCCTTCCATTCAACCAAGTAGTCTTTGCAGGTCTGCTTCATGGTTTGCTTGACAACTTCAGAGTCAAGAATCTTTTCCAATTGTAATGGTTGGCTCAGTGTTAAGTCCTTTATCCATTATGCATGTGTATCTTCAGTATCTTGCAAAGTGTTATGAGATCCTGCATCACCCTTAAAAGGAGTGAGATCATAAATGTTAAAGATAGGAGAAATAGAAATAGTAGAGGATAAAGAAATTTTATAAGAATTAGCCCCAAATTTATGAATTATTTGATAGGGACTGATCTTTCTCATCTTCAATTTGGTGTGTCCCCTAGGTAGCCTTGCCTTGTTCAAATATGCCCACACTTGATCTCCTTCTTTGAAAGCAACATGTCTTTTCTTCTTATCTGCCTATTCTTTGTACTTTGTAGTAGTCTATTGTAATGTATCTTGGACTTGATCATGAATCTATTTAATACATGTAGACAATTCTTCTCCTTGTGCACTGACATTGAAGTTGGTCGGTAACTCTCTTAAATCTATGACTCCTCTTGGATGTATTCCATAGTTCACTTGGAATGGTGTCTTCCCTGTTGACCTGTTTACTGAATCGTGGAAAGAAAATTCTGCTTGAGGAAGGATAGCATCCCAAGTCTTTCCATATTGTTTTGTTAGACACCTTAGAAGGTTTCCTAATGACATGTTTACAACTTTAGTCTACCCATTTGTTTGTGGATGGTATGCAGAACTAAATGACAAGTTTGTCCCCAACTTTTTCCAAAGGGTTCTCCAAAAATGCCCTTGGAATTTCACATCTCTGTCTGAGATAATGGATGTTGGAAATCCATGAATCCTAACCACTTCTTTAAAAAATAAGTTAGCAATATGTGAAGCATCATTATAAACTTTACAAGGAACAAAGTGTGCCATTTTGATAAATCTGTCAACTATAACAAAGATGATATCAAATCCTTGTTTAGTTCTTGGAAGTCCTAAGACAAAATCCATACTCACACTGTCCCATGGCTTTGTTGGAATTGGGAGTGGTTGATTAGAGACCTTGATTGGTCCTAACTCCTTTAGCCTTTTAACAAATAGTGCATGTCTCAACAAATTTTCTGACATCAGTGGGTAGACGAGGCCAATGATAGTTTATCCTTACAAGTTCAAGTGTCTTATCAATGCCAAAATGACCTGCTAATATACCACAATGCTTGTCTCTTATCATATTTTCTCTCATGGAGCATTTATGAATACAAAGTTGACCCCCTTTGAACAAAAGACCATTCTACAATAAATATTTTGAATAAGTGGAGTTATATGCATTTGAGAGAGTAGAGAAAACCTTGTAGATATTGCCAAAGTATGAATCATCCTTGTATAGGTGCTTGAGGGCATCAATTCCCATGATTTGGACCTACACTTCTTCAACCAAAATTACTCTTCTACTAAGAGCATTTGCAACTTTGTTAGAGGTTCCTTTCTTATGCTTTATAGAAAATGTGAATGCTTGGAGTTGTTCAACCCATTTGATGTGCCTATTGCTTAACTTATCTTGACTGTTCAAAAAACTTAAAGCATGATTATCAATAAAGATAATAAATTCCTTAGGAAGAAAGTAGTGTCTCCATTTCTCGAGGGTTTAAACCATAGCATAAAGTTCCAAATCATAAGTATTGTATTTCTTCTTTGCTTCATTCAATTTCTCTAAGAAGAAAGCCACTAGCCTTCCATCCTGACTGAGTACTACACCTATGGTTAGGTTGCTAGCATCTATCTCTACTATGAACAACTTGTTGAAGGTTGGTAGTGCCAAATGATGAACTTCAACTGATTGAGAACTTGATTGAAGAACTACAAGTGATTAGAGATCACCGAGCACTGAATTGTTATACAGGATAATTGAATCATTCATTATGTTGTCATTGATGTCAACTAGCTTTGACAGTACTTATCATGTTAGTTGCAAATATCTAAACATCTATAAAGGAGGAGAAAAGATGAAGAATCAAGATAGCTACATGGAGAAAGATGGATATGACAAATGAGGATAAGGAATACTCTTGGTAACTTATTGATGAGTCTATGACTTCATATTGTTGACTTGATTATGTTGCATTAATATGTTATGAAGATGGAAGCAAAAAGTTACAAAGCAGTTTGGTCAGTTAATGAAGCATTACAGTATACACCAAGCTAGTGTAGTGTATACCGAATGATAGTATCAACTGAGCTTGTGTTCACCAGCACATTTCTTTGTTAATCAAGTATGGACAAAAGAACTAAATGATCTGTTTAGCCGACAGAAATTGAGGAGTTGTAAAGTGTATGATTACGAGGTGAAAAGATAAAGTTTGTTACGAGATCTATGGCTAACAAAATTCTAAAAAGATCTAAAGGCCAAATTGAAACATGTTACTTACACATCAGTCGAGAAAGGTTTAAGTGGAAAAATCAATGAAGGAGATTAAGTGGAAAAATCTGATGGATGAGAAGAAAATGGTTTACTTGTCTATTTAAGAGACTAGGGTTTCACAGTGAAACTTATGCCAGAGGAAGGAGACTGCAGAGATATCACATGAACATTTCTTCATGCTTACCTGATCAAATTGGTTGAAGAAGAACCGAACTGCAGAGTTAATCAAGCATCAGAGAGCTTTTACCGAGGGACAGTAAATTATTGAATGTTGTTGAACTGAATAAGAAATATTGATCAGAGGATTTGTATGGACTTAAGATAGATTTGATAATCTACAAATCAAGTTGTATTATAATCAGATCACCTGCTGTTACAGTTTAACCATTGTAAATAGATAAAATCTCTTAACCGAGTGGACTTGAAAGTCTTATATATCATTCATAGAATGTACATTGTTATCTTGTCAACCCCATAGTGAATGTTGGTTGGACGATAACTGCTAGTGTTAAATCCTCTAACAAGGTCACACTTTACAGTGTGTTTTGTAACCTTTAACAAGGTTGGCTCTTCACTAAGCTCACTTCAGAAGAGTGAAAATATTTTGGGTTACCGGTCCCAGGTGATTTTTCCCTTTGTAGGGTTTCCATGTTAAATCTCTTGTGTTATGTGTTCATGTTGTGATTGTTTGGATATCATACTTTACATACTGCATGTTAGATTTGGTCGGTAATCACTAAGAGCAATTAAATGGTAATTGGAAAAGTCACAGACAGTTAGTATTTTATGTTTACCGAGCTACAAAATTAGTTGAATTTGTTTTGTGATATACATTTTGGATTTGGGATTGTGGATAACTGATTCAACCCCCCTCTCAATTATTCTAACAATTGGTATCAGAGCATATTGGTTGCTTGGAACAAAGTTTTAAGGACCTCAGCATAAAGATCACAAAATGTATAAGAGAGAAGTGCCAAAGCTGAATAAGGATAATTTTACAATATGGAAAAGCCAAATGAGACTTCATATATCTGGGATTGGGAATTCTGCCCTCATCCTATTGGATAATGGCTACATTGCACTGCCTACAAGACCTTTGACTCTCAATCAATTAAGAGATAGACATGAGCATAATATTAATATGATGGAGATTGTTGCTGCTCTATCAGATGTCGAGTTTGAAGATGTTAATGACTACCTTACTTCTAAGGACATATGGGATAAACTTAATCTAGTTTATAGTGGTGATGCTAATGTCAAAAGAGCTAGAGCTAAAAGTTTAAGAGGGAGATTTGATGATATGAAAATGAAAGAAGGAGAAAACATTGTGCAGTACACAAACTGAATAAAGGAGGTAGTCAACGCTATCAGAGGATCTGGTGGAGTTATTGAAGAAGATACAGTGGTAAGAAAAATATTGAGAACCTTATTGCCTGTTTATGCAATAAGAATTTCTGCAATAAATGAAATGAGGTCTGCACCTAACAATACTCTCACTCTTAACAATCTGATTGGTAACCTAACAACCTTTAAACTAGATAACTTTGATAATAGTGTTGTACCGTCTGTTGAATCTATTTTCATGACTTCTCTGAAGATTGGTAATTCTAGTAGTAGAAGTAATAATGATGATAATGATAGTAATTCTAATGATGAGCTTGATGATATTGAAGGTCTTATGGACAGGAGATTACCTAAAGGTAAAGGTAGATATAGAGGTAAATTACCTTTAGCATGTTTTAACTACAAAGAAGTTGGTCATATTATTGCTAGATGTCAAAGCAGGAAAGAGATGATAGAAACAAGGATCAATCTGGTGAAGGAAGCTATGGGAGAAGAGGCAACAGAAGTTACTAACACTACAACAAAGATAACCGAGACAACAATAATAAAGGCAAAAAGGTATGCTATATTACTGAAGAAAAAGATAGTGATTCTGATGCAGGAGCATCCTAGGTGTAAGAGCAATCTTGCATCACCCAAAAATATTTTTGTTTTTGTATTCAATAAGGGCTATCTTGTGCAGAGCTGATATTTATGGAAACTTGCTATTTTTAGTAAGTTGGTCATTTGATCTTGAAATGTTCTGATTTCTTCCCTGGAGGTTCATTTTGGTCATATCAGCCTGCTAGTAAAGTTTCATTGACAGATCAAGTCTAGCTTTGTAGATATTGAAGATTTTCAGTATTGGCAACAGGGTACATAAACTTTGAACTCAGTTTTGAAGGCTTTAGAGGCCCCGGATGAGGTTGAAAATTTGGGTGACAGGCGCTTGCATGAGTTAGGCCTGTAGAGCACTTCGTGGCCTTTCCAGAATGGGGTTATAATAGTCAATCGGGTCAACTGGCGATGACTTACGGTCTTCAGAAGGGTCACCTGAAATGGTGAAAAATGAATTTCCTTCAAAAAAATTATTTGGGTTTCAAAATTTATTTTGAGCCAACTTTGATGTAATAAATTGTAAAATAAAATAATTCTAAGTTTGGTCGGCCTTGTTGGCTAAAATTCTGAAACCCTCCCAGGCAGTGGAAAATTGCCTATATAAGGAAGGTTGTAGCGTTGTCTTAGGCAATTCGGGACAGTTCTGCGTAGTAGATCTGCATATTGATTCGAGGTTTTGTCCTACATAATATTGTAAGGGAATGCCCATGTGGCTTTGCATATTGTAATTCTAAAATTTTGTAATTCCACATTTGTGGAGATAATAAGAAGCCCATTTTTTGTTCTTGCATATTGTTGTTGTTTCTCTATTTTTGTTATGTGTTTGTGGTATTAAGGGGAGCACCCTTCATCAGATTCTGATACAAATGATGATGTAGAAGTAGTTTTTGTTGCGATGAAGGATGATTCTGAGGAAGAAGAAAGGTATGTAGAGATAACACTCATTTCTAAGGTTAATAAAAATGATACATGGATCATTGATAGTGGTTGTACCCATCACATGACTGGTGATGAAGAAAAATTTGATCATCTTGAGCAATATAATGGAGGATCTGTAAAAATGGGTACTGGTACACCTTGTATGGTTAGAGGAAAAGGAACTTTAATGATAAATGATAAAATCAGATGTGATAATGCTTATTGGGTAGAAGAACTAAACTATAATCTGCTAAGTGTGGCACAACTTAACAACTTAGGTCACCGAGTAGCTTTTGAGAGCAAAAAGGTTAAGATATTTGATGATGGAGAAAAACTTGTTGGAACAGGAGCACAAACAAAAGGTAACTTGTTTTATCTTGATAATGATAAGTCTTCTTATTTAATGATGAAATATGAGGATGCATGGCTGTGGCATAAAAGGTTATGCCATGTAAACTTTGATAACATGATCAAGATAAGTAAAAAGAAAAAGGTTAGAGGTCTACCTAGCCTAGCTAAGCTAGATCATGTTATGTGTCATCAATGTCAGAAAGGTAAGATAACAAAATCTAGTTTTAAGAGCAAAGATTACTCAACAAAGATAATTTTGGAGCTAGTTCACACTGACCTATGTGGTCCCATGAGAACACAGAGCTGTTATGGAGATAGATACTTCATTCTTTTTGTTGATGATTATACTAGATTGATGACTGTGATGTTCTTAAAAGAAAAATCAGAAGCATTTAAGATGTTTAAATGGTATAAAGCAAAAGTAGAGAAAGAAACCAGTAAGGAACTGAAATGCTTAAGATCTGATAGAGGTGGTGAATTTATTTCTAATGAATTTACTAACTATTGTAATGAGCGTGGCATTAAAAGATGGGTTTTTGCATCGAGGACACCTCAGCAAAATGGGATTGTTGAAAGGAGGAATAGATCAATTGTAGATTGTGCAAGGACACTGATGATAGAAAAGAATGTGGCTTAGACATACTGGAGAGAAGTAGTTAGCACAACTGTCTATGTGCTAAACCAAGTACAATTAAAGGACACAAACAAAACACCCTACGAGTTATGGTTTGGTCACAAACCTACTGTAAGTTACTTCAAAATTTTTGGTAGAAAATGTTTTATTCTGAAAGATGAAAGAAATGGAAAGTTTGACTCTAAAGGGGATGAAGGGATATTTCTTGGATATTCCACTAAAAGCAAAGCATATAAGTGTCTAAATAAAGTTACTAATAAAATGATTGAAAGTACTAATGTCAGGGTTGATGAGTTTGACACTAAGAACAATGAAGAAAGCACTAGGGAGCTAGAAGACTATGGTAGATTCACTTACATTGAACATCCAGAGCACCTACCAAAGCCGCAAACTGTGTCAACCAAGCATCAGGACAACAATACTGAGGAACATGAAAGAGAAACCGATGATCAGGAAGGAGATACTGAGAAAGTGAATGAACCTGAAGAGGATGAACAAAAAAGAAGAGATCATGTGCTAGAAAGATTTGTCACAAGACATCATCCTGAGAACCAAATCATTGGTGACAAGCAAGCTGGCATGTAGACAAGAAGTAAATCAAGACAAGGTACATGCTTAGTTTGTGAGTTTGAACCGAAAAATGTTAAAGTTTCATTGGAGAATGAAGAATGGGTAAATGCAATGAATGAAGAGATAGAACACATAGAAAAAAATAAGACATGGACCTTAGTACCTAGACCTAAGGATAAGAATGTTATCAATACCAAATGGATTTTCAGGAACAAGCTGAATGAAAATGGAGAGGTTACAAGGAATAAAGCTAGACTAGTTTGCAAGGGGTATGCACAGGAGGAAGGAATAGATTATGGTGAAACCTTTGCACCTGTTGATAGACTAGAAGGAGTTCGAATGTTATTGGCCTATGCAGCACATAAGAAATTTAAAGTTTATCAAATGGATATCAAGTCTACATTTCTGAATGGGATACTAGAAGAAGAATTCTACATCGAACAACCAGAAGGGTTTGTTGATCTAGACAAGAAAGACATGGTATGTATACCACATAAAGCTTTATATGGTTTAAAGCAAGCACCTAGAGCCTAGTATGAAAGGCTACATACTTATTTGTTAAGTATTGGTTTTACTAGAACTAGTGAGAACAATAATCTGTATATGAAAGGAGATACTAATGATACTATCTTGATTGCTAAAATATTTGTGGATGATATTATTTTTGGAGGACAAGATCATATATGTAAATCATTTGCTAATGAAATGTGCAAATAATTTGAAATGTCTATGTTTGGAGAGATTAAGTTCTTTCTAGGCTTGCAGGTTATTCAGCAGAATGATGGAATCTTCATCACACAATCCAAGTACATAAAGGAAATACTAAGAACATTTGACATGGAAGATGATAAACTAGTTGGAACACCAATGGTCATAGGCTGCAAACTGACTAATGAAGATGAAACTACAGAGGTGAACCAAACACTGTACCGATCTATGATTGGTAAATTGATGTATACATTACATAGTAGACTAGACATTGCATATGATGTGGGGATAGTTGCTAGATTTTCTAAAAATCCTAGGGAGTCACACATGGTTGCTACAAAAAGAATCTTAAGATACCTGAAGAAAATTGAGGACTATGGATTATGGTATCCTAAGGAAGGGAAGTTTGAACTAAGAGTCTATACCGATGCAGATTGGGCTAAAAATATAGATGACAGAAAGAGTACCACTGGAGGAGCATTTTTTTTTGGTGAAAGACTTGTTACTTGGACAAGTAAGAAACAACCTTGTATTTATCAGTCTACTACCGAAGTAGAGTATGTTGTCGCTGCTACAAACTGTTAAAATATTGCCTATATCAAGCAAGTATTGGAAGGTATGAATGAGGTAATCACTGAGCCTATGATTATATATTGTGATAACACAAGTGCAATAAACATTTCAAAGAATCATGTAATGCACTCAAAGACCAAGCACATCTCTATTAAGTATCACTACTTAAGAGAACAAGTATAGGAGAAGCAAGTTAAATTAGAATATGTTACATCAAAATAGAAACTTGCTGACATATGTACCAAGCCTCTACCGAAGGAAACTTTTGAATATTTGATGACTAGACTTGGGGTCCATCCCCTGTAATCTGGTCACTAATGTGATCTGGAGGTTGCATCATCCTAATCTTATCAGAAGATCATCCATGTTGATGCAACATAGTTCACACTTTGGATTATGTCTAAGGTTGTGAAAGATTTTAGGAATAGAGATTTGTATATCAGTATACAGAGATATATTGTACACACCGAACAATAGAGAGTCACATGGCTAATACAAAGCTGTATGTTTATTTGTTTCTTTGGCACTATTGTCAAAGAGAGAGATAAACAATATGATAATTGAGGAGATCACTGGAACATCTATCTAAGGGAGAGATAGTCTGAGAAGATAAACAGAAGGAAGATGAGAACTGGAAAGATCATATCTACAAAAGAGAGTTTGCATTTGCAATGTTGTCATGTAATGTAGTGATTAAACATATTAAGCTAGGGAGAGCTTACAACATTTCTTACAGAGTTGTAAAATACATGTTTGGTATGTGTATGATATATTTCATATTGCTTGAGTTGCCATCAATGCCAAAGGGAGAGATTGATGAACTACAACTGATTGAGAACCTGATTGAAGAACTACAAGTGGTTAGAGATCACTGAGCACTGAATTGTTATGTAGGATAATTGAATTAGTCATTATGTTGTCATTGATGTCAACTAGGTTTGACAGTACTTATCATGTTAGTTGCAAATATCTAAACATCTATAAAGGAGGAGAAAAGATGAAGAACTGAGATATCTACATGGAGGAAGATGGATATGACAAATGAGGATAAGGAATACTCTTGGTAACTTATTGATGAGTCTATGGCTTCATATTGTTGACTTGATTATGTTGCATTAATCTATTATGAAGATGGAAGCAAAATTTTACAAAGTAGTGTGGTTGGTTAATGAAGCATTCTAGTATACAAAGAGCCAGTGTAATGTATACCGAATGATAGTATCAACTGAGCTTGTGTTCACCGATGCATTTCTTTTTTAACCAAGTATGGACAAAAGAACTAAATGATATGTTTAGCTGACAGAAATTGATGAGCTACAAAGTGTATGATTACGAGGTGAAAAGATAAAGTTTGTTACAAGATCTATGGCTAACAAAATTCTAAAAAGATCTAAAGGATAGAATTGAAACGTGTTACTAACACATCAGCTGAGGAAGGTTTAAGCGGAAAAATCTGATGGATGAGAAGAAAATGGTTTACTTGTCTATTTAAGAGACTAGGGTTTCATAGTGAAACTTATGCCAGAGGAAGGAGAATGCAAAGATATCGCATGAACATTGCTTCATGCTTGCCTGATCAAATTGGTTGAAGAAGAACCGAACTGCAGAGTTAACAGAGTGTCAGAGAGCTTTTACCGAGGGACAGTAAGTTATTGAATGTTGCTGAGCTAAATAAGAAATATTGATTAGAGGATTTGTATGGACTTAAGATAGATCTAATAATCTGCAAATCAAGTTGTATTGTAATCAGATCACCTTTTGTTACAATTTAACCATTGTAAACAGATAAAATCTCTTGACTAAGTGGACTTGAAAGTCTTATATGTCATTCATAGAATGTACATTGTTATCCTGTCAACCCCATAGTGAATGTTGGTTCGATGATAAGTGTTAGTGTTAAATCCTCTAACAAGGTCACACCTTACAATGTGTTTTGTAACCTTTAACGGGGTTGTCTCTTCACCGAGCTCACTTCAGAAGAGTGAAAATATTTTGGGTTACCTGTCCCAGGTGGTTTTTCCCTTTGCAAGGTTTCCATGTTAAATCTCTTGTGTTATGTGTTCATGTTGTGATTGTTTGGATATCATACTTTACATATTGCATGTTAGATTTGGTCAGTAATCACTAAGAGCAATTAACTGGTAGTCGGGAAAGTCACAGACAGTTAGTATTTTATGTTTACCGAGCTGCAGAATTAGCTAAATTTGTTTTGTGATATACATTTTGGATTTGGGACTATGGATAACTGATTCACCCCCTTCTCAATTATTCTAACACCAAAATGGGGTATTGTGTTACTCTCTCCTTCAAATACTCAAAAGCTTCATCTTCTTGTGTTGTGCACTGGAATTTTTTTTTCTACCACCCTTGATAGTATCAAGTAAAGGTGCACAAATGTGACTGAAAATTTTAATAAACTTCCTATAAAAGGTAGTCAATCCATGAAAGCTCCTGACTTCTCCTAGACTCTTTGGTGTGGGCCAATTAATGATAGCCTCTACCTTTTCAAGATCCATTTTTAAAGTGCCCTTTGAGATGACAAAACCAAGAAATATCAGTTCTTATTGTATGAAGGTACACTTTTCTAGATTTATGGATAGTTTGTTCTCATGTAACCTTTGGAGAACTTGTTCCAAATGTATCATGTGCTCTTTTATAGTTCCACTAAATATTAGGATGTCATCTAAATAGACCACCACAAACTTGCCTATAAAATCATGAAGCACTTCATTCATTAATCTCATGAAGGTTCTAGGAGCATTACTAAGGCCAAATGGCATCACAAGTCATTCATATAATCCCTCAATGGTTTTAAATGTAGTCTTCCACTCATCTCTTGACCTTATTATTATGTATGATAAGGGATCATAATGGGTCCTATGTGGTCCTATGACCCATTAGGATCCCTTATAACACATTAGGATACATTAGAACCCATTAATATCCCTTAGTATACATTAAGGGGTGTAGAACACACTAATGGGTTATAATGTGTTCTAATGGGTCCTAATGTGTCCTAAGGGGTTTTAACGGGTCCTAAGTGGTCCTAAGAATCCTTAGTACCCATTACAACCCCTTAGGAACATTAAGACAGATTAGGACCCCATAGAACACATTAATAGTCATAGGACATACTTTAGGGTCCTAATGTGTCCTAACGGATTGTAATGGTTCCTAAGTGGTCAGACCACCTAATACACATTACAATATGTTAGGACACATCAGGACCCGTTAGGAGACATTAGTAGTCATTAGGACCCATTAGGATGCATTAGAACCCTAAAGTGTGTCCTATAACTATTAATGTGCTCTATGGGGTCCTAATGGGTCCTAATTTGTTTTAATGTGTCCTAAGGTTCCTAGGACCACTTACAACCCATTACAACCCCTTACGAAACATTAGGACACATTAGAACCCATTAGTGTATCCTATGGTGATTAACATGTTCTAAGGGGTCCTAAGAGATCCTAATGTGTCCTAAGGGGCTCTAATGGGTCCTAATATGTCCTAAGGGATTATAATGGGTCCTAGGGGGTCCTAGGACCACTTAAGACCCCTTATGATACATTAGAACCACTTACAACCCTAAAGTATGATGTATGATGATTAATGTTCTCTCTCTCTCTCTCTCTCAAGGTTAAAGATACATAGAAATTACCAAACTAACCATAGCATAAAAAATACAATGAGCAATTATCCTTAAATGATCATGCACAAGTCAAGGGCTTAAGGTGACAATCAATAGTCCACTAGGAATCATGTTGACGAAAATGTACTGATTCCTAAAATTTGGCTAAGCCTAAAATTTCAAAACCCCTCAAAATCCAAAATCTTTATCTGAACTTCTATGAAGCTGTATACACTTAAAATTGGTTTGATAAATTTTTTAAATATTTATTTTTAATTAATGTTTATTCTTTCTATTACTGAGTAAATTATTTAATTTATTTAGTACATTCACTTATATTATTCTTCTTATCGTAAGTCTTCTAATTAGTCATATTAAAGTGATTTAACTAACTATTCAAGTATAAAATCACTATATGACTAAGTCCTTTAGTCAATTTCATAGACATGGTCACTTGACACCTCATCTTGGCTAAGATAATTAATTAATTATCAATTATTAATTATTCATATTTATCCTCACCCATGTGTCCTATTTTCAAGGGCTATGTGGCCTCCTAAGACTCGGTCTCATGACCACATGTCCTCTTTGAACTTGGTCAATATCACATTCCCTATTCCTTAGGAGCTTCTCTAGCCACCTCAAGGAGTCAAAGGTGACTCATGAGACACTTTTACCAAGAGTCCTCATGAGTAAAAATGTCTTCCCACCTTCTTCTCAAGAGTCTTTGCGAGACACTTGATATGTGTCTTTCCCTTACACCTTACACTCTCTTTTGTCAATGTAGGAGGAACATCTCTCATATTTCTCCTCTCACATTTCAACTAAACCCATAACTAAGTCAATTTCATCCCTAAGATCTTCCATATTTCAATATCCACCCTTGGATCTTGCCACATAGGCTTGAGGTCTTAAAAAATATATAAAAAGAGCCTTCCTCTTCCTTTGAGAGCCTAATAGAAATAATGAATTTGAGAATTTTTGGAGAATTTAGCAATCAGCCAATCAAGAAATCAAGCGATTTAGTATGATTTTGAGCATTTCCATATCATCCAGAGTCATCAAAAACTTGCATCAACCATCATAGCATAAGAAGCATTCTAGATTTAGGCTAGTTTTGCATTATCACATTCCACTATCTCCACACTTTGAAAGAATCTTGGAAAAAGGAGCATATTTGCAATTTTGAGAGCTCACCAATTCAAGAATTCAAGGATAGGAGAACAATGGAGACAAGATACATGGGTAAGTGAAGGTAAAATATTGTTTTAGTTCATTTCTCTTTGTAATCTTCATTGTGAATACATTTTAGATAGATTCGGTAGCTAATTAGTGATTAGTGTATCATTTCTAAGATAGTACTCTTAATTTGCATCTATTTTTTGTGCCCACCATGGGGCCTACCCATGAATTTTAACAATCAAAATTTCAATTTTCCATGTGCAGCATCTACAAGAATTTTTTCTGCACATCTATACCTGAAACCGATGCATACATTTAATCTTCTTGTGCATCCATTTCAGGCCATAATGATCATCAGTTTCATGTCTATTCCATCTTCTTTCTATGCATCAATTCTTACTTTCGGTGCTTACATTCCATCTATCTGCACATTTGTTTACTTTTGTGCTTCTATTGATTGTTGATGCAGAGGGATTGGTTCCTAGTCTTTTCTCCAAGGTTCCCAACCTTCTCTAATCATCCAATGATTATTTTAGAGTGTATTCTTCACTATTTTGGATCTCCTAGATCCTCCTCCAACTTCTCCTCCAAGGTATAGTTGGTTTTTAGAAGTTACACTTCTTTCAAGACTAATTTAGGCCTTCAATCCACTAGGTTCCCACACAAGGACTACCCCTTTAGAACCACAAACCCCCGCTTAGGATCTTCCCACACTTTATTCTATCTTCCAACTAGTTTCATAACCCTTCAATAACATTTAGAACCCACCCATACACTTTTGGATTCTTTACCAAGTCATTAGACTTCAGACTCATTAGGAGGCCTAATTGGCTCTAATCCTATTAGGCCTATTTTCACTATTTTTGGTCTCTAGCTTCCAAAGACCCCAAAAAACCTTGCAAAAGGCCTTGAAAATATTCAATTTATCTATCATCCCCTTCCAAATCCTAAGTTTAAGAGTCTCGATGCACACACAACCCTATAAACTAGCATGCCCTAGTTTTAAGCCTATTGATTAGGCCTCTGGACCAGTCTGCACAAAAGACCACCAAATTGGTTACAAAACTTCAAAAATCTTTTCCAAACCTCTTGAAACCTTTAGGATACTTTTATAGCTTTCCAAAAAATCATCTAAGCTCCTTTCCCAAAGTCATGGGTGCACGTGCAAGTATCTTCTATACCCTGTCCTGGCTCACCTGTCTTCAACAGTTAGCCATAGGGCTTCCAATTTGGCCTTGAAGCCTTGATGCCATAGCATAAATGAAAAAAAAATCTACAAATACAAACCCTAACCTAACACCCCCCATGGTTTCAGAAATTTCCACCGGTGGATGTTCAGGTTAGAGCTCTTCCAAGCATGGTGGCTCTACAAATGAGTTTCACAGACCAGTGGATTGGAAAGCTTGCCAAATCACTCTTCCTTAATCTATAACAAAAATAATCAATGAAAAAGAAATATTAAACACCTATCTACCCTTCCATGAAATTAGATCTCTCCCACCAATCTATACAGGTCCTACAACTCACAATGAAACCTTGCAAACAGTGCACAATCAATACATGGCATTCGTACAGAAAGATCTAAATTATGAAATTCAATTCAAAGCTTCATTAACCTTAAAAATTCATCATACTCATGATCATATACTGAGCATAGGTGGTTACAACTACCTGAACCTCCATTTGAGCAACTTTTCAAAAAGTTGCAAAAGCTCGAGCAACTTTGCAAAGTTGCTTAGCAACTTTTTGCCCAAGGTCTCATTTGGTCTACTAGACCTATCCAAATACTAGGACTGAATCCTAAGTCCTAAAAAAATTAATTAAGACCTTATGTAGGCTCTTTCCATCAAAATCCAACACCTAGAGACTTCTCAGGCCAGTTAGACCAAATAGACCACTAATCTTCCTTGAGCTCATTTGGCTCTTACAATCAAATGAAAGGATCCATCCTATGGATATTTATTCCAAACTCCTAAATGAACTCTAAACAACACTCATAACTTCATTATGGTGGGAGGTTCCCTGTGTTAGGAATAAGGTGTCTCAACCTTGGATAATTCCTATTCTTATTATTTGTTTTGTAAATGTATTTTTTGCAAATAATGAAATTAAGTGTGAGTGTACATGTCTAGTTGGCATGTTGATGTGTCACTCCACTTGATGTGTCAGCATCTTGTGCATAAGGATATCATGACTGAAATGATCATGACAAATTCCTATGATGCGTAAGAACTATTTAAGGAATGTGCTATGACAAGTGTAAGAGCATCTTATGACTTGGGCCTATTTGGGTGCCCAAGAAGAAGTGGTTGGTGTGTGTAAGAGAATATGCCAAAAATAGGTTGGTATGACAGATTCTCTTACACTTCTCTTATGACCGTTATTTTTGGTAGATTCTATGACAAGTTGTCATAGTCTATTCTAGGGATGGACGCCTATTCTTGGGATTGCATGTAACAGCTGTGTACATGTGGCTTTGTGCATGGGTCTTGGTGGTTGGACACCAAACTCCTTTTATGGGTATTTTTTGGGTCTTGAGGAGTCTATATATATGATGCTACTTCTATGGGAGAGACATAAGTTTGATAGGTATATTGTTTGTTGCTAGACTAGTCTCTCATCTCTTGAAAGAACTTGCATTGCAAGTGTGTTGTAGTCTTTGGGTTGACGATAATACATTGTGCAGGTTTTGGAGGGGTGGGGTTGTTTTACTGAAAGGTTTTTCCCCACTGGCATATCTTTGTGTTTATGTGTTTCAATCTTCTCTATCTATTTTCTGTATGCATGGTATATGGTTGCAATACCTTTGTTAAAGTAGTTAACGAATCTGAAATTGTAAGGATTTAAAAAGAATTTGCACAATACTTTCCTTTAGAGATTAGTGTAGGAAGTTGTTTCCGCACCTAAGTTTCCTTACAAGTGGTATCAGAGCCTAATCAACTTTTGATCCTAGTTGTTGGGTAGGGTTTTTTGAGCTAATCTCAAGTTGAGTGGGAGTTTTGTGCAGAGCATTCTGAATCTCATTTGCAGATTGAGATGGCAAGTTCCTCATACGGTAGAATGGAGGTGGAGAAATTTAATGGCACTAATTTTGAGTTGTGGAAACTCAAGATGGAAGACATGCTTGAAGAACGTGATCTATGGGAGGCTACTTCACTTGATGTGAAACATGCAGTGATATCTCAAGCGGATTGGGAGATCAAGGATCAGAAGGCTAAGGGTCTCATCAGACTCTGTCTAGCAGATGTCATTCTTCTGAATGTTCTTGATGAGACTACTGCAAATTCTTTGTGGCAACGACTTGGGTCTGTGTATTAGGCCAAATCTCTGGTGAATAATTTTTTCTTGAGAAAGAAGTTGTATTCTTTAAGAATGGAGGAAGGTGGATCCGTAACTAATCATCTCAACGCATTCAATTTATTGATTGCACAGTTGGCATCATCCAGTGCCAAGATCGAGGAGGAGGATCATTGTATGACCCTGCTTTGTTCCTTGCCAGATTCGTGGGACCATCTTGTGATGGCTCTCACAAGTACTATAGTCACATTCTGTATGGATGATGTTGTGTCTTCGCTGCTATCTGAGGAGATGCGAACAAAGACTTTGGATTCGTCTAAGGAAGCCCTTGCTGTTCACGGGAGATCCAACGAGAGAGGAAAGCAGAATGACAACAAGTCAAAGAAGGGTAGATCCAAATCCCATGGGAGTTCTAAGACTCTTGGAAAGTCCAAGGTGAAATGTTGGAACTGTGATAAAACTGAGCACTTCCGGAGGGACTGCAAAGAACTGAAGAAGAAGAAGAAAGGCTCAGATTCAGCTTCCAAAAAATCTCAAGAAGATGGAGATGCTTTTATTGCAGCTTTGGTAGCCCATGCATCTAATGATGTGTGGTTAGTTGACTCAAGTGCTTCTTTTCACATGACCTCTCATTGGAACTGGTTCTCAAAATATGAAGAGTTTGATGGTGGAAAGGTGTACTTGGGTGATGATTCTCACCTAAAGATAGTTGGATGTGGAAGGGTCACTATCAGATTTCCTGATGGATGAGTAAAGGGAATCAACGGAGTTATGCACATTTTGGGTTTGGCACAAAACCTATTATCTGTAAGTATGTTGAATGATGTAGGTGTGCAAGTTGTCTTTTCAAAAGATGGATGCAAGATGATGAGAGGTTCTATGGTGCTTGCTAGAGGTATGAGGAGAGGTACTTTGTTTCAGCTTGAAGCATGCATTGCTCAGTGCAATAGTTCTTCTATTTCAAAGAAGAGAGTGGCTATCACTTCATCCCCACCATCTGAATAAGTAGTAAAGAAGACTATGGCAATGGGTTCTGATGGCATTGCAGTAAGTGTACCTAAGGGTGCAAACACTTTGGAAGGCAAGCTTCCTACAAAAAAGATGATGTTGTGGCATATGAGATTTGGCCACATTGGTGAGAAGGGTCTTAGGACCCTGAAAAATAAAAACCTCATTGAGGGGTTAAATGATTGCAATCTTGAGTTTGACTTCTGTGAACACTATGTCTATGGTAAACAAAATCGTGTTCAGTTTTACTCTAGTTCTCACAAATCTTCTGATGTTTTGGATCTTATTCATTCTAATGTATTTGGTCCTGTAAAAGTTCCTTCAATCTCTAAGTCTATATTTTTTGTATCTTTCATAGATGATTACAGTAGAAGGACTTGGATTTATTTCCTTAAAAGTAAGACACAAGTCTTTAGTCGGTTCAAGGAATTTAAAGCCCTTGTAGAGAATCAAACTAGTAAGAAGATTAAGTTTGTGAGAACTGATAATGGTGGTGAGTTTTTCTCAGCAGAGTTTGAACAGTTTTGTAAAGAATGAGGTATTAAGAGGCATAAGACAACTCCTTATACCCCATAGAAAAATGGATTTGTAGATAGAATGAATAGGACACTGATGGAGAAGGCTAGGAGTATGCTTAGTGGAGCTAGTTTAGAACAAAGGTTTTGGGCTGAAGCTGTGGCCACTGCTTGCTATCTGGTTAACAGATCTCCTACATCATCTCTTGTTGGTAAGACACCCATGGAGGTGTGGTCTAGTAAGAAGCCTTCAATTAGACATCTTCATGTTTTTGGTTGTGAAGCTTATGCACATGTTCCAAAGGAGAAAAGATCTAAGTTGGAAAACAAAGCTGTCAAATGTATTTTCATCGAATACAATGTTGGTGTGAAAGGATACAAGCTTTGGGATCTTGTGACTAGTAAGGTGTTGTATAGTAGAAATGTTATTTTCAGAGAGCTAACATCTTCTCCTATTGTGCTACAACTAGATGAAAAAGAAAAGGAAAAAGATGTTGTTCAGTTGCCTCCTACCCCTGAGAAGACTGAATAGAGGGACCATGTTGGGTCTAATGAAAGAAAGAAACCAGAAAGGTTTGGTTATTCTATGTTAGATTCCAATTGTGCTTTTGCTTTGATTACTAACACTGATGAGCCTAGATCTGTGAAAGAGGCTTTGGGCATGGAAGATGCAGGTTCCTGGATTGAGGCTATGGATGATGAGATGGCTTCATTGGAGAAAAGAAAAACTTGGGACCTTGTACCTTTGCCTAAAGGGAGAAAATTTGTTGGCGGTAAATGGGTGTTCAAGAAGAAATTTTGTGCAGATGGCAGTGTTGAAAGGTACAAAGCTAGATTGGTTGCAAAGGGGTATTCACAGGTAGAGGGAATAGATTATGGTGAAATATTCTCTCCTGTTGCAAAGTTGACATCTATTAGATTTATGTTATCTCTTGCTGCATCATATGATTTAGAGATAGAATAGATGGATGTGAAGACAACTTTCCTTCATGGTGATTTGGAGGAAGAGATTTATATGTCATAGCCTGAGCACTACATTGTTAAAGGTAAAGAATCCTTAGTTTGCAGATTAAAGAAATCTCTATATGGTTTGAAGCAATCTCCTAGGATGTGGTACCTTAAGTTTGATGCCTTTGTGTTGTCAATTGGATTTGTTAGATCGAAATCAGATCATTGTGTTTATTTCAGAGTTGAAAATGATCGCCTTCTTATTGTTGCATTATATGTTGATGATATGTTGCTGTTTGGGAAGGGTAAGGGTATGATTTCTAATTTTAAATCTTAGTTGTCAACACAATTTGAGATGAAATATCTTGGGATAGCTAGGTACATCTTGGGTATGGAAATCAGTAGAGACAGGTCTAATAAAAAACTTTGGTTGAGTCAGAGTAATTATGTGAAGTCTGTGTTGGACAGGTTTAGCATGGCAGATTGTAGACCACTTTGTGTTCCTATTTCTGTGGGAACAAAGTTATCTATAGATGATTGTCCAAAATCTCCTAGTGAGGTGGAGGACATGAGTAGAGTACCTTATGCTAGTGTAGTTGGTAGTCTTATGTATGCTATGGTCTATACAAGACCAGACATTGCCCAAGCAGTGGGAGTCCTGATTCAGTTTATGGCTAACCCTAGACGGGTACATTGGGATGTAGTTAAGCGAGTATTTAAATATTTGAGGGGTACATCAGATTACTCCATATGTTATCATGGTAACTCTTCTGGATCTCCACATTCAGTTTGTATTTGTGGGTTTGTGGATTCAGATTGGGCAGGTGATATTGACAACAGGAGATCCACCAGTGCTTATGTGTTCACTATGTTTGGTGGTGCCATCAATTGGATGAGTAAGCGACAACCTATGGTTGCTTTGTCCACTACAGAAGCTGAGTACATGGCTACTACTCATGCTTGTAAGGAAGCCATTTGGCTTAGGAGATTGTGTTATGATGTTGGTGTTGATGCAGAATAGATTACTATTTGGTGTGACAGTCAGAGCGCTATTTGCCTTGCAAAGAATCCAACTTTCCATGCCAAAACGAAGCACATTGATGTGCAGTTTCACTTTGTGAGAGATATGGTGGAATATGGAAAGGTAAATTTGGAGAAGGTAGATACTGTGAAGAATGTTGCAGATGCATTAATGAAACCAGTGAGCACTAAGAAGTTCAAATGGTGTTCAGAGTCTATGGGCCTTTTGGCCTATAGCGGTTAAGTTCCTGTTGCTCTTACAAGGTGTTCAACAAGTGGGAGAATGTTAGGAATAAGGTGTCTCAACCTTGGATAATTCCTATTCTTATTATTTGTTTTGTAAATGTATTTTTTGCAAATAATGAAATTAAGTGTGAGTGTACATGTCTAGTTGGCATGTTGATGTGTCACTCCACTTGATGTATCGACATCTTGTGCGTAAGGAGATCATGACTGAAATGGTCATGATAGATTCCTATGATGCGTAAGAACTATTTAAGGAATGTGCTATGACAGGTGTAAGAGCATCTTATGACTTGGGCCTATTTGGGTGCCCAAGAAGAAGTGGTTGGTGTGTGTAAGAGAATATGCCAAAAATAGGTTGGTATGACAGATTCTCTTACACTTCTCTTGTGACCGTTATTTTTGGCAGATTCTATGACAAGTTGTCATAGTCTATTCTAGGGATGGATGCCTATTCTTGGGATTACATGTAACAACTGTGTACATGTGGCTTTGTGCATGGGTCTTGGTGGTTGGACACCAAACTCCTTTTATGGGTATTTTTTTGGTCCTGAGGAGTCTATATATATGATGTTGCTTCTATGGGAGAGACATAAGTTTGATAGGTATACTTTTTTTTGCTAGACTAGTCTCTCATCTCCTGAAAGAACTTGCATTGCAAGTGTGTTGTAGTCTTTGGGTTGAAGATAATACATTGTGCAGGTTTTGGAGGGGTGGGGTTGTTTTACTGAAAGGTTTTTCCCCACCGGCATATCTTTGTGTTTATGTGTTTCAATCTTCTCTATCTATTTTCTATATGCATGGTATATAGCTACAATATCTTTGTTAAAGTAGTTAATGAATCTGAAATTGTAAGGATTTAAAAAGAATTTTCACAATACTTTCCTTTAGAGATTAGTGTAGTAAGTTGTTTCCGCACCTGAGTTTCCTTACACCCTGCACCATACTCCCCTGGGACAAAGAACTCAAGTCCCTTGAGTTAGGAAGTCTTCAATGGTGACTCCATGCTACAAGATATCCAACTCAGTCATCCAAATTGCTTCAGCATCAGGTAACCCCTGCCATTTAACAAGGCACTCCTTGTAAGTACCTTTCCTTGTCTTCTTGATAATCTTAGTATCCAAAATACTTTCCAACTGTAGTGGAATTGGGCTTGGTAAATCCTTAACTCATTCAACATCTCCCAAATCTGAGAATGTAGATGGACCTGTATCAATAGCGGATCCTTTGTAAGGATAAAGATCACACACATTGAAGATGGGTGAGATGCCCAAATCAGGTGGCAACTTCACTTCATAAGCATTATTACCATACATGTGCAAAATCTTTAGAGGTCCTATCTTCTTCATAAGAAGCTTTGTAGGTTGTCCTTTAGGCAATCTCTCCTTCCTAAGATAGGAAAGGACTAGATCCCCAACTTTAAATTGAAAATCTCTCCTATTTTGATTTGCCTTTGCCTTGTACTTCTCTCCCTTGTTTTGTAAAGTCTTCTTGACCTACTCATGCAACTCCTTCATTTGCACTGCAAATGTCTCTCCTTGAGCACTCCTTCTATCCTAAAAATGTAGATCCCTCAACTCCAAGATTCCCCTAGGATGAGTCCCATAGACTATCTCAAAGGGGCTCTTACCTATACTCCTATTGATGGAGTCATTGTAGGCAAATTCTGCTTGCCCAATGATATGATCCCATGACTGTCCATGCTACTTTGTCAAACACCTCAACAATTCCCAAGTGACATGTTCACTACCTCTGTTTAACCATCAAATTTTGGATGGTAGGCTGAGGAGAATGACAAATTGGTACCTAGAATCTTCCACAGAGTCCTCCAAAAGTGGCCCACAAACTTGCTATCCTGGTCACTTACTATGTTCAATGGTAAGCCATGGATCCTAACTATGTCCCTAAAAAATAGTCCTGCAATTTGTGATGCATCATTGGTTTTCTTGCATGGTATGAAGTGTGCCATCTTGCTAAAATGGTCAACTACCAAAAACACATTTTCATGACCCCTAGATGTCTTTGGCAACCCCAAGACAAATTCCATACTCAAACACTCCCAAGGCCTTTGAGGTATGGATAAAGGTTGATATAATCCACTATTGTTGCTCTGTCCTTTAGCCCTTTGATAGACCTAACATTGCTCCACAAATCTCCTTACATTTTATTTCATCTTAGGCCAATAATAGTGCCTATTAACCTTCTCTAATATTTTGTCCACTCCAAAGTGTCCTCCCAAACTTCCTTCGTACTTCTCCTTCACAATGTTCTCCCTCATTGAGCATTGGGGAATACATAAAAGGTGACCTTTGAAAAATAGGCCTTACTGCAACACAAACTCACTAAAATCCACTTTGAATCCATGCATAAACTTGACACATGCTTCATAAGCATCTTTGAAGTCTTTATCCTCTTTATAGAGACCCTGTAAATCTTCCATGCTTACACTTTGTAACTGAATTTCCTTAATAGTCAACACTCTTCTCCTAAGAGCATCAGCAACCTTATTACTCACTCCCTTCTTATGCTTGATCACAAAGGTGAAAGCTTGCAAAGATTCAACCCATTTAAAGTGTCTTTGATTCAACTTGTCTTGCCCATTCAAGAAGCTAAGGGCATGATTGTCTATATAGACCACAAACTCTTTTGGTAGGAGATAATGTCCCACTTTTTGAGTGCTTTCACCATAGAATACAACTCTAAATCATAAGTGGAGTACTTTTTCTTGGCTTCATTCAACTTCTCAGAGAAGAATGTCATAGGGTTTCCTTCTTGGCTTAGTATTGCTCCAATGGCTAGCTTGCTAGCATCACACTCAACCACAAACAATTGATTGAAATCAAGAAACCTCAAGGTTGGTAACTCTGCAATCCTCTTCTTCAGCATTTCAAACCCTCTATTAGATGCCTCAGTCCATTTGAATTGGCATTTTATTCCACCTTTGATGGTGTTGAGGATAGGTGCACACACGTGACTAAAATTCCTCACAAACTTCCTATAATATGATGCCAAACCATGAAAGCTTCTAACATTAGCTATGGACTTAGGTGTAGGCCAATCCAAGATTGCCTTAACTTTATCAGGATCCATCTTCATGTAGCCATTAGAAACCACAAAACCAAGGTAAACTAATTTAGTTTTCAAAAACTCACACTTATCCTGATTGATCATTAACTTCTCCTTATGAAGCCTCCTTAAGACCTGCTCCAAATGCTCCATGTGCTCCTCCTTAGACTTGCTAAAAATCATTATATCATCAAGATAAACTATGACAAATTTACCTATGAAATCTTCCAACACTTCATTCATGAGCCTCATGAATGTACTAGGAGCATTGGTGAGACCAAATGGCATCACAAGCCATTCATATAGCCCTTCATTTGTCTTGAAGGCTATCTTCCATTCATCACTAGGCCTAACTCTAATTTGATGGTATCCTGACTTTAAATCCACCTTAGAAAAGTAGCATGAACCTCCCAAATTGTCTAACAAGTCCTCAATCCTTGGCATTAGAAATATGTACCTTATAGTGATCTTGTTGATGGTCCTTGAATCAATGCACATCCTCCATGTACCCCCTTTCTTTGGTGCTAAAATAGTAGGTACAACACAAGGGCTTAAACTCTTCCTTATCAACCCCTTATCTAAGAAATCTTGAATTTGCTTGGCTGTCTCTGCATTTTGACTAGGAGTCATCTTATATGCTACTTTATTTGGTAAGTTTTCTCTAGGAATAAGGTCTATTTGATAAATTATCTCTCTCATGGGTGGAAATGCACTTGGCAGCCCATTGTCCACTTTGTCATGGTACTTATCCAACAATGCTTGTACCTCCAAAGGTATGTTAACCTTCTCTTTACCCTCCTCTTTTGGCTTTACTATCACTGCACAACAGATCTCCTTCTCCTTCTTCATTACTTTTAGGAACTCCTTTCCACTCAAAAGCTTAGCACTAGGTCCTACTTGCTTCTCATCACTAACTTCTTGCAATGGATCCATTTGGAATTTCTTACCCAACTTGGTGATTAGGTAACTATTCTTCTCACCATCATGTATGGCCTTCACATCAAATTTCCATGGATGCCCTAGTAGTAGGTGACATTCATCCATGGGTAATATGTCACATAGGACTTTTTCCTTATACTCATGAATCTCAAACTCTACCAAGGTTTGTTCATCAACCACTATCTGTTGTCCCTTGTTCAACCATGAAACTTTATAGGGTGTGGTATGAGGTATTCTCCTTAATTTTAGTTTGTCAACCATCTCTGTAGACACAATTTTCTTAGTGGATCCGGAGTCCACTATCACCTTGCATATCTTGCCATGTGATTTACAAGTTGTCTTGAACAAGCTCTTCCTTTGTGGTGGATCTATGGCAATAGGAACTTTTAGTAAAGTCCTCCTCAACATCAGGTTCTCTCCATCCACTACTGGCCCTGCCTTGGAAATAGGAGAAGTGACACTTTGTGTGTCATCCTCATGCACCAATTGATTCCTTCTTTCCCCCATTGAAGATGAAGAACTTTTAGTAGGACACCTACCCATGGTGTGTCCCACTTGATTACAATTGTAGCACATACTAGTAAAGACTAAATTTGCCCTATCTTGTGACTAAAATCTTCCTCTAGGAGGCCCTCTTCCTCTATATCCTCCTCTTTGAAAATATCCTCTAAACTGACTACCACCACTGCTATCATTAGTCTGATTTTCTTCATCTACTAGGACTCTGTCCTCTTCCATAGTTGTTCTTGCCTCTGAAACCCTTGTTATTGTTTCCACCTCTTCCTCTTTGTTGGAAGTCATTCCTCCTTCTAGCCTTATCCTCTACCCTCAAAGCTAATTGAAAACACTTATGCATACTTTCAGGTGCCAACATGCTTATCTCATCTTGTATCCATTATCTTAAATGATTAAGATACCTTTCCACTTTCTCTATTTCATCTTCTTGTCTTCTAGCCCTTAGACTTAGCTTATGGAACTCTTCAGTATAGGCACTCACTATCATCTCTTTTTGTCTTAGGTTCTGCAACCTTTGATACATCTGGATTTCATAATCAGTAGGTAAGAATTGAGCCCTCAACCTGATTTTCATTCTCTCCTATGAAACTATCTTCTTCTTCCCATTGGCTATTCTATCACCCTACATCATGTTCCACCACACCAATGTAGATCCTTTAAGCCTTACTTTAGCATAACTAACTTTCTTTTCCTCTACCACTTCCTTGTAATCAAATTGGTTATCAATGGCTTTTAACCAATCCAACAATTCCTCACCATTCAAACTGCCATTGTAATAAGGTATGTGTTCCATGCTATCTTTATTCATGGACTTGAATGCATCCAAGAACACCTTTTCCTTTTCATCTACTGTCTCTTTTCCCTTACTATATTTCTCCCCTATTTGACTTTCATTCTCATCTTCACTTTCATCACCCCATTTAGTGACTCTCTTTCCCTTTGTCTCTGTCAAATTGGCTTTTTCCAATATCTCTTGGACCAAGTCCACTATGGCCCCCCTACTCATTGTTTTAGGATGCATGTTGTCAACCTCTTAACTCTTCTCTTTGTCAGACATACACAAACTTCAAGAATATCTTGCTCTGATACCACTTTGATGCAGAGGGATTGGTTCCTAGTCTTTTCTCCAAGGTTCCCAACCTTCTCTAATCATCCAATGATTATTTTAGAGTGTATTCTTCACTACTTTGGATCTCCTAGATCCTCCTCCAACTTCTCCTCCAAGGTATAGTTGGTTTTTAGAAGTTACACTTCTTTCAAGACCAATTTAGGCCTTCAATCCACTAGGTTCCCACACAAGGACTACCCCTTTAGAACCACAAACCCCTGCTTAGGATCTTCCCACACTTATTATATCTTCTAACTAGTTGCATAACCCTTCAATAACATTTATAACCCACCCATGCACTTATGGATTCTTTACCAAGTCATTAGACTTCAAACTCATTAGGAGGCCTAATTGGCTCTAATCCTATTAGGCCTATTTTCACTATTTTTGGTCTCTAGCTTCCAAAGACCCCAAACAACCTTGTAGAAGGCCTTGAAAATCTTCAATTTATCTATCATCCCCTTCCAAATCCTAAGTTTAAGATTCTGGATGCACCCAAAACCCTATAAACTAGCAAGCCCTAGTTTTAAGCCTATTAATTAGGCCTCTGGACCAGTCTACACAAAAGACCACCAAATTGGTTACCAAACTTCCAAACTCTTTTCAAAACCTCTTGAAACCTTTAGGATAATTTTAGGGCTTTCCAAAAAAGCATCTAAGTTTCTTTCCCAAAGTCATGGGTGTACGTGCAAGTATCTTCTATACCCTATCCTGGCTCAATTGTCTTCAGCAGTCAACCATAGGGCTTCCAATTTGGCCTTGAAGCCTTGATGCCATAGCATAAATGAAAACAAAATCTACAAATAAAAACCCTAACCTAACATCCCCCACGTTTTCATACATTTCCACTAGTGGATGTTCAGGTTAGAGCTCTTCCAAGCATGGTGGCTCTGCAAATGAGTTTCATAGACCAGTGGCTTGGAAAGCTTGCCAAATCACTCTTCCTTAATCTATAACCAAAATAATCAATGCAGAAGAAAGATTAAACACCTATCTACCCTTCCATGAAATTGGATCTCTCCCACCAATCCGTATAGGTCATACAACTCACAGTGAAACCTTGCAAACAATGCATAATCAATACATGGCGTTCATACAAAAAGATCTAAAATATGAAATTCAATTCAAAGCTTCATTAACATTAAAAATTCATCATCCTCATGCTCATATACCGAGAATAGGTGGTTACAAGTACCTGAACCTCCATTTGAGCAACTTTTCAAAAAGTTGCAAAAGTTGCTCGAGCAACTTTGCAAAGTTTCTTAGCAACTTTTTGCCCAAGGTCTCATTTGGCCTACTAGACCTATCCAAAGACTAGGAATGACTCCTAAGTCCTAAACAAATGAATTAAGACCTTATGTAGGCTCTTTCCATCAAAATCCAACACCTAGAGACTTCTCAGGCCATTTAGACCAAATAGACCACTAATCTTCCTTGAGCTCATTTGGATCTTATAATCAAATGAAAGGATCCATCATAAGGATCTTTATTCCAAACTCCTAAACAAACTCTAACAAACCCCTAAGACCTCTAAACACTCATAACTTCATTATGGTGGGAGGTGCCCTGCACCAATTGTTCCTGCACATTTATTTACTGTATTTGCACATTCATTTGTAAATATTGTTTAAATTAGTTTTTCATTGCATTTTTCATTTAGCTCACAAGTGAAGAATTTGTTTTTTCTGTCATTTAGTAGATAGGTTGTTTTGTAGGATTTATTGTTGAAGACCCCTTGCAAATTACTCACAAATTTTCTTGCAAGTTCTTTGCAAGAAAAAAGGGGATTATTAAGGAAGCTATAATCTCGTTTGGGCTTAAAATATGACATGATTTCTTTTTCATGTGTGTTATTTAGTGTAGAATAAGTGCTTGTTGTGTATTAGTGTTTAAGCACTATGTAATCCTAAAAATCTATAACAATGTATCCTCTCCCCTTGCCTTCGTGGATCTTGGTTGTAAGAGAAACTGTTATATCATTTAGAGGGTGGTCTTTGGTGGGAAAAGAGGTACTCACCCCAAGGAATGACCCAACTAGTAACACGATAAAGCCAAGCCCTTCCAAACTGGTATATAAAAAATGTCATTATGCTTAATCTCACAATGAACAGGTATGAATTCGTTATGGCAACCAAAATATCCTCTAGTACCCATGTGGTGCGTTAAAGTGCTTAAATTGCTAAGGTGTAAAAATCTTACTTTGAAAGGATTGGGAGAGTCCCCTTAATAGGGAATATGGATTGATCATAGCCATCTGAACGAATTCCCTTACTATATAATTTTGTTTTAGTGTCCAAAAATCTTCTATTTTCTAGCTCAAGGGGTCATCCAAGCCCGTGAAGACACCTCATATTATTCACAGTTCATAGTAGAGATAACAATTCTTTGGGAAGTAATGACCCATTGAATTTGGAACTTGGTGTCTCAGAGAAGTGAGTGCACTGTAAGGAGGATTCGGTGCCTCCAAGTTCCTAGGCTATCCTCTTTGGATAAGCATGGCTAGATTTTATCCAAGTGAGGATTCAGCAGATATTGTCCTTGCCAACCATAGGATTTGTAAGCGTGTTTGTGAATTCATTCTAGTTTAATTTAGGAATCAATCATTTATTTCTTTTTTGTGTGTGTATATGTATTTTATTTCTAAAAAAATAGAAAAGACAACAACCAAAATCATAAATTTCCTGAAACTTGCAACCCAAATTGAAAATTTGTCCAAACTACGAATACATTTCATATACCTATGAATACATTTCCAATCTTGTGCATATACTCATAAACGTTGTGCATCCATCCTTTGTTGTGGTGCATTTATTAAATTTTCATGCGCATTTGATATTGCACATTCATCACAAAGACTATTTGTACGGATATTGACCTATTGCAAAATACATTTTCAGATACCCATTTTCATCTTCTTCCCAATTCTGGAAACTTTTGATATCTTTAGTACATTATTACCCAGTTTGACCATTCTTTTCATAATTTCATCATCTTTTCATCTATCCATATCTTTCTAAATCAATTTCTTATGTTGGTAATGATCCTATAAACATCATAATCTTTTTGTGAGTTTTACCTATCAGGATCTGACATCCTTATCCATAAACTTACTCAGATTTTATCCTTGATAGTATTTTTCATATCATAGTGAGCTCTATACCTCCTATAGACTTAGATTATCATTATCAATTTCATTCAACACTATAGGAATTCTTTTTCACATCTTTCTATCTATCTAATATCTAACATACACATCAAAAATTTCATCTTGTTTCATCTTTCACCTTTTTATGGTTCAAACTAGATCACAAAAATTGAAGGAACCTTTGAATCCAGAATCTCAAGACAAAATGGCAGGAGCTAGTAATGATGAAAATCCTTGGTCTGAATTATCTACGAGATATGATTTTTACAACTGAGGAAGAACGAATAGATCAAGAATTAAAAGAATCCATGCAAGATCCTAGATTCCACAAGGTTATGGAAAGAATCTTAGACATGGATAAAGAGAAATACTTCCTCATGCTTGCTCATCAAGGAGTCAAATTACTAACTGATTTTGATGTCTTCCTTCTTAAGAAACCACCTATAACAAATGATCAAGAAAAACCTAGTCATTCCCAAGAAACACGTGCTCATGAAGCTATGAGAGACAAACAACCGAGTAGTTCTCATAATACACAAGGAATTAATACATCTTTGGACCCTATCTTACAAAAAATCCAAATGCTTCAACAACAATTTTTTTTATATCCAAATTGGGTCTTCTACAAAGAGACATTCCTTAGATGATATATGTCCTAATCTATTTGACAAGCATCTAGCAATGATTTCATTCCCTTCTTACTTTAAGGTACCTAAATTTTATAAATACAAAGGCAATTCAGATCCTCAAGACCACATATGTGAGTTTTGTGCTTCTTGTATTGAAGTAGCTCACAATGAAACCTATCTTATGAGATTATTCCCATGTAGCTTAGGAGGATAAGCTATGGAATGGTTCTAAATTAGCACTAGGAATCAAATCATTCAATGAGCTAATTGATAAATTTGTAACTCATTATTCATATAACATTAGACATGAGGTCACTATGCTTGATCTTTTCAATGCACAACAAAAGAATGGAGAATATTTTCTTACTTTTTTTGTAAAGATGATGTCAACTATTTTCCAAATATCCACGAAGGATTCTTAAACAAGAAAAGATGGATATTTTTGTGCATAACCTTACACTAGAAATGAGCTATAGATTGCAATTATAGTGTTCTCCTAATTTTAAAAAGTTCATTGAGAATGGAGTTAAGATTGAGGAAGCTATGGTTAGAAAAGGTGAGATCAAACTATACACTAAGGATAATGTTGGATCCTCAAGTTCTAATAACAATAATTCCAATAACAACAACAATGATAAATCAAAGTTTTGGAATAAAAACAAGAATATAATCAATGATGAAATTGTTGATAATCAACATGTCAAACCAACACAACCTATCCTAAATTTCACAATTAAGACTAATGCTACTCAACCTACTTAAAGAAATCAAAACATGTCACATAATCCCAACAATAACTAATCAAATTTAAGGTTGTCTTTTATGCCTTGAAGAATTAATTTCACTCCTTTGGATGAGTCTCTTGAATCTTATTTAAGGAAATTGATCACAAAGAAACTCATTGTAATTCCTAAGATTAGAGACTATGAACCAAGAGTGAAACCATCTTCGTGGAATGATGATGATTATTGTGAGTTTCATAGATGTAAAGGACATAAAATCAATGAATGTCAAAGACTTAAACATGTAGTACATGACTTGATAAAAAGAAGTGAGATAAGTGTTGATGAACATACCTTAAATGAGTCACATATGTATTTTAAAGATCCACTTTGTGAACATGAGAAGGGAAGCTCTTCCAATACTAAGAGTGAAAACCAAGCCAACTACAATATGACATATTATAATTATGCTAACCATATCTCAGAGTGTGATCCTTCTTAGTATTATGCCAATGTGATTACTATCAAAGAAAAGAATGATAGTGAATCAGTTAATATTATAACTCCAACTCAATCAAAGCTTACTCTACAAGGTGTCTCATCCAAGCCCTCCACTTCACAAAACAAGTCTTCCTATGTGCCAAAGTCTACACCAAATTTCTCGAATCAATACAATCTTTTGGATCAATTGAAGAAAATTCCTTCCTAGATAATCATATTGGACCTTTTACACTTTTCACCATCTCATAAAGATATTCTTGATAAATCTTTACTAGAAACTCATGTCCCTAATAATCTAGATCAAGCCCAATTCCAAGATATGGTGGGACATTTGACTACTCCACATTTCCTATCTTTTACTGAGCATGATGATCTAGCCTTTAACTGGTGCAGGGACACCACCCTACATTCTTAAATGTTATATCTTCATCAAGAGCCTCCAAGGATGTACCCAAGGGCCTTCATTCCTGAGGATTGAATACAACATCATAGATCTAGCTAATAGCCTAATTGTAAGGCCTAGTCACCTTTGGTGTGGTTATAAACCATGGGTTTTTTACTATGGTCCAAAGGCACATTTAGGTGTCTATATTTTCTTAGGTGTCTTTTTGGTTATTTTAATAATGTTTTGGATCCTTAGGATCCAAGGCTTACGCCTTATAGGCTCATTAGGAGAAAGAATGCAACATTTTGCAAAAAGTTGCAAAATGCAAGAAATGTTGCTTGGTGACTTTTTCAAAAAGTTACTACCGACTTGTACAAACTTCCCAATGGTCAAAACCTTTGAAAAATGGTTGGATTCGATGGGAAAGGGTCTTCAAATATCCCTTTCAGGCGGGTGGAAGACAAAATTATGTAATTTGGCATTCAATCAATAAAAATCCCTTATTTTTCTCTACATTCTAGACTGTAAATAGTATGTGTACGGATTGGTATAGAAGTGAAAAGAATAAGATTGATCGGTTCAACTTCTAACATGAATTGGGACTCAAATGCATTTGGATTGAGTTAGTTTGGAAATCAGAGTTGAGAGATAGAAGAATTTCAATACTGGGTTTTCAAGAAACCCTCCTGAATCAGGGTTTTAACAAACAATGCCCTAACTTGCTTTTCCTCTATGGGATTCCCGCGCGCTCTGGGGAAATTCAAGTAGGTCCAATGTACTTTAGATCCTCAAGGGCACAGGAGAAAGGGGATTGTTTTGTGAAGTCTTCTTGCAGGCTCTAGGCCAAGCATCTCTATGTGCTTGGTCCATAATATGGAAGAGTGAAGTGGCAATAGCACTTCGGGGGTGGATGAAAGAAATATGATGATAGATTTTTGTCTCTTTGGGATTCCTAACATCATTCCAATTAGTGGTTTTTTTGGACAATTGACTAGTGAACATTTCCTTAAGTGACCGAGCCAATTATCCCTATTAGGACTAGTCGACCAGGAATTATTAGGTATTATCCATACTAGTTGGGATCTTGCGATCTGAAGGTTTGATTTAAATCACTAAAGCTTATCTAAATATACAATTTGTTTTGTAGGCTCTTTGTAAGAATCTAGAACTAAGTCCCTAGAACCTCGCTTAGAGAGCTACAAGCTCGGAAGGCCTAAAACTTAGAAGTTATTGTCCAAAACATAAAAGGTGTGGAAATCACTCCCATAAGAGACATATAGTGAACACGGAACCTTTCCATCCCCTTCCCAATATTAGGTTCCTATTGAAGCAAATACAAGTAGAAGATATCACCCAGTGAGTTTACCAAGTGACATGAATTGCCTCGGTAAACCTTACTGAGCCAACTTGGTTAACAAAAGAACCAAGTAGTCATCGAGTTCCATCGGTGAAAACCAATGAAAGACAAAGAATCTTATAGAGATTGGTAATGGATTTATATTTTTTGTAGGATCTTTTAAAGGTGTATAGAACTCTCCTAACTGACTTTGGGTTATGAAAAGACACCTAATATCTCACCACTTACTGAGTTGTCAAAAAAGGGGAGAGCTATGCGTTAAGTGGTATCAGAGCATCTAAGATCCTTAGGGTAAAGATATAACAACACCATGGAAGGAGAAGATGAAGGAGGGTTGTCAACAAGGATGACTAATGCAGAGATAGTAAGATACTTGAGAGAGCAAAGGATAAAGCGTGATGAACAAAGAGACACCGAAATGCAACAGATGAGGCAAGAATTGGACATGCTTAGGGAAGAGCTTCAAAAGAGAAGTAGTGGAAAGTTTGATGATGTCGAAGAAGGGACTGAAGAAGAACCCCTTGAGTAGGAAGAAGAGGAATGTTCTATAGACCAGAGGCTACTCATGAAGACTCTAAAGTCTATGGAGAGGAGAACCATGGATGCCAAGCTTGATTTGCCTACATACAATGGGAAGATGGACCCAGATGCTTCAATGGACTAGGTGGATGACCTAAATAGTTTCTTCAATTGTGAAGACATCGCTGAGTATCAGAGGGTGTAGATTGATAATTCTAAGCTCAAAGTCTCTGCACTCACATGGTGGAACTTCACTCAAGATGACAGGGTGAAGAATGGAAAGAATTCAGTCACCACTTGGAAGAAGATGGTAGTCCTACTTAGGGAAACCTATGTCCCTAAAGATTATGAAGTCCAACTTCACAAAAGAAGGATGAGTCTAAGACATAAAGAGATGGACATCTCTAGCTATACTGAAGAATTTTGGAGATTGGTAATGAAGTCCAAGCTTCCTGAACTAGAATGTGTTAATCTTGCTCAGTATATGAAAGGCCTAAGGGTCTCAATTCAGGATGAACTTAGTTTGACAAGCCCTACCATAGTGAATCAATCCTATCAACTGGCATTGAAAGTTGAAGAAAATTTAAGAAGGAGGAATGAACAGAGTGGTAGAGGAAAATCTAAGAATGAAAGATGTAGAGGAAACTTTGGAGGAAGAGAACAAAACAATAGACCACAAGGATAATCTAATAGGGAGAACACCCAAGGAGAAAGTAGTTCAAGTGGGGGATACAGAGGAAGAAGAGGAAATGGAAGAGGTAGAAATGGAGGAAGAAACAATGGGCAGATCAGATGCTATAACTGCAATCAAACAAGTCACTACACCAGTAGGTGTCCGGATAGAGACAAGCAGAATAACCAAGGTGAAAGAAGAGCCAACCTAGTGTAAGAAGATGATGTTAATAGTGTTAGAGACTATACGGGAGAAGAAGGTGTATCCCTCATGATGAAGAGGACCTTAATCCAAGCACCAATACAGTGGAGCCTCCTCAAAGGAAGAATCTTTTCAGAACCAATTGTAAAAGCCATTAAAAGGTATGCAAGTTAGTAATTAATTTTGGTTGTATTGAAAAATCTTATATCTAGAGAGATGGTAGATAAATTAAAATTGGAAAAGATACCCCACCCAAACCCATCCCATGTATCTTGATTGACAAAAGGACAACAAACCCTTATAAATGAACATGCTTGGGTAGATTTATCCATCAAAGACTATAATGATAGAGTCCTTTGTGATGTTGTAGATATGGATGTCTATTGTTAGAGTAAAGTATTAATTATGTTAATTAATATTTACTCCCTTCTTAAGATGTCAACTCCCTTTTGCTTTAGTTAAAAGCACATGCACTAGTTGTTTTAAACTCATGCATTAATCATGTAATAGTTAAACTGATTATTACATGCACTAGACTTTGCCTTTCAAGGCTTTCAATCTCCTTTATAAGGATGATCCATTGTACATTCAATTCATTATTTGAGGATATTTTCTTCTTCATATTTTTGAGTCAAACCCTTGCCCTCTTCTTGTCTCTACTTCCTTGTAACAGGTTTTTGTATGCAGGCGATCTTCAGGTTTTGTGGATTTGTATTTCTCAAATCCTACATCTATCACCTTTTGTTAGGGCATCCATGGCAGTATGATCTGCAGGCCAAACATGATGGAGTCACAAACAAATAACAAATCATTCAGAATGGTCACAAATATAACCTGCTCCCTCTTCCTGATCCTCAACAAGAAAAACTAAAGGAACAATTAGTTATTATTGCAAGAGAACAAGAAATGATCAATACCATACAAGACTCAAAGGTAGGGTATGCCTTAGTCCTCAAGCCTAAAGAGAAAATAGTACATAGAGAAGTACCATAGGAAGTTGACAATCTACTACAAAAATATAAAGGTATTGTTGTAGGAGACATACCTGATGAACTCCCACATCTGAGAGACATTTGTCACCAAATAGACTTCATTTTTGGTGCTTCCCTTCCCAACAAGGCAACATATAAGCTCAACCCTGATCAGAATGCAGAGGCAACTAAACAAGTTAGTGAATTGTTGACTAAAGGACTCATACAAAAGAGTCTCAACCCTTGTGCAGTCCTGAGTGTTTTGGCCCCTAAAAAGGATGGAAAATGGAGACTATCCACCGACTCTAGGGAAATTAATAAGATAACAATCAGATATAGATTCCCAATACCTAGAATCAAGGATCTACTATACCAACTTGGAGGAGCATGTTATTTCTCTAAAATTGACCTTAAATCTAGTTACCATCAGATAAGAATAAGGCCAAGAGATGAGTGGAAGACTGCATTTAAGACCACTGAAGGGTTATATGAACGGCTTGTGATTTCATTTGGCCTTAGCAATGCTCCTCGCACCTTCATGAGACTAATGAATGAAGTGCTTCATGATTTCATAGGAAAATTTGTGGTGGTCTATTTAGATGACATCCTAATATTCATCTAGATTTTTTGCATTAGCCAATAAAGGAGAAATAAGCATGGGTGGTTGTAAGGTGAGTGGAATCCATAAACTTCTCCTGACTCTGCCCAATGTGATATACTAAGGGGCTCTTTTGTTTGCCATGTTGAAATTGAGGGGTGAATGTGGCTCTATGTTTCTTAATTCTTTAGACATACTAATCCAACACCACTGTATTGAGTTCACAGCCTCAGGTAACTCGGTTTCATCCATTTTAACATACTCATCAAATGTTGCCTCTCTAAGGGGATATATTATACAACTTCTCGAATCTAAAGGAGCAATTTTTAGCTAGTCATAATAATAAGTTTTAGGATCTTGACCTTCTGGCCTTAGGTAGAGGGGAATTTCTTCCTCTAATTCCCTATAGGATTTGGCCTGAGATTCCCTACTTATTTTATTTTGTATCCATGACATTAGAGCTCTTAACTAAACATCACCAACATATAACAGAGGATTCCATTCCCTATTATTAGGCACTGCAAAATTATGAAGAAAAAGCTCACACCATAAATTTTTTATTGTTGCAGGAGAATTGTAGAAAGCTTGGAAAAAATCAAGGGGTTCAACCAATGAAGGAGACTTATCTCTCATGAAACAAGTCATTTGATAATTTAGGAACTATTCCTTAAGGAACAATGCATAAATAGGAGATGAGGAGTGACAACTCATTAATTCAATTATCATTGAAGTTACCTTAGTAAGCTTTGTTCGTAGCTGCTCCACTTCTTCCTTCTTTTCCTGGAGATCCTGATAATGATTATCAATGGCTTGAGTCAAAGTTTTCTTTTGTTGCCTCCACTACTCTCTTTCCACTATTAACTAGTTAGACAACTAAAAAATGATAGAGAGTAATGTTGTGGAATGAGAGGCACCTGTCACAGTATTCTCTTTAGAGTTTTTCCCAGCTGCATGTAGAACAACTATCTCATCATTAACTGGACTTTTAACCTCAAAGGGATCTGTCCACACAATAATAGCTCTCTCAAGATTATCACACTACTGAGCACCTGTCGCTAGTGCATCTAAACCTTGGTTAAATATTTTATTTGCTACTCTATTTAAAAAACTCATATCAACTTCAAATTCTTCTTCAAACAAATTTCTCCTTGACGCTGCAGGAGGTGATTCCGACATATCCTCTTTCGCTAGAACATAATCTTCTGAAACATTGTCATTCTTTGAGTCAACAAAGCCATGAAATACCTGGGGTCCTCTTGAGGAGGATGAACCCTTCCTTTCAAATTGATAGTTTTGTTCATCAGAGCTAGGATCATCCTCAATCACTATCCACTCTTTCTCAATGTTAGGTGATGAATCAAACAATTGTTGTTGTTGATCATTGGGTTCAACCATTCCCTGCTCAAGTGGCTCAGAAGATTCAAGATTAATTATTGACCTAGTTTGTGGAACATTTGTAGACACATTTTGTCTCTTTCTATGGCTTCTCCTCATAGGGGTTTCTTTTTCTTTTTCAGACATTTTCTACTTTTTTGAAGTGGCTAAGGCTACAAGAACTTTTTCTTTCTTCTTTTGATAGGAACTAAAGGATACTTTTCTTTCTCCTTGATCTTTCCCTATAGAAGCCCTAGTTCTCACAGACAAGTGTGTGGTCTTTTCTTCAGAAATTTTAACTTTCTTTTAACTTTTAACCTGGACTGAGCTAGACATAGAGGCTCCAGGAGAACTGTCAGGGTTTTTACGCCTAGATTTCATAGAATTTTGTGAGGAAGACATTGATTCCACATTTTCAATTATTTTGTGAACCCCATGTTCAGTGTGAATTCTTCTTCCCACTCTCCACCCTATAGGACTTAGGGTTTGGTTCTCAAATTCTCCTAAAAGAAAATTTTCCCATGTCATATTTGTTTGTTCTATTAACACACTTTCCACTATTAACTTAATCAAACAATGGTGAGACACAACCTTGATCTTACCTCCTTGCACAACTAAAGCCCTTTTCTTCAGAATGTGGAATAGAAAACTGGGAACATTTACTGGTCGGTTGTCATGGCGTAAGCAACTTAAGAATCTCAAATGAACATAATGTAGAAATGTTTGCCGCCCTTCACAAGTGAAATAATTTATGACATAAACTACACAAGTCATGTCAGGGTATGGTAAAGATAATTTGTCTGTACCCTATTTCTTGTCAACATCCAATGGTGGATCTGCATACAATGTGAACTAAGCTCTAGCAGTTGTAGGATCAAAATTTTCCAAAAATTCCTCCCCTTCCCGTGGCAATCCCATGACTTTTGCCACAATTTCTTGAGTGAATGGTACCCTTAATCCTTTGACCATGGCTACACCATTATTCAATGTGCTCAAAAACTAAGAAGCTACATCACCATCCCAGCTGATAAGCTTCTGTATGTAGTTAAGCCAACCCCTAGCTTGAAAAAGAGGCATGCATGCCTGGTCACTTAACAAGATATCATGGAATGTAGGTTCATATTGAAGAAAATATCCTCCCATCCTCTCAGAGTACCAAGTCACACAAACAAATAAGATTTATAGTAATTCAAGACAAACTCACAGTCGCAGGAAATAGATGACAAAGGCAATAGAATATGTGAACCCATATACAAAAGTTTGTGAAATTAAACACTCATGGAAATATGATTTCAAATCTTTAACAAATCATGAGTTAATCACTCATAATTACCTCTTCAGAGCTCTCATACCATCCACCTTTGCAAATTATGTGCAAAATAAATAGTTCCTTTAAAGTTGTCACATCATGCAAAACTAAATTTGGCTAAAGCATACGAAAGTACAAATATGGCTAGATTTAAAATAATAGCAGATATAATAACTATATAGACACATAAGACAAAAAGATTATATCTCTCCCCCCAACTTAATTGAGCAATTGGTCCACAATTGTACATGTGACAAGAGCACAACCAAATTGAAAAACAAATTAATAAAATAGATATCTTGGATAGTATGTACGAACTTGGCAAGGTGTTGACGACAGTAATAAATCATCATCCGTTGGTGGAGAATAATGAGGTGGAAAGGTGGATAGACTAGAAATGATGAGGTGGAAGGATGGAATTTATTTCAGAGAAGATACTTTCGAAAAGAAAGTATTTATTATGAGGTGATCTGAGCGTTAAAGAGAATAACTGACATGAGTGGATGGCTCATATCCAGATGCTACAGGAGATTCATTGTCATTTGCGGGTTGAAACTGCTGCAAGAACTCCTCTCTGCTCTAAAGCTTGTGATATAGCTTAAGCCTAAGTCCATTTACCAACAATTTGAAAGGCACAAGATCAATAGTGGCCAATTGAACGACACCATTTGGAAAAATAGCAACAATCTCATAAGGTCCCAACCACCTGGTTGGAATTTCCCAGGAGTATGTTGATATCTGGAATCATAAAGGAGAGCCCAATCACAAACTGCATATTTTTTATCCTTTAAAAATTTATCATGCCACTATTTTCTTTGCTTCTGCACTAGTTCTGTGTTATGTAAGGCAAATTTCCTCCATTCATCTAGTCCATTCAAAGTCAAAATCCACTCCCTCTAGGCAATAGGTAGATCCAAATCTAGTTCCAATGTTTGTTTTTTTTTGTGGCAAAAATTTATATTTATATTAATACTAACTGGTTCAAAGGGCTCCCGGAGAAAGAACCAGTAAAGAAAACTCTGTTCGTTACCCATATATTTACAAAGAGAGCTTCAGATGCTCAAAAAAGTATTCTTAGACTACCCAAAGCTCCCAAGGTCAACACACGACCTGCTAATAAGTACAAAAAATAATCCCCTGATCAAAATGGCAGAATAGATCTACATTACAATATGTTCCAAATTTTTTTTGAGACTACCCAAAGAAAAACCCCGACCATTATGAAGGCTGAATTACAATTCCAATCCCCATAAGAAATCCCTTTACATTGAAGCATAAAATAAGTGCTAGAATACATTCATAATGAAAAGAGGACCCCTGTAAAAATAGTATTGACTATTGTCAACCTATGTACTTAGAAATCCCATTAGAAAAGTCGGTATAGTTTGCATTGAGGCCCCCTGCGAAAACAAAACTGAGGCAGAGTAGAAAATGCTAGTGGAGGGCAAGTAAATGCAAGATCAATTGACATCCCATGGTCCATATAAGCTAGCTGAAAGCTGCATGAAGAAACACCCGCAAGAAAAAGATTTGACAGAGACAAAAAGAATTTGTACAAAAAAGCATGTTATAAACATCATGACACATAACCCCTGGATCTAAAGTGTGAGGACAGAGACAAGAACATAGAGCTCCAAAGACGGTTATCTTGACAGACAAGTGGATCCCCCGAAGCCAAAGATGCACGAGGTGACACCAAGGTGCGGGCAGATGGAGGTGAAATTGGGACACGAGCAAGGGAGGAGCATGAACCAACTGACAATGGAGTTGGAGAAATAATAGGAATTGATAATGAACTCAAGTTACTACCAAGTGAAATATCATCCAACATAGGAGAAGCCAAACCCAAATTTGAGGCATGAACATGTGATAATAAAGAAAGTAGAGCATACATTTTTGCAAACGCCTTTCCTCTATGCCCCGCATCAAAAAGGGTACTGTTAAGAAGGTGATCAAGAGGCATAATAGCAGAAGAAGCGATGCAATCTTTAACAACAACAAGCATCATAATATACTTGTTAGAATTAAATAGAAGGTGACGTGGAAATACACCTCCAATATGAGCATCTTCTAACCAAAAGTTATACTTCTGAATTGCTAGAAGCAAACCATTTTATTGAAGGAAATGTGGACAAATAGCCCAATTCGCAATGGATAACAACAAAGTCCAAGATTGAGATAAATCCAAGATATTAGAACAAAAGACTGACACAATTTGAGAAGGAAAAATAATCCTTTTAAAACGCGGAGATAAAACTGAGTCACCAATCATTCTCTAAATACCCTGAGCACACTTTGAACAATGAATAATAAACATGGAAGCAAGGGCTTCATCAGTGATATTACCTTTGAATGACAATTCTAGAGAAGGACTTGAGAAACGGACATGAAGATTCAATGGTTTAAATTCATCAACATATCTATGCAATGCCATGAGAACAAAACAAAAAGAAACTAAGCTATGCTACAAAAGAAGAGTTAGAATGACAGAGATGGAGCCAAGACCGATTATAACCCACACAAAACCATCATGAAGTGCATTTTCCCATACAAAAACATGAATGAATCAAGTAGCAGCTATTAAGTTTTGTACATAATTATTCAATATACAACAGGATCCATACAAAAGTTGTTAAGTCTAACTCATGCGAGCCAAATCATGAAATCGTCACCTGATCTAGTAATAATTAGAATATAAAAGATGAGAAGAAATATTACACATGCAAAAGATATTAAATCATAGACATAGCATTAAATATTCATAATAACAAAGATCGGATGAGACATCAAAGGATAGTCCTGGATTGATATAGCACGCATAAGAAAATAAATGCAGATCTTACATAATCATGATCCAAAAATCACATTCAGCATATAAGATCTAAAAAATAATTAAGGGGAATCAATTTTTATTAAATTAAAGATGGAAGGGTGGGAGGTCAAGGTTACAAGGGGAGAAGGGTAGAGGATGTTAGAACCATCGGCACCAAAATTAGCTAACAAATCTGCTAAACAATTTCCCTCTCTATATGTGTGAGTTAAAAAGCAGTCCGGGAAAGAGTCTAGAAGGGACCAGATCTGGGACAAAACATAGTGGATGTGCCTTGAAAAAGAAGCTCTTTGAACACATGCATTAATAATAATTGAAGAGTCACCTTCAACATGAAGGAATCAGATGTTTAGCTTCTTAGCAGCAAAGAGACCATATAACAATGCAAGAGCTTCAGCCAAATTATTAGTACCTGAAGGGATAGGACGAGCCTCAAGATAAATAACTGAACCAAGGTAATCACGAAGAACAAACCCAATCCCTGACTTACCTGGATTACCTTTAGAAGAGCCATCAAAGTTTAGTTTAATAAAGTCATTTTGAGGGGGGGACCATTTAATTGAAGATCTAACATTATTTTTATCTTTCGGGCATAAGGGAAAGGGAAGGGAGGGAAACACTAATCCTTGCCATTCCTTAACAAAAAAATTATCCCAAGTGGAAAATCCTCAATCACCTTTGAACTTACGGGTATAAGCATTAGTAACCTCAACAATAGAATGATGAAGTCTCTTGAGAACAACATCAATGGTGGATGGGGTGTTTCAAAAAATCCTTTTATTTCTCTCCCACCAGATGGCCCAAACAACCAAAGAAGGAGAGAAAATCCAGATAGAGGCAAACATAGATTTAGTGAACAAATATGGCCAGGATTGGAAGAGATCCCAAACAGTCATGGGGAGAGGCATAGGAAAGTCCAATTTTTTTAAAACAAATAACCAACCTTCTTGGGCAAAAGGGCAATTAAGAAAGAGGTGACCAGAGGATTCTTGATCCTGATTACACAAAACATAAGGAAAAGCATTTGTAATATTGAGTCTAGCTAATCTGTCACTTGTAAGGACTTGTTTCTTTAGAACAAACCAAGAAAAATAACCTACCTTAGGAAGAATTGATTTATGCCAATAGAAAATAAAATCCCTCTACCTTGAACTATTATTTTGACTATTCTGAATTCTCTCATAGCCCAATTTGATCGTGTAATTACCATCTGGGGATGGAGCCCAAAAAAGGCGATCAGGAGATCTAGAAATGAAAATAGTTTGAGAAGAGAGAAACTAATTTTCAATAATAGCCTCCTGGGGAGAAATAGGCAGAAGGGAAAAGTCAATCCATATGACTAAACCCATATGAATTGAGACTGTAAATACATAACTAGAAAAATTAAAACCCCACAAGGAAGAAGCCACTTCCTAGATGTTTAAGAAAGGTTGGAGAGTGCATAAATGAGGCAAACCATTCCATGAGTCAAGCCAAAAATTAATTGAGTCACCACTATGAACTTCCCATGAAATAGAAGATGTAATAACATATCTAGCTATCAGTTTCTCTCTTCTCAAACTATTTTCTCAAACTTGTTCCAATGAGATCTAGTTCCAATGTTGTCCTTAAAGTCTTGTGTTCATATTCCACAAGCATCATAGCTGGCTTACCATAGACAAGTTGAAAGGGGGTGAATCTCGTAATAGTTTTCCAGGTAGTCCTATAAGCCAAAAGTGCTTTAGGAAGTTTAGTTGCCCAATCCTTCTTATGAACTGACACTATCTTGGTAAGTATTGCTTCAAGCTCCCTATTGGTTACCTCTACCTGGCCATTGGCTTGTGGATGGTAGGGAGAAGATTTACCATGCCTAATTTTGTATTCCTCCATCAAAGCAACTATGAGATTTGAAGTAAATTGAGCTCCTTTATCAGATACTAATTCTCTCTCTCTCTCTCTAGGAGGATATCATTGGCATGTGTTTTGATTTTTCCTCCATTTCTCCTCTCGTGAAAAGGATCGGAGAAAATTGAGGATCCCCTTTCCTCCACTTGGACTATGATGGAATTACAGAATGAATACACATTGCACTACCCAGTTTTTTTCATTTCTCCATCTCATTCAATAATATCATGTTTTCACTATTATTGAAAATTATCAATATCTAGAAAAACTATATCCTACAAACCACGAACAAAGATTTTGAAGGTTTAAAATTGCTACACGTAATTAAATATGTAACTTTATATTTATAATAAAATCTTATCACAACTCTATAGTGGAGTAGATTAAGGAATACACTATTGTTGGGTGCACTTGCCTCTATTAAAAGATGAAGAAGGTTGTGAAATCCAATGATTAGTTTGAGATAACATCAAATGAGTAGAAAAATACATTTTACTTACCATGAATTGAGCTTTTACATGTTCAAAATTAAAATTCATAACTCAACCTTCAACTTCATATCTCCAATGAAATCCTATCACATCCTTATAGTAAAATAAAATGGAGAAAGTAGTTTTCTTTTGGGTGCACATATCTTCAAGTTTCCTAAAAAGGAAGGTTGGGAGGGCTAACCTTTGCTTAGATGGTAGAGAAATATAGATTGTATACCTCTTCTATTGATCAATTGGACAATAACAAAAAAATGTGAAGTGAAGATCATAAATTAAAAGGTAGGCAATATTCTATTAGATGGCTGCACTATTATAAAGATTAAATGAGAAAAGGAAAATAAAAGAAGAGAGGACAAAAGATTTATCCTCCTACTATAAGAGGTATAAAATAAAGAAAATTATGTCTATCATATATAACATATATGAATATCTTAAGTAGGTTCATATGATAATATTGGCTATTAAACAAGGGGTACAACTACTGTATGTAGCACTATCTCTATAATAGATCCACTTTAGTCAACTAAAGTCATTAATCCTTCTCTGTTGTTATATATTATTCAGTTGAGGTGATAAAAATTTCATCATCTCCATTTAAAATAACTCCTTCCCATCCTTCTAGTAAGTCACTATAAGATAAAGGCACTTGTACTACTCAAAGAACAACTACAACAATTGAAAAATTGAAATATGGACCTAGTTATGTAGATACAAAAAAAAGGTTTGAATCCATATTATAATTTTACTTAAGAAAATCATAATCTTATATCGTCATCCTAAACCAAAACCCTAATCTTAATCCTAATTCTAACTATAATCCTAACCCTAACTTTAATCCTTGATTTTTATCCTAAACCATAAATCATAACTCTAAAGGTAAAAAATGTATTCCACAGTTTTGAAAACATATTAATTGATCACTAAAAATGATTGGAAACATCAATGGAAGAAATATACATAAAAATTTCAAAAACAATCTTATTGTTCATTAAAATTGCATAGATGAAAAAGCCAATAAAAAGTTTTTAAGTTGAATTTTTAAGTATAATAGAAATAAAATTTACAATGAAAAAGAAAGCTTTTTAAAATTACAAACTTGAATAATTAAGATTTTATAGAAAAAAAAAAAAATTTAATTAGAAAGTGTAGTTTTAAGTAAACAATTAAAGATGAAATTTTATGAACTTGTAATGAAATTTTTTTAAAATAAATTAGAAAGTGTCTATTAACAATTTTTGAATTTTTTAAATAATAGTTACTAGCTTATGTAAATAGTAAAGAATCAACAAAAAGTCATTTTACATTATTTTAACTTTTTTCACTTTATTAGTTAAAATTACATTATGTGATTAATAAAGAATGAACAAAAAGTGGCTTTATATTATTTTCAACTCTTTTTACTTTACTAGAAAATGAAGAAAAATTACTTCTATTAAATTTAGTTCAAAAAATATTCAATTGAAAGAAATTTTCCTAATTTAATAAATGTTGACTCTTCTTATGTTATATTTACAATCAATTTTAAGAAGTATTTTTTAAAAAATTGGGTAATGTAGATATTGGATCATTTTCATTTTATATATTACATTACAATATTAGAAAAGAAGTCAATATTTAGTTTTAGAAGTCATTTTTATCAAATTGATGAGCAAAGATATTTAATTGATCAAAATATTTATAAGTTGAATGTGTCATTAGTATATTTATGAAATTTTAAATATTAATAGTTGATAGAATAAAAAAGACATATGATCAAGTGTACGAATTAAACTATAACTCCTTAATTGAATACTCTATCCTCAGTTGTGTCTCACTTACTGGTAAAAAATTTGTCGGGTGCAAAAACAATGCAGGTGCGAAAACACACATCATTTTCGACTAAATGGTCGGAAACACACAACATTTTCCACTGCTCGCACCTACGTAGTTAACCTTTCCTCCGTCTTATATTTAATTGTGCAAGCACGACTAAAGTCGAGCCATTGATTTCAAAGAAGATGATTTTTATTCCTTCAACCACTGACGAAATTCATTTCAATTTCTTGATGAATTTTGGGCCTGTACTTTTGTGGGTGGATCGATTATTCCTCCCGTAGCTATTGTCTTTTCTTCTTTTCACATTTTTTTGTTGTATTTCCTTTTACAGAAATAAATTTATTCGAATGGTTTCGGTACTGGTAGCAAAGATTTGACCGGGATGGTAACAGAAGTTTTGATTCATGTCGTTATTTTTTAAAATTACTCTCTCGCCCAATATCAACATAATATTAAATTCCACCCAAAATTTTAAATCAATATGGCTGCTTGTTTTTGGTTCTCATCCAGTGGGATGTCCAATGCTCAACCTCCAACCATTTGCTGCAGAAATTGAAAACAAATGCTAAAAATTGAAATTTGCTTATGTAGGGAGGAGCAAAGCATTAAAATACTCATTTCCATTGATAGATACAAATTAAAACCCCAAAATGGAAGTCAATCTAGAAAGATTATGTAGAACGGTGCAATCTCAATACACACCATTAATAGAGGTACCTCAAATGTTTAACAACAAAATGGCCACGTTGATCGACCAAACTGTATAAGGTGATTAGGATTCTTAAATTTCATGCCTTCTACCTATTTTCATGGTCCTTGCAAGATCTCTGCAATTAAACTCTTACGCTGCACTATTTTAATCATGAAACAAAATTTTAAATATGAAGGCCTAATTTAAGAAGAGGTATAATCTGAAACATTTATGAGGAAGATGGTGAAATAGGGGATGACAAAACCTACAAATATCTTCACAATAGTTTGCAAACAAATCAACTCACAGTAACATTTCATACCAAAAACAATTGTAATGCTAAATTGGGAAATATCATAGAAGAAATCTCTTTTATACCTCTTTCACATTTGTTTTCTACGCCTCAACGAAGATTATGCTGGCTGTTAAAAGCTAAAGCCAAAAGAACTATCTCGTCTTCTCTCATTTTTGGTGCCAAACTGAGATTTTCTAAGGTAATATAATATTGTATTTGCTGCTAAAAAATTATCTATCGAGTAGATTGCCTGTAAAAGGAGAAAAACATCATGGATTAGATTTGTCCCAAATCTTTCACCCAAATTTGTGGCAAATGAACCAATTCAGTAATAAACAACTAAAAGGGGAAACATAATCACTAAAAAGTTATACATAAATCTATGTTCAAACGAAACGGCAATGGAAACAACATAACAAAACACATACCTCTGTAACATTGAAGGGTTGGGTCGATGCCATGAGTCACCAGAGGCAAGCATGTAGGGAAATGTCACCGCTCTCTCCAAAAATCAAGAAAATGGAAATGGAGAAAACAGAAACAGAAAAGCAGGTGGGAGAGATTTTATTCAAATAAATTTGAAATTGTGTTAGGCAGGATAATTCAAAAATATATGCTAGGCGGGATGATTTAAAAATATGTCATGCACGATAAATTATAATCCTCCGTAACTGTCAAATCACCAAAAAATTATTAACGTCCATCTTGCTACATTTTCTCTACTGCCGTTTGTCGTTGCCGTCTACTATTTGCCGCTACCGTCCATGTATAACATAATGAATACCATGTATCTTATGATATCTTATGCCTCTCTTAACATGCACTTTTTTATCACGAACTTAGCTTCTCCCCCAAAAAATGCAACGCTATTGGTGCTCTTCCCCTACTCCAATCACCTAAAGTGATAAAAAAGAAACAACCTTTACTAGTCTGTTTTATGGTAAAATGAAATACTACGCTAAGCAAAGAGAGGAAAGCTTCCTTGGAAGCGGAGAACCTCGACCTAACTTTACCAAAAGCTTTATAAGACCTTAAACCCTGGAGGTTTAGATGCTGATAAAACCAGAGGCGCCGCTACATCTCAAAATAATCACATTCAGTATCAGAAGTTACATGCCACTTTGGTAGAGATGTAACGAGAAAGCCAATCCTTAATCTTTGGCATTAATCCAACTTCATGTAAGATTTTACTTTCCCAACCTTTTTCAAGCTACCCATTTATTTGTTTGCATTGAAGATTTGAATTGCTGGTAATATGCCAACACCATCCAATCACCAGAACATGTCCATGCCTACGCCCGTGGCAGCTCCGCAGGGCCAGCCTGCAAGTCCTTTCCCTCATGGTTTTATGGGTCAGGGTATGGCGCAGGTTCAGTGCAATTCGGTGTGCCCAAACCCTGATCCCTCCTCCCAACAAATGCAAATGCAATTTCGACTGCAGCAGATGCAGATGCAGATGCAAGGTCACGGGTTTAACAACCGTGTTGAGCCCTTTGCTGCATTAGGCTTACCAAACCATGCACCCCAGCAGCCTCCTCCTCCTGGCAATGGCGGGGATTCACAGCTTCAGCCTAATTCCGGCACTCTTCCGAATGGCCGCATGTTTTTTCAGTCTAATAATATGTCTAACCCAATCTCAGACCCTAGGACCAGTACCCACATCGTTTCATGTACGACCCCAATGCAGAATCCAGCTCCTGAACATGCCTCCAGCAATCATATTGTTGCTTTGGGTATTCCAGTTCCCGATTCAACTCTTGGAACTGGCCATTCACCTCAATTCCCTAGCCAAGTGCAGCTCAATTCGCTGCAGAATCCCGCTGCGAACCCAGTCCCCAGCAATCAGATGGTTTCGTTTGGTATCCCTATGCCCAATTCAGCTCTTGGGCCGTGCCAAATGCCCCCTTTTCATTCCAATTTCCAGCACAATGCTCCCCAGATGTCAACTAACAACAACATGGATGTTGCGACACAGCAATTTGTTATGTCACAACAGCTAATGGCAGCAGCAGCAGCAGTCATGCATAACCCTGCTTTAGTGCAAGCTTTTTCTAGTTTGCAAGGATTTCAGAATTGTTTTCTCGGTACTTCAGAGCCCCCATTGCAAGCCAGCAATCATCAAACTATGCCACCACAGGGTTCAAGTCCCAGCTTACACGCTCATGCTGGTGTGCCATCATGTTCAGCGCCTCCCTATCCTCCTCGGAATCTTATAATGCCTATGAAGAACACTCAGTTTAGCAATGGAGTTAGCCCAAGTACACAGACTTCTCATACTCAATCGAGCAATAATGTTGGAACTCTTGAACATCCTCAAATTCAAGCTCAGGTAACCAACCAACAATTTTCTTCCCACCATTCACTTCCCGCTACCCATTTCAACTCAGCTCCTTTACCCTCTGGTCAGCACCCTGGCCTTTTCTCTCCTTTTGCTCCTGCACTTTTCATGGGTCAAAGTACTGCAGAAATCCACCGAATAGCCTCGACACATTCAGCAGGCAATGTACCATTCCAGGTTGGTGGGTCAACCCCATTGCATCAGAATCACAAACAGCTTCAGCAAGCTCAGCATATAATGCAGCCTGGCAAACTTCAAACAGCAAAGGTGATCTTCAAGTTCCCATGGGTTTTTCTCTTTTTATACTTTTGGATGGTCTTTAATGATTTTAATTGACTGTGTGGTCTTTTTGGCTGTCCTTTATCATTGTCTAAAGTGCACATGGAACAGCTATGTGCTGATTAATATGCTGAAATATAATCGTTATCTTATATTGGAGGAAACGCTAGACCATGGAATTACGTATGATACCTTTCTCTTTTATATAATATGACATATTGATCTCATAATTATCCATCCATACAAGCATGCAAAATACTGCCATATGAGAGGAAAGAACTCCACAAGAAAATCAGGCTCAAAGTCAAATCTCGTGAAAGAAGGGGGAAAGTGTGAACTAATAGTCAGTATTACAAAAGATGGCTCTCTGCGGACCTGAGATGCATCTTGGGTAGTACCAAGATGTCTCTTAATACTAGGAAACTTCATTCGAAGTCCCCCTATGTCTCTAGTGTTGTCTCTCGAGTTGAATTGCAATGTCCTACTATAAGATTAAAAAAATGAAAAAAAGGTTAAAAACATACAAAAACTGGGCTCTTTTTCTACAACCTAATCATAATTGACTACGCTCCATGCCCTAATCTCATTTGTGCACTTTATAAAATTTGAATTTTAATGCATTCTGTATCCTTTAAGTTGTTTTCTCTCAGTATGCATTTTTAATTAATTAATTAATTCCTCTAAATTTGTTTACTAGATTTAAATAATTCTGGCATCTCTTGGTACAGATCCCCCTTTTTTTTGGGAAAATGGCATTGCAGTATTCATCCTTGTATCTCAAATCAATACCTATCCTCATCTCCCATTAATGTTGTTAGTAATCATTTCGTTGTGATTGAAAGAGGTGGAAGTTTAGTTAGCATCCCCAACCAGAACCATCTAATTAACCACACAAATCAGCCAAATATTTCTTCCTCTACATATGTGATAATGGGAGTAAGACAGCTGCTAATTTTCAGAAGTCAAGATCAATTCAAGGGAAGAAATTTCCACATGCAAAAGTTAGGTAACTGAATTTCAAGTAAAGCAATGAAGGCACTACCCACGTATCATGAAATCAGCTCTCAGTATCAATCTGAAAGCCTATTCAGGGAAAAGGATATATACAATTTAAAATGATCCAACAAAACATAATTTGTAAGCTTAGCACGAACTTAATCTCAAGGATGAGAAAACAATCCCAATTTCTCCGTATTCTCATCCAAGAAAGTAAGCAATGTTTTATAACTATATATCTGATTTCCACTCACTTCACTCAAGAAAGAACCATATAACCCGTAACTTTATTCTGATTTTTGGGCATAAGGGAATGTTATGGCATCAAGAAGAGAAAGTATTTATTGACCATTTTTACATTATACAACTCTTTTATTAAAATGAGAAGAGCCCAGAGGGAAACATTCAGCTATAGCCTTCTCCACAAGCATCAAACAAAACAATTATACTTTTACTTCTTTAGACTTACATGAGAGTGTGCTTCAATAAAAAGGTTGTTTTGTTCACATATCATTGATCAACAAAATCCTTGAAAACAATAAGAAAGAGACACATGTCTCATTCAAAACCTATGGTACTGGAGTCAGCAATTTGATCCTGTCAATTCTTTGGGTTAGGTTTGGTGCCCGATATGTGGCCGGGACAAACCTGCATTTGCCCAAGGTAGAGTATATGAGGTTCTACCACTCCCAAGCTAGGGATGAGGTCTAGGGACACAGGGTGAGCTTCTTGGAGATAGCTGAGATATCATGCATATATGTGCTGACATTGATGTTTTGTCATTGATATCAACATATTTCTTTATTTCTGACAATGTTCTTGGTTTGTTCAGTGAAGTGATCGGTATGACTACTGAATTGCAAATTAGATGTTGCAAAATTACAGATGTTGAAGGGATGTCTGTAGTTGATCTATGCTGACTTGCAAAGGTTCGCATTGTGATTTGAGTGAATTTCAGGTAATTTATCAAAGACTGATTTTTCTAGTTATTCAGGAAGTGACAGTGTTGCAGCTTTTGGACCAGTATGGATCGGTTATGCAATATTTTTGGTTGCTAACCTGGTGGTGAGTTTAGGACATGGACGTGTGTCCTCAACTTGAATGGTTCGTGATTTGGATGCTGGCAAGCTATTTTTCTCGAGGGACAGAGGTTGTTGTTTGATGTTTTTGATGAACAGTGCAGAGATAGTTATGAATTCTGAAACAAAGTTGTTTATGTTGTTGATGTGGCATTTCACATTGCTTGCTGATGTTTCTAGATTGTGTCCTATTCGTGTTGCTGGATCGCATTGCGTTATGTGATGAGATTCAATGATTTTCCTACGGTGTGTTAATATTTCTTTATTCTTGGCCGACTTGATGGTATAACGTGTTGTGAAGGATTGTGGCATGATTTGTGGACCTGGAGCGCATTTGAGGATGAAGATTTGGGTCCAAGCTATGTCGTTGCTGACATGTCTTGGATCGCATTACTGTTTGAACTATAATTGATTAAATATTTGTAATTGAGGTGTTAAGGTTGATGCCAACCTTGTTTATGCTTTCGAGGTTGATGAAATGTGTTTAAAGATGTAATCAATTGTAATTGTGTAGAGCGAGAGTGGATGTACACTTGTGTATCAGAGATTGAGTGAAGAGGTATGAGTGGAATCTATAATTGAGATAGAGATTTGTTGTACTTCATTGGAGTTGTATTGGCATATCTGAGATGCTATCAGTCAGTTCATAAACTAGTGGATTGTTGTCCACAGTGGATTGTAGTGCATTTGGGGCTGTAGCCCTTGTTGTATTCTTAGGGTTGTTGCCCTCAGTTTATTTGAGCAGTGAGCTCTAGGCTGTAAGCCTGAATGCATGTGCATTCCCCTTTGTACCTTTAACAGGGTTAATGTGCTAGTACATCATCTTGTGAGTTTGATCCCCACCTTGGTTTTCTCCCTCAATCGTGTTTCCACATCAAAAATATTGGTGTTATGTGTTCTTATGCTTTGTGGTTCAGTGCTTTAATGTTTATCATTGAGATCTGAGTTTTAATGGTTAAGTGTTGGATAGATTTTTGAGAATTGGACACAATTGATTCACCTCCCTCTTAGTTGTGTGTGCTGCCTTGTTTTTAACAGAGCTAGGGTTTGGAGGGACAAGGTCTTTTCCTACCTTTGATAAATTAGGGATGGGGGCCTTGGTTTTGTCACTCTTAAGTAGGGATGGGGTATTTTAGCTCAACAAACTTGCAATATTTTTAGAGGAAATTCACGATTTGATCAACCTGGGTATTGTGCAATGCTATATTGACTTGAATATATGTTATATAGATTGCAATCCTTAAGAAAACTGTTATATTTTGGATGAATTCTATCATTTTAAAAAATATTCGAAAAAGGGGACATTACAATTGGTATAAGAGTTGTGTTCTTGTTGTTACAATGGTGAGCAAGACTGATTGCACCCTTGGTCTCCTTGGCGTTTCCACCGCAGTGGTGGTTCGTGACATGGTTTAACAGCCTCTTTAACAACCTCTTGTGTCTTCTACAAGTCTAGTGGTTGTATTGGGCATTAACAGTTCGATCTTTTGGTGCAATGACAACCGCTAGTTGTAACAAGTGGTATTAGAGCTTGGTCATAGGTTCAAACCCCACGCTTGGCTAGGGGGATTGTTACAATGGTGAGCAAGACTGATTGCGCCCTTGGTCTCCTTGGTGTTGCTAGTGCAGCGGTGGTTCATGACATGGTTTAACAGTCTCTTGTGTCTTCTATAAGTCTAGTGGTTGTATTGGACATTAACAGGTCGATCTTTTGGTGCAACAACAACCGCTAGTTGTAACATTTGCCAGCTTGTGGGACGAAAGATAGTTGATGCAACTAAGCCAAAGGGCTCAAAGGGAATTGGAAAGGGAAAGAAGATGATTCACAACAAGTAATAAGTTTATTCAAAGTAATAAAATGGGTGAACTATTGGGAAATGAGTTGAGGACTTTCATGGAACACAACAAAAGAATAACTTGAACTTTTATGGAGCAAAATGAGAAGACAACCCAATTACTACTACTAACCCTCCAAAATATGAATAATACAATTAGCACTCTTAGACCCAACCAAGCTAATGGAAGGGATGTCACTTCTAACAATTCGAATATGACAATAGTGCTCCACTAGGGTCAAGATCTAGTTAAACAAGGCCCTCTTTCTTACCTAGAGAGGAACTACCAAGAGAGGAAGAAGAAATCAATGCACTAATCAATAACTTAGACAAGTATGCAAAAACTTACTCAAGACTTGACCTTGAAATAAGAAGGAATATTTCATTTAGAGAATATTGGGAGGCTGGACCAAGAAGTAACCCTAGAAGAGAAAGGGGTCAACCTAATAGAGATTTACATCATCAAATAGGTGGAGTGACTCTCCCTAATTCTAATGGATTGGGAAAAGTCACCACCCATTAATGGATCCAAAAATTGGACACATATCTATCTCTCAGTCCTATGTTCGATGAAGATGCCATCAAATTTGTCATCTTACATTTGGAAGGGGTTGCACATGACTGGTGACACTATGGTTTGATTACTCAAGGGCTCTAAAATATAACAACCTATGATGAATTTCCACAAAAACTCAATGAACGGTTTGACCAAAAATACCTTGAAAGACACTTCAAAGAACTAACACAACTAAAACAACACGGATTAGTAGAAAATTACATGGCATAATTTCAAAGAACTTTAGTCATGGTGTTGGGTGTTATTGAGGGAAGGCTCACATACCTATTTATCAAAGGATTAACAGAGTCACTCTAGGCTTGGTGGGTGCTCTTGATCCTACATCCCTACAAGATGCAATCGAAAAGCCATTTAGGTTAGAATTTACAACCAAGGTGAAGACATATACCAAGAATATACCATTGGGAGCACATAAACAACCCTTTGATGAGGATAATTTGCAACCAAAAGCACTACCTCCTCAATCCAATAAGGATGAAGAATCTATGAGAGAGCTTCGCAAGAAGAATTTATGTTTCCATTGTAGAGAACCATGAAAGCTAGGTCATTGATGCTTCAAAAGGGGATAATTATGCCACATAGAAGCGACAAAAGATGAAGAACTTGAGGAAGAATTTGAACCTAAGGAGAAAAAAAGTAAATTGATATTATAAATCGATATATACAATAGAGACGAAAGGTTCTATTTATAAGAGATTACGTGATGATGTTTCTAAACGAAACACTCGTGAACATAAACAAGAAATAGAAACTTACTAAAGCAACTAAGATGACCATTAAAGAAACATTTCATTATTTTACTACCCTCCCTTACTTGTCATCATTCTAACTAATCTACATAAGACATAATCTGTAGGTCTTTTGGTCACTAATGCATAGAAGGCTGCCCCCTTCTCTTTAGAAGTCTCTATGACATGAGCTTGCTCTTGAGACCCTCCTTGACTGTGCAAACTTTTTTGAGACGACCAAGATAACCACAATCCTTCCAACTTGATGTTGGGAAACAAAACTGTCCCTCCCTATAGCTAGAGACACCAAGTTTAGCTTCTGAAATTGAAACCATGATTTTGAGGAGAAAATTGTCAAACCCTCCATTGCTTCAAAAAAACAGCCACAATTTTGTTTAAAAAACCGACAAAAACTTTTACAAATGAGCATTATGACCCAAAATAGACTGCAAGAAACCACACTTTTTGTGGAGAAAATCGTCAAACCCTCCAATGATTTTTTTTGAAAAAAATAAAAAACAACCTGAGATGAACAACACCAATCATGATTTGTTTGGAAAAAATTAGAAAACTCAGATACAATTTTTGAGGAGAAAATTGAAAAAAAACCCATACAACAATTTTTTAGGAAAAAATTATAAAATTGAATACTAATTTTTTTAGGGAAGTTTTTTAAAATTGAACAATAATATTTTATGGAAAAAATTATAAAAACCCAAGAATAATTTTTTGTGGAAAAATATGTAAAACCCACGAATAATTATTTGTTAAAAAAATTATAAAATCCAAATTACGAAACAAATAAGGAACAGCAACCCTCGATTTTGAGGGAAATTGGAAAACCTTAGCTGCAAAAACAAATTTCCAAAACAACCTTCACACAATAACATGGAACCTTCGTGTGAGCAGGGAAAAAAGGAAACTCTGAGTGGCATAAAGAAACCCATGATCCACATACTGTCATGAAGCTGTGGGTTGCAGAAGACAAAGGGCATGGGTAGCAGAAAGGGTTTGTGCATTGGTACAAAAGAACATAGAGAACTCGTCAAACTAGAAAACCCTTTTTTTGGCAAATGGAGAAAAGACGCTGCAAAAATCTCCAAAGATGGAAAAAAAAAACTGCGAACATACAGTCACGGGCTGAAACACGAAAATGCAGGCTTGTCTGAGAAAAAACAGATGCTAAGAAACGCGGGTATAAAAACATGAAAACGCAGGCTTGTCTGAGAAAAAACAGATGCTGAGAAATGAGGGTATAAAAACACAAAAAAGCAAGCTTAAAAACCACGATGTGCAGACAATCCGTTTTCACGAAAACCCTCGATTCTAAAAATGTGAATTTCAAATGAGAGAGAAAAAAAAAGGCAACTTCTGGAAATCACAATTCTCCCTTTAGACACTTCGATTTGTTTTCAAAAAATTGAGCCCAAAAACATCTATAAATTTCTCAAGAATTTTTTAGGATTTCCATGAACGAATTTTCTTATTTAAAAAATTTGCCAAACTTTAAAAAACCCCATTGATCCGCTCTAATACTATGTTATTATAAATCGATATATACAATAGAGATGAAAGGCTCTATTTATAAGAGATTACATGACAATGTTTCTAAACGAAACAGTCATGAACATAAATAGGAAATAGAAACTTACTAAAGCAACCAAGATGACCATTAAATAAACATTACATTATTTTAATAAAACAAGGTAGAGAAGAGTTCGAAAGTGGTACCTTGGCTATGCTTTTAGGGGCACCCAAGTACCACCCTTCTAGAATTTGTGGTGTTCTACAAGGTCAAAAAGTAATTGTTCTTGTTGATAGCAACACTACACATAACTTCATCGACGAAAGTCTAGTAACAAGAATGAAATTAAAAACTGAGGATTTTGAAGATTTCAAGGTAGTCACAATGGATAGATTTACCACCCCCTTCACACAAATAATTCTGCAACTAAGCATTACCTTGAGGAGACACCAAATAAATGAAGAATTCTATGTGGTAAATATAGGAGATATGGATTTGGTTTTGGGCATTCAATGGTTACATAATATAATTCCTTGGTATCAAATTTGTAACTTGAGATAATACCAGAACAGCCCAACACAAATTGAAAAGAAAAGTTAGAAGTTGCAAACTTCAAAGCCATTTTGGGAATCATCCTTATATTTTTCTCCATGATCCTTACTTCAAGACAAGCAATCTTGGGAAGGGCGGACTGTCATGCCCCTTCCCATATATAATATAATTCCTAGGCTCCATGATTTGGAGCCGACTTAGGATTAGGCATTAATATCAATGGGTGAAGGAGGCCGACCAAGACAAGGGAAATTAATTAATAAAGGGAGGAAGTGATTCAATAAAGGAGTCAGCTAAGAAGCCTTTGGGGTCAGCGATTCTCAAATGGTATGTAAATAAAATTAATTAAAAATTGAAGCAGTGCCCAGCTTTGCAAAGGTGCAACCCTTGCCCAGGGAAAGGGGTCTTCTGAAGAGGTGTGACCCCCCACAGTGGAATATATAAAAGGGGATATCAATTCAATTGAGAAGGCATCAATTACAATCAAATACAATTAATTCAGAATATAAATCAGAGCAGAAACTGAGGAATAAAAGATTTAAGAAGAAGCCATCTAGAGATCCTCAATTTAGAGCAGCAACTCAGAAGATAAATTTAGAACAGTTGAACAAAATTAATTAACATTCAATCAAGCATCAATCCATAATTCAATTCATCAATTCAAGATAGAATTCCAAAAATAAACTCAGCAATACTTCCAGAAATTCATTCAAGAACTATTCCTAAGAATATTCAAATATTATTAAGGGATTGATTGTCAATCCATCAAGAAATACTACCCAGCAATAGTCTAACAATACCTAGTCGTCAGTTTTGAATTCTACTTAGTACTTGCAAACCGGATGGTGTAATGATCTCTATTAGGACTTAACTCAAATTTCCCTAGAATTCTCCATAAGGTATGGATGATGTTGGGAAGCGTGATTGTCAACTAAATTCCCTGATTTGGAGCCTGCAACCAGGTTAGTTTTAAAAGATAAATAAACATATAATTCTGCAATGTTATAAATAGAATTCTAATTCACTATTATAACATTTGGAGTGTACATGAGGGATTCCTTTAAAGTTCTACCCAAACGACCCATTGTCATTCTGGAGCAGGGAGAGCATACAAGGTGCTTTGAGCCGTTCCACCCAGCCCAAGAGCATGGAAAGACAACTTTCATCTGGCCTCCTAGCCCCACTTGGGGTGTCTCTACTAGAATGGCTTCCTAGCTACTTGCATTTCTTGTATGTATTAAATCTCCCCTCCATAATGGGACAGCATATTGGTTGTGGGTTTTAAAGGAATCATCTCCATCCTTATACATGCTTAATTCACTAGTAATTATGCATATATTAGAAGTGATAAAATATCTGCATATATCAAATGAAAGACATATAACAACTTAGCCCAAGCATCATGTAATGCATTATACTTATACCAAAATATCAGAAATGTATGTACTGCTGATTTTATATCTGCCGAGTTTGCAGTAATTGCTCATTGATTTGATTCTCCTCTTCGATGCCTTGCTGACTTCTTCCAATCATGGCTTTATTTCCTCTTGTTTCCCTCAAGAGATGTGATCTTTGGAGGTATGTCCCTTCCATAAGGGATCACGTCCTTTGGATCTGACTGTTAGTGATACCTCTTCATAACTATTATTCATCACAAACAATTCCTTTACATACTTGAATCACTGGAGTGGAATTGTTCTTTCTTCCAGACAACATTTAGGATCTTCCTTAAAGGTCTACCCTAATTCAGCTTGAAGGCTTACTCTACTTCTGCCTTATATCTATTCTTAGTTATGCTTAAACTCTGCTTAAAGATCTCATTGTAAATGTGCTCTTAGATCTGCTAGAAGTATTCACAAAGATATGCTTTTATTAATCTTTCTCCTCTCACACAAGTCTGCTGCTGTACCTATAATATCTCCCTTTTTCCTCCTTGTGAAATGAAACCTTATTCCCTTTATATCTTCCAATGTAAGGGAGAGGTCACATCTTTTCATCATGTCACAGTTGACACCCTTTGGAAGTGTACAACCCTTCATAATTTCTGCCCTTTGAAAGAGTCACTTCCGTATTTACTTCCCATTCCTTTATTAATCCTTCCTTGATTCACATGCTCCATTCTTTCTTACTTCCTTTCCTACCCTCAAATGAAGTTCTCTTCTCGCCCTTTTATATCTCATGTTTGAGGGAGAACTTTTCAATTCATCCCTTTTGACCATTCATTTAATTTAACATAATTTTAATTATTTTTAATATTATTCTTTTGTATTTTTCATTTAACTTTTTTTTTTAATAAAAAAGAGGGGTAAGTTTTTTATTCAGAATCAACCAAAGAGTACAAAGGAAGTGCCCGAGGCCAAAAAAGGATCAAACATCTAGACAACAAAGCCCCCGAAGGGTACACCTAACCAATTTTGTCTTCCCCAATTAGCTTGTCCAACATCTCCTTATGCTCAAGCCTCAAGAGGCCCCAATCATCCATATCCCACCCACTTGGGTTCTTTGAAGCCCACTTTGCCAAACAATCAGCCACCCTATTCCATTCCCGTGGAATGTAACAAAAAGAAATATGATCAAGCGTGGAACATAAATTAAGAATCTGTTTGGCCACAAGTACTAATTGCCAATTAATCTCTTCCAGATGCTGAGTGTTCAATATATCAATTATAATCTGAGAGTCAGACTCACAAACAATCCTCCTCCAACGAAGAGAGCATCCTCTTTCTATAGCACCAAGAATAGCTATAGCCTCCATAAGGTTATTAGAATGACATCCCTTATAAGTGGAGAAGAAGAAAACATTTCCCCTGCTATCCCTACCAACTCCAATTCCCGCATGTCCAGGATTCCCTGTAGAGGACCCATCAATATTGACTTTTAGAGTTCCCTCAGGAGGAGAAAAGCGCTTTCCATCTCTCTGAACTCTCTACTTGACTTGCCTCACATGCCTTCTAGCAGAAGAGCCAACTCCATTGCCCACTAAATTCAAATTCTTTATCACAGTTAGATCACTAGGATCCACATGTCTAGTAACATCACATTTTGCAAGAATAGTTTCCTGAAGTTTGCAAACAATTTTTCCCCAGAGAAGGTCACTTCTAATTTCTGAATCTTGAAAGATACTCCCATTTCTTTCCAACCATAAATTCCAGATAATGAAGGTTGGGCCAAGAAGTCAAGTCACCTACATAAAAGAAGATTTGACTGGAGGATGACCCTGGCTATTCGAAAACTCCACTAAAGAAGTGGCATGAACGCAAGCATAATTTCATGCTCCCCACCACAGGTGCCAAACCTCTCTAGCTTAAGATCACTGAAAGAAAGGGTGGGACACATTTTCTTTACTATTCTTATGAAGAGCACATCTAGATGGGCCTTGGAAGTCTCTCTTTCTTAAATTCTCCCAAGTGAGACATTTGCTTTGGACAACCAACTAGAGAAAGCAATTGCACTTAGGCCAGGAGAAGCAATTCCAAACATGTTTCCACCAAGGCACTCCATCCCTGCCATGCATCCTGCTTGTCCAACTCTTGCTATCTGGAGGCAACAATTGATTTACCCTTTGGGTTAGGGCCCCATGCCAAAACATCTCTATCCTGAAGAGAATTACATAATTTGCCAACTAAAATCCCCACAAGTTCTTGCCGATATTCTTCAGTGTCACTCGGTAGCCATTCTTGGGGATTCTTCCAGCAAGTCACTTGAACTTGCCCCTTAAGAATTGTAGTTTTGAAATCAGCAACCCTACACCAACTAGCTGCTATAAAATTATTACAAAGGGGTTGAAGGTGAGGGAACTAAGAGATAATCAGGGGATGACTATCCCAAGAATCATGCCAAAACTAAGGATTTGAACCTTTATTACAGATCTAGAAGAGACCATCTTTAATGAGTTTTGCCCCTTTTTTGAGAGTGTCCCTGATCATAGATCCTCTCCCCATTAAGTTGCACCTAGGCACATCCATACTATCAACACCATTGAGATACTTGTGAGTGATGATTCTAGCCCAATCTTGGTCCTGACAAGTGCACCATCTCCAATACAACTTGGTAGCTAAAAGCTGACCCATTAAACCAACGGACCTAAGTCCAAGACCCCCCTCTTGCTTTGGTCGACACACCGAGTTCCACCTGACCAAGCTCCATTTGGATGAGAGGAAATTACTAGACCAAAGAAATTGATGAGAGAGAGCATCAAACTCTTTCACAAAACTAGCTAGGGCCACCTGCACAAAACATCTGTATATAGGCACAACATGAACAATTGACTTCAGCAAAGTAACTCTACCAACTAAAGATGACCATCTACAGGTCCAATGGCTACCTCTGGCTACCTCTCTTGCAAAACTTGTCCAAAATGTCCTACCAAAACTCTCTGCATTGAGAACCAACACCAATCGGAATCCCAAGGTAGACCAGAGGAAGAGAACCAATATGAAATCTGAAAATCTGGGCAATCCTATTTTGAATAAGCTGAGGAGTATTAAAGAAGTAAATAAAAGACTTGTCCTCATTAATTTTCTGCCCAGAGGCATTCAAATATATGTACAAAGTTTTCTTGAATTCAACAACTTCACTGATTCTGGCTCTCCCCATCAAAGCGGTATCATCCACAAACTACAAGTGAGAATAAGGAGGCAAATTCTCACACCACCTCCATCCTTGAATCAAGCCCTGACCAACTCTGGATTTGAGGAGTCAACCCAGCCCCTCAGCCATGATAGTAAACAAATAAGGAGATAGCAATCTCCCTGACGAAGACCTCTGGTGGCATTGAAAAGCTTAGAAGATTCCCCATTAACCAATACCGAGAAGGAGGCAAAGGAAACACAACTCATAACCCAACTAACCCATTCACTACTAAATCCGAAAGCCCGAAGAACATTCTGCAAAAAAGCCCACTTGACTTTGTCATACGCCTTTGCCATGTCCAGTTTGATAAACATGGCTTTTTCTTTAGAAGTAGCCATAGAATGAATGGCCTCAATAGCTATCACAATTCCATCCAGAATCTGTCTGCCAACCACGAAGTCACCCTGCTCATTAGAGATAATGGTTTTGAGATATAACTTGAGTCTCTCATCAATAAGTTTTGTTATCGATAATCTTATAAACCACATTGCAAAGAGCAATTGGACGGAACTGATCAAGTCTATTCACATTTTCTTTTTTAAGAATAAGGGCTAGAAATGTAGCATTCATGGCTTTTAACATGTGCTTATTAGTATGAGATTCCTGCACCACCTCTAGAAGATCCCATTTTATAACCTCCCAAAACTCTTGATAAAATTCATTCGGGAAGCCATCTGGTCCAGGGGCTTTTCCTTTTTTCATGTGAAAAACTATATTCTCCACTTCTTGCATCAAAACAGAGCGGATGAGAGCCCCATTCATTTCCCTAGAGATAAGGGGAGAGGGGAATACAATCCAAAATAGATACCTCATCTTCCCCAGTAGAGAGCAAATCTTCCTTCAACAAAGTAGAGAAATACTGATGGGCTTCCTAAGATATGCCTTTCAGAGAGTAGAGTTGGGTCCCACCCGAAGACACTAAGGACAAGATGAGATTACCTATTCTCCTTGCCTTAACAGAGTTATGAAAAAAAGCAATGGTCCTATCTCCTTCCTATAGCCATTCTACTCTAGACTTCTACTTCCAAAATATCTCCTCCCGAAGCTCCCATTCCTTTAGTTCCTTAATTGCCTCAACCTCCTTTTGTCTCAACTCCAAAGTGAGTCCTTGATCATGCATCATACAAGTAATAGAATCCAGCTGAGTTTGGGCCGCCTATTTATGATGATGCAGATTCCCAAACCCTATTCCATCTCTTGAGTTTATATTTCACATGTAATTTTTTAGCAAAAGAATACATATTTGTATCATGAGAGGGCTGCCCCTTAAACCACTAATCTGTGATCAAGTCCTAAAGAGAGGGGTCCCGCAACCACATGAGCTGAACTTTAAAAGAATCCATAGATATTTTGATAGGTCAATGATCTTAGCCTCTCCAATCCAAGTTTTCGGAACTAGTATTCCATCCATCACTCATCTAGTAGCAGGAAACCAGGAATCTATCTAGTCTCTCAGAGATGGCATCCATGCCACTTCTCTTGTTATTCCAAGTGAACATGCCATTATTTGGCTTTACATAAATAACGTTCAAAAGCTCAATATTATAATTGAGTGTGGGAGAAGGATCCAATCTAGCCACGCCCTCCCTTTTCTCTTCTAAGTTGCAGAGTGCATTAAAGTCTTTGCCCAAAATATGCAGGAGGTATGGGCTCAGAGACCAAACATATCTAACATGATCCCAGAGCAGAGATTTACCTAGGAGAGTTGTAGGAGCATAAATATTGGAAAAAAGACAAACTTCACCTGAATCCAAACAAGAGGCAACCATAGAAATAGAAGAGCGATCTGTAATCCACCATTGAGGGACAATCTTTCTTGGGTCCCATAAGCAAGCCACTCCCCCAAAACTACCATGAAACATACTAACAAGCGCCATGCTGCCAAATCCTAGAAACTCTACTCTCTATTTCCCCCACTAACAATTTAGTCTCTTGGATGAATACAATATCAGGAGAATGAGAAGCAATTAGATCCCGAACAACCTTTTGTCTAGGGATGTTGTTCAACCCCCTTACATTCCATGACAAGACAATCATTTTTGAGGATGGGAAAAGTGGGAATCAATGGTTTCATTGACCCAGACTCAACCAAAGTATCTCCAATAATCTTCACCTTCTCCTAGTCTGTCTTTCGTCCAATCTTTGAAGGTTTCTCCATAGACCCCCTTTTAAGAGGCTTTTTCTATAAACGTAAGGCAGGAACAGTCTTGTTACTCTTTCTAGACTCTAAAGATCCCTTCTGTGAAGGAGAAGCTATAGTTACTACATTAACCACATCTTTCGAGATTGGGGTCTTACTAGGCTCTGTCACCACTGTAGATACTAGAGGAAGATTTGTATCCATTCGCCCATCCCTCTGATCCACTGTGGCTGCATCCTGCCGACTATTTCAATTGTCCTCCAATGCCACTCTTAGAAGTTTAGCACCCGGAGTCAGCTCAACGGGAATTCCCTCCTAAACTAGGTTGTCTAAAGCTTCAAACCAACTAGAGACCCCATCATTCTTTCTATCCATCCAGGGCCTCTTTTGACCTCTTCCCATATTACGAGCTTTGACAGGAATGAAGCCATCTTTATCTGCGGTACCATCAGTCATAGGAGCTTTCCCTTTATCCACCCTGGGAGCTGAACTAGCAGGGGCATTAATAGAAGCAGATGGCTTGGATCTAGGACATATCCTTTGTAGATGTCCATACTCATGACAGATTCTACACCTAAATGGCAGTGTCTCATAATCCAATTGTTGAATCAAGGAAGAGGATCCAAGGCATATTTCCATAGAAACTGGTAATGGGTTATTTAAATCAACTTCAACACAAATATGTGCATAAGAGATTACCTTTCTATCTTGAGTCTGAGTTGCCGAACCAATCGGTTTGCCGAGTAGAAGACCAATGGAATGAAGTATATCATCTTGCCAGAACTCCAAGGGGAGCCTTGGTAGGCGAACCCAAACAGGAACTCGCAAAGGAAGCTCTTCAGCTGAGTTGAAGCTTGCATGCCACGGTTTGACAAAGAGCCCAACCTGGTTAAAGAAATACGAGCCTCCTTCAAAAGCTTTATGCCTGTCCGCCATGCATGAAAAGATAACCAAAAAATAGTTGTTAGATACTAATATTATATCCATGTCTCCTTCAGGATTCCACACCTTTCATGCCCACGATTCCAGGATGGGAAGAGAAAGACGAAGCCCCAAAAATTTGTAGATAAGAGCATGTTTGCTCCAATAAGCAATATCCTTTGCCACAGATTCTGGTTGGATGATCAAGATTGCACACTCATGGAATCTTTCCAAACATCCATTCACTTTCTTGATTTTCGGAACACTCTTTGCAGAGGCATCACCCTCACCAGAGCTCCTAGTTGGATCTTTAACATGCACAGGCAAAGAAATAGATGGTTCAGAAACATCTATTGCCTCTAAGCTTACCGAACCCGAGGAGGCTCCAAGATGAACCATGCAAGCATCTATACACCACAAACCCTAGCCCCCTTCTTCTAAGAAAGCCCTATCCGCCAAAATCCAATCCCCACTACACCAAATACACCAAAAACGATGCAGCACAATCCCCTGCCGCAAAGAAAATAAAGATAAGGCACCAGGACTGCCCCCGAGCCGCCTCCCCATTGTCCCACTTGCTGCACAACCCACCCACAAGCTCTTCACTGAAAATTGCCCCCCCTGTGCGTCAAAACACCCGCTAGGATACTTTCTTAGAGATGCACATCAGCTATGAACCAAAAACAAAGCATACACATAAAAACACAAAGTATACACATGAATATATTTAGAAATGGAGCATACATGCAAATAGAAGTATTGTTAGATCCTTCTCATTGACTAGAATGCATTCATTGGTTCCTCTTTACAATGCAGGATGACAAGATCCAAGCTCTGATACCAATTGTAATGTCCCCTATTGGGACCTAACTCAGCCCTAGAATTCTCCAATAAGGTACGAATGATGTTGGTAAGTGTGATTGTCAAATTAATTATTTGATTTGGAGCTTGCAACCAAGTTTAAAGTTATATCCAAACAACCCATCATCATTATGGAGCACTAGTTGGGAGACCATACAAGGCACCTTGAGCCGTTCCACCCAGCCCAAGAGCATGGTAAGCCAATTGTCACCCGGCCTGTTGATGTGAGTTTTTTGACCACTCCAACATGTAGAACAAACTACCGAGTATTCTATCCTCTCTTGAACAAGGAAACCTCATATGCTAAACAATGAGATACTATGTGATCAAATAAGGCAACCCCAAGGTTTACACTGCATGCTAGTGACTTTGTGTTGGATATAACTTGGTAAATGTGATGTGACAATGCTAGTAATCACAAAGGGACTTACACTATTCTTCTTGGAATTATCTATTCTTCTCCCCAAAATGGCTAGAACTTGAACATCAAAATAACTAACTTGAACCTCAAATAGAGATAAAAAGGATAGAAGGGTTAGGAAGTCTACTCTATTCCTAAGGACAATGATATCAATGGATGATGCTTAGATGAGTGAGTTCCTATAACCACGCTTTGCTTCGTCAACTACATAAAAATGATGCAATCTTCTAAGGGAACGCGGAGGATTTTCATTTGTAATCATTCATTTGAATACCTAATAGGCGCAATCCAAATGAACATTCACAATCAAACTTAATACTTTTATCAAGTCCAGACTAACCTTACTCTTCAACTTGTAATCAACAAGCAACAAAAGGTATGGACATGAAATCCATCATTCATCTTCACATTTCTCCATTTCAATAAATGAACTTTAACTAAACTTAGAGAAGTAGAAACCATGCAAAATGTTAAAATAACACAAAAATTTATTTTATCTTTAATGAAAATCATGTCTTTATTACAAACATCTTCTTGGCAACAATTTTTTATCTACTCCTACTGCTACTTCTCTAATTTGTGTCTAATCTTCTAATGATTTACGATGAGAAGGCCAAGCTTTATATAGACCCCTTAGTTACAATGAAGGTCCCGAATTGATTTGAATCAAAGCCCGAGATAATTATTTGAAAACCCTAATTAGGGTTGTTACACCAACCACTTACAATCATTTAATGTCATACAATAGGAAAATTACATTGCTTTGAAATACTTATCCTTTTGAAGATGAACCAATGAGAAAATTGCTTGTAGTATTTCATTAAATGCATTCCACATGTCCCCTTGTGAATGAACTTGGACATGTCGACTTGGATTTCTTCGATTAGTTGAAGATGATTGGATGCCACCTCAGTGTGCACATCCTTATCCTTGATTCACAAAGGAGAGATTTGTCACTAACTTTGATTAACTCTTATGAAACCATCTCCCTTGTGCATGATTGTGATGGCGCATATTCCCAAATTGCTTCATCTTTGTGAATGTTCTTCATCCTCTTCGTTTTGGACATCTCCTTGAATTTGTTCTCGAAATCATGCTTGTCTTGATATCTTGACCTTGATATTCTTGAAGTAATTAGGTGTCCTTCTAATTGATCTTGGACTTGTAGACCTTCATGTTGTTGGGTCCTTGTTGATCTTGGATTTCCAAAGGAAATTCAAGTTTATGAGAACCTGTTCATTGTCCTTCATTTGTAGAACTTGTTCATTTTCCTTGCTCTTTGTACTCTTCTTGATGTGAATCTTGTCCTTCCTTGCATTACTTGATCATTATCATGGTCACCTACTTGATGTGTTGATCTTCTTTCTCATTTCATTATCTTCAGGTTGATCTTCATCATGTCTCATTCCTTGCACGAAACTTGAACCTTGACCTCAAACTTGATCTTCGTTGATCTTCCTCTTGCATGCATTCCTTCAAACATTATCTCCAATGATCATCTCCATGTATAGATCCTTACACGAAGATTTTGTTTTTATTAAGTTTATGAAGCAAAATTGCAAAGACTTGAGATATTTTCATGATAATGAAAGACTGAAAAATACTGAGAGGGGGAGGGGGTGAATCAGTATTTAAAACAACTTTTAATGAAAACAAAAGGCCAGAGAATGCAAACACACGTCAAGGAAGCAAGACACAAAAATTTCTCTCGTGGAAAACCCAAGATGGGTAAAAAACCACGGTACCAATAATCTCATAAAATGGGCTACAACCCTTTACATCCAAGAGCTACAACTCTTACTTAGTCTGTCAACAAAACAGGCGTGAACTTGTCCTAAAAGGCAACAACCTTTTTGCTGTAGAAGATTTGTGAATCACATAAGCAAAACCAAAATAAGCTTTATGTCTTTACTAGAAAATGCAAAGACTTTCTAATACCCAGAATTCAATTTCTACTATGAGATAGAATTCTGAGAACTCTAAGGATGGATATTGCATTCGTCTATTTAATCTGGTCCCTTCCTTGATGCCTACTGATGTTCTGATTTATCTTTTTGCTCATGGTCTTTTCCTACCGCCCTTAACTCATCTCCTCATGTTTTTTATATGTCAATGTCTCTGGCTGTAGCATCATCTTTTCTTAAAAATTAAACCATGTGTCATTTAGAATGACAGGGATGTGCCGTAACACAGTCTCTGCATTTTTCTTCAAAAAATTATCAACCAATACCACATCCGTATTGTATATTTTTAGCCCTTTATGACTGGTGCTCCCATACGCAACAACAAGAACAATGTTTCACCTGCTCAAAAACTTTACTGCTAATCCTTGATGTCCACGTTTCTTTTATCTTCATACGTTTTTGGATATTCTTAAAGAGCCGACATTCTCCAAGAATGTGTTCTCTAGAGACACGCGATTACCAAGAACACCCAACCACCATCGTTTTAACAATCAAAGATATCACTTTTTGAACATTTTTAAAAAACGTGTTCTCAAAAACACGCACTGCTCCAAAAAAAAAACACAGCCACCATCTTTTGATAAATGATATCACACGCGAAAGAAGTACTCAGCCCGATAGGAAAATGTGTCTATATTTGTAGAAGATGGTAACTCATATGCAGAAAATCATAGCTATATGTTTTTTGTCTCCTATCACAAATGTGATCAGTGAGCACTGCTGCATGCCGAGAATAAGGAATACGATCATTGCAATACTTTATTCTATACGTTTTTAAAACACTGAAGCTGCTACATGCCAAGAGAAAGAGATACAACCATTGCAATAATATGCTTTATGTTTTTTGTAAGAATGAAGCTGCAACATACTACCAGCTGGGACTGATACACGGCAGGAAGACAAACTCTGTCATTCATCAATAAAATTTGTGCCAGCTGGGATTGATACAAGAAAAAAACTTCGCACCCTTGTGATGTGAGAGACTGCCACCCTTGCACAGCACACGTAAGACTATTTTTTTACATGTCTGCACTTGTGCTCAACAAAAAATCGGAGACATTTAGATAGAAGATGTAAAAAGACACTGAGACATCAATGACAAAAACTTAACAGTCTCTCCCTTTTTGTCATTGATGGCAATTTCCAGCAGGCACATAAATGAACAAATTGCCAATCTGAACCAACTCCCCCTTAAAATTTGCTCCCCTTTTGACATCAATGACCATAAAACTTGAAACACAAACACAGCTCAAAAGATATATCAATGAAGCACTCCCCCTAAAAACATACCATTTAGTGAGGTAGTAGAACACCAAGCTTGCATTGAAGATACCCAAAGCGATCCCGAGGTAGTGGTTTAGTGAAAACATCAGCAACTTGTTCCTTTGAACAAACATATGTCATCTTAACCATATTGTTAGCAACTTGTTCTTTCAGATTATGATACTTAATTGGAATGTGTTTGGTGTGGGAGTGCATGACTAGATTTCTAGAGATATCAATGGCACTCGTATTGTCACAAAAGATGCATATAGGGTCATTAAACTCAAGCTATTGTCATTAAACTCAAGCTTGTAATTGTTAATGTTATATAGCTGCGAGAGAGATAAATTACCTCTGAAAATGGTTGACTCTGCTTCGTGGTTGATTTGGCACCCTACGTGTGATATCTGACATCGTGAATGTCATGTAATTGTGCACATGATGACTTGGCAGCGAATTGAATGTCTTGACACCGTTTGATCTTGTCATCCGTTTATGGAAGTTCGGTTGTGGAATATTATTGAAGAGACGTAACTGCCACCCCTTGGCATTCCGTGGGAGCCTTCTTTGTAACGGTATCATATCCTTGTTTAGGCGATGGGAAATAACAAGTCTGTTGAGACTCACTAGTTACAGTAGTGCTTGGTTTTGGGTATTGTATCTTTGAAATTACATATGATTTGTGTATGATTGTTGTAGTGTTGGGTGATTCATTTTGTAATCAGTTTGTCTTCATCAAAGACTCTGAGACATTTGTCAAAGAAAAGGGCAAACTCATTGATTGACAGTTTGTATACTTCAATCATAAGAGAAATCATTGTAATTGTTTTGGTATCTCAATAAAGGAATCAATTCTGGGTGTGGCTGGGTTTTTCCTTCGAGCAGGAGGGTTTTCCCAGGATAAAACCGTTGTCTCTTTTGTACCTGTTTTGTTCTACTTTGCTTATTGTTGTTTATCATTATTTCTGGGCTATACATTGATAGTAATCAAATAAGGTGTTCTTCATCCAAATTACCTGAGTGCAGCATGAAACCACTGCTATATATTCAGCTTCAACGGTAGATAAAGATGTGCAAGACTGTTTCTTGTTGAGCCATGAGACTAAACAACCACCTAGGAAGAAAGCACATCCACTGGTGCTTTTCTTGTCATCCATCGAGCCACCCCAATCTGCATCTGTATAAGCTGTAAGAGAGAAATCAGAACTCTTAGGAAACCAAAGGCCATACTCAACAATGTCTTTCAAATATTTAAAAATCCTCTTAACAGTATGAACATGTGTTTGCTTGGGTGATGCTTGAAACCTTCCAACATAACCAACAACTTGCATAATATCTGGTCTAGTGGCTGTAACAAACAACAAATTTCCTACCATAGATTTGTAGAAGGTTTGGTCAACAGAAGGGGGTATATCATCCTTACTTAACTTACATCTGATTTGCATAGGAGTGCTGACCGGATTGCAATCTAACATCATGAATCTTTTAAGCAACCCTCTAACATAATTGCTTGTGAAATGAAAACACCTTCAACAGATTGATTAATTTGCAGCCCAAGAAAATAAGTCAACTCACCCATCATAGACATTTCAAATTCATCTTTCACGCAATCAGCAAATTTTTTGGTCATTTTAACATTATCACTACCAAAGATCAGATCATCAACATATACCAAAATGATAAGAATGCTGTTACCTGCTTCCATGACATATAAATTGCTGTTAACATATCCCTTTTTGAAACCTTGTTGCTGTAAGTAGTTGTCCAACCTGTCATACCAAGTTCTAGGAGCTTGTTTAAGCCCATAAAGCGCCTTCTTCAGCTTACAAGCATAATCCAAGTTGTCAGTTACAAGACCTTCCGGCTGTTCAACATATATTTCTTCATTCAATTCCCCATTTAGAAATGCTGATTTGACATCCATTTGAAAAACTTTAAAACCTTTGAAGGAAGCAAAAGCAATAAATATTCTAATTGCTTCTAGTCTAGCGACGGGTGCAAAAGTCTCACCAAAGTCAACACCCTCAATTTGTGAATACTCTTTACAAACTAAACGGGTCTTGTTTCTAATAATCTTACCTTCATGTACCTTATTGCAAAACACCCATTTTGTACCAATTACATTCTTGTCCTTGGGTCTAGGCACAAGCTCCCAAGTGTTGCTTTTTTGAATTTTTTTGCTTTAACTCTTCCTTCATGGCAACAACCCAATGCTTATCTACGACTGACCCTTTAAAACATTTTGGCTCAACCATAGAAATAAGTGAAAAATCATCATCCTCAAAATAATAATATTCTTCTTAGCATGCCTTGTTATTCTTTCAGCTATAACTTGATCAAGATGATGATTCTTTTGAACAAATTTAGAAAGAGTTTTGAAAGAAGAAACATCAAAGTCACCTTGTGTGTCATGCTTAGAATGTGCATGTGAGATTTCAGCTTCATTTGAGGAAGAGACTTTACTCCCATGAGTAGATTGAGATTTCTCTTTACCATTTTCACCATCTTTGCTAGCTGCTACAGCTTGTGTGGGTAAAGGAGAAAGGGGTATTGCTGTGCTGGTTTGAGTTTTTTCTTCATCTATGCTGTCCACATACTCACTAGACTCGTTAGTAAACTCATGAATTTTTACATTAGCACTTTCTACCAATTTATGTAGCCCCTTATTGTAGCATTTGAATGCTTTACTCTTGGAGGAATAACCAAGGAAAATTCCCTCATCAGCTCTAGAATCAAATTTGCCCAAGTTATCTTCATCCCTTATAATATAACACGGACTTCCAAAAATTTTGAAATATTTAATTGTAGCTGGCTTACCTTTCCAAAGTTCGTATGGAGTCTTGTTGAACTTGGGCTTCAACAAGGTCCTATTTTGAAAGTAGACTGCAGTGTGGACAACTTTTCTCCAAAAAATGTCTTTTACTTTTCTTTCATTCATCAAACAACGAGCCATTTCTTGAACTGTTATGTTCTTTCTTTCCACAACACCATTTTGTTGTGGTGTTCTACGGGCTGAAACTTGTCTTTTAATTCCATGTTGCTCACAAAAATTCATAAATTCATTTGAGGTGAATTCTCCTCCATTGTCTGAACGCAAGCATTTAATTTTCAGATCCATTTTATTTTCAACCAAAGTCTTAAATATCTTAAATTTGTCTAAGGCTTCTGATTTTTCTTTTAGAAAAGTAACCCATGTCATGTGAGAAAAATCATCAATTAGTAGCATAAAATATTTCTCACCTTGAAGACTTGCTGTCCTAGTTGGTCCACAAAGATCCGTGTGAACTAACTCAAGTGGCTTGCTGTTGAAGTGATCTTTTAGTTTGAAGGAAGCTCTTGTTTGCTTTCCTTCTTGGCAATTCTTGCAAACAACATCAGCTGGTCTCTCTATCTTTGGCATGTCTCTAATTGCTTCCTTTTTACTGATCTTGATTAGATTATTAAAATTTATATTCCCAAAGTGCTTGTGCCAAAGCCAAGCATCCTCCACCTTGCTTAAACAACAAGTTTCATTATTAGAGTCATCAAGAATATAAAGATTGTTTGCTGCTCTAGTTGCATTAGCTATGACATCATTTCCTTTCTTGATGGTACAAAAATTTGAATTAAAGCTGAGATCATATCCTTGGTCACACAGTTGACTCACACTAAACGGATTATGTTTTAATCCTTCAACATAAAGCACATTCTCAACAATGGTTTCATCATTATTCAGTAAGAGAATACCTATACCAGCAACCTTGGCGGAAGAACTGCCACCAAATCTAACTTTTTCACCTTTCATTTTCTTACGGATGTGAAATTTACTTAAGTCACCTGGCATGTGTCTTGAGTAGCCACTATCAACATACCATATGTCTTTCTCATTACTTGCTAGAAGAGCTGTTTAAACTACGAGAGCCTTGAGAGGTATATCTTGAACCTTTCTCCTCCAGACTCTAGCAACCTTTGTCTTCCCTTTTGATTCAGCAATGTAAGACAAATCTGCACTATGGTTATTGCAAAACCTTGAAGTGTGGCCAAACTTGTTACAACTGTAACAAATTAAATTATATTTTCTGAAGGCATTCCTTTCAAACTGAAAATATTTCTTTGTAGGAACAACTCTACAATCTACAACTTTATGTCCAAAGCAATTGCATGAAAAGCAATAACCATAAAAGAAGGGTTTGTTCACCTTGTTTAACACGGGCTGACCACTTCCTTGTGATGGAGAGTTTTGTTCAAATTGCATGCCAACTCCTCTTTTGTCTAAGGTTGGTCTTTGATAGACAATAACATCATCCAAAGAAACATTGCCATTTTTATTAGACACCTCTTCACTTGAAAGCATGGTGGATTTACCAATGTTTCTAAATGCAACAATTTCAGTTTCCAGTTTGGTAATGTTTTCCTTTTTTAGCTGAATCTGATTTTCAAGATTCTCATGCGTTTTCTTTGCCTCATTTAAGATTTTGCAATCAATTAGTTGTTTTTCAACCTCTCTAAGAGCCATTGCAATTTTTAACTTTTCTTCACTTTCAACTTGTAGAAGATCCGCAAGATTTTGATTTTTCCTTTTTCAGCTTCTTAATCTCAGACAACGCTGCAATTAGTTCAAGTTCTAAATCCACTTCATCATCTTCCACATCATCATTTTCCTCAAAGTTGAGATCATCTATAGCCATAAACAAAACTTCATCTGTTTGGGGATCACCCTCACTGCTGGAAGTATCATCATTGCCATCCTTTGAAAACAACACCTTTTTGCCCTTATCAAATTTCCTAAGTTGCCGATTCAGATTCGAGGATGGATTCGGTTTCGAGAATCCGGTTCATGGATTCGTGAAATTTTTTTTTTCCCGTTTTGGATTCGTAAGGATTTGTGTGTGTATATATATATATATATATATATATAAATATATATATATGCATTATATATCCAAAAATATAAGAGAAATATACACAATTCTAAAACTAAATCATTTCATACTATGAATCTATGATGCTTGATCATTGAGCAATGCCAAATGTCAAAGATAAACATTAAAAATTCAAATAGCATACTTGATCATTGATCTATGATTCTATGTTGACGATTCGAAAGAAAATCAACACATTGAATTACTGAATTACAAAATGAGAATTCAAAATATTGTTCATTAAAGTTTGAGACATGATTCAATGTTCAATGGTTCATCAATCATGAAAGACTAAAGTTTTCATTTCATTAAACATCAAATGGATTATTAAAAAAATCCGGATCAATGGGGTCTCCAGTAGCTGCAAGTGGTTTATCAAAATCATCATTAATGGAACCTAAATAGGTTCCACTAGCACTAGAGGGTATCGTCTCATCATCATCATCATCCACATCAGCCAAAGTGGCTCTAGCAAGATCCCCAATGGTCATATCTAGGTCAGCAGACTCGGGTGCTACATCCCAAAGCTTCTCTGGCCCCTTGTACTTTGGATACTTCCGTGACAAGAGACGCAAGTTGTTGTGAATATACACCAAATCTTCTATTTTTTTTGCAGCCAACCGGTTATGCTTGACTGAGTGGATAAAGGAGTAAGTACTCCAATTCCGCTCAGTGGTAGAAGAGCTCGCAACCTGGAGAGAAAACCAACAAAATAAAAAAAATACAAGATAAATTCAAGAGTGTTAAGTTTAAATTCTACAATGCAAGTGACAAAAAAAAGAAAAAAAAGGGTTAAAACTTAAAAACTTGTGATAGAATCTTAATTGCAAGAGGTTGGAGGTATACATAATCTTGCACATGAATGTACCACCATCTAATAGCATCCATTCTGCTTTGGTCATTGATAGCAGTAGAGTGGAGATCTCTTCCTGAGATAAAAGATCCAAATTCTCTCCTAACACTTACCCCAACATCTGGATCGCAGAAGATTTTATCAAATGCCCTACCCATTGGCAACCTCAGCATCTCTATATGGTGCCACTCTACCTGAAATAGCAAGTACTTATGCGCTATAGTACCTAGGAGAAAGAGCATATGCTAGGAGGTGCAAAGGTGTGGTCATCTTGTTCCAACGATGAAGAACAATTGCTTCCACCTTTTTGTATAAGGTGTCCTCAATATCATTCTCTCTCCTATGTATGACTTGAGATATCAAATGATGTTCATGTAAGTTATCTTGATGTAAGTTATCATTATGTCAATTTGGAATTTAAATAACTCTCAATAAACAAAGATAGAGGAATGTATTAAATTTATAACTTACCATTTTTATCTTCTCCAACATTGTGTCCATGCTATCAGAGATATCCCCCAAGCATGGTTCATCAGTGTCGGCAAATCGAAGCATAGACATGATAGGCTTAGTGAATTCCAACACATACTCCACACGAGTCCACCAATCATCATCTAATAACAATGCCTTCACCTTTTGGGCCCTCACTGTATTGGACTGCTTCCAGATGCTCCATTGGTTACTAATAACCATTTGTGATAATGCCTCCACCTTGACAAGACATCTCGACACAATTGTGTGAGAGGCAAACCGGGTTTTAGCCACCTAAGAACATGTTAGTAGTGAGTTAATAACACATTTAAAATATGTAAACAACACATACAATATTTTATTCAATTATGTAAAACATGACATAAGAATTATAAAATGATAAATGAAACTAAAAAAATTATAAATTAAATTTTAAAATTTACCTTCAACAATTCCAATCTTGAGTAAGTTCTGAAAATTGCTTGTGACGTATGGTGATTTGTCACAAACATTTGAATCTCCTCACCCTCATACACCTGTTTCACCCATTCTATTTCGGTGCCAATTGCTTTCATCACTAGATTGAGAGAATGGACAGTGCATAGTGTCCAAAAGATGTGATCATATCTAGCCTCTACCAAAGCACCTGCAGCCTTGCAAACTTTTGCATTGTCCGTAATTACTTGGACAACATTGTCATGACCCACGAACTCTATGGAATCAATGAGAATCTGGGCAATGAACTTTGCATTTTTTACTTCACCTTCATAGTCAACCGCCTTAAAAAACATTGACCCTTTGGGGGATACAACAATTACATTAATTAAAGGACGGCTTTTGCAATCTTTCCATCCATCTGAAACAATAGACACCCGTTTGAACCCAAGAATCTCTTATTGGTTTTAGTTGGGTTTCTACATTTTTTCTCTCACTATGTAATATGGTGGTGCGCAACTTTTCATATCGAGGGCCATGGCAACCAGAAGGTGCTTCATTTATTGCTTCACACATCTCTCTCCAATAAGGTGATTTCACTAAGTTGAATGGAACACCATTCGCAAAGAGGCAACGTCCAACTTTGGGATCAACAATATCGCTTAACTCATTTTGAAATGCCCTATCTAATGGGCCTCTCTTGTGAGGGGTGTTGTGTGGTTGTTCTACATCTTCATCCCTAGAAGGCATAGGCAAGAATGGATGTGACCTAGAGGTTAGTTGAGTGGGTTGCACTATTGTTTTATGTTTCCCGGTATAAGCACCTTGTTTCCCTTTTGCAACTATTGTGTCAGCTTCTTCTTGTTCTTTTACCAAAGTTGCTATTTGTGCAGCTGGCAATCCCTTCTTATCTCCCCCCTCACACATGTTAATTCCTTGACCCCCAGGGCCTAAAAGATGAAATTTTACTCAGGAGTAGGAGCTTCTATATTGTGTTTTGCAAAAATTACATTTCCATACATACCCCCCCCACCTCTAGTACATTGAAAAATTCTTGTGGTGTGTCTCCATAAAGGAGACCCTTTATCAATTTTAAATTTTTGAGATCCCTCCCCACCCACTGAGCCTTGACTACTCATTGTATGATTGTTGCAATCTATAACAAAAATGAAAAAAAAAAAACTTCAAAACTTATACAAAAACTTGAAAAAAATTTAAAACTTTTCAAAACTTGAAATAATCTATCAAAAAACTAGAGAATATGGTTCAAATGTATACCTTAATCACTCAAATCTGCTTCTTGGAAGGTATTTGCCACTCCACATTCGATGTCCTTCGAATACAATCACCTCACTTCAAGCTTGCAAGAATGAGAGAGCAAAATGAGAGAGAATAATAGAGAGCAAAATGAGAAATGAAATGTGTTTGGAGACTCATAAGAAGGGTTGTTTTAGGGTTATAAGCAAAAAAAATAATATAAAAATGTGTTTTTTAAGTGTTTGTTTGATTTTTTGGTCTCTTGGATCCGCGGGTCCTTGAGGACTCGCGTGGATTCGCGCGGGGTCCTCATGGAATCGCGCGGATCCTCCCGGGTCCGTGCACGGACCCTGCTCGGATTTGGCACAGACCGGTCTGTGAATTTGGACCCGGACCCGGATCCGGGCCTATATAGGTGAATCCGGCTTCTTAGCAAATTTCCAATTTCTCTTAGCAAATCTCCTAGTCTTCCTAGATTTTAAGTCTTTTTCATCTTGACTGTCATCATCTTTATCAAAGGGGCACTTTGAAGCAAAGTGACCAAGTTTCCCACAATTGAAGCACTTCAAACCAAGTTTGCCTTTGCTTTTCTTAAGACCCTTTTTCAGTTTTCTGACAAGGTATGCAATTTCCTCATTAGAATCTTCACCCGAGCTTTGGCTATGTCTTTTCTCCTTGTCTTTGTTCCTTTTAGAAGCCTTGAATGCTGACTCATTTTTGGAAGTCCCCTCAATTATGGTTCTCATCTTATAGGCAGTTAAAATACCATGCAATTTATCTACGTTAAGGGTGTCCAAATCAGACATTTCTTCAACAGCTGAAACCTTAGCATCAAGCCTCATGGGAAGAGAGTGAAGAATTTTCTGAACCACTGTTTTCTCATCCATGGTTTCTTCCAATCCTTTTAGTGCATTGACAACCTCATCAACATGAAGAAAATAAGCAGCAATATTTTCATCTTCCTTCATGCGAAGACTTTCAAAAACAGCCCTATGCGTTTGAACTTTTTCTTTCCTTTGTCATCACCATGATAGGCATTATGTAGTTTGTCCCAAACTTCCTTTGCTGTAGTACATTGCATAACTTTAACAAATTCTGATTCAGTCAAGCCACATAGAATAGCATTCATAGCCTTGGCATTGTTCTCAAATTCTTTTTTTCCGTCAGCGTCCATGAGAGGTTGAGCTGGAATAGTGTAGTCATTGACAAGACTGAGGTAAACATCACAACCTAAAGACATGATGTAAGTCTTCATACGAACGCTCCAAAGAGCATAGTTGTTCCCATCAAATAAAGGTGCATGGTTCATAGCAAGACCTTCTAAGACACTCATGGTAGGCACCAAGATCGAACTCTCAGACTTTTAAGCTTGACAAGAGAGTAACCTGCTCTGATACCAATTGAAAGACTGAAAAATACTGAGAGGGGGAGGGGGTGAATCAATATTTAAAACAACTTTTAATGAAAACAAAAGGCCAGAGAATGCAAACACACGTCAAGGGAGCAAGACACATAAATTTCTCTCGTGGAAAACCCAGGATGGGTAAAAAACCATGGTACCAATAATCTCATAAAATGGGCTGCAACCCTTTACATCCAAGAGCTACAACTCTTACTTAGTCTGTCAACAAAACAGGCTTCAACCTGTCCTAAAAGGCAACAACTTTTTTGCTGTAGAAGATTTGTGAATCTCATAAGCAAACCAAAATAAGCTTTATGTCTTTATTGAAAATGCAAAGACTTTCTAATACCCGAACTTCAATTTGTACTATGGGATAGAATTCTGAGAACTCTAAGGATGGATATTGCATTCGTCTATTTAATCTGGTCCCTTCCTTGATGCCTGTCGATGTTCTGATTAATCTTTTTGCTCATGGTCTTTTCCTACCGCCCTTAACTCATCTCCTCATGTTTTTTATATGTCAATATCTCTGGCTGTAGCATCATCGTTTCTTAAAAATTAAACCATGTGTCATTTAGAATGACAGGGACGTGCTGTAACACAGTCTCTGCATTTTTCTTCAAAAAATTATCAACCAATACCACACCCATATTGTATATTTTTAGCCCTCTATGACTGGTGCTCCCATATGCAAGAGCAAGAACAACGTTTCACCCGCTCAAAAACTTTACTGCTAATCCCTGATGTCCACGTTTCTTTTATCTTCATACGTTTTTGGATATGCTTGAAGAGCCGACATTCCCCAAGAATGTGTTCTCTAGAGACACGCTTTTACCAAGAACACCCAGCCACCATCGTTTTAACAATCAAAGATATTGCTTTTTGAACATTTTTCAAAAACATGTGTTCTCAAAAACTTGCACTGCTCCAAAAAAAACACACAGCCACCATCTTTTGATAAATGATATCACATGCGAAAGAAGTACTCAGCCTGATAGGAAAACGTGTCTATTTGCAGAAGATGGTAACTCATATGCAGAAAATCATAGCTATACGTTTTTTTGTCTCCTATCACAAATGTGATCAGTAGGCACTGCTACATGCCGAGGATAAAGAATACGATCATTGCAATACTTTATTCTATACGTTTTTAAAACACTGAAGCTGCTACATGCCGAGAGAAAGAGATACAATCATTGCAATAATATGCTTTACATTTTTTGTAAGAATGAAGTTGCAACATACTACCAGCTGGGACTGATACATGGCAGGAAGACAAACTGTCATTCATCAATAAAATTTGTGCCAGCTGGGACTGATACAAGACAAAAACTTTGCACCCTCGTGATGTGAGAGACTGCCACCCTTGCACAGCACACATAAGACTATATTTTTACATGTCCGCACTTGTGCTCAACAAAAATTGAAGACATTTAGATAGAAGATGTAAAAAGACACTGAGACATCAATGACAGAAACTTAACAGATAAAACATCCTTTGCAAAGAAAATGATTTTAACTTTCAATTTGGTGACTGCATATATAGACATGATCTCATTATTTACAGCTTTGTTTTTACTTCATGCATGATCAAGCTTAAGTGATCCCTTATTTTCACTTCTGATTTTCACACCTATGTCTTACAGGTTTTCGGACCATTACCTCCGATATTTCTCACCTATACCTCTGCTCAAGATAATTAGAATATTTTGCCTCCCTTAATGAGCTAGATCAAACCTTATGCGGTTACAATTTCTGCTCTTTCTTGATGTTTTAATACAATTTCGTGGATTTTGATTTTATTCCTTGCCTTGCTTGAATTTGCACTCCTTTTGACTGCTCTGTAAATGCATTCGATCTGAATTGATTTGTGTTTGGATTGATGTTGAAATGTCTTCATTTGATTTCTTATTTAGACACATCTCTCCAAGGGTTGCATCTGTTGGGCTATAAGGCTGACCTAATTGTCATTTTATTCTTATTTCCATACCAGTTCGGTTCTCAAATTTTGCATTTTAAGTTTCTTTGTTTTCTGGGCGGAGATTTTCTTGTCATTAAGTGTTAAATTTGATCAGATATATACGATGGTATTTTTGTTAATTTAATACTGTTATGCAGATGTGAATAAATAATCAATAATGATCAAACCCTACACAGTTCGATGATCTTGAAGGATCGCTGCTTTCAATCTACAAAGATATATTTAACAATATCGATCTGCTGTGAATTAATATCGATATGCTGTGAATCAATATCGATCTGCTGTTTCTCTATATCGATGAGACAAGTTCATCGAATGCTGTAAACTTATATTGCTCTGCACTTAATGATTTCTATACATTTGCAAAGTATGGGAACGGCCTCATATATATATGAGTGCAAAGAGTCGTGTCTCGTGTAGAGACATGGCTCTACGTGAAACTACATGTTTCATGTAGGGACATGTCTCTACGTGAAACATGTCTTTCTATTAACAAATGTTGTTCGATGATTAACAAGTCTTTAATGATATCATTAACAATTACATGATCGTTATATCTGCTGCCATGTTAGTTATTTTATCTCTCCAGTTATTTTAGGAAAGATCCAAGGTGAACACCTCTCCAATGTTTTTAGACCCTATCTCACAATCATACATGGCTTTGCTCTATTTTTGTTCATGAATAAAAATACCATGAATGCAGGCTTATGCCAGCACTAATACCATATTCTCTTCCCCTAGAGAGTACATTGGATTAGATAGGAAGATGGGTGCAATAGTGTTGTAGAGATGTCATTTTGTGAATTCCATGAGGATTTTTGGCCCCTGCTATCGCGCAAATTGCACTCTCCGCTTAAGGGGAGCTAATACAAAAAAACTAACTTAGCTTTTCAAGTTTTCTTCTCCTCGAAATCAATCTCCCAATGTAGGCTTGAGCCAGCACTTATACCATCTCCTCTTCTCCCAGAAAGTACATTCTGCAATAGTGTTGTAGAGGTGTCATTCTGGGAATTCCACGAGGATTTTTTGCCCTGCTATCGTGCAAGTTGCAGTCTCCACCTAAGGGGAGCCAATACAAAAAAACTTACTTAGATTTTCAAGTTTGCATCTCCTCGAATTCAATGTCTCTCGTTTCCATGGTGTCAAAAGTATGCTAAGATTAATATTTTTAGTCATCTTGGAGATTTGTTTGCTCAATGTTAGGTGTATAGAGATATAGTTTGAGCTCACATGCTTCTCTTTGTATGGCCCAGTCCCTCTCAGCATTTCCTATTAATTTGCTGAATGACTTAGTCGCCAAAATTAACAAAGACAAGTGCCAACACACCACAAGTGATCTTGGCAGTTAGTTTATGGCATAGTTGACTGAGATCTATTGTCTTATAGGCATGCCCTTGGGCTTTCTCGCATGCATCAGGCTCTCTTAAAATTCAATTGCATCAATGGTGGTATGCCCTGTGATTCATCCCTGATTATGACATTATGACTGCCCAATGTTTTGGCAATTGTCCCACTCATATAGATTGCTAGAGATAATTTTAATTTTGCGCCTATCAATAGCCCAGTTGGCTAGTTTATCAGCTGCAACATTGGCAGCACAATAAATAATGGTTCGGGTGCTCCAGAAGTTCCCATGCCTCTTGTAAAATATTATTGAGCTCCCAATTTGGTGTGCTTTTGTGCTTTATTATGTTTATATTCAGCACTGAGTCACCCTTGATGACAAGATCTGTAATCTCTAAGTTCACAAAGACAAGTGCCAACACACCACAAGTGATCTTGGCAGTTAGTTTATGGCATAGTTGACTGAGATCTATTGTCTTGTAGGCATGCCCTTGGGCTTTCTCACATGCATCAGGCTCTCTCAAAACTCAATTGCATCAATGGTGGTATGTCCTGTGATTCATCCCTGATTATGACATTATGACTGCCATATGTTTTGGCAATTGTCCCACTCATATAGATTGCTAGAGATAATTTGAATTTTGTGCCTATCAATAGCCTAGTTGGCTAGTTTATCAGCTGCAACATTGGCAGCACAATAAACAATGGTTCGGGTGCTCCAGAAGTTCTCATGCCTCTTGTAAAATATTATTGAGCTCCCAATTTGGTGTGCCTTTGTGCTTTATTATGTTTATATTCAGCACTGAGTCACCCTTGATGACAAGATCTGTAATCTCTAAGTTCACAGTCATTGACAAACTTACGACCAGAGCTGGAGCTTTAGCTTCATTGTTTGTTCCCATGGTTAATTAGTCTGAAGCTGCAAAAATGTTGTTCCTACTTGGGTAACTGATGAGACAACCCATCCTTGAAAGGCCTGGATCTCCTTTTGCAGCCCCATCAAAATTCAATTTCAGGGCCATAGTAGGTGGAGCTTCCATTTTACTTCTGTTTTGTTCTCTGAGAGGGATTGAATTTTCGAGGCTCCATGAAAGGGGGATCGACATTAAATGTACAATACTCATTATGCATCATTTACAGCTGCTGTGGAAATGCTTGTGGTTTGGTGATCATACCTCCACCTGTAATCTCAGTGCAACAACAAGGTCCTCACCACATTCTTTTGGAGATCAACAAGAAGATATTTACCTATCTTGTAGCTCTTACTTTTTCTATAGATATGTATCTGCGATTCTACAGCCATATGATAGTTCTTAGTAGTTGATGATCATTGGATGCAACCTGCTTGCTGTGTCAAAGAATACACGCTATTGGAAAATTTATGATGTACTTTATCACATCCTTGCACCACCCTATGGTAAAATTTAGGGATTAATGCAATCGTTAGGAAGTGTTTAGTAGACAACAAATATTGTACATATGCTATATCAGTTTTTGGATTCAATTGTGTAGAATTTTTTGTCATCAACGTTTCAGATCATATTACATGATCATCATCAGGATGCAAGAGAGCAAAAGGAACATAAGATGCATCCTAATGATGGATCATGTAGTATGATCCAAAACGTTGATGACAAAAAATTCTACACAATCGAATCCAAAAACTGATATAGCATATGTATGGATTGTGGAAATCTAATAGATTTGAATATTGTACATGCTAATTGACAATATATATCTTTTACCTAAAAGGTAGAACTTGGCAATTGATTATTTCTTTCATATCAATACTTCTGATCTATATAATAGTTGTCAATTTATTAAAACTGTATAGTTTCAACAAAGGGACAGTGCTTTCTATTATTGAGCATTCATCCCTAGTCATTTTTAAGGAATAACATGCTTATGATGGCCTCTCATGTGCTATACCATATTGGAGATAGTTTTACTCGAAAGCACGGTTGGAACTATTGTTTCCTTGAGCTTATAGCATGATATAATATAAATGTAACTTGAGCTATATTCTTCAAATACATGCATAGGCATCTATGTTTATTGCAACAATCAACAGCCTAGACCTTGAATGGCATAGCAACAATGTTTTTGGATCATTTAAAAAAACGTTGGATTTATGTTTGGTTTGTTTGTGGTTTGGGTCTGTAATATGGTACACAATGGGTGTGGGTGTGGGCAGGGCATAAGCTTTGGGCTGTGCATTCAGGTAGGTACATCCATGGATGAGATTAGGTGAATTTGGGGTCCAAATCTTTCATCTAGAATGAACCCTTTGAAATTTGCAAAGTTTTGCTTTTTGCTTTTTCTTTGCACTATTATTTTTTTGCTTGTCTTCCCATTTCATAGGAAAAAAATAATAAAACCCTAGTTCACATGCTTGGACTTTCTTCAGATTTGGGAGAATTTTTTCTTTTCCAATTGAGCAAATCTTGGCAATTTTAAAAGTACCTAAATTCTATAAAAAATACAAATTTTATGCAATGGTACAATCACAAAATGTATCAAATAAGTCTATAAAATATAGGGAATGTTGTGCTACAAGTTTCTAAGCACCAAAAACTTACAAGCCATGTGATTAGGGTTTGCTTAAGTTGGATGAGGTGGATGTGCTATGTAGGCATGGACCATGACTATAGCCCACAATATTTGTCATATTTAACTTTGTTTCCTCTACTAAGTTGGGATTAATGGTTGATGCTATGGCTGCCCATGCTTTTGTTCTCTCTAATTTCAATACTATAGTGTAAATCAGCAAAAAATACATGAATTGAATTCAATGCATGTTTAAATTGTAAAATTTACCTGTTATATAGATTAACATGCTAGAAAGATTTTAAATGCTTAGAAAAAAAGAAAAAGAAACAAACAAATAAAACTAGCACTTGCACCAAAAGGACGTGCAATGGTTACGCCGATAGTAAAATATAGTTGGCATCATATAGTGGAGGGCACAAAAATCTTGATAAAACATTAGGTGATAGATCTTCACATGAATCATTGGAACAATCTTGCTAATGCCTATTAATAGAATATCCATATAAAATTTGAATGCACGCTCATGTCATATTTGGAGACACTAAAAATCAATAATACAATTCTTCTTGCCTTGATCATATACAAATGTATATACACTTATTGTAGCATTCCAACATTTTAAAAGTGACTACACAAAAAAAGCTAACCAAATGTCTCATGAGTCTTTGGTAATCATGAATATAACTGTAATATTCTTTTTGCTCCTGTGGATGTCTTACATTGTGGTTCTCTAAAGTTTTATAGCTCTGATCCTTTTGAGTTCCTATTGTTTTAAAACTGTCGCGATTTCAATTAATTCTAAAATTCCTTATGTATCTCTATCTCAACCACCTTTAAACCTTTAATCTTATTGGTATCAATATATAAACTTCATTATGTACAATTTTGTAATACCAAGAATGAACAATTAAAATACAATATAAATTGCAATTTTGTTTTTACATAGAAATGTTATCTCCTCTCTCTAGCATCAATTGATAAACCTCATTCTGGTGATTTTTGGGTGTCTTGCATATCTACTAATTACAATATAAACACAATTGTAATGTTTGCCTACTTCTTCATGTATAAATATAATAAGTTTATTTCTATTTAAATCCAAATAGATTGAAATCAAATTAAATTAATCAATATCTTGATATCTTGAATTCACAAATATATTAGCTATTCTCCCTAGCAAAGGGATGTCAAGCAACATTAGAAATATCTAACCACAAAAAGACAAAATCTACATGCAAATATATAAAATTATCTACAAATTTGGAATGTGTAATTTAATATCAAATGGTATAGGCAAAAGACGATGCAGCTAACCCAGACAAAATAACTTTACAAAACAAGGATAATTGTGAGGCCTCTCCCATTTCTTGTTGGTCAAGTATATTTCCATTTACTTGAGTTGTTTCTCATCTTCTTTTTTCCCCCATTCTCCACCTCCTCTTGCTTCTCATTTCACATATATGCAAGTTTTGTGAAAACAATTCAAGAAGCATCCATGTTATAATAAACAAGTATTCAACTGTTACTCCTATAAGGGCCCGTTTGGTTGCTGGAGTTAATCTGGAATAGGAAAACTAGAATTGGTGAATTGGCATAACTTAATTCTAATTTTGGTCCAAAATGAGCATTCATCTAATTCCAGGTTAATTCTAATGAGGAATTAGATGAATGCTCATTTTGGACCAAAATTAGAATTAGTTTATACCAATTCACCAATTCCCGTTTTCCTATTCCGGGTTAATTCCAGCATCATAGTGTTTATAACCAATGACTTGCATTGCACTGGATGCATCTAATTTTATGAAGCCAACAGTGGTCTACATTTCCAAATACTCAAAACAAAACAATAGAACGAAACTTTCTAGAAACTAAAACTAAAACCTTATCCGTTCTTTATTACTATGGGTGGGTGGGACACAATGCACATTATTATAGTGCAAGCCAATTCTTAGATTGCTTGATTTAGCATCACTAATAATCTTTGCAAGAACATTGTCTCTACATAAAATGGGTTAAATGATTTGTATCTCCCACAGCAATTTCTCTTGCAACAATCTTGGAGATAAATTTTATTGCTGTGTGACAATCAACATATACTCTAAGATTCTTAACAACTCTGATGGTTGTTCTGGGGTGTGTTTAACAAACCAAATGCAATTCCCAGCTTTTCATTATAATAACAAAAGAATAATTCATTTTCCTCATCTTCCACATAATTAAGTAAATGTCTTCAATCTGGAATATACTCAGCCAACTTCCATCTCCCAAGCCAATTTCTCCACATTTGCACATATCCCTTAGGTATGTAGATGTGATATGTCTCCTAAACAAAAAAAAAGTACCATTTTATAATCTTCAATCTAACTACACCCAAGAACCTTTCATAAATCTTCTTACCATTCGAACCTCACCCCACCTGCCCAATTTCTGTGTAGATGTTTGAGAGAAGAACATAAGCAGCAGCATTTCTAGGATCAAAATCAAAAAGCAATGTTGTTGTAAGTCTATACTCAAATGTGATCTAGAGGCACCAAGAAAACACATCCACCACAGATAAAGTTTAGTGTCTCCTCAAGATGGCGAGCACAGTTAAGAAGGTCCACCATGCACATTCAACAAGTTCAGTTTGTGCATTGCATTAGCATTTTGTCAAACAATTTATGTGCATTGCATTAGTATTCTGTCAAACATTTTATGTGCCCTGTATATGCTTCCACATTTTGTGTACATATTTACCAGAGCATTCCCAACTATAATATCTGACTAAAATCCCCGTTCCACTGGGGTTTGATCGATGTTAATTTTAGGCACAGGAAGGCAGGATGCTGACAAAGGTTGTCAAATTTGGCTTCACAAATATCAATTGCATTTGCTTGAAAGGTTCTAAAGCTTTTTTAACAGATCCGTTTTTAAATATCCTGCAACTGTTGTATTCCATGAGTTAACGTCTCTTTGAGGCATTTTTTCAAACAAATGACGTGCCTTGTCCATCCTTCTGCATTTTGCATACATGTCTACCAAAACATTTCCAACTACAAAAGCTGAGGGAAAACGCCCTTCCATTATGCTTTGATGGATGTCCATTTCCTGTTCCAAAGCTCCCATTTTTGGCATGGGCGGGAAGGATACTGGCAAAGGGTTGTTGAATTTAGTTTTACACATGCAGATTGCATTTGCTTGAAAGTTTCTGAAGCCTTTTTAGCAATTCCATTTTTTTGAATATCCTGCAATCAGGGCATTCCATGAAACAACAGTTCTTTGAGGCATTTTGTCAAACAGTTCACTCGCCTTGTCTGTGCTTTCCCATTTTGCATACATTTGTGGCAGGGCAGTTGCAACACTGTCTGACAAAGTTCCTCTCTCCTTTGCACTTTGATGGATGCTAATATCCGGTTCCAAAGTTCTTAGTTATATTGTTGCTATTCAAGTACAGTTTTGATAGGCTGGGAGAGAGAGAGTTTTCCCATGCCCCCTAATGATGCCTCTGAAATGGTTTTGAGAGAGATCGAGACCTCTGAGATGGGAGCAGTTGATAAGAGTATCAAAAACAGATCTCTTGGCAGAGCTTCCATTTGACAAATTATTTCTGGCGAGGTACAATATTTTCAGAGCTGAGAACAATTTCCCAAAGCCCTCGAAACTCAAGTACGAGACTAACCATCTGTAATTCTGTAAGTTTAAGAGAGAAGGAAAAACATTTACTTGGAAGCAGTTAACACCAAGCCCAAGAAATTGTAGGTTACTCCACTCAACTTATTATAGCCTGTGTGAATAATACAGAGGGCTGAACAATTTCCTGTAGATTTAGGTAGGTTGTCGCTTTGATTATTGTGGTCCCTGGATATCTCTTGCAGTTTGGGATGTTTACAGCCTATATCCTTTGGAATTGGTCTCTCAAGCATATTCCCACAATCTTGTGCAGGTGCTTGGAAACTTGGAATTTCTCCCGAAATCCCTGAGAACACCAAGTTTAGAGGGGATCCGTCCGCTACATATAATATTCTGTTAAAAAATGTTCAGGCTGTTACAGGGTAAACACCAAACGCCAGAGAAATATTTACAAAATTGAATCTTTCAGAGCCGGGCGCAAAGTTTCTGAAGTTGCAAAATGTGCGACCCCCACATATTCAACCGCGCAGAATTTTTTCTGCAAGGAAAAGGCGTTTACTGGTGAGTTCTAATCGGTTTTAATTTCAGGCGCGAGACTTGAGGAAACTCCAGTGGGAGTTTCTCACCTAAAAATAGCCTATCGGCTAAAGATATCTGGAAACCTGAAATTTCTCAAATTTGCTATTTGAATCTGCTATAAATTCACTTCAATGTGCTTAGGAATGCTCAAATGCCGGTGTGATCTTTACCATTGTAACTGTGAGGCTTATAAAGGCCAAAAACTATGTACTTCCAGTGTCTAAAATGCATTTTCTATGCATTTGAGTTTCCATTTTAGTGCGATGCAAGTTGCGAGTATGTATATGAGGCAAAATCTAAAACTTGCCAATATCTTGGTAAGTAATCATTGAAAAACCTTGGCATTCATAAAAACTTGCTATTCAGCAAGTAGTTAAATTATGTATAAAACATCAATGGTGTTGGGTTTCCCTTAGGGGAAAATGATAAGAGGGTCAACTGCAGCTGACCTGGCCCTTGTAGGGCTGATATTGGCTTTGTAGGGTCAATGTTAGTGGTTAACCTTTTTTTAATATAAATTTATATATTAAAATATAATCAATTTGATGTTAGAAAAACAAAAAAGAAATAGCTTGATGGCGTAAAATAGGGATCTTTGCAGAGGCGCGAATAATATAGATCAAAAAAGGGATTGAAAACTGAGTAAACATAGATCTATTGGCGACATGGTAGATGATATGTTTGTACACTCAATTAAAGCAAATCCCCTGGAGATAGATTTATCCTTGGTAGTCGTCTAGGTGACAGAAACATTAGAACTAACTGTGATTAGTGCGAAGGTAATAGGGCGCACCATTGGTACAGAAGAGATTAGGGCATTGGTTTTGAATCAAGCGATCAGTGCAACAGCTAACTTCTTACCCAATATTTCCTTCATATTAAACTTCAAAATAGAGGAGTGAGACAACATTTTGGCAAAAGCCCTGTGGGGGTGTGGCGAATCTTTGGTTTATACTAAAAAATGGATAATTTTTTTTAATCCACTAAAAGCAGCCACCCTATGAATGAGCATATTGGGTTAGATTTTATAACCTTCCACTTGAATATTGGTCTGGAGAATCTCTGAGACTGATTGGTTTAAACCTTGGGAAGGTGCTCAGAATTGATACAGAGACAACGATTTGATGTGTGGACAATAGTTTCATTGTTGACAAATAGGCGCTTTAATCCACAAGTGGTTCCGTTTTCCTTGAAGAGTCCTTAGCTTCAAATCTATTGCTAGGTTGTGTTTTCATGTGTCTATAGCGCTTTATTTTTGGTGAGTCTGGCTGGTTGGCATATTTTATCAGCTTGTATTGTGGTGAATCTATTTGACCCAAGGTGCATTTTTGGTGCATTCCTCAGAATGGTTGTACTGTTTTATTGGCAAAGTTTGTGTTTTGTTTTTGGATAGGTGTTTTGGCAGTGCCATCATAAATTCATCTTAATCGAGGTCAGATCTATAGTCGTTGTCTAGCTTGTATTAGGAGAGAGGATTCAATAGTTTAAAGTTTTGAAGAAGGTTGAAGAAGTTAGAGAGAGGCCAAACATATAGCTTTTAAGTCAATTGGTATTTAGTGGAGTTATTCACATTAGTAATTTTATTTTATTTAGTTTGATTTCTATAGAAATATGTTATGTCAGCCTAAAAGTGATAAAGAATTATAAAATTGTCCCAATTGTAAGTGGATGCATTATCGCTTGTACATGATGTACATATTGAGGGAGGCATTTTAAAACTGATCCTCAAAGTCAAATTTGCTAATTAAGTAGCAACACATTGTAGGACGGAGGCATAGGAGGCTAGAGGACATTTAGCGACCTCTCGTTAGTCACTAGCGATAGGGTCATAAATTGCATTAGTGACAAAATTGTTTGTACTAAAATGACTAAAGCTAAGATTGGTTTCCAGGTGGCAGCAAAAACCATCTCATATCATTTGTGATCAGAGTGACACTGATCTACAATGGTGGCTACATACGTAAGAGGACTTGGTTCCCAAACTTTTTATATTGTGGTTGGATGTGTATGTCTCCAATCACATTTCTTGGTTGTTAGTGAATAGATGTGTTTGTCCCTATTCACGAGGTATTGAAGTGATTGGAAGTGTTTGTCCCCCGTCACATGAGTTGGTGATTATGATTGGACGTGTTTGTCCCCAATCATAATTGTTGTGAGTAGAAGTGTATGTCCCTGTTCATGACCTTGATCTTGGATAAATGTGTTTGTCCCTATCCTTGGATCCATGGGTAGATGTGTTTGTCCCTATCCTTGAATGAAAGTACTAAGTGTAGTGAGGCTAGTTCCACTATTGCTTGTCATGAGTAGATGTGTATGTCCGTACTCTTACCTTATATTTTTGGTGAGCTATTGTGTGTGGTCATCAAGTATTGTGATGTACTTTCACCCCATGATCACACTAAGTGGCATGTTGGGAATAAGTGTTCATACGTGAGCGAGTCAAAGTAATAACTTCGTAGAATATATGAGTGCTAGTAAAATTAAATATTTGTTAGGTTTGTTAGAGTTTGTTTATAGGTTATTATATTAGTGGTAGGAATGTTTGTTTGTAATTGAGTTGTTAAAACTACTCAATATATTTAGGGATGTTTATGGAGATTCCTATTAAGTAGGATTTGTAAATCCTATATATATGTAATATGAATCGATTGACAAAAGAAGAAGCATTATTATTCTGTGATTAAAACTATTTAGCTTCGTTGATTTTCTCCCTATTTTCTTCCAGATGTGCACCTGGGTAACTTTGGTAAATGGTGCAAGATAGGGGAACTATCATGAGTTGGATGTCTTAAGTAAAAGGCAAGCATCAAAATAATTGATGCAGAGAGAACTAATGAAGTATTGGCCATTACTTGAGCACAAGCAAAGAAGGTTGTGTACCCAAACCCACCTATTGAAGAAGAAAGACTTATTGAAGCACAAGTAGAAGTGGAGTATCCCATGGCAAAGCAATGGCACTAGCCCAATGAACATGCATTTATTCCTCCTAATAGGCTAGAGTTATACAGCAATATTGCATGATAAGTTTATAGACTGCTATACTAGTGAAGATGGCATGCCTACTACATAGCATCCTGGAACTCAGAGATGCAATTGGCACCATAGCAAGAAGTGGAGGGGTAGAGGAGGAAATCACTTGTGTGTCATTTAGAGAAGAGGATGAAATTCTAATAATGGAACCTCCAATATGTGGAGACTAGTTGATTGATTCAACGTTATTGATGGATATAGCATAGTAGAGAAATTGATAGTGGTACACATAAAGATGCTTGGAAATAATATCACTAATACAATCAATAATGGTGGGTTTAGGATAAATATACTTCCCAAAGACACTTGGAGAAGTCTGAGCAAGCCAATGACCTCTAACATTTCGATTATTGGGTGTAGAAGAACAAGGAATCAAGGTGTTGGAGTTCTAATTGCTCAAAATCACTTATTGGAATAAAAAAATTATTAAATTTTGTGGTCATCTCATTACATAAGAAAACATACAGTGCATTGTTTGGTCAAGGACAATTAATAACAGCCAAAGTCAACCAAAACCTGAAAAAGAATATTCTCCATTGAAACAAGTCATAGGTATATAACTGATATGAAGAATCAAGTAATAAGTGAGGAACCAACTTTCTCATATTTTCAAGATTCATCAAACTCTAACTCCAAGAGGAGTGAATAGAAAAGTATGAGAAGGATCCCATGGAGTTGAATGCTAAAGGAGTCTAAGAATTGCAGTTGTATTTAGAAGATGAAACAAATTCCTTTAATGGCTTTTTTCTATGATGAACTAACTTGCACAAAAGAATAATCTAATAGAAAATATGCTGCAAATACTTGATAATGCTTGAGAAAAATAAGCCACTTCGAGTGGGGAAACCTTGAAAAGTCTGCAATATGAACACAATTTGCAATAGGATGCTAATAAACTAACCACTACTTTCTATATATTTCATACTTATGCCGTGGATGCCACCCAAGTAGGCTTAACTATTTATATAAGACTATATTAATGATCATATAACGTCATTAAGAGTTATGGTTCACAAGCTAACTGCTCGTGTCTTTATGCACACTATGAGATTAAGGGTGTAGGAGTTTCACTAGTAAATGGAGGAATATGAAGTATTTCCATGTAACTACAATTTTATTGAAGTTACAAAGAATAATGAAGAGAAACAAAGATTACGAGATGACAAGGAGTAAATGATTTTGAAAAGTTCTCGAGTGTGTGGGACAAAGGACATGATTAGTAGTTAGCAATTTACTCTTAAAGGCTAAAAGCTCTAAATAAGATTCCCTTCAAGGTTTGAGTAATGGCACCAAACTCAATTGAGGATCACAAAATTAATAAAGGAATGATTCAAAGTAATATTGCAAAAATATTGGTTTGGAGCTTAGAAATACTTGTGCTAATCTTACCCCAAGTTTCCGAAAAGGGTACGACAGGTGACGGGGAACGAGTTTTTGGGATGGGGATGATAGGGGATGGGGGAATGGGTTTCTGGGACAGGGACAACAAAGGACGGGGATGACAGGGGAATGAGTTTCTGGGATGGAAATTTTTTTTGCCAATTTTGGGGACAGCTAGGGGACAGTAAAGGGGATGGCTATTTAAAATATAGGGAAAATTTGAAATATATAGGGAAATTTTAAATGTTCATATAAAAACATGGATAAAGCATGCACATATACATTATATTCATACAAAAGCATGGATAAAGCATGCCATATATACATTATAGAACCTTAACATTTTCTCATCAATATTAATTGAATTTTGAAAGAACCATTATTATAAATAAACAAAAAATAATTTAAGCTTATTGATTCCAATAGCATCCTATATCATTACATTAAAACTATAGCTGCAAAACTCTTTTTTCTATTCTGTCTATTTAACAATATGCAACCAAACATATGGTTTGTAATTTACATAAAAACCCACTCCATCAGAAGTATGCACTGCATCTTTTAGGCTTAAAGGAACTAGATCTACCATTCATCTGACCTTCACATGACAGCTGATTTTCATATTATAATGACCAGACTGCCAACTGTGCACCTTGAATCTAGTCCTAGCAAATATTATTAGCCCCAATTCCAAACCTCTAAAGAAATTCTCCAATTCCAAATCTCTTGAAACATCCTCCTCCAAGACAACATAATGCCCAGTCAAAATAGGCCTTGGAATGGTAGTATTCTTGAGCCCCTGATAAAATGGAGCAATGTAAGCCCTTGCAATCCTTTGGTACCCATAATAAGCATACCCCTCCATCTGATATCCCAATGCAATCATTTGGGTTGTGGGCTGTGATGTTGAAGCTCATCGTTATATTCAGTATATTATGTGAAATGCTGAGGTTGGAGAGATGCACATAATCTACACTATATATTGGCTTGTGGGGGTGAAAGATTATCCATGCTAACAGCACCACAATGCCTCCAAAGATCACCAAACTCAAAACTAAAACACAAAGCCATAATATTATTACTTGGGCTTTGTTTTTCCTCTTTTTGTATGCTTTTCAAAAACTAAAACATAGAGCCATACAATGCAGCAAAAAAAGGTGTTTTTATAAAGCAAAAGGCAGTTTTTTTTTTATAATGGTTTTGCAAAAAATGGGGATGACAGAGGGGGGGAGGACATCCCTTGTCTCAAGTCCCTGGACCGTTTTTGGTTAGAGGATGAGCTTTTTAGAGGCGGGGACGTGTCCCCTGGTGCTAATGAATGTTAAGGAGGACCATATTTGTGTTGTATATTTTGACATGACATTGAAGTTAAATTGGAGTGGACTTCACAAGAAGATGAAAAAAATAGGAAAAGTACCTTAGAGTGGGTCAGATAGAAAAATAATAAAGTCAAAGAGGAAAATAACTATTGATGGAAGATTTTGTATCATCCACAAGATTGTTTTTGCTCCTTGATATGGGAGCACAAGCCTTAAGGTTGAAACCTCTTTGGCTAAGAGCCAAGGATTGAGGGGTATCCATTTTGCCAAATCTGCCTGGTGCGGTGCATAGTCCCAACTTTATCCCTTATAGTTTTGGGGCTTTGCACTCAACAAGACTTGATCTTTTAGTGGGCTACTTAGGACCATTCAACTTCACCAACAAACCAAGGGCCCATTGATTCAAATTTTTTTTGTGAAGGTAAAAGTGATTTTGAAATGGGTGATAAAAGAAAAACTAAAAAAATTTAATTCAGTTCACATTTTTTCATTGTAGAACGGTTGAAAAGGACCCCACCATACGGCATTCAAGGGGTAAGCATATTAAATTTTCATGATGATAAAATTCTTTACTCAACCACATGACCCAATCCTTATATGTTGATTGTACAACACTCAAAGAAAAGATGGATTCAAATGTATGAAAATTATATATCCAATATTTCTCCTCACCTTAGTGTAGACTTCACCATACAACCTTCTTATCTTGCCATACACTTAGTCTTGACTGGGACTCGCAGTATGGCACACAAGAGATTCTCCTCATCATATGACAGCTGTAGACAATTCCAGCTCGGACCATGATGCTCTCAGGTTACAAAAACATACAATTTCTTCAGAAACTTCTTTACGCTGCAGTCTTCCCTACTCTTTTGTATGACCTAACCATCAGCCCATTGTTCAATCTGTGGCTGCTGTATGATCTAGTCATTTCTACTCTTTTGTTACTAATGTATGGTCCTCCAGCCCTTGCTCTACCAGTGTTTACCTTGATCAATCTCTAGTTGTTGTTGTTGTCTAGTTTTGTTCTTTCCATTCTATTGCTAAAACACTCGTTGCATCTTTTGTGGCATTCTTGTAGCTTTCTGCCGCTAGCTCTTCCTTAGATTGTGGACTTGATAAAAATAGGGAGTTATTTCAACATGTTGGCGAGTTGGAAGAAGGCAATTCCCTTGTTTTCAGGAGGACTAACAAGATTTATCGTTTCTTGATGGGAATATTCTAAATTGCCTAAATTATTGTCTAGGTTTAGTGACTAACTTGATTCAACATTTCAAGGGTCCAATGCACATTTAGATTTGACCACTTCTTGTTTGTTTGGTCCTTGGACATAGTTCATTGAATTAACTGGGAGTTGACGATTACATTATCCATACTATGCTTTACATCTAGATATGTATACTTAAGTTTTCCTTTCTTGCCATTGTTGATTTAAAATTAGCCGTGCTAGAAGCTCAACATTTCTAGGACCTTTGTCCTTTTTTCGTTATGGAATGTTCACTCATGAAATGCTTAGGTTTTGATTGGGTCGTTCTAGCTACATGAGGAAATCACCAATTCTTAGGTTCTTCCTCTAAAGTGCCATCGTGAGTTTGGAAAATCTTATCAGATATTACACAATCTCTTGTTCCCTACTCGGCTTGGATTTTCTTTTATGGGATGATGTAGTTAGCATAAAATAATTTTGCAATGTTTTGTTAATTTGTACTGTGTACTTAACCATGTATTATTTACTTGACATCTTGTGGGTAGTTGTTAGGAGTCAGCTTTTAGTAGTTGTTGATAGTTTTCTTTTGTTTGGTGATTGTCATGTTCTTTAAATTAGGCTTTTCATTGTCAAGGAAGGTTGTTTGTTCTTTGGCTGATTATCCCTGGTCTACTTATTTTTAAAAGCTTCACATGAATATAGATACCTTTGTTACTCTATTTGATATGCATTGTTATTTATATTATTTTATGCATGTACTAGTTTTATTAGATAAAGAAGTAAAAAAAAACTCCTTGTTAGGAAAAGATAAATTCAATGTCATAGAAATGGCCTAGGAATTGTGTATGAAAGGCTTCCTTGAAATAGTTGCAATTAGTTTCAATGCAAACCTATAAGAAGAGTGAATGAAATGAGATCTGAGTTTTAGTTTACTCTTTTTGTTTTGTTTGGTTGTTCTACATGTAGAGGGGTTTGGGTTATCCTGAAGGAATCGAGAAAGAGGGTTAGACATGAGTTTGGTTAGGGTTGGAAATATTGGGTCCCTTTGTGAAACATCTTGGAAATGTAGTTCTCAGGAAGTACTTGGAACTCAAGCTTATTTTGGGATTTTCCTACGGCGAATTGGATAACCATTCTTTACAATAATTGTTTCCAAATGACTCTAGGAGAAGGGTGGGAGAGTGTTGTGATGTAATGGGGACCCCTAGTTTTTTGTTTTTTAAGGGTTTTGTTTAAGTGTTTTGTTTTAGTCTCCGGTCTCTTGCCATTGTGAAATTTAGCAGTTCATTCTAAGTTTAGGAGTGTCATAAAAAAGTGAAAATAAGAAAGCATGACCAAATGAGTATTCTGATGCTACAAAGGTATCCAAAGGGCCAAGGGACGAAGATTGACATTGCTTGAGGTCAATTTTGACAACTACTTTTTAGGAAAAGTTATTTTTTTGCTTTTTGCTTTTTCAGAAGTTTCTATTTTGGGGATTTTGGGGCCAATCTGGGAGCTTTCTTTTTTGTTTGCTTTTTTTTTCTAAATTTAGAAAGTTACCTTTCTGCTTTTCCGAAATTTCTATTTTGGAAAGAGCAAAAAATCGCCCAAGCATAAAATTCATGTTTTCAACACCAAATTTGTTGGGGATTTCATGAAAAGTGGTGAAAGGTTTCAGATTTCAAAACAAGGAAAAGCATTCAAAATATGAAAATTCTTGGAAAATCCTTGTTCCGGTATCAAATTTATCTTGAGAAAGTTAGGAATTTTTGTGGAAAAGAACACTAATGGAAGTGTGTTGATTATTGAAATTTGGACGAGCTTAAATTTTTTTAGGATCTTTCAAAACCCTAAATCTCTATTATAACTCCTAGAGGTCTAAAACCACTCTCAAACATCCTAACAATATTTATATAAAATATAACTTTAAGTATAAGATTTCCTTTCTTATACTTAAATGTTATATTTTATACAAAAATTTCGTCCTCCAAGGTTGAAATCCTCATCAAAACCCCAATTCAGCCCTAGAATTCGTGGAAAATCCTCAAGTCATGGCAAAGTTTGACTTCTCCAACAGGAGAAATTCTGAAAGGCATGAGAAGTCCGACTTGGAAGTTTGTAAATCCACATTTGCAAGTGAACTCCACTCATTGTGGGAAGGATTAAAATTTGTCTAAGGCATGGAGATTTCCAAAACACACATGAAGTCTGACTCGGAGCTTGTCCAAAACGCACATGAAGTCCAACTTGAAACTTGTCCTAAATCTACATGAACTCCGTCATGCCAAAGGTTTTCCATAAAACTCACATCAAGTCCGACCTTTCTAAGAAAAATCCTCAAATTCATGCAAAGTTCGCCCATGAGAGGTTTTGAGGAGATGGAAATATTCTAAGTCAAGGAAAATTCCTCAAGTTATGTTCAAGTCCGCCCACACTTCAAAGAAAGTTCTAGAAGCATGACGAGATTGACTTGAGGAAGAAGAAAGCAAGCAAGATCAATTTAAATAAGAACTTTTGGAAGAAAGCAAAACAAAGCTGAGGGATTGCTATGAAGAAAATAAAACATGCTTTAAAAGAAAGTCTCTCCAAGAAGTCGACCAAGAAAGAAAGCAGAAAGTTTGATCTCTTCACGAACATTCACAATTCCAATAAATACATAAGTTTGGCATTTCATTTTTCACAAGTTGGAAATCAAACTTTTGGAGTTGGCAGCAAAGTGGAGATATTAGATGATTTTCAGATTGAATGTGAAGATAATTTCTTAGCACAGATCAAAGATTTCAGAAGAGTTTTCATTTTTGCTGGGAGTTTTCCATTCAAAATATCAAATTCTTCCAAGTTTTCAAGTTCTTTTTTAGGCAATTTTCCTAAATTTTTCTAATTTGGTTGATAGGATCAAAACAATTGTATGTAGACTTGAAAGAAATTTTCAGTTCCAAATTCAAAATTTCAATTTGCAAATTTTACAATTAGGACATTTACAAAGGATTAGAGGTAGATTTCAATACCATGAAAAAATGTAAGTTTGAGAATTTTGAAAAATTGATGAAGTGTGAGAATTCCTAATACCAATCCGAGGAAAGTTGTGGAAATGTTGAGTAAGTGTTGAGAAATTCCTCAATCCATAGTGAAATCACCAAGGAGAGTTAAGAGAAAATCCACAAGTACAAGCAAAGTCTGCCTAGTTTAGGAGGACTTGAAAATTTGGCTAAGTGTTGATGAAATTCCTCAAACTAAGATAAAGTCTGCCCTCTCATGACTTGAAAATTTGCCAAGTGTTGACAACCTAGGTGAAGAATGTAGACCAAGAGATGAAATTTACTCTTTGGAGCTAGAGAAAAGTTGGAAAATTTTGGAGTCCAAGGCCATTTGAGGTTGAAATCACCAAGTACCCAGAGAAAATTCCAAGTGGGAAAGAGGAAAAGGCCAAGTTTCAAAGGGAAAATGTTAAGTTTATGCATAGAAAAGAAGAGATATAAGTTTCTAGAGAGAGGGTGTCAATTTTGGAGAGATAAAAGATTTTTAGAGGGTGAAATTATTAGGGAAGCAATGGTGAAAATTGCCTTAGTATGGGAAATTTTCTGAAAATCAGACCTGAAAGTGCATTTCCAAGGACAAGACTTCATCATTTCCAAAATTCATTAGGCCATTTCTAGGTTAAAGGCAAGATTGGTGAAGTCAATTTAATGAGTTATTGACAATTTTCTCATTGTTGTTTTACAGGTCTAATGCAAAGTGAACAATCAAGGGCAGACAAAGATGAAGGATATGCTACAACCCTAGATTTCCAGAGATCAAGATCAAAGGGAGGAATTCAAATGTTATAAGACAAGATGACATTCATAGATGAGGAGAACAAACACAACCAAGGACTTCAGCACCTACGAAGAATTTCAAGACAAGAAGAATGGATGGACAATGGAAGATTTCAAAGACATCTTGCAAATTTCAAAGTTCACATCAAGAAGTCCAAAATCCTAGTTCGTAAGAACATTCAAAAGGAAAAAAAATTAAGTTCGAGGTTTAAAGATGATGCAATTTGGGAATATTTTTTTCAAAATCGCAAATTCCAAAATTGAAGAAGAATTGTGTAATGCCAACTTCATTCAAAGAGATAAGCATGCTGAGGTGGCAACCACTTGTCTCCACCAATTAGATAATTTTAGGACAAGGCGTCCAAGTTCAATGAACTTGACCTTTTCTTCCATCAGGATAAGCTCCATTTGAGTTGTTCATTTTTTCATTGGTTCTCATTGGATAATCATTGTAAACCCTAATTAGGATATAGTTGTCTAAATCTTGGCCCTCAATCTTAAATTGATCTGGGCCCTTTATTTGTTTTTTAAACTCGTATAAATCCCACTCCTCTCATTTATAAAGGGAGATTCGGAGAAATAGTTGCATAAAACATTTATTAAGTAAATTCATTATTTAATTGTTGATGAATTTAATATCTTCTGCAAGTTGCATGGTTTCTTGTCTCTCACTTAAAGTAGATTTTATTTTCAAGTTGTTATATTGAATGAAGGATTTGATGGGAATGTTCATTGTGGAATCAACATGTTCATACTTTTTGATAGTTGAATGATTTTCAACTATTGTGCAAAGTTAGTCCAAATTTGTGATAAGAAAACTTAACTTCCATTACTGTATTCATTGTTCGAATGTTGGTGAATATCTGTGATGTGAGAATCTTTAGAATACCTTAGAAGATTGCACTGTTCTTGTGGAGTTGTTGAAGTTGGCTAATCAAGGATAGGTTTCCAATTCCATTTTTTGGAGTCTTGTCTCCAGAGTTCATAGGATTAGTTTAGAGTTAGAATTATCTTCTCAAACCCTCTTCTTTTGCACTTTGTTTTAGAAATCTTCGTAAGTGTTAAACCCAGAAAATAAAAATAAAAATAAAAATAGAAAAAAAAAATTCAAAAGTTGAAAGTGAAATCTTGAATAACCATGTTAGTCCCCTTGGAGGTTTTCAGCAAATCATCCTACCATGAGAGTCTATCCTCAACAGCAAAACTACATGCATTTGGAACCTTGGAGTTGTCTTTGTAATCACATAGTTTGTCTATTTCGCACATAGAGGATTTCGTTCAATTGAGGATAGAGTGCCCCTAGTATTTTATTTTGAGTTGTTTGTGTCATAAAACACACACCAACAGAGAGGAGGACAAGCAAAGAGGATTCTTGTGTTTCTAGCGAGACAGGTATGACACGGATTCATTTTCTATGAACACTCAGTTGAACTAGTGAATTTATAATATCAATCATGCCTTTGTTGTAATCAAGAAGTACTGATGGCCAACCATTTTGACTCTTGACAAGATCTCTGATCAAGTAATTTTTCATTCTATAATCTGTCAGAAATAGTTCAGATCTTATATGTTCTTTAGTTTAAATATGTTTTTATCCTTGTTCATCGCTTTTGGGACTATCTTGTTATTCTTTTCACCTCTTATGCTTCTGCCTCCTTTTCTTACTATAATGTTTTTTTGTTTTCACGTAGGTTGATGAACAAGAAAGTAAAACTAGGAGATTGATGGAAAGAACTGAAATTGCTGTTTTGATTACTAGAGTAATATAATTTCCATTCTACTAATGATAGTTATGTTTGATGATGGGATGTTACTTTATTCTCTTTGGTGTTTACCACCAGTATACGATGGTGAAGCCAACTGCAATTACTTGCTATCACAATGGGTGTGGTCAATGTCTAATTATGGATCAAGTCAAAGAAATGAGACTAAATAAAGTATACAGAAGTAGGTAACAAAGTTACTGAAGGATGAAAGTTACCAATAGGAAGATGAGTTACCATATAAAAGTTTTGAATGATCAAGTAGCTGTTTTAAGTGATAGCAGCAAGAAGAGGCAATTTACGAATAAAAATTCCAATGCTATTAGAAGGAAGTTAAGGACTCAAAGTCATATTCAAGAACAAGGTTCCCTCTTTGTGATCCTCATTGCTTGCCTAGATTTGGTATTGTACTTTTTGATCCTCATTGCATGCCATTGACCTGATATAGCAGTTTTGCTTCCCACAACAAGTTACGCTGAGTTAACTGCTTTTTTCTTGAGTGGACATTTTATTCCTCTAAATGCACGAGGGAATTGAAGCTGATGTCCACAATCCAATTCCTATGATGATTAATGCCACTCAGAGCAATTTAGCAGGAAGATAACCATGCTTGAGCTTATTGAGTTTTTTCCATAAATTGAAGTGCATATTACTTGTAATTTAGTTATGCTGTGCATCAGGTGATTTGATTTGTAATTCAGAATTAATTTAATATGCATATCACAATTTTTTTAGTTGAAGTTTTTTCTAGGTGCAAAATTGTGAGCCTGAAGTTTCAGTGCTATCACATATGCTGGAAAATTGTTTCAACTTGTTTTTGCAGGTTCATCTGTGTCGGTTTCAATAATGCATCTGTAGAATGTTCAGGCTTCATACTATATATATCATATTATTAGATTGAGGGCCTGTTTTTGTTATAGAGTAATTTAAGGGCTGAAATTTTGCTTGGTTTATTTTGGATGTTGATCATGTTGCAGGGCAGTTCCAGCGAGCATGATGGCATGCCGAGAAATTCCTGTACTAGAAATGATATTCAGCAGTTCCGAAATGGGGTGTGTGATAGAGGGCATCCCTCTAGGATAGGTGGAAGCAGGGTGAGCCCACATCATGGTAGATGGACAGAAGCTGGAGAATCTTATCCAAAATGGAAAACTGAATCCTCTTGTTTTAACTCAGAGAAAGCTGATGGAAGATTAAAAATTGGACCTCCCATAACACATTTTCCTCCGAATAGGATATTTAACAATGGGCCTTCCAGGTTTCGGAAGGACGCTGGAGGAGGTGCAAGGTGTGTGCTACATAAGTTCGCCATTCGTTATATCATTTTTCTGCTATCAGATCTCTTGATTGTTTTTGCATTTACTATTTTTCTGTTCCAGGTGAAATGTATAAGCTGACAATTTTGTTATTTTGTTAGATGCTTTGTTGGAGTTTTTGGTTTTTAGTGGTCTCATTCATACTAAAAATAAACCGACAATACAAATGATAAATGTTGAGTTTGAACTTTGAAGACACTGAATCTCAGTGGTAATAACATTTGATTGAGAGATAATATCTGCTCTTCTGATCTCGTTCTCATGGCAGGTTGCAGGCAGCTGCACTAATCTGCAAGAATTCTGATCGTACCTTTGATAGTAAAACTCATACGGAAGGACATTTCAAATGTCATGTCAAATGCGATGAGGAAAATTGTTCATCTGAGGCCTCTGGTCAGTATTTGTATCTCAATGTGATTTATATTGTGACAAGATATGTACTTTTGGTCTCACCAAAGAGAATCAGGTAGTTTAAAAAATCCCAATGCCATAAATGCCTCACTTTATGATGTAACTCATTTCTGATGTATATAATGAATACCCCAGATACAGGTTCTACTGCGAATAGATATAATGTATATATCTGTTACTGTGTCATTGTTTAATTTAGAACAATATTGTTGTTATGTTGAAGAGCAACTGTATAAAACTAGATGCAAGGATTGGTTTATTTCATTCATAGTAGAAAAGTTCACTGAGTACTTGCTGGATGTGCAAGTACTCACGTGCTATATGTTAAAGTATTGTTCGTTCGTGTTTAATAAACGACGAGACAATCATGATATGCATATAAATATAGATATATTTATATATATATATACTATATAATATAATTGAAAAGTAAGTATATATTAATATGCACATTTGTGAACTTATATATATATATATATATATATATATATATATATTATACAAAGTATGAATAAACTATTGGTTAAGATATGTTAACTAATAGTTATGTAATGAAGTGACATGACCATAAGTATATACGGTCATGTCTATTCATTACATGACTATTCAATATATACATATACCCTATTGTTATTGTAGAATCAATCAATAATGAAGGCAATTGTATTCTACAATCACAACGGTAATCTATTTTCAGTACAACCTCATATATATTCTTTATAGGATGATCTTAATTTTACAACATGGTATCAGAGCCTAACCTATAAGAGAAATTATATTCGAGCAAAGTATTGCAGAGAGAAGACAACACATCGAATCAGAAGAAAGGAATTCTATCACCGTATTCTGGCTTACAATAATTTCTAAGCCCATTACATTACGTGGCCAAGAGAGTTTGGTCGTATTTATTAGACGGCTCAAGGAGGGATTCCAAGCAGGGTCAATAGAAATGGGATGGCATTAAGAATATAGAAGAATGTCGATGCTATCCTTGACCACCGTTTATCAAGTTAAGAACAACGAGATCACTTTCAACAGTAAAGTACAGAACCCCATAATACTGATTGTAAGCAACAAGTAGCGAACAGGTAGGTTATGGTTTAGAAGTACAATACTTGAATGATATTACGGATAATAGGAGGAACGAACAGAGGATTTGTGTACATTGCTGCAATGGTAGTACTTAACGATAATGATGTCTTGACGTTTTGCTCACTTGAATGGACATTTAAAAAATATATAGGAGTTGCCGTGTGAAGTCAAGTAATCATATAGGAACATATAATGAGAGACCTCTGGGCAATGAACAGCGATAAGACAGAGGTAGTGACCACCAGGACGTTGGGACGATTGGCTGGGAATACATATATTGCACGGGTTCTCTAAAGTTCCTTTGCTCATGTAAAAATCCCATGTTGTTCTAATGCCATCGGGTATGAATCATGGAGTAGACCACTTTCCATTTGACATCAGCATATGTTTGTTATGGCATGTCTGTTGCCCACATCAGATGGAAGACTACAGCCCATGGCAACAAGATGTATGACCAAACGGTTGTCCAGGTTGAGCAAGATATATTGTGAAACAATCAATCTAGAGACATACCTCAATGTTGGAAGAAGATAGCATATACATCGGCTCCTATTATTGCTATGTACTTTACATTCCGTTCAATATATACAAGGGAAAGAAATAATATACCATATAGACAATTGAAAGAGATTGATGAGACTTGAAATGGAGGACAAGTAGAAAATAATTGAACTTCTTTGAGAACTTTGGAGTTAAAGAAGATAAACCAAACAATGAAGAGTGAACTATACCGTAGTTCTGCATATTGTTCAAGCACCTTTCTCTAAATCCAGATAAGTTCTATTTCCTGAATTTGTTCTCACAATTTTAATGTCTTTGTTTGTGATAAAATTATATTTATAAATGTACTGAATTTTTACCTCGAGATGGAATTACTATTCAGTACTAAATCGGGGTAAATTTTGATCGGGGGCATTTCATATTAAGAGAAATGATTTATTATATATATACATATATATCAATATATAAAATAATTGATATTAACTAGCTGTCAACTCAACCAAATAGTGTTTTTCACAAGAAGAACCAATAAACATCGGGAATCTATATTATGGAAAATACTTTGTGGATACACCATAATTAGAACCTTGGATTCAAGAAATATAAAAGCTGCAATACGCTACATACGCGGAGTTATTTCTGCCACTCCGCTAAGTACCACAACTATACTTAATTCATTTCGTAGCAAGGTTTAACATCCGAAACAGCTTATCAAAAACTTCATTGAGATCGACATTGGATCATTACATAAGATGGAGTAACAAGGACTAGGATCAATGGTTGATCTAGTTAACCGATCAATATATATATGATTCTATTTATGCTTCTTTCAATTCGCTAATATAGCAGAATCGTTCGTTGTCAAGTACCTCTTTCATAATACTGAGGTAATCGTCACTTGCACAAAGATAATTGACATTGCATTTGCCACATTTTCAATTTGTCTTGAGTACAAGATTAATAGAAAAAAAGACTTTTGCAAATGAGTGCGAAGAAAATTAATCAGAATGAAACCGATATGTTATGAAGAAGGATGATGGGTACGAGTATTAATGGGCTCACCTTATGGAAACAAATACTTGAAAATATTTGAAATTTAAGATAAGTATTCTATGCTTTATTAATACATATGAATTTTCAATTTGTAATTCATTAAATAATAAATCTTGTATGCTTCTATCATTTGTATTCTTGTACGAGATAGTTTAGCTTTATAAACTATTTGTAATCTATCTCTAACATACTTTCAGGATAAAAGCATATGAAATTCAGATTCAGAGAAAGTCTGACATTTTCAAGAGGTCAAGAAGTTGATTAACTTGAGCTTCAGAGGGAGCATATGATTCAGTTAACTTGTGACAATCTCAATCGTATTGATTGAGAGGGAGTTCACTATTGAAGGTAAAACAATTATGAGATTATAGTAGTGGAAACTAGTGGACAGAATCACAGATGAGATTCACATGGATAGAATCTCTGCTTGAAGTAATTCATACATCTCGAGACTACAGTTCATTAAGATGAACATCATACTAGAGGTCCTTATTATCTTCCCTCAAGTCCAAGAGGGAGTGTTAATGTTATGGCCTTGAAAAAGATCAAAATGCATCCTATGCTAATCTGCAGCCTTATGGAAACCCAGTATGAGATATCGATTCTCTCAGGAAGAAAAGTATGAAGTCACATCCTGTAGTGACATTGAGCTGAGTATATAAAAAGGATATGCCTCCATGACAGAAGAAGAAAAAGGATATGCATCAGTGGATATGCGAGGATCTTGATTCAGAGGGAGTAGACCATGTTTTGTTGGCTCTCTAGTGATCGAGAAACTGTAGCAGAGAATTATAATGAATTACCATGTGAGAAGGCTATGCTTCCATGTCATAGGGAGAAGCTAGAAGATCAAACTAAGATGGCATCACAGGATCGTGGTCATATTAATTCAGAGGAAGTATACCATGTGAAGATGGTTTCTCACCAAGCCCCTTGCTAGGAAGAAGATTGTGTACTTCAGATAACCTTGGTATGTTGAGAACTAAAGCCTTAAAGAAGTTCTCAGAATCCGTGATCCATCATTTTGTATCTTAATATGATTCTTGTCTGTGATAGACAAGTCTAAGGTGGAAACCTTGGTTTTAACTCTCTGAGGAGAGTCAAGATGGATATCATATGTGTGACTTTATAGGTCCACTCATCCTGTGTTCATATTTAGAAGATGATGATTTTCTGAACATGAATACTTGTACTTAACATGAAAGGTGACGATCTTTCATGTGTGTTGGGTTACTATTTCAAGGTGACGATCTTGACAATAGTTAACCAGGCTTCAAGATCGACTCCCGAAAGGGTTTGTCCCGGATAGGACCAGACATCTTGTCGCTTATGTTATTACTTGGTGTGTAATAATTGTTAAGATCGACTCCCGAAAGGGTTTGTCCCGGATAGGACCGGACATCTTAACGCTGAGATTATTACTGTGTAATAACTTGTCAAGATCGACTCCCGAAAGGGTCTGTCCCGGATGTGCCGGATATCTTGATGTCTATCATGATCGACTCCTGAAAGGGTCTGTCCCGGATGTGCTGGATATCATGATATGAAAAGATTCTACAAATTCTATTAAACTCTCTCTCAAGAGGGAGTGTTAAAGTATTGTTCGTTCGTGTTTAATAAACGACGAGACAATCATGATATGCATATAAATATAGATATATTTATATATATATATACTATATAATATAATTGAAAAGTAAGTATATATTAATATGCACATGTGTGAACTTATATATATATATATATTATACAAAGTATGAATAAACTATTGGTTAAGATATGTTAACTAATAGTTATGTAATGAAGTGACATGACCATAAGTATATACGGTCATGTCTATTCATTACATGACTATTCAATATATACATATACCCTATTGTTATTGTAGAATCAATCAATAATGAAGGCAATTGTATTCTACAATCACAACGGTAATCTATTTTCAGTACAGCCTCATATATATTCTCTATAGGATGATCTTAATTTTACAACACTATAAATGGCGGCAAGTTACTCACCAACTAACTTGGCACCACATTTCATTGAAAGCTTGCCGCAATTTTTGTCAAACAATCGCCAAAAATTGCCTGTTAACTTGCTGAAATTAGTATAAAAAGTGCAATGCACAAAACATAAATTTTTCAAAGTTTTGACTCATTTTAAGACGCATAACTGTGACGTGCGACCTAGGCCATGGCATGAATGAAATAAACCAGTAAATGGAGTTCCCTATTACAAACTGATATTGGGCATGTTTTTTTATATTGTGCCAATTGCTCAAGCTTATTCAAAGAAGGCGAGGTGATGTTTGACATGTTTAAATCACTGAAGGCTTGGAGATTTATTGGTGCAGATAATAGCTTTTTTTAAAATTATGTTATTGAATATGATTGATCTGCCCTTTAGGAAAAGGCCTTGTGATTCATGGGTATCATCCTATAATCTGTTTAATATAATAATTAAGATGTTAATATTTGTAATTTATTAGTTTATTTTTTTCAAAATTTTGTTAATTAATGTTGTGGAGTCTTTCAAAATTTTGATGTATCTTTTGACAGGTTTGTTTGAATATATAATTATTCTATTAAAAGGATGTCAATATCTATGTTATTAATTATTTCCATCCATTTAAAATTCATTTTAAAAAATATTATAAAGTAAATGCATTGCGTAATTAGAGAAATGAAATATTCTTGGTACGACCCATCCATCGAAAGCGGAGTGTTAGATTTGGGTTTAACAAGAAAGAGTAGGTCCGTGGTCCACATGGTGTGTTATATTTCTTTATCTACTTCTTAAATAAAATGTGCCAGCATTTGAAGAATATTTTAGAAAATTTTGTATTTTCAAATGTTCAATAAATTTGCCGTGTTATTGTTTGAGTTTTTCCCCAAGTTTTTGTCGATTCCCAAGTTTCTATATTTTTTAGGCTTGTCGAGTTTGAGTTTTTCAACTATGGTTTCATTTATGTTGCATGCTTATGTGTGGTTCCTGCAGGGAAAATATTAAAGGAGCATAAGTTGGCTCATCACGGGAATGAGAGTTCAAAAAGGTGAACCATTTTCTGATCTGATGCATGATAATATGCTCTTTTGAGGGTAGCATCTTTTTCTCAATCAGGTTTCAGTGTGCTGTCTTAACTTTATCCAGATTCCAACTTTTAATTTCTCTTCTGTTGATTATGTATGCTATATAGGGCTGCTCTGCCAAAGTCTAAGGAGTCTGCTGTTGAAATCCAGCAGTGGCGTGATGAGCGCAAACGAAATTATCCAATAGAAGCAAATATAAAACGCAAGGTATGGCTATAAGTTAAATTTCCAATAATTTAGGGTATGCTGTATTAATGTAAATCACAGATTTAGCATGGATTACCTTGGCTCAGGCTCAGCAGATGCAAGAAAGAAGGGCGAGGGGTGAGCTTATAGATGATGATTCAAAGATACGTCGTGAGGCAAGTATATAGAAATTGAACCTTTGGCTTATAATGCTATAAAAAACTGTTCAATTTACAGACACGAAAGCATAAAAGTTTGGACAGACAGGCATTTAACATTTGATTCCATGTTTTGTTATGTTTTGAGGATCTGTGATGTATGTATTCCAGAGAGTAGATACATTATATTCTCATTGTCATTTATTTATTTATTGTTTGGTAAGTAAAGATACTTGTACGATTGAAACAGAAAACAAAGACTACTGGGAAGACCATAGGCTATTTATACTGGCAAAGATATAGATTAACAATAGCAGTCTAATCATTAAGATGTAGTCTTGAGTGGCTCATAAGTAATTTTGTTGTAGGTGTTTAAGTTTGTGGGTCTTATGAGTTGTAGACCAGAATTATTGATAAAGGGAATTTGATGCACAACACTTACTAAGGGCGTGGCTTTCATTTCAATGCTAGAATTGCAAGAAATTGGAATACATTATACCGGAGCTTTACTCTTGCATCAGCTATATCTCTTATCAACCACTAGCCTTATTCTACCTAATCACCTAGCTGCTCTATCATACAGCTTCTGTGCATATATATACAGAACTATTTTTGAACTAGAATCTCAACAGTTGGACTATTGAAGGTCAATTGTCTTGACTCTTGACAGCTGGGGCCCTCATCAGGTTGTTTAGTGACGGTTGAATACGTTTATAGTTTTTCCTCTTCTGGATATCGTTTGTGGAGATTTCTTTAAATCTTTCTAGTATGTGGCCTCTGGCAACTTATTGTGTGCAATATAGATCTTCTCTTTTGCACTTTGGAGCTCCTGCAAAACTTATTTTCACAAGAAATACCAGATAATTGCCAAATCACATCTTTATAATCTATCTCAGAATAGACCTTATTTTAGCATGATGATCCTTATCAGATTTTAAATGAGAAGTCTGGCTACACTTTTGCTGTGAACCATAAATTGGTTTGCAGGTATCATGCTTTATCCTTTACTCTAAAATTGCAATAAATTTCTTACAAAGTGGATTTTGTTGTTATTGTGATATTTCGTCTTATTACAGTATCACTTGTGGGTATAGTCTTAAGGTCTTTTGCTACAGACAAACATTATATTTGTTAGGCTGTTCATCCATTTGAAGGGGTTGAGTCCTATTGTGAGGTCTGAACACCATCGCCCATTGCGATTGGGGACCCCCTCTTTTTGTCTAGTAGTCTTAGGGCTTTTGGCAGTATGAGTGTTAGTTCTGAGTTTGGAAGGTTGAGGAGTGGTTAAGTGATCAAGTCATCAAAGTTGCAAATGTCGGCAAGTCATAAGGTTTGGTGGTCGCTAGGGTTAAGTTGTGCAATTGTCAAGTTGTGGGTGAAAATTCCCAAGTATGGGGATATTTTGGCTAGTCAAACAGTCTGCAAGGTACTATTAGGTTATATTTTATTTGTTAATCTAGACTAAAATGATAAAATCATGTAAAAGAAGTGCATAGTCCTTATGGGAGTCATTATTCCACCACACCTGGGCCAAGAGTCCCTATAAGGGTCGATTTTTTACTCCTAGAGGGCAAAAACAAGTAAAATTCACTAAGTCTTGGCCAAAAGTCCCTATAGGGTTCAATGTTCCACTCTTGGGAGGCATTAGCAAGTTAAAACCATGTTGAAAATCCCATTTGTCCCTATGGAGGTCGAATTTCCACTTCAAGCTATGAAAACAGGGTTAAAATGCAAGTCCTTGTGAGGGCCATTTTTCCACCAAGCCTGACACTAAGAATATTTTGAGGCAAAACTGCAGTGGAAAGTCCTTATGGACAGGGAATCTTCCCTTTGTCCCTGTGAAGGTCGTTTCTCCACTGGGTTAACACTTAGAAATTTTGGAGTTGAAATGGGGAAAGTCCTTATGGACAGGGGATTTCCGTTTGTTCTTGTACCTATAGGATTTCGTTTGTGCCCTATCGAGCTAATATTTCCACTTAAAGAGTAAGGGACCCAATTTGTCCCTATGAACAATGAATTTCCTCTAGTCCCTATCTGCATGAGATTTCCACCATGTCCCTATAGAGGTCGTTTTCCCCCTTGAGGACTATAATGAGCAAATGAGATGAAGTGTTGGGACTAAGAGTGGCCTTGTAGGGGTCGATTTTCCCCTTGGTGGACAAGTTGACAAGTGAAGTAAATGTCCTTGTGAGGGTCCATTTTCCCCTTTGGGGAATGAACGAAAGAAACGAAGCAAAATTAAAAGAACTCATTTGTCCCTATGATGATTGAATTTCCACTGGGGGATAAGTGAAACAATGACAAGGATCAGTCCCTATAACGATAGAATTTCCCTTTGAGGATATGATAATGACTTCAAAACAACTTCAAATGCAAGAAAGATGTAGTCCCTATACAGGTCATTTTTCCACCAAGGCTGGGCATGACTTGAAAATGATATAAAAACAACATGGATCTGTTCTCTTGAGCTTCATATTTCCACAATGTGGACTTGAACAAGTCAAATGGAATTATCCCTAGAAGCATCAAATCTCCCTTGAAGGCTTGATTGGCTTGGAAATGAAATAAAATGAAATCTAATAGAACTCAAAAGGAAATCAAGTGAAAATCAGTTTGTACGAGTCCTGAGATTTTAAGAGGAAAAAGGTTTTATCCCACATTGGTGGTGGAAGTGCAAACCAAAACCAAAACTCGTTTAAAAAGCCATCAAACAGCTATAAGAAAGCACAAAGCAAGAAGTTGACAAAAGACTGAAGGTCAAAGGTGACAGAAGAGGAAGCTAATTGGTCAAAGAGAGGTCTTTAGCAAATTAGCAAATTGGAGAAAGGGAGTTCACTCTGGCCAAGCAAGAAGTGTTGATCGTGAATGGAGAAAATCTGAAAACAAGAAAAATCGCATGTGTTTGAAGAAAACCAATTAAGGTTGAAGATCGAAAATTAGATCCTCATCATACAGTGTGGCAGATTTGAAGAAAAAATCAAGGACTGAGATTATAGCCCCACGGATTTGGAGACTTCTTGCCCTACTAAGGCAGGGGCAGCGATTCTGGAAGCTTAAATCAGAAATTTAAGGAGGCAAGTGAAGTGACCATATAGAAGGCATGATCTGATCTGAACTTCTCAGAGGCAAAGTCCATGAATTAGGAAGCTGCAAATCTCACACCCAAGTCTGAAAATTCCCCAAAGGCTGTGATTTGTAGAGGAAAAATTTATAAAAAAATCCTGAAAGGGTTGCCTTTGCTCAAGTCTACTCTAATTCATAAGGAGAGACATCCCTTGCAAGGAGAATCAATAGGGTTCAAGAAAGAGGGCTTTCAAATAAACTTGTTTCAGATTTTGTCCTCAGAAAATCAGATCAACATTTTGTGGTAAAGGGTTTGGTTTTTCAATTCGAAATTTTCAAATACCTTCTCTAATGCAATACTTTGCAAGTTCATTGCCTGATTTTCTGAGTTCAATTAATTAAATCTGGACTGTGTAAAGTGTCTTCAGACTTGTTCTCAGAATTTGTTATAAAGACCAGTCATATCTTAGAAGATAATTTTCATTAGCAGACCTTAGAGTTAACACTAAGGCTGCATTTTGCAAGGTCTGTGGTTTGGTTTTCTGAGATTCTGAGACACATCTTCAGACTTCTCTTCAGACATGTCTGCAGACCTGATTCTCAGACTCTGTCCTCAGAATTTCAGACTTTTGTCCTTAGTTATAAACTTCATGTGCAGCCTTCATTGCTTGATTTTTCTAAGTTATAAGATCCAAATTAGTAGCAAGACCAAGAGGTGGTAAGGTCTGAAGTTAGTTCTTAATCAGATTTCCTTACAAAATGCTAACTTCGAGCTTCATTCAGGACCGTGGCTGAAATTAAGGGAGGAGCAGCAGCAAGGAAAGTGCAAATGAAAAGGCTTATGGAGGGCTATTATCCTAAGTCCCAGATGTCTTCCAAGTAGAAGAAAGTCAGTGATACCAACTTCGAGCACCTCAGCATAAAAAAGATGAAACAGAGGATGTTTGGAACCAAGGATCAGTTACCGTCCCTCATTGCTATCATCATTATGAAGAGTGGAATTTATCATGCAGTAGGATTCCCGTCAGCTATCCAGTGCAATGAATCCATGGCGAAGTGTGCAAGACATTATGATCACAGTCAAGGCAAGGACGGTCAACACTTCCAAAGGAGCAGTGCTTGCATTTCTAAATGAGGAGGCAGTGAGGGAGACTTTTTGAATTACCTATCATCCAAGGATGGAAGTAAGGACAAAAGAAGAGGCACAATTCATGTTTGAGAAGAGACTTAAGGCCTGTATGGACATCATCAAGGGTTGGATCAATGAACGTACGATACACCACTCCAAGTTGCCCAAGAAACTTGTAAGGACAGACTTCAAAGATGAATATAGTGATATGATCTTCATGATAAATAGGGTCATGGGCATAGATGGAAAACTCACTCGGCAAAAACTCCCCAAGCCCTGAAAAAGAATACTTGGGGCTTGTTTTTGGAAAAACTTGGCCAAAAACTCGGGAACTAAAAAATAGCACAAAATTTAATTAAAAATGCATTTTTTTTGCAAAATTCTATGAGAAGATGCATCCAATGAGTTAATTGATGAGAAAACAAAAGAAACAAGCTAAGTTTAGATATATATAAATGCAAAGTGGGTACAAAATCGCATTCTCATGTGGAATGCTGATGACTAGAAGCAAAATAGTAAAGTTAATCAGTTTCTAGTTCTACAAAACTAGAAGGAAATACATCATTTCAAATTACAATTACATCTTCCTCTTCCCAAATCTACGAGCAAATAAGGGAGAGGAACTAGAAGTAGAAGCCTGCACTGAGCGTGACTGTGCCTCCTCGCTCGGTATCCCTCTTGATGTGTGTGGCTCGCTCTCCATCCTGGATGTATCTTCTGGCACTGGCACTGCTAATGACTCCTCGTCTGAATCCTCATCATCCTCCTCAATGTTATCCAATGTGAAACCAAATCCACCCCCCTCCTCCTTCATAGCCCACCTCTCCAAATCAGCGATGTCATCCTCTGTAAACAATGGAGGCTGCTCCTGTGCCGTCCAATCAGAGTAAGGATCTATATCGTCCAAATCAATTGGACCAGTTGGTGCTTCCTTTGCCCTTCTCAAGCGCAACTTAAGATTGTATTGCACATAGACAAGGTCATTGAGGCGTTTTTGGGCTAACTTGTTTCTCTTCTTTGTGTGGATGGACTCAAATAAGCTCCAATTGCACTCACAATGGGATGAGCTACAAGGCTGGCATAAGATTCTAAGAGCGAATTTCTTTAGATGTGGGGTATTTCCACCCCAACTTTGCCACCAAGCCTTTGCAAATTAAAATATTGAGAAGTTAGAAAGAAAAGAGACAAGCGAAACATAATTTATCAAATGGCAAAATTGCAAATGTTGTACTTTTACCTGTGGTTTGAGTGCCTCTTGCTCTCTTTGCCAACTTTGAAGAGAATAATTTACCCTTTGATTCCACATAGATTTGTTGTTCGGTCACAACAAGGTCTCTCTCAGCAACATCAGGTAGCATCCTCTGAATGCATATAGAGAGGCCCTCCATGACCTCGCCATTAGGATCTGAAAAGGAATCATCATATCTAAAACAAAAACAAAGTGAAACCAAGTCTTAGTACACAACCTACAAAACAAAGTGAAATCAAGTCTTAGTAAAATTTGAATAAGAATCACCGTACTTGAAACGAGGGTTGAGGAAGTATCCTGCTGCATGAATGGGTTGGTGGAGCTGATTGTTCCACCTCCTATTAACAATCTCCCAAATGGGGTCATATCTGAGTCTATCCCCCTTGTAGTAATTTTTGATAGACTCTTTGGCCCTATCCATGGCCTCATATAGACACCCCATTGGGGTTTGATCCCCATCAACCATGCGTAGAACTCTCACCAAGGGCTCAGATACCTGCAATTGAAATTTTAAATATACAAATTAGTTTACAAAAATATTAATTAATGAAGTTAGTAACAGTAAGTTACAAATTAATAATGAGAGACTTGAATCAAGAATAATTAAAAATTAAAGTTTTGATTCTTGAAGTTACATTCACAATCTCAAGAGCTTTGTCCATAAAATGTTGATCAAAGACAATGCGCGCAACAAATTCTCCTTTAGGCTTCTTTGAATAAGCTGATTCAAGCCATGGTGGACTCACAAACATTTGTTTCAAACAATTCAATGCATCAATAATACTTTGCAACGTCAAGAAAACCGTTGCAAATCTTGTGACTGCGGGTCTCACCAAATCTTTCCCTTTAGTGAATTGTCTCATCAAGTTTAGAACCCAAGGGTGATTGTAGATATACTTCGTTACCCGCCTTGCATCTTCCACAATTGGAGTCACCCAATCAAGTTTTCCTATGTCCTCCAAAAGAAGGTCAAGGGCATGTGCTACGCAAGGTGTCCAAAAAAGAGTGGGGTGCTTGTCTTGGAGGATTCTACCTGGCATATTGGCATATTGGAGGACACTAGTAGCAAAGACAACTAACATGAGTTGCAATTCTACCAACTTGGAAGTTACAAGGCAAGGAGTCAATTTGGTCCATTTAAGAAGATCCTCACCTATAAGGGAAAGAAATACAAGCACGTGGTGGACCTGTTGATGTGAGTTTTGTGCCACTACAACATGTAGAACCGAATGCTTACTATTCCAAATGAAACACCAAATCTCCAACCCTCTCTTGAATATGGATGCTCATATGCTAAACACTGTATATGGATTGTGTGATCAAATGAGACAACCTCAAGGCTCTTTCTATTTGTGGACTTTTGCTCAGTTTTAATGATGTGATATGTTGTTATCACGAAGGGACTTACGTTGTTCATTCAATGGATATCAACTACTCTAACTATTTCCAACCAAACAAATTGCGAAGAGAAAGGGTTGAGAAAGCTATTCTACTCCTAGAATGCAAGAAACTGTGAATGTCTTTATGACTCTGCCAGACTTATTTTAGCCATCGACATCAACTGAGCTAGTGTGATCTCCTAAGGTAAATGTAAGATGTTCAAACTATTACCATTCTATTAACACCATCCATCAATGCATATCAATGTGCAAGCAATAATCAAAGTAAAGCTCATAAATATGTCAGTTGACCACGCAAGGCAAACTTACAATCAACAAGCAGCTAGTGGTATGGTCAATGCAAGTTCAACAAAGATGCATCCAAAATATCATCTATTCAACTAAACACCACTTCTCATCAACATGAAATAAAATCCTAATTTAAGAGAGGAAATGTAGAAACCATGCAATACTCTAAAGCAACACAAGTAATCCACCATGAAGACCAACAATGAATTACTTTGATAGCATTATGGCAACAATTTCAACAAGTCTCTGCCCCATTACAAGTGACAAGGCTTTGCCTTTTATAGTAGTTCCCAATACAATGAATGACTCTAATTGGTTTGAAATCAAGGGCCAGATTCATCCAACAAAGCCTTAATCCAACTAATAGCTACAAGCATTAATTGCTTGTCCAATTATATAAAAGCACCACCTTGTGGGTCAATGAGAAAATTACAATGCTTTGATTGACCGATCAAAAACTAGGTTAAGTAGAGACACTATGTGGATAACACATGTACACTTGACATGATCTGATTGGATGAACTCGAACACATGCAACTAGGACCCTTTGATTGGTTGAGGACGAGTAGGTGCCACCTCACCGTGCTTATCTCATAGACTTGATCAATTCCTTGGTGATGGAAAATATCTCTTGAAGCTCAATATTATCAAGCCTTCAGTTCTAATGGCTCATATTCCCAAATTGCTTCATCTTCATTAGCCTTCTCCGTCCTTTCTCATTTTGGCTTCTTGACCTTGATGTTTTGAAAGTTTCATGTAACTGGATTATTCCGCTTGATCCAATTGAACTTGGATTCCCGAAGGGAATTCAAGTTGATGATAATTCCTTTATGCTTGTAGACTTGTTCATTCTTGTGGGTTCTTTGATCTCTATCTTCATGTTGTCATTGCGTTTTGCATCTCCACCTCGATCTTCAACTTTTAACTTGCATCTTCACCTTGTCCTCAATCTCAAACCACCTTCTTATCTGTCTTCTTTGATGGATGGATGGCCACTTGCTTGAAATCCTTGAGCTTGATCTATCGGAGTGGAAGCCATCCTTGATTCTTGCCATAACCCTTTTCTTTCTAAGTAATCTCCTTTCATGTTTACCTTGCAAAACAAAGGAGAGAATTGCATTAAGTTTGTAAAATAATGATCATGAACAAGATTAAAACATTGTTATAATGATTTCAACATGACACCTAGATGAAAGAAACATTCCTCACAAACCAGCATCAAAACATAATTTTTCATTTCAGACCTGATTTCTGATTTGATTTTCATTTCCTTGGATTTTCTTTCATCACTTTAGATATGATTTGCAATCTGATTTTAACACTTTGGATCTGATTTTCCATGGGATAAAGGCTTGGTTGCAAATCAAAATGGCCGAACTCACAAAGAAACACAATATAGAGGGCAAGTTTTCTCTAGCAACAAAGGGCAGAGTTCATGGTGGGGTTGGACGCTGCTGTCCAACCAAAGTGTGGATTCTGCACTAGGCTTGGACAGCCCTGTCCAAGCATAGTGTGGATTCCGCACTATGTTTGGACAAGCTCCAAACTTCTTTCATGCAAACACTCTTGAGGCTGTCAAAGCATAGTGTGGCTTCCACACTAGGCTAGGACAGCCCTGTCCAAGCCTAATGCGGATTCTGCACTATGTTGGGACAAGCTCCAAACTTCTTTCATGCAAACACTCTTGTCCTTTTCACCCCTAAAACCACCTTGATGTGTGACGTTGCTCTGAATTTCAAGTTTAACCATGCATTTACCAGATTTGGGTCTGATTGATCATCTAACTAAGGCAAGCAAAATTGAAAATCAGGTCCTCATGTGGTAGGTCGGAAATGAGAGGGTCAAGTGGTAGGGCAAAACATAAAATATAACATTTAAGTCAATTTTAAGTTATATTTTATGTATATACGATATATTGTTAGGATATTTGAGAATGGTTTCAGATCTCTAGGAGTTATAATGGAGATTCTAGATTTTAGAAGATCCTAAAAATTCTCAGACTCAGCCAAATTTCAGTAATTAGCAGACTTTCATTAGTGTTCTTTTTCAAGTTAAAACTTCATCTCTTCTTAATGTGCATCTTCACTTCATCCTTTTACACTTTGGCCAATTCATTTCATCTCTAATCTTTTGATTTCAATTCCACATTCTTGACTGGCTTGGCCCAACTCTCACTCATATCCCTGATTGACTTGACTCCCTAGCAAGCCAAAGTTGCTCAAACTCATCTCTTAGAGTCGGAGACTTGAAAATCACCACTAAACTAAGACTACCTGGGACAACTATCCCACTGTCAAGCGAAAAGAGGGGGTCCTCATTTGCAATGGGGCGATGGTGTGATTACAAGGCAAGTAGTCAATTCAGTTCATTTCAGAAGATCCTCACCTACAAGGGAAAGAAATACAAGCACAGGGTGGACCTAGAAGACTATTGGGAAAACTTGATAGATGAATATGCAATAAGGAGGAAAATGTGGTCCAAGATCCCAGTGGACTTCATGAGAAAGTGTAGCACCTTCCCCATTCTTGATCAAGTTAAAAATGGTGGAAATGATATGCATCCCTAGTATGAGCATGAGAAGGACAAATCAATTCAATCACCTGATTGGTCATAAGTAAAAGAACTGACAAATATGGACATCTTGATGAGGGAGGTGATTGATAGATCAATAGTATAGGTGGATAAGTAGATAAACAAGTTAAGAAAGTAAGGTGTTACTTTCACATATGGAAAAATGCAGAATGAAGAGTCATCTTCTAAAGGGGATGAGAGGACAATCAACAATTCAGGATTGAACAACTGCGAGGAAGGCCAAGCTTCAAAGAAAAGAGATAGTTTGGCTAAGGGATCACAAGCAAGGAATAAGGACACTACTAGTGGAGAGTCTAGACACAAAAGGCATAAGTCTACCACAACCCCTTCCATTACCAATTCTTCATCGGTAAGGGAAGTGGATAACAAGCAGGAATTAGAACAAGGTGGTGATACTAAGATACTACCTCAAGAAGAGCAAGGAGAATCCTCATTATCCCAATCACTATAATAAGAGACTAAGGAACTGCCAACATCTCCTGCCATTCAGTTAGAAGTTGATTTGAGGGTAGATATGAGATAGCCCAGTCCCAATACATAGGAGGTCGATGAAGAAATTATTTTAGCTTTGAGGGGACTTAATAAAGAAAATCAGTTTGCGGATGGTATGGATTTGCCCACAATCCTTGATTGGTTGAGAGACAACATGAGAAAGAAGTAAAAAGTGGAGGAAGTGTGGCCAATTAAGTGTTAAAGTATTGTTCGTTCGTGTTTAATAAACGACAAGACAATCATGATATATATATAATATAATATAATATAATTGAAAAGTAAGTATATATTAATATGCATATGTGTGAACTTATATATATATATATATATATATATATATATATATATATATATATATATATATATTATACAAAGTATGAATAAAATATTGGTTAAGATATGTTAACTAATAGTTATGTAATGAAGTGACATGACCATAAGTATATACAGTCATGTCTATTCATTACATGACTATTCAATATATACATATACCCTATTGTTATTGTAGAATCAATCAATAACGAAGGCAATTGTATTCTACAATATCACACCTAGTATATATTATCTCTATCGGACGATTCAAATTTCTTAACATTAAGGACATTGATACATTTCCAATTCGAATTGGCAAGGCAAAGGAACCAAAGCAAGCCAAGAAGTTCACTCAAATTACTAGAGATGGTTCAGAATCTCGCACTTTACATGTAGTTGTCTTGATGGTTGACAAAACAAGGGAGGAGATTACTCCTATGGACTATCAGATGGCATATGATATTTGGACCATCCACCAAAAGGCAAGAGTTCCAGGAATTGAAAGACACTGTTGGTGCAATTGAGGAGAAGATGGATAGGTTAAAAGAACAAAAGGAGATGTTAGAGTTGGAGAATAAAAGATTGAAGGAATATATACAGAGGCTCATGAATCCAACAGGACAAGAAAGTACTGCACTTGTTCCACCTATCCCTATCCCTTAGGAATCCTTTGACACCTATGAGACAATGAAGAATACCCATCAGGAGGTCAAGAAATGGATTGAAGATATGAGGAGGCAAGCAAAGGATTTTCTTACTAAGATGGTTCAATCTCATGAAAGAACTATGCTACTCATGAATAAGGTCCAAAGTTTGGAAGATATATGGAAAAAGTTTCAGCCAATCGAGGACAAGATGATCATTGAAGAAGTTTCTTGCATCAACACTAGTTCAAGGAGGAGCAATTGAAAAGAGAAGTGCGTATGCTTTCAATCATTGGTATTGTTCCTTGTCTATGAGGGGATCCACATTTAAGCATGCATAGGCAGATTGTCTTGAGGTTGAAGGACCTATCCTTGACATATATTTGAAGGTTCTTGTTGCAATCAAGTAGTTCCTAGGTCTAGATATTGATGTTTCCAATGAGCTACACTTAGAAGAGTTGAAGAAGGAAATGAAATTAGTTTTCTTCGGGAGAATGAAATCCATTAAGAAGAGTCAATTGGATGGTCTTCTCTCTCATGGTCCCCATCAACGATTTGCAAAAGCACACCTCAAATTGGGACAGTGTACTTGACACTTGCATGGAGAAACTAGAAGTGATCGAATTGCAACATAACAGCTTGTCCAATATTGCACTGGAGGAACTTAATGAAGTGGTATTCAAGCTCATCGAATTTGCTAAGAAGGAAAATGAGAAAGGACTGCATCTTCTAGATGATGAGTTGTTTAATGACTAGGCATATTCCTTTTTTCTCATTGGTTCTCATACCTTCGAATTTTCTCATTGGCCCATAAGGTGGTGCCTTATTATCATTGAAGGTACATTTAATATTTGTAGCAACTCTAATTAGAATTTTTTTGTGGGTTAATCAAAGCCATTCATTGTATTTGGGGCTCTTATATTAACTCCACTCCTCTCATTTGTAAGGAGATTTTTTGGATAATTGTCACTGAGATACTGCCATAATTGAATCAAATCATTGAAGTGGTGATTTTGTGAAAATTGTGAAGTGTTGTGTGGTTCTTTGATCTCTTAATTTAGTTTAGAATTTGCTTCAAGTAGTTAGTTTAGAATTTATTTTAAGTAATTTAGTTGAATAAAAGGAATTGTGAATCAATCTTTGTGGACTCATCTAATCCATAACACTAGCTATTTGCTTATTGTAAATGTGTCTTGCATGGTCAACTGGAAGAATTTATAAGCTTAACTTCAATTATTGCTTACGCATTGATATGCATCTATTGATGGTGTTGGTGTTATAATAGTGATTTGAATATCTATTGCTTACCTTAGAAGATTGTGGCAGAAGTTGATGACAAAACTATGCCTAGTAGAGTTCACAAACATATTCATGGTCTCTTACATTCCAAGATTAGATTAGATTCCTAAACCCTCAACCCATTTGCTATTTATTTAAGGCCTTGTTAGAATAAGATCAAGTACTTCATTGCGACATCATCCGCACAAAATTGATACATCTAGAGTGAACTAGTGTAAGTCCCCTTGCATAACCAGCATACATCAAGCCAAACGATCTCATCCCCACACTAAAGTTGCAAGTTCGCAGCTGGAACCTTGGAGTCGTCTCTATGATCTTCTCTGCAATCTTAGCACACGTGGTGTCTTTGTTCAAGAGAGGATAGAGTGTCCTTTGACACTTTATTCTGTGTTGGTGTGGTCATAGAACACCCATCAATAGGTCCTTTTAACTATGAAATAGATATGCATACTTGATTGCATCGTTGCAGTTGCAAATGGATCAAAATTTCATTAATTTTCTCCTTGACATTTAGTGGTCCTTACTGGATTCTTTATGTGAGAAAAGTTTACAGTGCATTATGTCAAGAAATGTGCTGTGTAACTTGTAGTTGTTTTAGCTCATCTTCTTTATTGCTCAACATATATTCATCATTTATACTTGTTCTTTTAGAGATCTGGGTTTCTTCTCAATTGTTGCACAAAAATGGGAAGGGTACTGCTAGCTGTCAATTTGAAAGTATATATTTCTTTTATTCCAATTGAGGTTCAAATTTGAGGAATCCCTGTTACATGCACCTAAGAATGATTGTTATGATGCCTACATACTGTTCCTTTTTGCATGAAGTATGACCATCAAATGCTTATCCCATGAATGTAATTTCTTGATATAGTTTATGACATGCTTTTATTGTTACATTTCCAGCGCATGAAGGAGATTCTTGCTAAACAGGCAGAGTTAGGTCTTCAAGTAGCTGAAGTGCCATTTCATTATCTCTCAGATGCCCCATTACGTCAGAAAGGACACCAAAAAAGTGGCACACGGGTAAATTGTAACAATTTTGGTAATCCAAACAGATCAGAAAATTCATCTATGAAGATACCCCGAATAAATGTTTTGACATCCCCAAGGTCCGTTCTGAATGAGGTAAGAAGCTTCAAGACAGAGCAAACTCAAGAAGGTAGTGCAGCTACTCACAGTCCTGAAGTTTTGTGCTCGGAAGATAATTCCTTGTCTCTAATTCCAGACAAAGTTGATGAGAATTGCAAGACCAAAGACAATGCTTCACAGGTAAATATCAAAACAGAGGACGTATTAGTTGATGAGGTTCACAAGGCTGAGAAATGCCAAAAAGTCTGTATATTCTTCCAACGGGGACGTTGCTTGAAAGGTCAACGCTGTACGTACCTTCATGTCCGTGGATCAAATGCCACTCGTAAAGGAACTCCTGTGGCTTCTGAGCTTCCAATGAGAACAACTGTAATTTCAAAGCTTCCAAAAAGAAAACCTACACTTCTTGAGAAACTGCTTAGTGGAGAAATTAAGAAGGAAAAAAGCCACCTGCTGCAGATATTCAGGTTTATGGTCAACAACAACTTTTTCACTGAACGGTCAAATAAGGCCTTGAAATTCTTTCACTGGACTAGGGAAGCACCAGATGACAATCCAGAACAGCAAGCTGAAGGACAATGTATGTCAAATTTGAAGTCAATTTATAGTATTGGTGAAGAGCAGGAAGATTTAAATGAAGATGCGATGACAAAGGGAGTTGCTATGTGTGAGATGGAAAGCAGCAGAGATGATGATTTTGATACAGATTTAGATGAAGTTGATGCTGAAGAGAAGGTTACCATGGGTGAGATAGGGAGCAGCGGAGATGATGGTGAGACAGATTTAGATGAAGTCGATGCTAAAGGGAAGGTTGCTATAGGAGAAATAGAGAGAAGAGATGACAACCTTGAGGAAGGAGAGATAGAGGAAGGGGAGATTGTATAATAACACTGAAGAAAGATAGGTTGATGCTTAATACCATAAAGCGGTGAAGAACATTTAGTCTTGCTATTGTTGATCTGGGAAATTTTCTAATTTTCTGGGAATCTGATGGACAATTGGCAAACCCATTTTCTGATGAAAATTATAGAAAGGGTTGCATTTTACACTCAAATTTTGTTAAGAATAATGAATCTGTAATATATTCAATTGTATGTCTGATCTTGTATGATGTTTGGTGTTTTAATTCATGTACAAACTATAACATCTTTTTCCACGCTGGAAAGTAGTGTGTATCATATATGCTTTTGCGGGACTGCGGTGTAATATTTATTTGATACTCTATGCTGCATTGGCCAGGATTCACACTATTTAATTATTGGCACTCTTGCATTTGCTGTGCTTGTTTTCATCTCTACTCTCTTTAATGGTCGTATAGGTATTAATGAAAATTGATGGGGGATTCATGACTGAACTTCTGATACATAATTTCTTGCTAAATGGAAGTGGAACCTTTTGCTTCCAGAGCTGTTGTGCCTTGCCTCGTTCCATCTTAGAATTTGCATTTGTATCAAATTGTGCATTGAGTAGAAATAAACTTCTTTCTAACAAATTTCTCTCAGAGCTATCAGGGGCATGCACATTATTGCAGGGACGCTTAAGAAAGCTCACCAATTCATGTATCATTACCATTGTCAAGAAGGTTTGTAGGGGATGCTTAAGAAAGCTCATTAATCCATGTATTACCATCATTGTCAAGAAGGTTTGCAGGGGACGCTTAAGAAAGAAAACCAATTCATGTTTGTTACCATTGCCAAGAAGGTTTGCAGAAATCCAATGTCCATTCAGCTCCTTGCAAAAAGCAAAAGTCAGTTGTTCACACCTAACAAAACTTCATTATATTTTGTTAAATATTGTTGATAAACCATAGAGTGCATGAGAGGTTTAGGGTTATCATAATCACGTTATTGTCATTCCCATTCTTTTATATACTTAAGGTCTAAAGTTTATTCAGTCCTAGACTAGTCATGTATGATGATCAATTGGTTATAATGAGATGATGATGGATTTCAATTTATTTATTTGTATTCACCCAATTATAGTTTAAATTATGTCTTGGGATGATCAATTGGTTATAACATTGTTTTTTTATTAAGGTAAAAACAAGTTTTGAAGGGGCTCTGAAACTTTGTACAACACGGGAACTTAAGATAGGACATTAAGAGTTCCCTAAATACAATAGTCCAATCAGAACAAAAGACTAGACACCCCAATCACAACACATAAAAACATTGCCAAAGAAAGCAGTCCAACAAAATAACCCTAGACCGCTGCGCAAGATATAGTTGAGGAGAGCAACAGTTAAAAGAAAGGGGATTGGACCTTTGATCCCTTCTTATGGGACCAAAGGGTCATGTCAAAAGAAGAGGAGGATCTCTTAGATTGTTTACCTTTAATTGCGATCCAACCTTCTTCAACTCTAGCAGCCTCATCCTATCAGTACAACGAATCCAAGACTGAATAACCGACACCCAATAATGAAGCATCTAGCATAGGGCCAACTTTAATCCCACCCACGAGATTACCTAAAAGAGGATTAGCAGAACCAGAACCAGCAACTGCCAAAACATTAGCAAGGCCAACAGAATCAACACCCACAGAATTGCCAGCAGGGGGCCTAGCTCCATCCAGCAAAGGAGCTGGTCCAGAACCAACAAAAGGGTGAACAGGATTAGAGCCAACAGCCGTGACAAGCCCAGTAGAAGTAGCAAGGCACAAGCCATCCACCACCACAAAAGTCATTGGATCTCCTAAAGTAGGAGCAACCTCCTTCTTGAGCTGAGAGGAGTTTTTCATGACTGTGTAATGCTGGGTGGAAGCGCCCTTCCACCAAGAGGGAGAAGATTTCTTCTTCTTAGTATCCAAGCCACATTGAGTAGAAATGTGACCAGTCTTAAAGCATTTACAACACCTAAAAGGAATATCTTCATAGTCAAGCTGTTGGATCCAAGATCCCACAGATAACTCAATTTTGATTTCAGCTGGAAGACCCTTCGAGGTGTCAAGATCTACCAAAAGGCGGGCAATGGTGGAGTGATAAATATTAAAAGTCATGATCCAACATTAAGAAATCCCCCAAGGCCTCACCCACTTCCTCCAGGACAGAATCTTGCCAAAGGTGAAGGGGGAGGTTAGGAAGCCTAACCCAGATGGGGATCTTACTAAAGACTTCAGATGAAGGATTAAAATTAGGGTGCCAGGGCTTAACCATCAGCATAAATTCTTCCTCCCAGTTACAAAAATGATCACACAAGATCTTAGATCTATCATCAGCCTTAATTGGTTATAACATTGTTAACACTGTAAGGTTTCAATTTATATGTTGCTATTCACCCAATTAGGGTTTAAAATGTCTTGGATATATAGTCGTATATCCATGTTAGGTAAATTAAATGACTGAACTCCCCAACCAATGACTCTAGCCCAATCTTCATAACCTTGGTTTTAATTTTGGAGTATATCCAATCATGACATGTATCCAACTTGGTTTATCAGATAAGTGTTTAGAACTTGAAACATGCATGCAGAAGATGAGAAAGGTTTGATTTCGTGGACATTGGATTTGGATGTCTAATAGCATGTCAACATATCAGCACATGCAAGATACTCACGTAGTTCTCTCAAGAGCTTTGGGCCATTCACTTTTAGAAAATATCCATCACACAATTTACTGTTGTTGTCAATTTTCATTTTGCAACCTTATGGTTCATACCAAACAACTAAAATATGATAACCTAAACCTTGTATGTACTCTTTATGGCTTATCACATTCTTAATTTGTGGGTACACAACCTTTAAGGGTGGAGAAAGACCAATATCACAACATCCATAAAAATTAAGTCCAATTACTTCAAGCAGTAAGATACCAACAAAGTATTAATTGTGTGACTCATGACCATTATAATATATAAAAGATAGACAAATTTTTCAATAAATATAAAACAATTAGAAGTAAATTACATAACAAAGAAGACAAAAGATGTGAAAAACTAAAGAACACAACAAGCTTAAGTAACAATATTTTTGTTTGTTTGTGTTTTTTTTTTCTTGAAAGAGAAATGGAATATCTTTTATAAAATAAATTTGGTTTTAATAAAAAGTTAGTTTATGGGTTGAGATTTGAACCTTGATGGGATTGTGATATTGCTATCAAGATTCAATTGTGTAGTTTTTTGAGTCAAACTCATTGACCCATGTTTCATGAGTAGTGGATCACACGAACCCATCTCTCATGAGAATGAATGGAACACTTAGCACTCATTGGATCTAGGTGATGCTCATAGAGGTGAAGCATTGGGACTTCCCGGGAGGTCACCCATCCCAGTACTACTCTAGGTTGAGCACGCTTAACTACGGAGTTTCCTCCATGGTTAAACCCACTCTGCTTGCAACCCCATTTGCAAAACCTTCACCAAGTGTTGTGCCTTAGTTAAGCGCAGTCAACCTGGAGTAGTACTGGGATGGCAAGCAGAGTGGGTTTAACCATGGAGGAAACTCCGTAGTTAAGCGCGCTCAACCTGGAGTAGTACTGGGATGGGTGACCTCCCGGGAAGTCCCGGTGCTTCACCTCTGTGAGCACCACCTAGATCCAATGAGTTCTAAGTGTTCCATTCATTCTCATGAGAGATGGGTTCGTGTGAACCACTACTCATGAAACATGGGTCAATGAGTTTGACTCAAAAAACTACACAGTTGAATCCTGATAGCAATATCACAATTTGACTTGTGGAAAATATCTCCTACTTATCATCATGAATGTCTTCACTTCGAGTGACCCCTTCTTCCTGATTCTAGTCAAGGCTCTCTTGGACATTGATTTATTAGTCTCAAAGTTTTTTCGTTCATACCAATTCTGATATTTCCTCCCTCTTCTATGTTTGGGGTCTCCATTTTGGGCATTGGCTACAATGCAACATATTTGCACCGCGCCTATTAACCACTTTACATGTCCATGCGATGGTATGTATGATTTGTACTTTGAACACGGTTATCAAAGTGGATTGGTAGTTAGTAATGTGTACAGACTTCTCAAGTTACAATTAAAAGCATCCTCGTCATATATTAGTATTTTTGTTTTGAAAGAATTTTGCGAAGTAAAATTAGTGACTAACACTTTTTATTTGAATATTTAAAGTGACAGATTATTTTATTTAGTTTTAAATTATTTGTTTATTAAGTTTTTAGTTTTTCAATTGAATTTATTAGTATATAATATTTTTTTTTTTTAGAAATTAAAATTAAAATTTATTTATATATATTATTTTAATATAATTATCATAATAAATATTAATATATATATAGCTTTAATATTGATTTATTTTATATTTTTTTGATTGCTTGTTTGAAGTAATTTATAATTTTAATTTATCATTATTTAATAATAATTTGTAATAATATGTTTAAGATAAAAGTAATTTTTATTTATCAATACAATACATGTTATTAAAAGGATTAAATTTAAATCTATCATATTTAAATTTTTTTAATTTTAATTAAATTATAATAAATAATTTTAATTTTAATTTATAAAGATGTGGTCTCCAAAATAAAACTAAATAAAATAAAAATAAAATTATTACACATTGTCTACTGTATTATTATTTAGACTATTTTATTTAATTAAATTTTAATGCACTATTATATATCTAATAAATTATTTGACAGTAATATTAAATTATTTTTCATTAAAAAAAAATGTATTATTATATTTTCTAAGAAAGATTTCACCTTTTTAATTTTAAATTATCTATAATTTATTATTCATACATTATATAAAACAATCTAAACTAGTTTATATTTATATTATAATTTTTATCCTTGATTTTATGTTGTATCTAATGAACTTTGCAATTTTTTTATGTTGTATCTAATGAACTTTGCAATATCTATTTTAATATATAAATAAATTATATATATAGTGTAGATAAAAAATAATAATAATCACATAAATAATTTAATTTTTTCATTGATATAATGTATAGTAGGATTGGTGATAAGTTTATGTAATATTTGATACTATGGTAGGATTGGTGATAAGCTTATGTAATATTTGTAGATTATAATTTTTTAAAAATTATTTTTATTGATATTAAAAGTATAAAACTACATTTAGTAAAATAATTAAAAAATTAAACATAGTGTATTCATCTTAAATCTTATTAATAAGACATGTTTTATTAATAAATAAAGAACAATTCTTATTTTAAATATATCTATCAACAACTATCATTAAATAACTATAAAATAAAATTAACATGATATATTCATATTTAATCTTATTTAATCAATAAAAAATGATTATTATCTTAAATATATCTACTAAAATTATCATTAAAAATATATATTTTTTAATAATAGATTTTAGCAAATTATAGTATGTACAAATAAATTTAAAATTTTACTTATTAAATATATACATTTAGATTTTTTTTTTAAATATTGTATTATTTTTAAATATTATATACTAATAAATTTAATTGTTACTAGATAAATAAATAATTTCAAACTAAGAATTTGTCTTAAATATTCAAATAAAAAATGTTAGCCATAAGTTTTACTTGGCAAAATTTACAAGAAAGATAGGGCAAAACAAAAATCCTAATATAAAATTGGATAGTCGACGGACGGTGCTTTTAATTTTAATTTTCTAAAGCTGGAATGCACATATTAGTGGCGGGAAAACAAGTTGTCCACAGACAATAAAAAGTACAACCTATGATTATACCATCGCATGGATGGTCATGCAAATTGACTAATAAGGCCCTATGCAAATATGTTATACCGTAGCCAATGCCTCCATTTTGGGTCAAGGGCGGAGGTGAAACAAGTGATAGAGTGGTGTGTGCGACCTAAGTGGCATATGGGACTTGATGATATTTTTCAATTCACCGTACTAGGGCAAGGGTTTGTAGCAACACACAAAGACTAGATTGGGTTCCGCGATGTGTCTCATCACGTACACTCATTTCTTCTAAATAGGGCACTGAGAAACATACCAGAATGCAAGGTAGAGGCCCAAAAGTATTGGGCACATCCTTCAAACTACGTCCATGATTGGAAGTTGGTCATCATTGTTAGGGTTCCTAGGTCCCAGATGGACCCCAATCTATTCAAGTTCAGGTTGGTGGGGGCATGGTCTCAAATGTAGGAGCAAGGGATGGAAAGGGGTCTTGGAAACAGAGGGCATGGACATGGTAGTTCTTGTGGCCATGATGGTGCTCATGAATGGTGGTGTGGTGCTTCTCATGGGCGTGGTGGTGGGTGGTCATGGAATCCACCCTAACTGGGGATGGTTCATCATCCCCCTTTGTCTGCAAGGCATATTATATCTAGGTTCTTGTTGTCACCTTGTTGTAGTGTTTGATGTAGATTTTGGTATGTGGTTTAGTTTGTAGATAGTGTCTATGTTTGGTTTTGGGTAAGAAATTTTTCATGTGAGGTCTCTGTATTTATGGTTTGGGTGGTGAGCATGTACATTGCGTAGTTTTGTTGTTTTTTGGTTACCACCCAGGTTGGTTTGTAGATGTTTGTTGGGTGTGGGTTGTAGGTCGTTCAAGGTTGTTTGATTGGTTTCTCCTGGACATGGTTGTCTTCTTTCCATGGACTTTTCTAAATTTTATCTCATGTAAAACTACAGTTTAATTTAATCATAATTTACCAATCATTGTAATAAATATTCATAAATTAAATGAGTGGATAGAGGAGTTATATTTGCAATCATGACAAAGAAATACAGTTGATATTGTTTGAATTGATTTTCTAATCATGTAATCATTTTTCTTGATCCAATGACTAACTTAAGGTCTATTGTGGCATAAAAACACCATGGATTGATTTCAAGCACCTTTTGTTCAAACTTGATTGCTAGAAATCTTATCTATCATGCGAAAAATAATTATTCCACATTAAGATGAATTGATAGAATGTGCATCTGAAAAAAATGTTCACCTTCACCTTCGTAGTATATGAATTTGTTAAGACATTTAAAATATGTAAGAGATATCAATCTTTGGATGCCTATATTGAATTTGCAACCTTGGATAGACATGCCTAAAAACTGATACCTCTTGATGTCTTGTAAGTAATGTATTTATAATATCTGTGCTAGTGGATAATCATCTAATTAAACTCAATATGATTTAATATGCAATAAGGTTACTCACTTTAAAATAAATCATTATTTGGATCTAGTTGATTTTGGGAATAATATACAAAAATAATTATTATTTAGGATACTCATTTGATTTCATACTAGCCCATAGAAAAACTAATGAATAAATAAATAAAGGATGACAATTATCATTTTTTTATTGGAAATATAACTTGTACTATTTATGCACACATTTGACTCAAGTAGACAACACAATTAGTTATCCCAATACCACAACAATTAATTAAAAATGTTGTAACTACAATAAAATAAAGATGTTCCTCCTTCAAATTTGATAAATTCCTCATCATGCAAGATTATAATAGAGGACTTATGCTATGGAGGAAGATGTCCATATGTACTCATAATCAAGATCAAGAAGTTTTCTCTTACATTTCAATTTGATTCTTTTCTAAAAGGAAGTTGAAAGAAAAACAAATTTCGTACTAACTAACGAAGAAAGACATGCATGCACAGTCTAATAGTTTTATAAATGAGAAATACATATACAAAAACATTCACACAATGACATAGTATTGACCATGGAAAAAAACCTTTTGGAGAAAAACCTTACCTCCAAAACTCAAACCAATGTATTCATGGTATCAAATTTGGTTACAATACATCAACAAACTCAAGCCTTCATAGAAGAAAAAAGTACATGTTAGGACAAATCTTGACAACATTACCTTCTACAAATCATAAAAGCATACCATCTCCAAACTATGTACCAATATATATATATATATATATATATATATATATATATATATATATATATATATATATATATATATATATATATATATATATATATATATATATATATATATATATATATATATATATATATATATATATATATATAGGGCAATACCTAAAACTAGAACCCACCAATGTAATAAAAAAAATGAGCAAAAAACATGATATAAAAGAAGCGACACTCAATCTTCATTCAAACCCTAATGTCCAAATCAAGAAGAGTATCTAAAATGTAAATTAGAAACTTCATCTTTCAAGTAGAGTATCCCACTTGGTCTTATCCATCTTTTTAGTAACATGTACATGCAAATTGGAGAGATTTTTTGATATTCTCCAAGCTCAAATTTAAGTTTCCCTTTTCATGTTCTTTCTAATTTTCAACTCTACGCATGTTACAGGGTGTCATAATTGCATTTTAAAAATCAAACAATTACACATTGCCAAATTATAATTTATATGTGGAAACTAATGCCACCCTAAGTGTAGTTGCTCAAAAAATATGTGAATGAATAATACATAAGTATAATTAAATAATTTAAATTAAAAAGTAAGGTTGAGACACATTTTTCTCAACAATTTCCCTCTTATTAAACACCTTGTAAGAACACAAGAAAAACACCAAAAATCTGATTGTTAATGGTTGTGAGGCTCATAGATTCGTTACACCATCTAAACTTCTTTGTACTTGTAAGCTTTTTTAGTACATTGTGTAATGCCCCACCAAGGAACTCTTAGGACAAAGGGTTAAATATGCACTTAATAAAATTATTTTTGGAAACATGGAATAAACATCATGTAACAATGTGCATCACATAACCATAATTGTATGAAAGATACTACAAGCAAGAGAATAAATTACAATTGTCACATTATCATACACAAGTGGAAGTCTAAACCAACACTTCTAAAGGTTCCAAGAAAACTCAATCACATACTTGGAATGGAGCACACATGTTCACAAGACTTCCCTACAAGGATTTAGACAAAGTCCACAAATCATAGGAGGCTAAGTTGATAAGAACCCACAACTATACAAAGAGGAGAGTAATCCATCCTCAATATCCATCTAATATGAGGTTCATTTTAAGTCCAAAGAAAATGTTCCTACCATGGTTAAACATACAATTTAATTGCCAATTTATCATAAGCATAACAATACAACAAGCCACAATCCTCAAATGATCGAGCACAAGTGGGAGTCTCAAGATTACAATCCAATCACCATAAAAGAATCATGTTGAAGAAAACATGTTGATTCATGAAATTGACTAAGTCTGAAATTTCATAAAAAGCCTCAAAATCTAGAATCTTTATTTCAACTCCTATGAAGCAGAAACCACTCTCAAACATCCTAAAAGTATTACATAAAATGTAACTTAAGTATAAGAGTATGTCACTTATACTTAAATGTTACATTTTATGTATCACCCTGGTCCTAAAATTGGACTACGAAGACATGGAATACATCCCACGAATAAAGGGTATCCAAAACTGAAATCACATTTTCAACTGACCCTTGGGAAGTACTCCTTGTTTTAAATGTGACATTTCATATGTGATGCAGAAAGTGTCAAATGCGATGAAAGAATTATCAAATGTGATGCAAAAAAATTCAAATATACTCTCAAATGCGATACACTACTTTACTATTGGGAAAATTCAAGTTTGAACCTAAAATATGAAGTCAATATAGGTTATAGCACAAAGGAGGCTTGCCAACACCAACGTACAACTATAATGCAGGCTTGCACTGCACCGGGGAGTACCTAAACAAAACATATCAAGGTTTTAAACACTCGATTACAATAATGATCACATCAACTGAATGCATAGTGTAACTAAGATAAACCAAGAACATCAGTGTACATCTACATATACATAAGAATGTAACAATTCTAAAATGACAAAAGTGAAGGAGATACAAATGATCTCTCAAGATCCAAGTCCCTTTCATTGGAGGAAGTTTGTCACCTGTACACTGGTCCCCATCAGAGGTATAGTGCAATGTCACCCTACCATGTGGAACCCTTAGGCCCACCCCACCGTGCTCACAAAGATAGTAATCTATCCACAAACAAAAGGAAAATATGCAAGCAAGGAGTGGCAAACACACACGCCAAGAAGATACATAATCTCATAAAAGTATGGAATGCAATCATACATGGAGAACACTCAACATGCGATCCAAATACAACCAAGAAACCACATCATCCCAGTATACCCAGGGAACTACTCAGAGCTATCAAGGCTATAGAATAGGGACTCAAGGTGGAGTGTCATTACTTTGCTCTTAGTAGCCCAAGTAGCATCAAGTCTTAGGTCAATGCCCGCAGATGGACAAACATCACCATGTATCTCAAGTCAACACCCTCAAATGAATAGATACAGACTCACCTCCAAGAAACACCCTCAGGCGGTGAGGTAGTCATATTAAATCTCTTTTCTTTTTATTATTTCTTTCACCTCAATTTAGTTTATTATGTTATTACTTATTAAGAAACCCCTTCATGTGTCTTGTTCTAGCCACTTACGGGCTCTAGGGACCACATAAGGAGCCACTCCACACCACTACCCAGACACTAGGATCATCTCGTTCTACAATGAAGCACAATAAAATGCAACATAAGTAAAATGAAAGGTAATACTCTCAAAGTCATAAAAACATAAGGAACAAGGTAAGCTCTATTGGTCTCAATACCAAGAGCATAGGTCACTCGGACCTCGACATAGGAGCATATCTCAACTACATGTCTAGATGCGGTCTCAAAAATCTACATCCACATATTACATGTGAGCTCAACCTTGAGCATTAAAGGTGTTAATACAAGAGGAAGAAGGAGGAGGAAAAGAAGAGGAGAACCAAGAAGAAGAAAAAGAAGAGGAAGGAGTTGAAGAGGAGGAAGAGGATGCCCAGGACTCCCCTGCTAAAGATGATAAGGAAGTCGCTTAGGATTTCCCTTTTGAAGAAAAAAGAGTTGAAGATCATACTGATTCTGACGTTGATAAGGACCCAGCTAGAAAAGAGGATAATAAACACCAAAAGGAGGACACTTTGGGCCTTCTGGTGGGTCAGGCTAAAGGGGAAAAGGAGTCTGATCAGAACCCCCCTGTTGTTGATGAAAAATAGGAACATATCAAAACTGATGTCGGTATGGACCTGGCTTGTTTTGAGGAGGGAAATAGTCAAAAGGAGGACACCTTAGGCCTCCTGATGGGTGCTTCTAATCTGGAAGAGGTCAACATAGTTGATGGTTAGGGCTCTATTCTGGATTGGATTAAGCGAGAGATGCAGGAGATGAAGAACCACCTTCAGGCTATGGAAAAAACTATGAATACCCTAACCACTAAGTTGGAGAAGCTGGAGAATAAGGTTCTGGATAAGGTAAAGAATAAAAATTGGAATGAGGATATAGCTGCTAAAGTCAACAAGATTGTCGACAACAAGGTTAAAGACATCAAGGCTAAGAACAACAACAATGAGAACATGATAAATGAGGTCATGAATCACAGCAAAGAAGGACTTAGTGCTATTGTCATGAACCTAAATATGCTGCACAATTATCTGGAGAAAAGTGAGCTACAAAAAATGACCATAACAATTGATGATGATGCTGGGAATGCTGGTCATGGAATGAGAACTAGAGGGCACACTTAAAGGAAGATCCCTGAGAAGCCTAAGGGACTGAAGGACCTGAAGATGCTATCCAGAAGATGGAGGACCTGAAGATGAAGGTGAAGAAAATGATAAAAAAAAAATAATCTGGTCTGGTTGGCAGCTGGGTGTTGCTAGTAGTTTTGCTAGAAACTGTTTTTCTTTGCTTTTGTTGTCATTTCTAGGGATGTATCGGGTCCTACTTTTGTCTTTCTAGCAAGCATTTCTTTTTGTTTGACTTTAATGCAATATCTTTATGCTTTTCTGTAAATGGTTTCGGGTTCCATTCAAAACCTATTTTTACCTTAATCAAAAACACAATAACATTTAACACAAAGATAGAAGGATATCTCAACTCCTAAAACACTCAAGGTAAGAACTGAGTAAATGTAAAACCAAGCCAAATGTCAAGTTGCTTTATTGGCCACTTTTCCAAGAGAACAAATTTCCATTTAATCCATCAATCATCTCATTAGAACATGAGGAAGGTTCAAATGCCCAAAAGCAAAAAAATACTCCAATTCTAGCAAAATTCGGTAAGATACAAAAATCAACATTTTAACATTAAAGGGCCAAGTTCAAATTGCCATAACAAATACCCAAAATGTCCTCTATCCATTCCTATGGCACAATCCTCAAATATTCATGGGATACTACTAAATTCAACTTCCCAATCATGCCAAACATGATGACAAACAAATCTGGGTGACACAGAGAACGAGGCAAGCTAAAAAAATGCCCAAAAATCAAACATCAAATAAATTCACAAAATTAAAATGCATTTCCCCTTAGGAACCCAAAAACACATTTATCCAATAAAATATCATTTGTGGGCATACACAAAAATGTGAGAAGCATAACTCTTCTAAAAACCCATTTTCTCAACATGAAAACACATAAATACTCATGGAAGCCCAGCTGGTTAAAGAATTTAAGTAAAAATGTAGGGGAATAATTATTCTCATCCCACTCAACTATTGCAATTGGTTTCACACATTTAAATGAAGTAAATTAAAAATTCTTAGATGTCCTACCTCATACCAAATGGAGAAAACCCAAAATGAAGAGGAAAATCCAAAAGCTCAATGAAATTGAGCGAGGCTTTTGGAAAAGCATAGCAATTATATCATGATTCCAATGATCCACTCCACGCACAAATCTGATAAGAGAATCAAATCCAACAAGCAAAAGATTGATTTTCTCCAATGCAAATTGGAGCAAAATCCCCATTTCTCCAAAACATGAAGTGTGGAAATGAACTTTTTCCCACAATATAAAGTCACTTTCCCCAAATGAATTTTAAAATAAGTCACTTAAATAATTAATTCAACTATTGACTTTTCCCTGAAAGTTAAATAAATCAATTCCAATAAAATAAAATCACTACAACAAATTAGTCAGTAAATAAAATATTAAATTCCCCAATCACATTAAAATCAACATTTAATTAAATATCTTCTGTGACAATTGCAAGAACTCTAATTGCACAAACATATCACTTGTCTTTCATGAATGCATTATGAAATCTAGATTTACCAACATATACCTGGGGGATAATATAATAATCACAGGTACATTGTCCATACAAGAATGATATTGGCTTGGTAATGAAAGGCTTATGTTACTAGCTCTTGTGCCACTGTTGAGGATATAGACACACTCAAATCCTACAACTCAAGTAGAATTTGTCTGGTACATGCTCACTAAAACAAGAAAACATCAAGTGTAGCTACTCATAGTATAAATAGCCAAAGCACGTGAACATATGTGGTAGCAAACAACGAAGGAGAATGATACCATCATGTGGACCTCATAAATGAGTAACTATGACTTCATCTCACTTTGTACAATCACATCAGGCATAATCCATAACAATTCATGAGCATATAAGTGAACATTATCTCATTTAAATTAACATTTCATTTAAATATAAAACATTAAATAATTATTTCTAGCAATATGAGCATATATCAATATAAATCTCCATAATAACACCTAACAACATAAAAGGAACCATACAACAGGAATCCATGATAATCATCATACAAATATGATCAAAATAATAACAACATAATCTAATACTTAAATTTGCAATGATACAATAACCAAAATAAAGTACGATAATCAAATGCATCATACAATCCAAGCACCTAATCACATCATATGGATAATCATGGAATAATCCTCATAATATAATCATAATCCAATAGCAACCAGAACATACATTATTAGAACCAACAATCACATCATAAGCCACCTCCATCATGACCATAGTAGTAATATCAGAATGAGTACAAGAATAAACTAAAATGGGTGCATCTCACAATGCTAGTCTAAAATTATAATATGGGAATAGTCACTGAATCATAAGATCAACTCAACCAGTCACATACAAAGCCAAGAAAAGGCATCACTAATCAAGTATACAACCAACCACAATATAATGGTTCTCACAACCAAGTATAAGGGCATAAACAACTTGGAAATGCAACAATACAAATTATATCACCATGAAGGTGCAAACATCACACGGGTCCAACATGATCACACAATACAAGCTTATAAAGTCAAAGCCACATCCATCAGGATGTCAAGCATAAAGAAAATGAGAGAGACACTACACATTTTTAACATTCACCAAAGTGTCAACCTTTTGAATCATCATCCTTCATTCCTCCATCATGAAAAAAATTAAATGATATTGAACACCTATATGCATTTTTGTGTATGAAAATTTAGGTTTTTTTTCATGTCAATAGCATTATAATTATCACATTTAATATGAATCTCTCATTGATGTAACCTCGTATTCAAACACAATCTTTAAAGCCAAAATGCCTCCTTATAGGTATTAGTAGTTTTTATGTACTTTACATTTATTATGAATAAAGAAGCCATATATTGTCACTTGCTCATGCCAAGTAGGTTAAATATATAATGATTGATATATATTTTTTTGTCCACATCTCTTGTCCAATTTAAGTCAACAAGCCCCTATGACTCCATGTTTAGTGGGTACTCACCCTAATAGAAAACATAATGCATTGTAGTTCCCTACAAGTGTCTAATGGATCTCTCCACTATTTTATAGTTCTCTCTATTAGTATTGGTGATTAGTTGAATCAAGACAACCACTACTTGGCCAATCTATAATTTAATGTAGACCATTACATACATTATACTATATTTTTTAAATAGTATAAGAAATATGAGACATATGTCCATCTTTGAAGGTGAAGATAGATGCTACTCAATTGATAACTTAGTTCCCATTGAAATAAGGACATTCAATGGTCTGCAATTTTCCATGCTTTAATGTTATAACATATACATAACATATTTACTTCATCCTAATTAGAAATTTCAAATAGCGCATCTCTACTAATATTCATTCCTATGTGAACTTAGCAGTTCCCACATTCATGTCAACCTATAATAAAATTTGAGACTCCAAATCCTAGTTATCCTTTGTGGTTATGAAATATAAACTTAAATTGTCCACATAGAAAGTGATAACCATAACTCCATCATCATCCTATTCAAAATACACATGATGATATGATTAATGAATTACTAATCCTGACCTCTAGTCATTTGAATCAAAATTTTGATACCATATTAGAGATACTATTTGAGATGATTAGTTAATTTTTTGATCTACAAACCAATGAATCCTTACCTTTTACTATGTGATGCTTAGGCTATGCCATTTAGTTGTTTCCACATCCATTTTCTCAATCTCATGATCAAAATATACTATGATTATAATATAACCAAATAGATGATATCTTAGGAATTGTAGACAAAATTATCACAATTGATTCCCTTAACTTGGGAATATACTTATACAACCAATCTATTCTTTTATTTTTCAATACTATCATATGAAATATTTTTTTCTTGAAGAGCCATTGTAAACCAATAAGCTTCTTATCCTTCAACAAATGAACCAAGCGCCAAATGTCATTTTTTTAAAGAATCTATTTTATAATATATTGAAAACTGGTAGGATTCTCTATCATCTATCTACATTGCCTCAATCATAGTTTGATGCTAATTAGTGTTAGTAATCAATACAAAATGCACATAAAATCAAGAAAACTACATATTTGGTTTTTTCCTTTACCAATTGGACCATCTCAAAATTTGAGCTACATATTCTTGTTTTTATTTCTTTATTCTTTCTATATTAGCCTCGTCATTAGATCCATCTTGAGCTTTTGGTTCAACCTTAAGTGCAACTATCATGATTTTTTGTTGTAACTAAATTGTCGAATATGTACTCCCATATAGTTTCTCAACTATGAAAGAAGTCATGATCTCTCTAAAGATCACTTTTTCAACTATACAATACCTTTTCAATCATAGGATCCCACAACTTGTAAAATTTCAGAACATCGCAATAGATAAAGGTACACTTTACTATCTTATAATCTAACTTTGACATCTTATCCTTAGGTACATGAACATATACCTCACAACCAAATGCTTTAAGATACTAAAGTGGGGGCTTTATTCTCAATCCAAACCTTTAGGGGGATTGTATCCATAAGTTTTTATGAAGGATACCTAATTAAATAATATGTGGTACTTATTGTCTCTAACGAAAATTCATAATTTGAGTTGGCCCTACTAAGCATACTCTTCACCCTCTCCATCAAAAACTTATTTGTGTGCTTGTAACTCTATTTTTTGAGGATTTTATGGAGTCACCTTATACCATGCAATATTTTTCTATTTACATATTGTATTAAACTCAACCAAATGATATTTTTCACTATTATTTATTCTCGATACCTCAATATTTCTATTTGTTTGGTTATCCAAAAAATCCTCAGGCTCTTTGAGATAACTAACAAACTCATATTTATGCCTAAGAAATAGAAAGGATTATTAAGGTTTAGAAGTATAAATTTAAAAGTTGATACACAAACCAAAAAAAATCTTTGAAATGTCTTGCAGTCATGTTCCTTAATGATGCAAACTCATAAACAATTACTCTTTATAAATTCAATGAGCTTGATTAAAAAAATTATAAAATAGATGGAACAAAAATAGTTGAGGTTGGAATTCAATATTGATGTGACTATTATGATATAGTTTTAACAATTGAAAGTTGAAAAATGCTAATGTTTTGCTACTAAAATTCTACAAAAATAATAAATTTATTGATGTTTCGATTCTAGTGAAGTTAAGGAATAATGATTATTATTAAAATTTTGACCACACTACTATTGCAATAAGTAATTTCATATTTTCTACTAATATGGAACACTGATTATTGATAATATTTTAACCACACTACTATTACAAAGAAGTAAAATCACATTCGTTACTAATATGGCTCTTTAGACATCTATAGAGACTACATAATGATTTTATTGTTATTTTTCTAATGAAATCTAATTTTTTTATTTAAAAATAAGATGAAGGTCCTCTTATATATAAGGCTCTATATCTTGTCTTGGAGAAGTGATCTTCAGTTTGCAAGTCCTTTGTATCTTGCCCTAAGAATGTGTACCCTAGCTAGCAAGTCAAATGAGAAGTAGTGAGCTTCCTTTGTCTTGAGCCTACAACTATTGTAATTAGTTTTTCATATAGTGAGTTAGATCTCACCATGGTTTTTCAAGCATTGAGTTTTCCACATAAGAATATTGGTGTTCTTGTATGTGCATGTTATGTTTTTTTTATTTACTTCTGCACATGTGATAAATGGTTAAGTGAGTAATAATTTGTTAAGATTTCATATATGTTGATTCACTCATCCTCCCCCCCACCCATCCCCACAAACATCCAGAAGTGTTCAATGATTAGTAGCAGGTCAAGGTTCTTGAAGTAACAATTTAACAATTGAGGTAGATCCTAAATCTAAACACAATGTTTGAACTAGATAAATATTTGGAAGCCATGGAACCTAAAGGATGGGGTCTTAATGGAATAGTGAGTCTTGAAGGAGAACTAAGACTTGATTTTGATGATATAGAAGATGCAATATCTCTATGCATATAATATTAGGAAAATATTAAGAAGGTAGAATATAACATAGCCCATCTAAATATTTCAAGTTGAAGAAGGAAATAAGACTTTTGAGAGTTCGGAAACCAAGATACATAGAAAATTTGGTGAATGCACTAAGGTTGAAGAATAAATTTTTACGCTAAGGAAGGATTTGAAGGTTGCAAAAGAACAAATTAACAAGGAATTAACACTCATGGAAATGATTTTATTAACAAAGGCAATAAAAAGGTTAAGGATGAATCTAAGAATACAAATGAAGATAAAAAAAATATTTCACTCTAGTCCAAAACAAGAAGAATTTCAAGAATTCTTTGCCTACTCAAATTTATTATTCTCAATCTTTCAATTGAAATTATTTTTTCAAAATAACAAGTTTTGACATAGAGCTAGTGATTGTAGAATCCAAATTAGATCTTGACCACTTAATGGTCAATCAAATGCATGAATTATTTGTAGAAAAATATAGTGATTGTGGAAGTAGAATGATGAGGAATGGTTTCATGGGTGCTAACAACAATAGGAATATTTGATCTTTCAATGGCTACTAAATTATGGATGTAAACAAGTTTTTGATTAAGGAAAATAGGTTTTAATGGGGCCCTGAAACCCTTATAGTTTTAAGCATGAACAAAGATAAAGCAATAAAAGTTTACATAGACAAGATAGCCATAGAAAAATGGAAAGGCCAGACATAGTCGGCCAGCAGAACAAACAGAAAGACCAGAAAATAGAACCAGGAACAAAAATAAAAAGCCAGGCCAAACACAAATCCAGGGGAGCAGATCAAGCAAACTCTTTGAGGATCTCCACTGCACGAATCTTGAGCTCTGATTCCTTATCTGCCGCGTCCTTGAGGTCAGCCAGATCCTTATCAGGTTCTTGCGTATCCTTCTTCATGGTGCTAGACCTGGTTCTCTTCCTCGGCCCATCCTCTGGAGATTTGTCTTTACTGCTATTGGGAGACTCCTCCTTGTTACCCCTGTGTTCCTCAATTTTACTGATCAAAACTTTTATGTTGTCATTTGAGGCTTTGAGGATGTTGTAGCTCTGCTTTGCATTTTTCTGCAATGTTCCCTCCACACTCTGAATTCTTTTCTTCACTTCCTCCATTTTGTTTTCCATTTCATTCTTCTCCTCCGTAAGCCTGATCTTTCTACTGTTACCCTCCCTCTCCAACATCCCCACCCAAAATTTTAACTCCTAGATTTCGCAATAGGTCCATTTAGTAGTTCTATAGCTATCAATGACACTATTTTTGGCATTGTTGAGCACATCCATCTGAGGGTGTTCTTTTGTGATGTCACTTAGAATAACCAGGGCAGGGTCGATAATGTCCTCCATTTGAATTTTACCATCCCTATTTTCCTTAGCCAGAGTTTTCATCATTTCTCTCTTTAGGCCCATTCTGATAGACACATTGTGGAAATCGCTCCAAACCACACTCTTCTCTTTATCTGTTATCTTGCAGGCATACTAGTTAGTCCCTTGATCTTCACAAACCTACACATGATCATCCTCTCTCCCCTGACTCTCCTCTTCCTCTTCGCTATCCTTCCCCTCCTCTTGTCCTTCCTCCTTATTCTCCTCTTCCATTTTCTTCCTTTTCCTCTACTTCCTACCAAAATTGACATCAGTCACCTCTTCTCTGTTCGTAGGCATCTTAATTGTGAATTTTCTCTTTTCCTTCTTTTTCTCCTTAGTTTCCTCCTCCTCCCTAATTGTTTCTTCCTCCGCATTAGCACTATCTCCCTTAGTATCCATGCCCTCTGCCTCCTCATCATAGTCTCTGTCAGAAGAGACCTCAATGCACTGCTTAGGTTCAGGTTTCTCCTTTTTCTCCAATTTTTCTTTCTTAATCTTCTTTTTCTCGTTTCTAGTGTGAGGGGAGGCATCTGCATCCGAGTCTGAATGCATATCTTGGCTCTCCTCAGTATTAGAAGGGATGTACTCTTCTTCACCCGAGTCAAGCTCTTCATCAAAGCACTCCTTCCCCCCTTTCCCCTGCTTAATTTCTTTGCCTATAGTTCTAGCTTTAAAAAATTCATAAATCAACAACAAAAGCCCCTCATGGAAAGCAGGGTTGCCAATAGGCTTCTCCCTGTAATCATTAATGTTCTCATTGATAGGCGAATAAAGGTAAAAAGGGATAGAGATTTTAGTCTTAGACCTGAAATGGTTGAGAAGCATGAAATGGTAGGAGTAAATGCGGTCAAATCTTGTGGGGATATGGATGTAAACAAGTTGGGCACAAGGTTGTTGGGGGGATTTCTCAAACAAGGGTTGTAAATAATCTTGTAATGTCCTAAATTGTATCCATGTAGAATTTTGGTCCATAGTTAGGTCCAATTTTAGTGTCTAAGGCTTTCATGCCCATTGTGCTTGATCCAACCTTAATTTTGCACACATTTTTAGAATTCCCATATCAAAATTGACCCCCGACCCAAATTTGAGACCATATTGGCCGATATGGGGCAATTCCACTCACCCCAAAACTTGGGATTCACCTCGTACCCTATAAATAAAGGCCAAACTTGAATTGGAGAATGGTATTTTTATTTTAGCAATATTTCTAAAGCCCCATCAACCTCCAAGTTTTGAGCCCCAAAATGGCTCGGTGAGGTATATAATCAAAACTACCTCCCTCATTTTGTCATATCTTATAATTGTATGCATTCAAGAATTCACGATATCAATTAAAAGAGAAATCAAGTAAATTCAAGCAATCGGTTTCATATTAATTCAAGCATCAAGCATCAAGAATCAAGCATCAAGCATCAAGAATAAAGCATCAAGCATCAAGCATCAAGCATCAAGCATCAAGCATCAAGAATAAAGCATCAAGCATCAAGCATCAAGCATCAAGCATCAAGAATAAAGCATCAAGCATCAAGCATCAAGCATCAATTTGTTGGCAAGTGGCCTAATAGGTATAGCATATATGTTTTCATTTATGGAAACACTAATTTTTCGCATGATCATTTGGTGCACATACCATTTTTGGATATTCTATTTGGAAAAATGACTAAGTCCATGAAGCAGTTGATAGGGTACAGTTACACAATATTTTTTGGAGAGAACAGTATGTGAATAATTAAGTCATGAGAGCTTAGAGGAGTGTATAATGGGATGCAGTAGACCTTTAGTTAAGGTCTCTTATATTTTGGATTTGACTAGAGAGAGTTACATCTTGATGTGGTTACACGAAAAATAGTGTAGCAGTGCAACAAGGCAGACAAGTGGTTGTGATGTTTAAGGAAGTAACATGTGGATTCCATAAGTGCTATTTTGGATTTGGTTTGGTTCCTACCCTATCTTTATCGATATATGATCATCTACTATGTATTTTATATTTGATTATGTGTTGGACATGTCTTGTGATATGTTGAGAGTCGACTAGACATATTATGTGACCAGGTATATGAGAAAGTATTTTGAGATGTGGAGTGTGTGGTTTTGGTTTTTGATTAGATATGAAGTGTGAGGAAGGATTTTTATATCAGAGAAGGGCATAACAGATGTGAGATTAAAATTTGGACAAATAATACATTTTTTATACTAAGTATAGTTCACAAGTTTTGTATAATCCTATATGTATCAAGGTGGATATAACCTTTGTATGAGCAATATGCATTCATTTGTATATAGCCTCCTAACAGGGTATGTCCTCCAACAAGGACATGTACTATGTAATACTCTACTCCTAATAAGGCAAGATATCTTAACAAGGATATTATATTTTAATACAGTTATTATGGGTACCATCCCTACTGGGGCCACCGGGGTTTTCCCTTTACAGGGTTTCCTTGAAAAAAAATAATCGTGTGATGGGCTATTTAATTTGTGCACATGTTATTTTGATTTCAATTATTACATGGTTAAGATTAAATCTATTTGAATTTATTAAAAGTGTTGTAATATTGATTCAACCCCCCCCCCCCCTCTCAGTATTACTTAATCTTAAAAATTGGTATCAGAGCTTGAGGCCCCTGGAGAGAAAGCCTAATAGCTTAAGGGAGATCCATATGGATTCAAGTGGTTTGGAGAAAAAAATTAGGTGGCACTTGAAACCTTGATAAGGAAAACGCTAATAATGTTGAACTAAAATTTAAACTAAGAAGAGCTTAAAGTTACATCAGAAGGCTTATGGAACAACTTGAACTTTCTAGGAACCAAAAGCAAGAACTTGTGGAAAAGATAAATGAGGAATATACAAATGATTCATCATATTTGATCAATTAGTTTGAAAAATAAAAGGGAGAATTAAAAGAGGAACACAAATCCACCACTACTCAAATGACTAAAGAAATTCATCAACTAAAATATGAAAAGAGAAGACTTGAAGAGACCTTGAAGAATGCAAATGTTCAGATGGAAAAATGTCATTTGAACTTAATGACATCAGAGTCAAGTATCAAGAATTGGATAAATATAATCACATCATTAAAGGAGAACTTGTTGAGGTGAAGAATTACAATGAGAAACTTTATGCGAGCAGTAACAAGATTGATGAACAACTTGAACAACAAAATCCTAAAGGTGACATGACTAGAGTCAATTTTGATGAAGCTGAATGCTCTAAATTCTAAGAAAGATAATCTGATGGAAAAACAAATGAAGAACCTAGAGGACAGAAAAAACCTTTTAGAGTAAGGTGCTTTGGATGCGACAAGATTGGACACATGAAGAGGGATTATAGAGGTAAGACTCCTTATAAGTCTTTTTCTGGTTATTTTTTCAATTGTTATGCATATGTGCGTGCAAGAAATAAGAATGAATAAAACCTAATCAATCTCAACATAAGAAAGATTACACTAGACAAGAAAGAATAGAAAAGATCACTTGTTCCAAATGCACAAGATTACACCAGACAAGAAAGAATAGAAAATATCACTTGTTTCAAATGCAACAACTTTGGACACATAGAAAGGAATTGCAGATTATAGGTTAATCATAATAGATCTCCACCTACATGTTAAAAGTGTAATAATCTAGGACACATTGCAAAGTTCTATAGATATAATAGACCAAAAAACGTCAAGAAACCTCCTATAGAATTGAAGAAGAAAATTGGTGATGTTGGGAAGGGAATGGCATAGTATATGGATGAGTTCAATCAAATGTTTAAGGAAGGAAAAATGACTATGACAAAGTGTGGAAGGAAAAGGAATAGAGTGAAACTAAGGATCAATGGGGATTTAATTGATACTATTGGGTCCTCGCCTAATGTGGGTTTTGCGACATCAACCTGAATGGCCTAGCATGGCCTTAGGGGGAGATTTAGAGAATCATAAAAGTTATCTATCCATCCCCTTGTGTGAATAATAAGATTATGTGAGCATACATATAGATATTGCATCTAATGCCTATATCCATGATTGCATTCTTATACATGCTATATTGAATGATCGCCAGAAAGATGGATGACTAGAGCTAAGAAAACTTACAAATTCATTAGGAAATGTCTCAATTTGTGTACTGCAAATTATAAGTTCATGTTCTCAAATCATCTTTGATCACTGCTCAAGCAATAATTTAAGGATAGAAAAGGAGCTAGAGAAACTTGGTGATCGTGAGGCGTGCGTACCCTAATTCGCTGAGTAAAAGTTATTTTGATCTTCTATGAGATTTGTTTACTATGGATACTCCATTGATCTTTGATTTCAGTGAGAGGTCGAGGTATAATTTTAAGAAACATACTTACAAATCCACAAAAGATGATCTTGAAGGTGAATTTTTGCAAACCCCATACGACATGTTTTATATGGAAGATATTATGGCATACATACATTGCAAGTATGAGACATTGCGAGATGTTGAAATCCTCAGGGAAATGAAAGATATGATAAAGGATGATGGAACTTGGAAGGATGAATTCTCTCATTTACAAGACCTTTTCATTATACGAATGATGAAACTCAATAAATTTGATGAAGAAGAATGGATCAATATCATTCTTAGCAGAGTCCATGACCAGTTCCTATGGATAGGAGAGAATCCTGTTAAGATTTCCAATGAATTAATTCATGAAGTGACTGGATTGGATAATATTGGCATCATCCCTACCGCGGAGAAGAAAATAAAGAAGCAAGTAGAAAACCTAACACATTCTAAGTGGGATAAGAGAGAAATGACAATTGTCGACATCTTTTAGCAAGATGTAAGATTGATTTCAATGATTTTGGGATACAAAATTTAATATAACAACCGACCTAATTTTGTTTCCATGGGTGCGTTAATCATGGCATATAAGATGGTGAAAGAAAATGTGCAATACAATTTGTGCGAAGTACTCAGATAAAAATTCATAGAGAATGTGAGATAAATTAAGAGAGATAATGTTGGATACAACTGAGGGGGGGTGAATTAGTTATATGTCCTTAATATAAAAATTTATCTTTTCATATAAAAATAGTAAATGAAAATCCAAAACCTCAAAAGTAACACAGATCCGAACACCAAAAATTGTTTTTGAGGAAACCTTGTTAAAGGAAAAACCCTGGTGGGGATGAAACCCACAAATAATGCACTATTAAAATAGTATCTCAATTACAAGGTATTTCCCTATTAGGTGCTGAAAAATACAACCAGTACAAAGTCCATGTTAAAGGAAAAACTCCTTTCTTTGAGTCAGGAACCCTATTAGGAGTTGATCCTAGGATGAGACTTTCTTCACTCGGAGCACTTGCCCAATGTGAAGGTTAAATCCACCTTCTGAAGGTTAAACCCACCGTTTGGAACCACTATCCAAATTTTTGGTGTAATTAAGTATTTAATAATTACACTTTACTTAAGTTTACTTAGGATAATGCATTTGCATATTAGTTGTCTTTGAGACACCTAGGAGTTTGCATTTCATTTTAGCACATGGTTAGGAGAATTTACACTTTAGGTGGTGATAGTTGTCTTCTCATACCTATTTGTGTGTGAGATCCACCTTTAGTTCTCTTATCACATTATCATCCTCTCATTGTTGCACATATTTCACATACTTTGATGTACAATGGAGGATGATCCACCTTTGGTGGAAATGTGATTACACCATGTCTAGTTGATAGCCTATCACTTGCATATCTTCTAGTTATCATGCATTGCCTATATATTCAAGCAATTCTGTACATTGTAGATATCTATTATCCATTATCATTTGATCATTATTGAATTATTCATTTGATCATATTATCATGTCTCTCTTATTTGTGCTATCTCTTGAGCTTCTAGATCTTGGCATTACATTCATTTCCTTAGGCAAATTCTTACACAAATAAAAGTATATAAATATACTGATTACAGATAATGAACTGACTAACAATAATTCCTTTGCTAAAATAGTTCCAATGAAGTACAATTATCAAAATGCCTTATCTACATCAGTAGTCCTTGCTTCCACACATTCACATTCACACCCACACACTTCGCATCACTTGTTTTACTCCTTTATACAAGATACAAATGATTTATTAGGTCGGCACCAATTAGGAATTTCCTAATAAAAATGATTTACATAAACTCTTGTCAAGATACACACAGGATCTTGGACAAGAAAATAACAAACATCAGTCGACCACCATACTCCATAATCCATTACTTATCTTTCCACGAGGTAGAACATGCCACATCCCATAGGTCGGCACCAAATAAGACTTCCCAAGGTCACACATGACAACTAACATCACTAAGAGTGGCGATCAAGGAACAAGGTGAATTATTCCTTAATGAGTCTTACATCATATCCTAAACTCCCATATCCTGAATCCATCGCGCATCCAAGAAAACATAGAAATTTAGAGACTAACTCTTCCATAGACCTTTATTTTTGTTCCTGCGACCAGTCCATACCAAAATTGTTGTAACTTATTCCTTTGATTAAATTATTGCATGTGATATTATATATAAGATCTAAATTCCATCTAAAACATAAAGCTAGGCTCTCAGAGTCAAACATGTCATACACATCCCGTACAACCATGATGATTCTACTTGTTCCTATCTTAACCAATATTACTGCAACATCAGATAAAGTTAAGTCAATCTTCTGAAACATATGTTGACATCAATGGAAACACATGTCAGGAATAGTTTAAAGCAGCTACCACATATTCTAATTTAGTAATAGATTGAGCAACACAATCTTGCTTCTTTCTTAACCAAGAGACTAACCTCTTCCCAAGGAAGAATGCACCACCACTAGAGCTCTTATTATCATCAATACATCCTTCCCAATCTGCATCAATGTATGCATGGAGGGTAAAGTCATCTGACTTAACATACCACGATCCAAATTCCAATGTACCTTTCAAATACCTAAATATCCTTTTTACTGCAATATAGTGAGTGTTTTTGGATCTTCTTGAAACCTCACAATAATTCCAACTGCATTTGCAATATCTGGTCTTGTATGTATTAAATATTGTAATCCTCCAATCATGGATCTGTATTTTATTTGATAGACACTTTGAGTTTCATCATTTGCACTAAGCTTGCATCCAATAATAATAGGTGTTCCAACAGTTTTGCAATCTTCCATGCCAAACCTTTTCAGTAACTCCTTTTGATACTTGGTTTGAGAAATGAAAATGCCATGTTTACTTTGTATAATTTGCAAACCAAGAAAGAACTTCATTTCACCAATCATAGAAATTTCAAATTCATCTTTCATTTCTTTAGAAAATTTATTGTTTATTTCATCATTTCCACCAAAGATAATATCATCCACAAATACTTATATGATCACGATTCCATCCTTGCTAGTTCTCAAATATAAATTACTACCCGCGCTATCTTTTCTGAAACCAAGATGTAATAAATACATGTCAAGTCATGCATACCAAGCTATAGGAGCTTGCTTCAATCCATACATAGCCTTCTTCAACTTGTAAACCATGTCTCTATCATTAGTCAAGGGAAAACCATTAGGTTGATCAATGTAGACCTCTTCTTCTAGATCACCATTCAATGATGTAGATTTCACATCCATCTCATACACTTTGAAGTCCTTGTAGACAACAAAGGCAATAAATAATCTTACTGCCTCCAACCTAGCCATAGGTGCAAAGGTTTCTTCAAAGTCTATTCCTTCTTGCTACAATTAGCCTTTACTGATCAATCTTTCTTTGTTCTATATAAATTTTCCCTCTTCATTCATTTTATTTCTTAATACCCATGTAGTTCCTATGTGTGTGAGTTTGTGGCCTGCAACACAACACTTCAATAGGATAATAACATCACTTGTTAGAGAAAATAAGCATTTAATTGAAAGAACTAACAAGCAAAAGCATCCTATTGCTCTCTAATTAATGTGAGTATGAAATAAGGGGTTAATTGCTCTTAGATTTTACCCTTAAAATAGTGACAATCTACACTAAAATGAGAGATTCAAGAGCAAATTCATTCCATTTTAAGCCAAATTGAAGGGTTTTCTAATTAACTAAGCATGAAACTAAGAATGAAAACATGGAAACATCTATCAAATTAAGACATTAGTGAGCAAATTCTCCAAGCATAAGAGTTCAATAATCAAGGATTATGAAGCCTCACAATTCAAGCATGTAGAATAAGTCTAAATATCAAAATGAGCTAGAGAGCTAGAAGCCTTTGAAATTTCTATTTTTATAGGAGTTTGAAGAAATTCAACGGTTGAGATGCATCTGTGAGGAGTGGTTGAGATGCCTCTTGGCTTGATCCTTGATCCATGTGAAAGCCTCTTAATCATGAGAGTGTGTTTGTTGTGTTTGTTTGATTTAGGAGGTATTTATGTTTTTCCTTTAATTAATAACTCTAGCCATGCATTTGGTGGGATTGAATTAATTAAATAGGCCTAGAGTTAATTGTCTTGATTTTGCTTGAAACCTTAGTGATGAATGCTTGATTTAGGATTTGATGGAGTTTATTAATTTTTGGGGATTTATGCTAATAATCAAAGATCAAATTAACATAATCAAGGTTATATACCGAATTAAGGGCAAATAGGGCCTTAGGTTCTATTAGCCCAATTTTAGGTGATTACATTTGCCCCTCTTTGAATTGCTTTGCGAATAGCACAAGGATTCAAAGAACATCTGATTCAAAGCATGATCCAGGAGATTTATAGAGCATCGAGAACTACTCTAAAAGATTTATAGAGCAGTAGCGAGAACTACTCCGAATTTGAGAATTCTAAGTTTGATTGAACGAAATCCTACTTGATTTAAAAAGCTGCCAATTCTGAACTTGATTGAACACTAATTGACACTATCGATTCCGAGCTTGATTGAATGAAGACTGATAAAAGAATTTCAAGCTTGATTGAATGAGATTCTGCCTAATTTGAAACTATCAATTCTGAACATGATTGAACAAGAATTGACAATACCGACTCCGAGCTTGATTGAATGAAGGTCGATATGAGATTTTGAAAAGAATTTTCAATTAAAATTAACAGTCTCAGCTTGATTGAAGAGAACTGTCATGTCCCTGGTGTTAAAGAATTTGATTCAAAGTATTAGATCTTGGTATGATTATGCCCCCGCGGGACCGAATTTGGAACAAATTTGAATAAACTAATTAGTTTCAAGCATTTAGAAAGATTTAGAGTGATTGAAATGTTCTTGGATCAAACATAGATCGATTGGAAAGAGTTTTCAAGCCATTTAGATCGATTGTAGTGCCCCAAAAGAACTGTTTGACCAAGTTTGACCAAGAATTTGAGAGAGTTGACCAAGTTTGACTTGTGTTTAAGCAATATCCTGACATAAAAACTTGATGATGTATTGAGAAAATCACTTTTTGCTCAATTTTGCCCCTGTTTGACTGTAATTTGACCATGTTTGACTTCTGCATTCTGAATGTTGACTTTGCATTGTAACTCTATTTTTACTACGTATGAGTGATATAAATTGTCTATTTTGATTTCGGTCCCGATATTAAGCCTCTATGACATCTTATGAATGAATGTCCCTTAGGGTTCCGGGGCCCCCAAGAGGCTTAAATAGGTCAAAAAGTGACTTTTCACTATTCATTTTCACTTTTACCCCTTGAAAATTTACTGATCTCTAAGCGACCATGGTGTTCCTAGTGGAGAGGCATAGATTTGAGATGGCCAGGCGACATGATTGACCGAGGCATTATGCAGCACCTATGAGTATTCGACAATGAATCTTGTCAATTTGAAAATTTTGAATTTCACACATTTTTACGCTTTTTATAGCCAATTTAGTTTTGCATTGCATCTCGTATGCAGGATCACATCTGGTAAAACCCATGTTGCCTCCTGCATTCCAAATCGCATCTAGTATTTCATAGATCGCACCCCAGTGGGTCGCATCCAATAAAGTTCAAGGAAAATTCAAATTTTTTTGCAATTTTTAGGTACAGAGTCATATTCGGGATACCTGATCGCATCCCGGATTTCCTGTGTCGCATACAGGATTTCTAGAATCACATATAGTTTTAGAATCACATCCCATATTTCTTGATTTGCATACGAGATTTTGAATCGCATTTGGTTTTTCTTGATTTTTGAGCCAAGTACACTTCATTTTTCTGAACTTTGAGTAATTTTTCAGCCAATTTCTTTTGTCTAATGCTTACATAGTGCCCCTATTTTCTATTGTGCAGACTGATTTCTATTCATGTCTTTTAGGTCTCTAAGACCAACTCAAGTTTTAGCTCTTCATGACCAACTGAGTCTAGAGGGCTAGCAGGTAGTTCGACGATGCGGTCTTTGGAGTCTAGTGGATTTACCTCACATTCATGTAAATCACGGTCTCCTTACTGCTCTGGCGGAGAGGTGGCATTCAGAGCATAACACCTTCCATCTACCGACCGATGAGATGACAATGACACCAGAGGATATGTGGAGGATTCTGCATGTATATGTGATGGGTGCTCGGATAGAGTACGTGTCGTATGGGCCTACGGTGATTGCTGACGTGAGGAGAGTGTTTCAAGATGACATGATCATAGGTCGTTATTTGAGTTGGGACCACATGGTCACCAACTATGCCCCTTTGCCTGTATATCTAGCTGGTCTGATAGGTGGTGTGATGATGTCTAATTGGGGTCAGCACAGTTTCATGTGTGGCTGGTCCAGAGTCATAGGACAGATGATTCAGTCCCCTGGGAGATATGCCTGGGGTAGTTGCATATTAGCTCACATGTATCATGAGCTTCATGAGATTGTCTATCAGCACTCCAGATCTATGACTGTGGGGAGTGTGGTACTAGAGATCTAGGCATTGGAGCATATCCCTATGACCCATCCCATTGTAGATAGGCACCGTAACGCTAGGCTTCCTTACATATATATGTACTCAGGTTTCATTCAGCAGCCCCATTTGGGCAAGTTAGAGTATTGGTGGTGTCTTCTTGATGACGTGATTGATGTAGAGTGGTGTCCATATCGAGACGGTGAGGCTTGGCCCTTAGATGCCAGGTAGATGCCCTATTTTTTTCAGACTAGATATCTTGTTGGGAGGACCCGCTATATCATTGAGTGATTTATGATTACTAGAGTATGTCGATAGTATGGGAGAGTACAAGGCATGTCCCAGGAGATATGTCTTTATGTGCAGATCCAAAATGAGGAGGCTCAGTGGGGAGCCCAACTGATATTTGAGACTGCAATATATGAGATCACACATATGCAACACTTTGACTAGGACTACCAGGCAGTTGTTCATGATGCAGGTGTTACTGATGATTATCATGATCACTATCTGAGGCATCCATACCCTAGGTTCACTACTCTTGAGGATGCCATTTTGCGTATTGAGGATGCACTTGACTATGATCCAAATGATGATGTTGGTGGCCGAGCCCGAGGAGGTGGTGATAGGGGGAGGGGATGAGATGGAGCCTGCAGAGGTGGAGGGAGAGATGGAGATGGGACCTGTAGGGGTAGAGGAGATGGAGGTGATGGTGGAGATGATAGGGGTGGTGGTGGTGGTGCAGTGGGTGGCAACAAATGACGGGCCTCTAGGGGAGATGCCAGCCATAGGTAGCAGAGAGTATGGGTCACTCCTCAGAGGGATACAAGGTCATTATTACATCAAGATGAACATGCCCAGAGACCTACTGGAGGGGACCAGGATCCACAGCAGCAACAGGCATGTCAGGATCCCCTATAGGTGGTGACAGAGATAGATTATCCCAGTGTGAGTAGGAGAGGGCCGCATTGAGATTACAGGTAGCCACCCTCACAGCATAGCTATCAGAGAGGGATTCACAACTGACACAGGTCAGAGCAGAGAGAGATACCCAGATCGCTCAGCTGAGAGAAAATAGAGACACTCAATTAGCACAACTGAGGGAACGCAGGGATGCATAGCTTACATAGTTGAGAGCTGAGAGGGACAGATATGTGCATACAACCACTCACTAGGGTCAGAGGGCTACTTATTACTTCAATTTGTACTATGTTGTAGTTCTTGCTCCTCAGAGAGCTCCATTATATTATGTTATTGCTCAACAGTCTGAGGGTGCCATGCCACCACCACCACCACCACCTGGCAGAGCATATGCACCCCCTCCTGATCCTATAGTTGAGGATGAGGGGGCCAGTGAGGTGTAGACTTTTGTGATTTTTATATTTTGTATCATTGGAATCATTGTATCGCATTGGATATCTTATATTTGTACCATTTTTTATCGATGTACTTTCATGTCCTCCGGACTCTGCACTTTTGTTGATACATTATCTCATTGTTTTCATCTCCTTCTTTGATATACTGATACTCTGACACTATTGGTTTGATATGTTAATGGACATTCTTGATACTTTTGTTTATGGACATTGTTGATGATATACTGATGCTCATGTTGATTCTGATTCATCTTATTTGCTATCTCTGACATCTGATCTCTAATGGTTTTTCTTTCTGCACATGTGATATCTAATGTTTGTTTTATGCTTTTGATATTGATGTGATTGTCATACTTGGTCAAGATTACATTAAGTGATGATAAAATGATGTCATAATATATTTCACTGATATATGCTCATGTTTTTGTTATTTTTAAAGTGTTCATGAATGTATGGATGTATGAGATGTAATGCGATGTGATGTATGGACATCTCACTTTTATTTATGTATGACTGAATGTGGATGCAAAATGCAAATGGCTTTATGATATGAAATGGATTATGAATGCAAGTGGATATCAGTGATTTATTCAATCATTTTAGGTTCAATTGCTTTATGATTCCATGATGTACTTGGTCACACATGTCAAATTAATGTTTAATGCTTTAGAATTTTTGGCTTACATCAAAATGTTTTAGATAGCTTCTCAGTTCATATTAATGTCTCAGATAGTTGAATCCACATTTTTGTACTTATGCAAGACTAAAATTAATGCAACTATATTAAAATGAATGCAATTTAAAATGAATTTCAATGCAACTAAAGACAATGAAATGCATCTAAATGAACCTAATGCACATTAATATGATATGCAACTAAAATGAACCTTAATGCAATTAACTAATGAAATGCACCTAAGACATCTAGGACAGTCACTTTTTATTCAAAGTGGGTTGTTTTTCATCATAGAGCCCCTATTAGCAGGACCTCATTAGGATAGTACAATTTTCATGAATAGATTTAGAAATCCTGAAAATATGAATACATCCTTTTTATTCGCCATGTTGGAAGACAACCTAAACATTAAAGCACCCAGTTATAAATGTTGTGTCAGTTACTTCCTGTTTGATATAAACCATTTCTTTTCTAGTGCACAATGTGTAAATGTATACCCGCAATGACCTTTCATTTTGTATTCATATCCTAGGGTATAACCTGATTTATTATGCACCTTACTAGGAAATAGTTTATCTTTGTTAGTTTTTAAATAGGCAAGGAAATAGATCCAACCTCACTAAGGTTTTCATAGGAAACAGGTCGAGGTATACATGGTATTCCTATACATGATGGAGGCACTTATAGTAGACACCCATTCCCCATGATCACCTCAGATCATTGGATTTATTGCCACAAATAGAAGACAAAGAAAATGTTATGCCCCCAGTCCTTGTTCCTCTTAGTCCGTAGACATCATCGAGTTACTAAAGGAAACATAACAATCAAAAATTGATAGTAAGAAAAGTTCAATTATCTTTTAACATGATCATTGTATTTGCATAATAGAAACATATAGTTGTGGTTATAGTGTTTAAAAACACTCTTGATTAATCTTGCAAACACACGCATAAGAATTATTATCAATCAAAGATTCATTCCTTCATCCATAAGTGTCTCACCCATTTTAGTATTTAGAAACATTATTTTCATCATGACATTGTGTTGAGAAACACTTTTTTAGATCCAGCTGGTTGGTGTTTAAAAACACCATTTTTCGTAGTTTACTGTCAATTGCAGATGAGGGTGGTATTGAAAAATACCATTGTTTATAGTTTATTGTCAATTACAAATGCGACATCTTGTCAACGAATGTGATTTGATCAAATGCCCCCTAGGGAAAAATAGTTTACCTAGGACCCTAATGTGGACAAATTCCAGTCTTAGGAAGGCACAATTCTTTGATAGTTCTCTTAGGATTTGGCATGTCACGAAAGTGACTGAGGGGTAAATACAAACTGATATTTACATAGGCCAAAGGTGCAAGCGTTGTCTTGATAGATAGAGCATTGATTACAAGTAGCACCTGTTTACCAGGTTTTCACCACTTGGCCATAGTTTTATTCTATTTTTGCTATCATGGCGCCTGTTTACCAAGTTTTCATCAAGACACTTTTTTCCCTTTTCCAATTTTTTATTCCTTTTTATTTTCTTTTTTTAAAAATTTTTTTTAGGACTTTTTCCATTGTTTTTTATTTTTTTCAAGATCCATATTTGCTTTTTTTGAACTTTTTTTCAGGACTCTTTTCACTATATAGGAGCTTCCTCAAGAATGTCAGCCATAAAACCTTTTTAGATGTAGAGTATTGATTAGATCTAGTAAAACATCTCCTTCAGGCGTAGCCAATTGATAGGCTCTTGATCCAAATGTTGTTGTAATGACAAAGGGAACCAACTAGTTGGGTTCAAATTTTCCCTTTTGTTCTCGATGTTGTTGGTTCTTAAGATTTTCTCTGAGAACTAAATCTCCTATCTGAAAACTTTTAGGTTTTACCTTCTTGTTGTATCCTCTTGAAATTATTTTCTGGTAAGCTTTGAGATGATCAAATGCCTATTGCCTGTGCTCATCTAGCAATTCAAGTTCTTGCAATCTATAGATTCTATAGTCTTCATCAGTGACTAGATGTTTCAGTGATACTCTCAGTGATGGAATCTCTACTTTAACTAGTAAGACTGCTTCTGATCCATAGACTAGTGCAAAAGTATTTGCACCAATTGGTGTTCTAATGCTTGTTCTGTAAGCCCACAATGCTGGATTGATTTACAAATGTCAATCCCTTCCTAATTTGTTTACTGTCCTATGCAAGATTTTCAAAATGTTTTTATTTGATGCCTCAGCCTGTCTTTTACCTTGAGGGTAATAGATGGAGGAACAGTGCTGAGTGATTTTAAACTGAAGACATAGTTCATCTATGTCTTTGTTCTTGAATTGGCCCCCATTGTCAATCACAATTGACGAGGGTACGCCATAAGGGAAAATGATGTAATTCAAGATGAACATTGAAACTTGTTTTCCAATTGCATTGGACAGTGGGACAACCTCCACCCATTTAGTGAAATACTTAGTTGCAGTGATGATATATTTATGTCTGCTTGATGAATTGGGGTAAATCTATCCAGCCAAATCAAAGGCCCATTGCTAAAATGGCCAATGTGTTATGAAAGGAATCAGCTCTCTAGCTGGTGCATGTATGAGGTTTCCATGGATCTGGCATTTCTTACAAGATTTTTCAAAGTGGATAGCATCTTTCTCCATAGTGGGCCAATAGTATCCAACCCTTAGGAGTTTATTGGCTAACAAAAAACCATTCGAGTGTGATCCACACACACCTTCATGAACTTCTTTTAGTACGTGATTAGACTCTTCATGTTCTAAACACCTAAGAAGCGTGCCATCTAGACTACATCTAAACAAGTCATTAGCGATGATTACGTAATGTGATGCTGCTCTTAGGAGGGATCTCTTTTCATTTCTAGAATAGCCTTCGGGAATTGTTTGATCTTTAAGATAGGAGTAGATATGGGCATATCTGGATAACACTTGAGTTTCAAGGACACAAACAATTTGGCATTTAGGAGAGTCATAAGCTAGGAAAGGGGGTTCTTCCACTAGGAAGTCATAGTGAAATTGGTGTTCTTCTAATTGTAGCATGGATGCTAAAGTAGCCATCACATCAACTGCTCTATTTTCTGATCTGGGAATTTGCTAAAATGTGATGAAGACAAAGTACTTTTTCAATTCATCCACCATTGTCTTGTAGGGCATGAGCTTTTCATCCTTAGTTTGATAATCAACATTCACTTGATCGATAATGAGTTGTCAATCCCCATAGATGTGTAATTCAATGATTTTCCACTCTATTGCAAGCTTGAACCCATTCACAAGAGCTTTGTATTCAGCTATATTATTGGTGCATGGAAAAATCATTTTGTATGCCTTGGGAATTTTATATCCTTGTGGTGTGATGAATGAGCACCTAGCTCCCAATTCTTGCTGTGTGAAGGAACCATCATAGTACATTTTCTAGAGATGTTCTATTAAGTGCATGATATATTCATTTGGAAACTCCACAAGTAATGGCTTGTCATCAATCAATGGTGTCTTTGCAAGTTGATCGACAATCACCTGTCCTTTAATGGCTTTTATGTCTACATATTCAATATTGAATTCTCTTAGGATCAGGACCCACTTAGCAAGTCTTCTTGTCAGCATTGCTTTGTTCAATAGGTACTTAAGCGGATCAATTTTAGCCATTAGTTTCACTTTGTGTGCCAACATATAGTGTCTAAGCTTTTGGGATGCAAACACCACTGCGAGGCATGATTTCTCAATCATTGAATAGTTTAGCTCATATGTGCCCAAAGTTCTACTGATATAGTATATGGCTCTTTCTTTATTGGTCTCATCCTCTTGTGCAAGAAGTACCCCTAGTGATGTATATGTTGCTGATATGTAGAGCAACAGATGTTTTCCATAGATTGGTGCCATCATAATTGGAGGATTCATCAGATAATTCTTGACTTGGGTAAAATTTTCTTCACATTGCTCATCCCAAGTGAATGTGGTTCCTTTCCTCATCAACTTTGTGAAGGGTTGTGCTTTGTCCACCAACTGAGATATGAACCTCCTTATGGATTGTAGCTTGCCTTGTAAGGTTCTAATTTGACTGATGTTCTTTGGTGGTTTCATTTCTAGAATAGCTTTTACTTTTGCCAAATCCACTTCAATTCCCTTAGCTAAAACTATGAATCCTAAGAGTTTTCCAGATGACACGCCAAATGTGCACTTCTTAGGATTAAGTCTTAATTGGAATTGCTCCATCCTATCAAAGATTCTCCTCAGATCCTCTATATGTGTGGTCCTCATCCTTGATTTTGCCAAAGTGTCATCAACATAGTCTTCCATGTTCTTGTGCATCATGTCATGGAAGATTGTGGTCATTTCCCTTTGATAAGTGGTACCTACATTTTTGAGACCAAATGGCATCACATTCCAACAATATGTTCCCCATGCATAGGTGAATGTCATTTTCTCTTGGTCTTCAGGAGCAATTTTGATCTTATTATATCCTGAAAATCCATCCATTAGGGAATACATCTCATAGCTTGTTGTTAAGTCCACAATCATGTCTATGTTTGGAAGTGGAAAATCATCTTTGGGACAAGCCTTGTTGAGATACCTAAAGTCTGTGCACACTCTTATGGATTTTTCCACCTTAGAAACAAGAACTATGTTGGAGATCCACTCCACGTAATCAATAGCTCTAATGAATCTATCTTTCAATAGTTTTTCCAATTCTGCTTTCACTAGCAATGCCACATGTGGATTCATTTTTCTAAGTTTTTGCTTGACAGGTTTTACATCTGGTGAAATAGACAAATGGTGCATAATCAAATCTGTATCCAATACAGGCATATCTAAGTAAGACCAAGCGAAGTTGATCTTCTTTGCTTTGAAAAAATTAGTGAATTGGATTTTCTCATCTTCTGTCAATGATTGAGCTATGTGGACTAACTGAGGAGCTTCTGATGTTCCCAAATTAATGGGTTGTGTTGGTTCAATCAGAACTAAGGATCTTTCTTGGAAGTGATCTGGGAGGATATCAAGCATCCCATCTGTGGTGCCGCAAGGAGGTTTTCACCATTGGATACATCTTTTTCTTTTTCTCTTTTAGGATCTGATACTGCCACTAAGTGGTTTTCACCATCAAACCTCTTGTTGTTTTTTTTTTTCTTTTTAAGATTGAGAAACTTGATATCCTCTTCATTCATGAGTTCTCTCTTTATGCTGGTGGAAGAATGGAAGGGTTCACAAGCATTAAGATAATAGGCTATGGAATAGTCATTGTCAAAGAATAGCAAGCTTGTGTTTGTAGGTTCATCCCAGTCTACCAAGTCAGGGTATTTCAAGGACAATGATTCAATAGGTTCAAGAGACATTACCGCATTGTAATCATCATTCGTAACTTGCAAAACATTGTCTATTAAGTTTGCTTCTAGATAGGTGTTAGGATTATTAGAGTCAGGTTCGTTATTATTAGAGTTCATGTTAATGTTATGCGGATCTAACTCTAGCGATCTAACATTAGAACTTTCTCCTTCTTCAATCAAGATTATAGGAGAAAACTTATGTATCACATCTATTTCTATGTCCATGGTGGCATCAGAAAGGACATCCCATTCGTACTCATGTGAGTCTACCTGACTATAATCTGAAACCCCCAAAAAGTGGGCAATAGTCATGGGTAGCTCATTTTCTTCATTAGCATGGTTCTCTTCTTCTTGCAATGGTTCTTTTGGATTCATTGCTTCTAGTTCTTCATCAAAGTTGGTGCATCAAAGATGGGAGGTTTTTGTTCTTCTTCTTCATCAGGTTCCTCTATTTGTTCTCTTTCTGTTTCTTGTTCAAGATTTGTACCAAGAAATGTAACATCTGGATCCCCTTGTAAGAGTAGTAACCTTTCATAAGGAATGGGTTGTCCTTCCACTTCTTCTTCATCATCAGAATCCCTTGATCTATCAAATATAGGACCCCTTTCTATTGTAGGATGAAATCTAGCTTCTTTGAAGCCTAGTCCAGTCTTGTCCTTAGGATTTCTGAAATCCATGTGTAGGGGTTCTACTAGTCCTTTGTTGTTTTGTCCCAATGGTCCTTTTCCTTTGTACCCCATTTGTTTCATAAGTTCATATCCTTTCCCATATTTTCTTGGAGATATTTCAACATGTTTAACATTCCCATCTTCTTCGGGTTCTTTATAGAGCCATTGCAAAACAACCTTTTCCTCATTCTCTTCTTCTAGGAATACTTTTGCTTTCACCATTCCGGTTCCTTTATGTATAGTCAAAGTGTTTCCATTAGAAGGTGTAAATGTAGATGAAGGTCTCCCTTGTGTCCTAGGAGAAATGGGAAGCTCTGTTAAAGACATTGTGGGATCCATCTTGTATTCACCCATGCTTGTTTCCTGGATATTGATCTTCTTAGCAAAACTCCTTAAGACCATCTCTTTAGATGTCTTTGCCTTGGTGGACCCTTCTTTGTTATGGGGAACCATGCTTTTTGTTTGTTTGAGGTTATTATAGGTGTATGTGGTATCCACTGGAATAGTCACCTCCACTCTATTATGAGGGAACTTTAGACATTTATGATACGTGGAAGGCACTGCTTGCATTGAATGTATCCATGGTCTTCCAAGAAGAATGTTGTAAGCCAAGGGTAGATCAAGAACTTGACAAAGGACATCCTATTCCATTGGTCCTACTCTGATGGGTAAGACAACCAATCCTTTAGAGGATTTTTCTTCCTCATCATAGTCCTTGATTGTTATCTTTCTTCTGGGATCAATTGCGTGCTCCGAGAAACCCAGTTGTTTTATCAAGTTGTAAGTACAAATGTTCAAACCAGCACCTCCATCTATCAAGACATGTTTGACTTAGTGTTTATGAATAAGAACTTATAAATGAAGGGGTTGATTATGTGGTTGGTTCATTGATTTTTCATCCTCTTCAGAAAAAGATAGGTAATGTGAGGAACCCATGTGACCAACCATGGCCTAGAATCTATCCACATCTAAGTCTTTTGGTACATTGGTGCTCAGTAGGGCTTGATCAAGAACCTCCCTATGACTGGGGGAGATTTTCAACAACTCTAGGATAGATATTTGTGTGGGTGTCTTTTGTAATTGTTCCACAAGATTGAAATTTGGAGATGGCACCACTTGTTTAGATGTTGTTGTTGTAGCTGGTGTGTTAGATGTTGGGACTCCTTTAAGAGTAAGCTTTGCCTGACTTCATGTTACAGCATTTTTGAATTTAGCCTTGTTCTTAACTCCTTTAAGAGTAATCATATTGAAGGAATGTTCACATGGTTCCATCATGTTGATTATATTGTCATTATCAGTGTATGTGTAGTTAATCTTATTGCTTTTAGAAGTTTCTCCTTTTTCATAATTAGGTAGTGGAGTTTGAAATGCTTTGTGATCATTGTTCATGTGATGTCCATCTACCTTGACTTTTCCTTCTTCAATAAGATCCTAAATAACATGTCTCAATTTCAAGCAGTTATTAGTTTTGTGTCCTTTATTACGATGGTAATCACAATAATTGTTATCATTCCACCACTTGGGTTTGTCTTCTGGATCCCAAGGTTTTCCGGGATCAGGAATTGTAATGATTTTTTTATCCACAAGTGACTTTAAGACCACCTCCAAGGTGTCCCCCAATGGCGTAAATGTTCTTTTAGGCCTTGGTGCCCAAGGCTCTCCTTGAGTTTTATTGAAAGTATTATTTGTTGTTGGTGTCACAGTAGGATTCGGATTCTTGTTCATTTGAAGACTTGTTGTTAGATTGAAAACATCTTGTTTGGGTTTTGGATTAGGAGTATCAACCACTCCATCATTAACCACATGTTTGTTCTTGTTTGCATATTTGTACTTGTCCTTGGAGGGATAGTACTTGTCCTTATTTTCCTTATTGATGGTAATGTCACCTTTCTTAATTAGGACTTCCTCAATTTTGATTGCATTGTCTATCATTTTATCAAAGCTTGGTGGTCCTTGCAATTGTATAGGAAAATTCATTTCAGGAACCAGGTTGTTAACAAAGATTTCCATCTTTTCATTTTCAAGTATCTGCCTAGCATACCATGCAAATAGCTTTCTCCATCTTTGTAAGAAGCTCAAGAATGATTCTCCCATTTTCTGTTTGGTATTGCATAGATCCAACATAGTGACCATGTGTTGGATGTTGTAGGGGTATTGTTGTATGATTTTTGCACTAGTTCATCAAATGTTTTGATTCCTGTGGGTAGTTTGGAAAACCAATCCATAGCTTGTCCACCTAGGCTTCATGGAAATAGCCTTGTGAGATATGTTTGTTCATGCATGAACTCCATACTAGTTGTGCAAAATTCTCTTACATGATCTTGAGGATCTGAATCTCCCATGTATTTTCCATACTTTGGAATTGTAATATTTTTGGGAAATGGAATCATCTTGAGTTCCTTATCAAAAGGGAAAGGACATATGTGCTCCAAAGAGTATTGTTGTTTTGGTTTGTCCTTTGCTTCCTTGAGCTCTTGAATTTTTGTTTTCATGGTGAGGAATTGTCTAATTAGAATTGACATAGGACTAAGGTCTTCCTTTACCTTGAGTTTACTTACATCATAATCTTTTGGTAATTTCACACCTCGAGAAGCAAGTTCTAGGAAGTATTTTTCCTCATTATCATCCAAAGTTCTCTCAAGGATTTTGTTGAATTGTTTGTTGTTTATATCTTTTTGGTATTCTCTTTTAGTGGGATCATCATCATCATCATCATCATCATCATCATCATAGTTTTTGCGGTATTGTATCTCTTCTTTTTGTCTATTACGTTCTATTTGTTCATTTTGTTCATGAAATCTTTATCCCATCGGTATTCATCTTGGTTATCCATGTTTGTTTGTCTAGGTGTTGTTGTATGAGTAATGCTTGGTGTAGTACTATATAAAGGATTGATTCTTGAACTCTCTTTTATTTCCAATGTGAATATGGGTACTTCTTCTGAGAACAGGTTTGTTTCCAAATTATAAGTTTTGTGCCTTGTAACAACCATGAAATCTGGATTGAGGAACCAATGAGTGTCTTGTGTTTAAAAGTGGGTCTGATTGTTTGCAATGTCTTATTGTGAATCCAAGGATGCAAGAGTGGGTTTGAAATGTTTTTTTTATGGATCCAACATCAAATGGGGTTAGAATGCCTTGCTTATAAGTTGGGAACCAATGTGCAAATGGGTCTAATAGTGTGAAAGTTTTAGCGTCAAAGGGTGTCAAAGTGCCCTGTTTATGATCTGAGAACTTGGTTGTAGCTAATTGGATAAATTGACTTCACAATTGGACAATGCAGATTTAGACCATGCAAGGTGACAAGATGTTCTCAAAGATTACTCTTTTTGGATATTAGATGATTGTGTTTTGACAACGGGAACTTACTAATGAGCTAAATGGGTATCTGGAAATGTGAAATTTTTTCTTTTGGAAGGTATGAAAGTACTCTCTATCCTGGATGCGATCCTAAATAGTGACTGGTAAACAAATTGGAACCCCGAATGCAACACAAGAAATATTGTATGCAACCTAGGAAATGGAATATTCACCAGATGTGACTCAGGAAATGGTGTGACTACCAGATGCGACCCAGATTTGAACAAATGTGATTCGGGATGCGGGATATGACTCAGGAATACCGGATGCAATATTATGATGACAGGGAATTTGCAATTTCAATGTTTCTCAGAAAATGTGTCATGTATGTCAGATTCTAGTGACTGTCAAGTGTTTGTAAATGCTTGTAAATGTTATGTGCTTGTTCATTTGGGGAGAATTAACTAAATTTGTATTTAAGACACACCAAGCAATTCTTTTAAATCAAACACACCTAACCTACCTTATACTAGGTAGAGATTGAAACCACTTGTTCACTGACTTAGGAACACACCCAAAGACTCCTCAGAATATGGCAGTCCAATAACATGCAATGGATATTGAAACCCATATTATCCGAGTAGTAACGTCAATGGGGGCTTGATATGGTGAATGTCTTGGGGCAATTACTATTCGCCTCGCACAAGTGATAACAACCTTTCGAGGGTGATCCAGGTGGCATCTAACATAGAGCTTTTAATAAAGGAATCCATTCACAAGATATCTCACATAGTCCCACAAGAAGGATTAAGACCATAAGCCCTATAGGAACTTGAAAGTGTGTAGTCTCACAAGCAAGATTAAAGTGGCTCCGCTCTACACAAAATCCAAGTCTATTATTGGGATTGATCATAAATCTCCCAAGATAAGATAAATCATGTCTTCCAAGGATTTAGCCTCAAGGAAGCATCAAATTTTATAGTGGGGTGGAAGAGTCGGCAAAAGACTTGTCCCAACTTGGGTTGTTCCCGGGAGATTTTTTCATCAACCAGCAGGCTCTCTAAAGGTATACAATAAAGAAAATGGATAAATGATAGTAAACTCTAGATTTTTGGTTCTCCATGAAGGAGAAGAGCATAATCTCCTAACTTATACCACAAATCCCAAACACATCATGCATATTTAAGATTCAATTACTCCAATTTGATGCCAAATAACAAACCAACGTTTGAGTTTCTAGTTTTCCCTCAAGGGAAAAAGAGCATAATCCTCTAGCTAATTTGCAACTTGATATCAAATTGTTTAAGATTCCTAGAAAAATCAAGCATAAAGTTTTTGTATAGAATTTTCTTTAGAGGCAACCTGCATGACAAGCATTAGTAATCTTTTGTTTTTGGTCTTGGGGAAACATCCTGCAAATAGCTGTTAGGCTTTCAAAATCAATCAATCAACATCAAGTTCACCCATTAGCTTGTTAGCTTTTTAGAAATCCCAAAATCAAAAGAAAATGCTTTAAGGAAAATTAAATATGCAATTTGTTAGCATTCATTCCTCAATTTAATTCCAAAATATAAGCCAATTTTTGAGTTTTTGATTCTCCCTCAAGGGGAAAAGAGCATATTCCTCTTATTGGTTTACAAGGTGAAATCAAATTGTCATTAAGTGCTCAAAAACAAAAACATAAAGTACATTTTATCCTCAAAGAAAATCAAAGACAATTGTTAGCATTTGGGTCTTTGTTTCTGAACCTGCAAACCACAATCAAGCTACCCAAAACTAGAGAAATCAACAATGAAATTTGTAAGGAGTTAGAAAACCCAATAACACAATAAAAATCCCCAGATGCGATCCTAGATTTTCCCCCTAATTTCCAGAAATGATGCTATTTCCCAAATGCGACGAGATTTCTCGAATGCGACCCGGATCACAGAATGTGATCCTAGATTTGCACAGATGCGACCTTGTTTCCAGATGTGATCCGCGAATCCGGGATATGATCCAAGAAATATTGTACGCGGATGTTCTTCCCGGATGTGATCCTCTAACAGAAAATTACACAGTGTGAGTTAAAAATGCAAGAAAATTGAAAAATCGGAGGCTCAGCCCCACAGTGGGCACCAGAAATGTGTGTGTGAGTTTGTGACCTGCAACACAACACTTCAATATGATAATAACATCACTTGTTAGAGAAAATAATCATTTAATTGAAAGAACTAACAAGCAAAAGCATCCTATTGCTCTCTAATTAATGTTAGTATGAAATAAGGGGTTAATTGCTCTCAGATTTGACCCTTAAAATAGTGACAATGTACACTAAAATGAGAGATTCAAGAGAAAATTCATTCCATTTTAAGCCAAATTGAAGGGTTTTCTAATTAACTAAGCATGAAAACATGGAAACATCTATCAAATTAAGACCTTAGTGAGAAAATTCTCCAAGCATGAGAGTTCAATAATCAAGGATTATGAAGCCTCACAATTCAAGCATGTAGAAGAAGTCTAAATATCAAAATGAGCTAGAGAGCTAGAAGCCTTTGAAAATTCTATTTTATAGGAGTTTGAAGAAATTCAACAGTTGAGATACATATGTGAGGAGTGGTTGAGATTCATCTTGGCTTGATCCTTGATCCATGTGAAAGCCTCTTAATCATGAGAGTGTGTTTGTTGTGTTTTTTTTATTTAGGAGGTATTTATGTTTTTCCTTTAATTAATAACTCTAGCCATGCATTTGGTGGGATTGAATTAATTAAATAGGCCTAGAGTTAATTGTCTTGATTTTTCTTGAAACCTTAGTGATGAATGCTTGATTTAGGATTTGATGGAGTTTATTGAATTTTTGGGGATTTATGCTAATAATCAAAGATCAAATTAACATAATCAAGGTTATATATTGAATTAAGGGTAAATAGGGCCTTAGGTTCTATTAGCCCAATTTTAGGTGATTACAGTTCCAATAACATTCTTTCATTCAGGTCTAGAAACTAGTTCCCAAGTTTTGTTCTTTATTATCTGATCCATTTCTTCTTTCATTTCATTGACCCGTGATTCATCTTTGCAAGCCTCATCAGTAGTTCTAGGTGATGAAGTACAACTAATTTAGAACCTGAAAGGAGAATCTGTAATTCAAGATTACTAAGGAGTTACTGATTAGATATGCAAGATGATTAAATCAGTATTATGTTGTCATTGATGTCAACTAGCTTAACAATACTTATCTTGTAAGTTACTATACCGACACATTTGAAGAAAGGTGAAAGAGAGTTTAGAACAGAAATATCTACATGAGGAAGATGTATATGTCAGATGAGGATAAGGAATACACTAAGTAACTTGTTGATGAGTGTATGACTTGATGAAATTGACTTTATTATGTTGCATTCATCTATGATGAAGGATAGAGCTGAAAGACACAAAGCAATGTTGTCGGTAAATAAAGCATTCTAGTATACACCGACGGAATGTAGTGTATACCAAGTGTAGTGTTAACCGAGCTTGTGTTCACCGACGCATTTCTTTGTTAACCGAGCAAAATAGAAAGGAATTAAATGATCGGTTTAGCCGATAAAGTGATGAGCTGTAAAGTGTATCAAATCAAGGTAACATATAAGGTTTGTTATAAAGATCAACGACTAACATAAATCAAAAGGATCTAATGGAGCATATTGAAATGTGTTACTGACACATTAGCCGAGGAAGCTTAAAGCGGCAAAATCTATGAATATGATTAAGCGGCAAAATTTGATGGAGGAAAAGAAAATGATTTACTCTTCTATATAAGAGACATTGGTTTCATTGTTGAAACATAGTCGGAAGAAGAAGATACTATAGAATTATCGCGTGAACAAGTTTTTATGCATTCTGATCATACTGGTTAATGAGAACCGAGCTGCAGAACAATTATCGAGCTACAGAGAGTAATCATTGACGGATAGTAAGTTGATATAGTATTGAATCTAAAGTGGTATATTGATCAAAAATATTTGAATGAGTTGAACATTGATATGTAAACTATAATTGAAGTTGTTTCGAGGTAGATCATCTACTGTTACATATTTAACCATTGTACACAATCAAATCTCTTAACCAAGTGGACTATGAAAGTATTTTGATGTTTCATTCATAGAGTGAACATTGTTATCATGTCAACCCCAGAGTGACTGTTGGTTGGATGATAACTTCTAGTCTAAAATCCTCTAACAAGGTCACACCTAACAGTATGTTTGTAACCTTTAACAGGGTTGGGTCTTCACCGACCTCACTTCAAAAGAGTGAACAATTTTGGGTTGTCAGTCCTAGGTGGTTTTTCCCTTCACGAGGTTTCCACGTTAAATCTCTTGTGTCATGTGTTGACTGTCATATTTGTTTGTTATCATACTTTTCATATTACGTGTTAGATTTGATTGGTAACTGTTATAAAGTTTAGACTGACAATCGATAAAAAACACAAACAGTGAAAGTATTTTATGTTTACCGAGTAGCAGAAGTTGAAGAATTTGTTTTGAATTATACATTTTGATTTGGGACACTGGATAACTGATTCATCCCCCTCTCAGTTATTCTAACACTAGGTTCCAGTTGTGAAATCAGCCATAATTCCTCTCTATCCTTAGACCTAGTTAACATGCCTATATTCCTATCACGATAAATCTCATCTTCAAGATTATTTCTTGGTACATACCTTGGAGTTTTAGGAGCTTCAAATTGTTCACTTACACATATTTTCCTTTTATTGTCAAATTCAACCAACTCTTCTGCTTCAATTGTCTTTTATGAGTTTTTATCACAGATTCTTTCTTGAACTTGAAACTTCTCATCAATTCTTACATTAATACTCTCAACCATATTTCTCAAACTCAAGTTGAAACATTTGTAAGCTTTATTTTTTGGTAGAATAACCAAGAAATATGCCTTCATTAGTTCTTGAATCAATCTTACCTATCTCATCATCTATTTTGATAAAACATTTGCTAGAAAATATTCTAAAATATCTCACAGTAGGAGAATAGCCAAACCAAAGTTCATAAGGTGTTTTAGTATTACCTTCCCTAATGTGAACTTTGTTCAAAGTTTAAACTACAGTATTGAGTGCTTCCCTCCACTGCACATGCGATACATTTCCTTCAATCATCATTTCTCTAGCAACATCTAATATAGATATGTTCCTTCTTTCTACAATCTCATTCTATTGTGGATTCCTAGGAGTAGAATTCTACTTGCATATCCCATGTTCTTCATAGTATGAATTAAATGCAGTAGATGTAAACTCTCCTCCTCTGAACTCAAACATCTTATCTTCAGACCTAATTTAATTTCTACTTTTTCCTTGAATATCTTGAACTTGTCAAATGCCTCTAATTTTTATTTAAGAAAAGAGACCCACATCATTCTATAACGATCATCAACAAATAGTATGAAATACCTTTCACCATAAGAGGATCCAATCCTTTTAGGACCATATAAATCTATATGCACATGATCTAGCTTCCCTTTGGCAATGTGTGACTTTCTCTGGAAACTCCCCTTTATTTTCTTTCCCATTACACATTCTCTACACATGGTGTTAGGGGGCTTCACAATTTTTGGTAAGTCCCTAACTACGTTGATGTTACTTGCCCTCACAATGTTTTCAAAATTCACATGAAAAAATCTTCTATGCCATAGCCAACTTTCATCAATCTGAGAAACAAAACATTTTGCATTAGCGGTATTCAACTGAAATACATTACCTCTTGTCTTTATTCTTGATGCAACCAGGTTTCCCTTTTGTCCTCTGATAGTGCATGATCCATTATTGAATTGTAATAGATAAAATTTATCCATAAGATTTCAAACACTCAATAGGTTATGTTTAAGTTCATGAACAAGCAACATATTATCAGTGTTAGTTTTTCCATCCAGAGAAATAGATCCTACTCCAACAATCAATTTGGAAGTATTATCACCAAATCTGACAACTCTATCATCATGCATCTTTACCTGAAAAAACCTATCTTTATCACCAGTCATGTGATGTGAGCATCCACTACCAATGATCCATTTAGGTTTCTTTTCAATATGTGATACTAAGGAATTTTATTCATGGATAGGTTCATTATCCTTTATAGCTATAAACCCAATCTCATCTACTATTGAATCATCGTCGAAAACACCTTCACTAGCATAATAGCATTCCTCATCATAGAAATATGGCCTAGTGAACTTAAGTTTATATTTAGAGACCCTTGTAGGACATCTAGATGCATAGTGACCAACTTTATTGCAATAAAAACATTTTAAGGGTAATTTTCCTTCAAATTTACCATTACCTCTTTTCTCCTTTCTTGTGATCAGAGAAACAAGTTTGTTCATCTTCTTGGTTTCCTCATCAATTTATATTAGATCATATCCATAGTCTCCAAGCTCGGGATATTTTTTAACCCTACTAGTACTCGCAAGGCTTGATGAGGTCTTTTTGTCATTATGAATAGTTGCCTTGAATGTGGTTTCTATCTTAGGTGTTGAAACCTATAATTCTACCAGCTCAAAGGTAGTTAACTTATCTACCAACATATCTCTATTGAATCCCTGAGTCAATGGAATGATCTCCTCAAATGCATGTGCTTTGGTCTTGTAAACAAGTGTCAAAGATCTTATAACATTTGTGATGACCTCTTCTTCAGTATAAGTGCCTCCTAAATGTATGATCTTTGTAACAACTTCTAAAACCCTCTGGACATAAGCTTTGACATTTTCATCTTCTTTCTTTTTTAGATTTTCTATCTTGGTCTTCCAGTTTTGTAACTTTTCCTGCTTGGTGTACTTGTCACCTTCATAAAGTGCTTCTAGTCTTCTCCAAATTTCATGAGCAGAATCAAGGTCCTTAACTTCTATAAATTCTACTTCAGATAGTACACTTATCAAAGCTTCCCTTGAAACCATATTGCAAGAAAAAAATTTCTTTTTATCATCAGTAGCATTAGGCAAATCATTTTTTGCAACAATCTTTTCCTTATTCTTTGTAATCATACAATAATCCATTCCTAGGTAGAAAAAATGTGTCCTCATCTTGTTCTTCCAATTGTCAAAGTTTTCAGCATCAAATTTAGGATTATCTTTCCTGTAATAAGCCATCTTCATATCACCTCAAGCAGTCAAGCTTTCTCTCTCAGGACCAATAGCTCTGATACCAATTGTTGGATACAACTGAGATGGGGGGTGAATCAGTTGTATGTCCTTAATATAAAACTATATCTTTTCATATCAAAATAGTAAATACAAATTTGAAACCTCAAAATTAACACAGATTAGAACACCAAGAATTTTTATTGAGGAAACCCTATTAAGGGAAAAAAAACTCTGGTGGGGATGAAACCCACAAATAATGCACTAGTAATAAAGTATCTTAGTTACAAGATCTTGTTCTATTAGGAGAGGATAAATACAACCAATACAAAGTCCCTATTAAAGCACAGACTCCTTTCTTCGAGTCAGGAACCCTTTTAGAAGTTGATAGGATGAGCCTTTCTTCGCTCGAAGCAACTTGCCCAATGTGAATGTTAAATCCACCTTTTGAAGGTTAAACCCACCTTCTGGAACCACTATCAAAATGAAATTATATAAATATACTGATTATAGATAATTATCTAATTAACAAAAAATACTTTGCTAAAATAGTTCCAATGAAGTACAATTATCATACTTCCTGCTCTACATCAAAAGTCCTTGCATCCACACATTCACATTCGCATTCACACCCACATACTTTGCATCACTTGTTTTAATCCTTTATACAAGATACAAATGATTTATTAAGTCGGTACCAATTTGGACTTTCCTAATAAAAATTATTTACATAAAATCTTTTCAAGATATACATAGGATCTTGGACAAGAAAATAACAAACATCAATAAGCCAGCATACTTCATAATCCATAACTTATCTTCGCATAAGGTAGAACATGCCACATCCCATAGGTCGGCACCAAATAAGACTTCACAAGGTCACACGCTACAACTGATGTCACCAAGAGTGTGGTGATCAAGGAACAAGGGAAATTATTCCTTAATGATTCTTCTTTCATATCTTGAATCCATCTCGCATCCAAGAAAATACAGAAACTCAGAGACTAACTTTGCCACACACCTCTTTTTTTGTTCCTATGACCAGTCTATACCAAAATTTTTGTAACTTATTCCTCTGGTTAAATTATTGCATGTGGTCTTATATATAAGATCCAAATTCCTCTGGTTAAGTCTGCTGATTTGTTGTTCCACTTTTCCTGCAGCTAGATGCAAATGGATGGTGCTCACTTATTATTGAGAGTTATCTCAAATTCTTTTACTATATTATGCTCCTCCTTCTTAGCTTTCCAAATCATTTTGAAAATTTGGATTTCATTAAGAAACGTGGAAGTTATTATCATTTTACTAAGACTTGGTTTTGGCTTCCTTCAAACTCTGCTATTTTTACTCAGTCAACTTCAGATAAGTGCTACTCATTAACTATTGTGAATTGTATCAAACCCTTTAAAAAAAAATTTCTCCTCTATTTCAGCTTTCCAAATCATTAAGAAAATCTGAATTTCATTAAAATTTGAGTGAGATATGCCTATTTTACTGAAACTGCTTTTTGACTTTTTCTGCATTTCCTGCAACTGCTGAATATTGACAAGTGTCAACTTGCTTCTCCTTCTTTCCAGCTGCATGAACGACTCAAGTATCTCAAAAACATCATGTTAATAATCTTAAAACATTTATTATTTAATAATAACCATTTATCATAATAAATCATCACAATTTAGCATTAACTAGCTACACATACAAATGCTAATCATTAAATCATTAATCATAGTTAATGCTTCATAAATCAAGGTAATGTATGGAAATGACTTGGAAAGGTATTATAAAGATGATATAAAATGTTCTAACAAATGATATAAATATGACAAATTATAGGCTCATCATTCCCCCTAGCTAAAGTCTTGCTTGTCCTCAAGCAAGGGATAGACATTAGATAGACATGAAAGCTATTAGCATGAAATCCTATGACAACTTCAATCCTTCATAGAACATGTCATGCATATGCATTTGATCATTAAAATGAATTTCATTTTACATTACTATGGTTCATTACCTTCTTCTCTATTGATTGTATCCTTATTTCTTCCTATCATTTCTTGATATTATCTCCAACACTCACATTGTCATACTTTATTCCCTTTGTTATCTCTTCACAAGACAGTCCATTTTCTTCACTTCATCATTCTTTCTTCTTCTTTCTTTCTTTTTTGCGTCAATAGCCACAAATACAAGAGGTAGTATAAAAATGTACAGGAAATGTCATCCTCCTATGGTCTATGACAACAACATAAGGTATACATGTTTTCCCCCCAGTTGAAAGGTCATTTGTCCACAAATGACAATGTATGTATGAGAGCAGAAAAATAAATCAGTTATGAAGCATATAATTACAATAATGATAATAGAAAAACATAGTGCAATGCATAGATAATCAATTACTAAAAAAATGATAAATATTATAGATAAATAGAAATCATAAATGTAGTACCATTTGTGTTGTTGTGAGAAGCTTCAAACTTGGCAAATAGCTGAAAGTACAGGTCCCTTCATTGTTGAATATTCAGGTCCCTTTGAGATTGTTGCATATTTAATATCAATAGCTCTAGATGTCCTCATACTTGGTGCAAGTTACCTTTGGAATTACACAGTAGTTGCTACAGGATGATAGTTCAGTCATACAGTAGTGGTTGCAGGACTGACTGCGCAGTCACACAGCAATGGCTGCAGGACTGATTGTTAAATCAGACAACAGTTGATGTCTGCAACCTACACTTTTCTCTTTCTATCCAATGACTTATGAAACAACTTGGGATGTCCATTCTCCATTAAACAAAATATCATTAGACCAACTAGACACCATCATTGAATAGACATTCTTGACATTATGAAGACAAGACTACTTAATGAAACTTTTTAATAATATATGCAAAGACTCTCTTCCATAATTAGAGACTTGACTCACTCACACCCTTGAAAAATGATTTGAAATCTGAGAAACCAACCAGTTGTAAACTCCTCCAAAATGCTCATGTAGACAAGAAGAACTAGGAAACAAACTAGACTAGACAACTACTAACTCTAAGACATTGTGTAAAAACACTTATTGAATGAAAAACCTATCCTAACCTATACTAACCAGAAAAAAATACATTATCAAACAAAACCATTGATTGGTTCTTTGAAGTATCTTCCTCTTCTCAACAACTTCCAATGCTTCACATGCTTATGAGCAATTAGAAATAGTTGCAACATCAATAGAAACTTAATAAACAATAACACTTTTGGAAAGATATTGACAAACTTACTTATCACTTCATGCTAATAATGAAGTACATAAGTAATCTAAAACATTTCTCTTTTAGGTGCAGCTGCATATTTAGCTTCATCTTCAATTGTAGCTTCTTTCTTTGCTGCAAAAATAACTTGTGATGATTGATTTTCCTCCATATGAATAAGATGTCTGATAGGACACCCTCATGAATGAACAAATTTTGAACCCTCCTTATTTTCTTTGTGTATATGGTCTACTTCTAAGGTTAAGCAAAACTCCTCCAAATCATCCCAAAACTGGTCTTCTTCAATATCTTCATTACTTTGCTGCATGAGGGGACTGATTTTCAGCTTATTGCAGCTCTCTTCTTGAAGTATGAGTTCTGATTTGACATCACATTCATCTTGAGAAACAACCTTATGTATTGTGATTTCCTCAGTTTCCAAAACAAAGTTGTCTGCATTTTCCTCCTCACAAATCAGCACCTTGTCATCAATATGTGAACAAAATTCCTCTATGATGCTAGAGAACATGTCTTCATTGATTTCCAGACTTGCTGCAAATGAGATTGGCTCTTGGTTGCTATTCTTCATGGATCCAACATCCATTTTTCTGCTGCTTGTGGTACTTTTGCAAACTTTTCTAATCCTAAGTGCTTGGAATGAAAACTATGATACTAGAAAAATGACAAAGAGCTACTAAAAACTTAGAGACTCTCATAGCTTGACCCATCCCTGGCAGTGGCACCAAAAATGTTAGGCTCCTATAATGGTTTTAATAACTAGGCTTTAGAACCATAACTTAGGGATTGGACATCCATGCTAAGTAGTTATCTTATCATTATGAAGGCACATTTAAATTATCAACCCAAGGACGTATACTTGAAACAGGTCTGCAAAGTATATGCACTATGAAATTATCTGAGTTATTCTATCATTGCAAAAACTAAGAGTATAACAATGCTGGAAACAAATCTAACTACACAGTAATGGCTGCAGGAACTGCACAGTAATGGTTGCAGGAAATTGTGTAATACATAAAAGCTAATGAACAAATACTACTTGCTCCCCTCCTTTTTCTTGATTAAAATTTTGAATATGTAAGCTTATTGACTCCCTAACAACCATCTAACATGTGTCTCATCATTCCTTCAAAACAAGGAAGAGACTTATTCTAAAACAATGACTAAGAAAAAGAGTCCTATTACAACTTGTCTTCTTGACTGATTGGGAAAAAGACTTTGTTTGGACTCTTTTATGACAAAGCTAATTTTTTGTATATTTTTTTATGTTCATAAATACAATACAAATCATATCCAACCTCCTTTGAAGTCATAACTCAAATTACAATAAATAGAAGAAGTTTGACTAAGTCTGCTGATTTGTTGTTCCACTTTTCCTGCAGCCAGATTCAAATGGATGGTGCTCACTTATTATTGAGAGTTATCTCAAATTATTTTACTAGATCATTCTCCTCCTTCTTATCTTTCCAAATCATTTTGAAAATCTGGGTTTCATAAAGAAACATGGAAGTTATTATCATTTTACTAAGACTTGGTTTTGGCTTCCTTCAAACTCTGCTATTTTTACTCAATCAACTTCAGATAAGTTCTACTCATTAACTATTGTGAATTTGATCAAATCCTTTATAAAAAAAATTATCCTCTATTTCATCTTTCCAAATCATTAAGAAAATCTGAATTTCATTAAGATTTGAGTGAGATATGCCTATTTTACTGAAACTACTTTTTGACTTTTTCTGCATTTCCTGCAACTGCTGAATATTGACAAGTGTCAACTTACTTCTCCTTCTTTCCAACTGCATGAATGACTCAAGTATCTCACAAACATCATGTTAATAATCTTAAAACATTTATTATTTAATAATAACCATTTATCATAATAAATCATCACAATTTAGCATTAACTAGCTACACATACAAATGCTAATCATTAAATCATTAATCATAGTTAATGCTTCATAAATCAAGGTAATGTATGGAAATGACTTGGAAAGGTATTATAAAGATGATATAAAATGTTATAACAAATGATATAAATATGACAAATTATAGGCTCATCAGTGATTACCTCTACAAGGACAACAAGGTCCTCTAAGACCAAACATAATTCACCTCCCATAAGGAAAAAGGTAGAAGTAAAGAAGAAAGAATAGAAAGACAAATAAGCACCAAAGAAACTATGGAAACTTGATCTACCTATCTTGGAAAAAAAGATCATTACTAAAGGTATGTTAAATTCACTATCTCGATATTTTGAAAGGTATAATGATAGTGAGAAGATTAAAATAGAAGACATGGTGATAAATCACATGTTGGATTTTAAAAAGAACCTAATTGAATTAGAAGGTAGTATTCTTGAGGAGTTGTATAATAGTTTGGAAGTGAGGAAATAGATAGCCCTAGAATAATATAATAGGATGAGATCAAAAATAATTGAGGACACGCATCCTATTATCTCACATAAAGAGATAGAGAGACTACTCAATAGTTGAATCCATATTTGAGAACTAAATCCAAATTGATCAAACTAATGGCCAAAAAATATTATGAAGTAGAAGAAGAAACACAAAAGGCACTTGATAGATTTTTGATGGGAGAAGACCCTCCTGTGGTGACTAATAAAATAGAAAGTATTAAACCCAAAGATATTAACAATCCTAAATCATCTAGAACTACTATAACTTAAAATGAACCACCTATTGATGAGGATGATATAAATCAATTCTACAACAATGTTTGCTAACCATAATTCTTTGTGGTAGGTGTACCTATGTCTTTGGACACCTTGCAGGATGACATTGACCCCTTTCAAGAGAATGACAACACTATTCTTAAGGTTGATAACAATGCATGCCAAAATGCAACAAATGTGATTAATCTTGTCATAATAACAGAGGAAGAACTGAGGGAAATCATTAATGAAGGGAAGAAGGCTATAAAATTTGAAACTATTACTGAGGAAGAAATAAAAGAGTCTATTTTTGTCTCTACTCCTTGTAAGGATTTATTCACTTCTTCAACACAAATGTTGGCAAGTGACAACAAGCTTATGATCACAAATTTTGATGACATGGATGAGGATGAGCTCATGAAGCTATCTGTTATGGCCTTTGCAAAGGATAAGGAAAGGTCGTAATAGAAGATAGAAAATAAGACAAAGGTACTTGATAGGGAAATAGACAGAATCAACAAACTCCTACCCATACCTTTCACCTTTAAGGTAAATGATGCAGTAGATAATCTGAACAAAGTCCTTGATGACTTTGATGCTCACTTTGACTCATTGGAAAAGGTCACAGCTGGTAAGACTAGAAGAGAATACATGGTGACAAAATTATAAGAGATATGCAAGTATATTAGATGGGACTTAAGTATACTGAGTACCACTATTGCTAAAGTTAAATCTTGCATAAATCATGGAAGGAAGTTATATAGCTATTGTATAAATCCTTTTAAACACATAAATAACATTAAAGACATAATTAAAAATTATGAGAAGACATTGGATGAACTAGTAAAGAATTGTGGATCCTCCTCATAAATTGTTATAGAGTTGGAAAAGGAAGTGTCCAAACTATTGGACAAAATCAGTGTTCTTGAATTTGAAAAAGGAAGAGTGTTAGGGATATTTGGAGTGTTGAGGAGTCTAATTACTCCAAAACTAACAATTCTAGATAAACACCTTGAGGATATGGAGATGGCGAAGAAGTCTCTTGATGGAGTCATAGCAACAGTACTGACGAATGATGAGATTTCATCCTTTTTCTTTGAATGGCTTAATACATGTTGGTCAAGCCTTGAAGAAAACATGGAAAGAAGAGGCAAAGATCTCAGAAACCTCTTTCCAAGATATACTTCATATGGTATGAATTTTGGGTGAGCAGCTCTAAATTTTTGATGTGTACAATTTTGTATATACCTTTTCCATTGATGTCAAACATGGAGTAATGAGTGTGAAAAATGTATAATGGAATGATTAGAGATGTATAGATTTTAGTTTGGTATTGGACACTTAGTCATTTTTTTCACTAAGTTTTTCCATCAATGCCAAAGGGGGAGATTGTTGGCAAGTGGCCTAATAGGTATATAATATATGTTTTCATTTATGGAAACACTACTTGTTGGCATGATCGCTTGGTCCACAAACTAGTTTTGGATATTTAGTTTGGAAAAATGACAGTCCAGGAAGCAATTGATAGGGTACAATTGCACAGTTTTGTCTAGCGAGAACAGTATGTGAAGAATGAAGTCATGAAAGCTTAGAGGAGTGTATTATGGGATGTAGTAGACCTTTAGTTAAGTTTTCTTATATTTTGGAGTTTATTAGAGAGAGTCACAACTTGGTGTGGTTACATGAAGATAGTGTAGCAGTGCAACAGGGTAGACAAGTGGTTGTGATGTTTAAGGGAGTAAAATGTGGATTCTAGAAGTGCTATTTTGGATTTGGTTTGGTTCCTACCCTATCTTTGTTGATATATGATCACCCACTATGTATTTTCTGTTTGATTATGTGTTCAAGACATTTTGTGATGTTTTGAGAGCCGACTAGACATATTATGTGACTCGGTATATATGAAAGTATTTTGAGATGCGAATTGTGTAATTTTTGTTATGGAGTAGATATGAAGTGTGAGGAAGGATTTTGATATCAAAGAAGGGAAGAAAAGATTTGAGATTAAAATTTTGACTAATCAGGAATTTTTATGCTAATTATAGTTCACAAGTTTTGTATAATCCTATGTGTATCAAGGTGGATATAACCTTTGCATGAGTTGTATGCTTTAATTTTTATATAGACTCCTAACAGGGTCTATCCTCTAACAAGGACATATACTATGTTATACTCTGCTCCTAACATGGCAAGACCTCTTAACGTGGATATTATATTTTAGTATAGCTATTGTTGGTACCATCCCCACAAGGGTTTCCCTTTATAGGGCTTCCTTGAAAAAAAATAATGGTGTCATGAGCTATTTACTTTATGCACATGTTATTCTAATTTCAGTTATTGCATGATTAAGCTTAAATTTTTTAAATTTATTAAAAGTGTTGTAATACTAATTCACCCCCCCCCCCCCTCTCAATATTACTTAATCTTAACACAAGAATCAAGCATCAAGCATCAAGCATCAAGCATCATGAATCAAGAATCAAGCATGTAAGACAATGATTTTTTCTATATCTAAGCATGTTTGAAGGCATTCATATTTTTCCTATTCTAGATCCAAGTTTGAGACAACATCAACAACACTTTCAAGCATCTTCATAAGCAATTTGACACCACGAAGGTTTGTGAAGTTATAATAACTCATCAAACCTCTACTATATGATAACACACTTCCTTTTAAAGTATTTCTATTTATATTTTGAGGTAACTTCATCAATAGGGGTTTGAATGAGGAAAACTCCCTTCGATAAACATTTTCCTCATTTTTTGAGTGTAGGTGATAGGTGGCGTGAATGTAGAAAAGGATACAAGAAGATATAACAAAGAATTACAAGTGGAAATATTTTTATTATATTGCGTTGGGACTAAGTAAATTTTACTTTCCCTAGACCTCCAACTCACCTCAAACACTCTTGGTCACCCTAGTCCTACCATTTTAGACTAAAATTTGGATTATAAGTCAGTCATTATTTTAAATTTCTAGATCGGGTTTCAAAATTGGAGCTACATTTTTTTATCTATAATATTTCATCTTTCCTTCCACTTTTGTATTCCCATTTCCCTTTTGCATAGTCATCTTTCAACTCAAACAAATGAATCATCACAACCATTAAATGTTCGAGCCTCCTTGAGCCTAGTGGATCATATTCCTTCCAATATATGATAGAAGATGGGTGTGAGATTTCTATTTTTTCCATTAATCCTAGTGATTTCCCATCACTTACATCATCCCCATTTTTCTTCCATTACATTTAGGCGAACCCAACTTTCTTACATCCTAATTCTAATTTGTTGTCTAGATCTGATTTGTATGCATTGCTTTGTTACACTTTATGCATTTAGAAATATTATCATATATTGTTTCTTATTTGGATGATTATATTAGCATGAAATTTAGTAGGTTATATGTGCTTTCATGTTAGATCCACTTTACATTTTTTTAATTAAAATCTTGTAATGTTTAAATGATCAATTTATTAGTACTTTGCATTGTTTATACATTCCCTTCTTTTCTTGCATTTTGTACAAGTTTCATAACCTTGAGCCCTACATATAATATCCCTGTGAGAAGAATTTTTAGCCTTATGGGTTCTCTCAAAGGTGTAAATCCTAAGTCCTCTAATGCATTCCATGGAATGTAGGTGATACATCTATGCCTACCAATAACATACTTAACATTTTTGAAAATTATTATTCTCATACTTCACATGATGAGGATAACGCTACCATAAGAGTGATCCTAGCCATGCTTGGAAAAGCTTGAACATTGGATGGGTCAAGAAAATTATAATAGTGAGTTCATCCCCTTGATTAGAGGGTTGAAATAGTGGTTTAGAGTGATGAAAATGGTGCCAACTTATTGTGTAGCATATCCCATATTATCAATGAAAATATCATGCCTATGAAACATTGCGCTCAATCTCTTAATATTTTTAATCATAATATGAATGTTGATAATTCCATGCCTATTCCAACATCCTTACCTAATGCACCTACTTTTACTCCACCTATTAATATTGCTACATCTATTCAAAAAATCAATGATACACAAGTTAGTGTTGGATAAATTCCAAGTCTTAACATGTCTCCTCCTATGAGTGTTTTGTGTATTTCCCAACCATCATCTATACCCACTTACCATAAGGTATTTTTATCTTATTCCAATGCTCCTTCCACTTCCCATAACAGCCCACATCTTACATTATCCAACATGTCCAATATGAACATATCCACCAATGCAACCATTGACAACATTTCCCAAAGTGTTACATCCTTGCAACAATAACTTGCTTTCGTCGCTTAATCCAAATACAACATCCCTACTTGTGATATTGCTATCCCATTATCCCATGACATAATTCATGATAACATCTCTCAATACATGGAAATACCTACCTTGAAGACATGCAATAGAAAATATTATCCCTTGACTCATGTGAAAACATTTCAAACTTTGTGTAGTGACTTCTCTAATGATCATAGACTTATGGCTAAATTGTTGACTAAGACATTTAGAGATAAAGTATTACCATGTTTTTTTTCAAAAAATCAGTGATACACAAGTTAGTGTTGGAGAAATTCCAAGTCTTAACATGTCTCCTCCTATGAGTGTTTTGTGTATTTCCCAACCATCATCTATACCCACTTACCATAAGGTATTTTTATCATATTCCAATGCTCCTTCCACTTCCCATAACATCCCACATCTTACATTATCCAACATGTCCAATATGAACATATCCACCAATGCAACCATTGACAACATTTCCCAAAGTGTTACATCCTTGCAACAATAACTTGCTTCCATCGCTTAATCCAAATACAACATCCCTACTTGTGATATTGCTAGCACATTATCCCATGACATAATTCATGATAACATCGGTCAATACATGGAAATACCTACCTTGAAGACATGAAATAGAAAATATTATCCCTTGACTCATGTGAAAACATTTCAAACTTTGTGTAGTGACTTCTCTAATGATCGTAGACTTATGGCTAAAGTGTTGACTAAGACATTTAGAGATAAAGTATTACCATGTTTTTTTTCTTTACCTCCTTATTCTATTGATTCATTTTAAAAACTTGTCAATACTCTCATTCAACAATTTTAAAATAATATTGGTCCTCAAATTTCTTTAATTGATTTGACTCATTGTAAGTGAGGTGTGAAGGAAAAAGTGATTGATTTTATTGGTAGATTCAAATATTTACATGCTCAAATTTCTTATCTTATGTCTGATATGGATGTTCAAATAATTTTTATTTCTAATTTGCAAAAATAAATTAGAGATAAGTTATTATTTTCTTAGTTTACCTCTGTTACCCAATTGTGTGGAGTGCTTCATAATTATCATCTTGAAGTGATCCAGTTTGAGTCATCCACTCTAATGGCTTTGATTGATAATAATGATGCCTCTCAACAATATTTTCAAAATTTTCAAAAACCCAACAAAGGTTTCATTAAGAACAATAATTATTCCAACTATGTTGGTGCACAAGTGTTAACTACAATAGTATTTATATCTCCTTTGTCATATTTTTTCAAACCATCTCGTAATTTTATAGCTCTTAGTAATTCTTTGCATAATGTTATGTTGAATTTTATTAATGAAAAAAAAATTAAACTCCCTCCCATCAAACCTATTGACCCTTCCAAATCATTTTTAGCTTCAAATTATTCTAAAGCCTCTTGCCAATACCATCGTAAGCATGTCTATGATACTGAGAAGTGTTATCATTTGAAGTATAGTATCCAAGGCCTTGTAGATTACAATACCATACCCATTGAGGGTGTTAATGATAAAGGAAACAAATTTGTGTCACCCCCTAACCAAAACTTTCAAATATATACTACTAATTTGCCTTCCCATTTTATCAAATGTCAATAACCAAAAAAATTCATTGCTTTCTACTAATATTGTTGGGCCTAGTCACCCTATCCCCATAGATGTCGATGCTACATGTAATGAGGAAACAAACATTATTAATATCATTGACTAATCCAAGACCAAACCAAAACTCAAGCCTAAACCTAAAATTTTCATTACATTTGATCCTAAGGAGATAATTAAGGCACCTAATGGTCCTCTTTAAATTTTGACAAAAAGTTAGTGATAAGTTCTCTCGAGGAGTGCTTATTGATACTACTTGCATGGTGAATACTATAACTGAGGAAATTATTTTAACAAGACAATTACATCAAGAATCCTATGAAAAATCTAATGTGATGATTAATATTTTCAATGGTTTTACTTGTCCTACCCATGGTTCTACCATAGTTCCCATTAAAGTTGGTAAGAAGTGTTTAGATGTCACCTTTTTTGTCATCCAAAGTTCCAATCAATTCCAAGTGATACTTATAATTTTTTGGCTCACTTCCATGAACTCTATTGCTCCTCCTATTCATATGTGTTTTAAATTTCTCCATAACATAGAAATCATTAGAATCAATCATATTCTCCATTAGCCTTTAGAAAGTCATAGAGACTTTGACCTTGAATTCTTTTGGCCTTACATGTCTCAACCATTGCAACCTCATTGACACCATTTCTTCCTATCTTACCTAAAGATCAACCATAAAATGATTTCCAAATTGAGAAACCATAAGGATATCCCACCTCCTTTTCTTTGACTTGGACTCCTTCCCACACCTTCAAAGCCAGTTTTTATGAATGAAGTGTGTGTATGTGGAATGTGATGGGAAATAAAAGATCCACCTTTAAATCCAAATTCCCGAAGGAGAGATCCAAATTGATCAACCAAAAGGTTAATGCACAAAAGAATCAATCTATGGAGAATATGAATAAAGGAGAAAACCTTATATTTTGTTATGAAAAGTATGTATTGAAATCTTAATTGAATTGAAAACAAATACTAACCTCAAAATAGGGAAAATATGGAAAATTCTAATTTCTAATGTCTATGTACAGTTTTAGGAAATTCTGCAACCGAATCTGGACTAGAAATGTAGAAATAGAGAAAACCCAGAAACCTTTTTCTGATCTGATGAAGGTCGACCTTGACCCAGAGCCAAGGTAAGATCTTACCCTGGGGTACAATCTTACCCCAAAAATTTGACCTTGACCTGTACTACTTCGATGGAAATTCTGCTCACAAATCCTGAAAGTTTGTCGAAAAGGGTACTCAGATCTGCACTGATATTCATTGTCACACACCTGCTCCTACAAGAAAAAGGGTTTTGTTTGTTGGATGAGGGGTTTTCCTTGGTCAAACCCTAGTTTGGAATCAACCTTGAAATATAATTGAAATTGCAATGTATATAAACAAAGTAAATGGAACTAGTCACCTTGCTTATGTTGAAATCCTTGTGGAGGATTCGAATCCTTGAATCCACAAGTATGGATGAATGTAGAATCAAGTGTAGGATGTCTCAAATCAATTTCACTAGATCTTCAACACCAACCTTGAATGGATCTTGTACTAGGAAGAAGCTTGTATGGATGTGGATGGAGAAATCTTCAACAAGAGGGCTCCAAAGAGATTGAATCCTTCAATGGCTATCAATGGATCTCCTTGATGAATTGAATGCTTGAATGCTTGGATGCTTGAATGCTTGAATGCTTGGATGATTGAAGAGGAATGAATGCTTGGATTCTTTCCTTCTCCTTCTTTCTTACTTGATAATTGATTGATCACAAAAAGTGGATGTGAAATTGAGATATCAAAATGAGAGAGAAAGGCTTCCTTTTTTACAAATCTAGGGCACAAACTTCTAGAGAGGCTGACATATAAGAAATAAATTCCCATTAAGTGAAGAGCCCTAGAAATGGACCTAGATTAAATATCATTTAAGAGTTTACCATTCCAAAATCTGAAATAACCGACCCCGAAAGAAGGAAATAAAACTTTCCGAAGCCCAACATCTCGAAACTTCTAGAACCTAAAATTTGGACTTGGGGTCAAGGTTGAGGTCAACTCTAACCTAGGTAAGGGTTGAGGTCATCATTAACCTAGGTCAAATTCAAGGTTGACCCTGACCCATAAGGTCTTCCTTGACCCAAAAAGTCAAAGTTCTTAGTTTCTCAGATAAAGTTGCCAGAAAGAGGCTGGAAATAGGAGGGAGAAAAGAAGAACAGGGGGGAAAAATCCAGATCCAGTCAAATACCCACTCAAGGTGCTTGACATGACCCCAAACCACCTACTCAAAGGGCTAAACCAGTCCTAAATGGAAGTGCTTCTATTTTTCGACGATACATTTAGCCCCCACTTTAGCAAGAGTATGGACTCGATGCAAACTCTTGGTAAAGGAGATCATAATGAAAAGATAATCCTATTGAAATCAAAGGGAAAAATAAATCCTCAAGCCCCCAAGGAGTCAAGTCTTCATCAACTCCAAGATCACAATAAGAGATACATCTCTAGAAAAGAGAGAGAAGAGGGTGTGATTATCTCACCCAATGAGAACTTATGTCCCATCGTGAACCACACAAGGAAAAAATGCAACTAGAAAGATGGAATTGAACCACCTAGTGAATGTGGCTACTCACTAGTTAACCCATCAAAGATTCACCCTTAGGAATATCTTCTTCCACAAGAGAAAACCCAAAAACAAAAGAGATCCAATCTTAAGGACACCTTTGACCTTAAGGGATCAAAATTTTGAAACTGGAGGGATCAAGAGATCCTATGAAAATAAAAATCCATGCTTTAAGGATTATTAACTAATCCATAAAGGGAGAGAAGTATCTTGAAAAATATATGTATATTGAAAGTGTGTGTGTGTGTGCAACAGGTGAGCAGAGTGTATGCCCCCACATTAAAGTCATCGCTAACACTTTAACAGGAGCAATGGATTGAACGGAAACATAAACAACTCCATTGATTACGTTTCCACTACAAGATGCCCCCAAATGAAGACAAATCAAGGGAAATGCCACATAAACATACAGAGAACACAGAAGGGATCTACCTACCATGGGGTCAATATGATCATAAGATAATATATATATGATATTATTGCAAATGAATTGACATCATTCCCCAAAGAAAGTAGAACTACAATCACAATGGAGGAAAGAACATAGAAGAGTTACAAAGAGGAATCTTTTTTGACCATGGCATGGAGACCAAAAAGAATTAGTGCTACCAAGTCGCGGATCCAAGAAGATTACACAAGGAAAAATTTACGAACAATATCACAAGTAGAACATAACATGAAACAACATATAGAAGAATATAGATACATATAGAGGAATAACACAACAAGATCGATTCCTTTATCACCTTGCACCAACAAAGAAACAAGGGTCGTATAAAAGAATCTAACAAACATTTAGCAAACACATTATGGGAGAAGCACAATATGACAGACAAACACACAAAAGGATACCATGAAGGACCAGCCAATCAAGCACACTGCCTACTCTCCCCATCTCATTCTGTATCATTTAGGGAAGGTGGGTAACTTGCAAGAGGGACTATATCCAACATAGTAGGAATGATAGCCAGTTCCAAACAAGGATCCTCTTGAGAATCACAATGTTTGATACTAGGTGTAATTGTTAATTGTGATGAAAGTATATTAGGTAAATTAGTATCAATGTCAATAGTCTCATATTCATCATGATCATCATCAAGAGTATCTTCTTCATCCAAATTAATCAAAATAGGATCTAAAATATGAATAGAATCATCATAATCTTGCATCTTAACTTCATTATTAGCATTAACTTCTTCTAGCACATCATGCATAGATTGATCAATAGAAGGTAAAGAACTTCGAATAATAGCAGTACAAGCCTTAGCTTGAGCATGACATTTTTTATGACGTTCATTATCAGATTGATTACATTTTGTCTAGTTTGAAATATGTTGAGAACTAGGAGGAACAACTACCAGATCCTTCATGGGTTCTATAGGAGGATTAGTAGGATTCTCAATAGACTAACAAGAAATAGTAGGAGCTTGATTAATAGAACTAGAAGCCATAGATAAAGGAGGTATGGAAGGTGTAGGAAAAAGTTCAAAATTAAGATCCATCGAAGGCATGCTTAACTTGAGAATTTTGTGATGTTTATAGGCTTTATATGATTGAAAGATGTTATCAGGTCGAGAAGGACATGAATTAGGTAATGAAGGCCAAAAGAAGTTAACTGTAGCACAATCCCTAGGCCTAGAAGGTTGATATAAACTATGGTTTATCATCTTCACTTAGTCATCATGAATTAATTTAAGACATTTATGGATAGGAGAAGCAAAAGCATGCATGACATTCAACCAAGGCAAACCAAGCTTAACTTGAAATTGATCAGAAGTAGGAACAACAACAAAGGTAGTGTTCACAATTTTACCACAAAGTTCAACGGGAAAATCAATAGAACCAAACGATGGATACAAAAAACCATTACAAGTTTGAATCCACACATCAAATGTATCATAAGAATCACGTTGCAAGTTTTTCATAAAGAGATTTTCTTCAGTAATAACATTGACTAAGGACGTAGGATAAACTAGACAACCACATGTAGGTATCCTAGCATAAATATAAAGGGGACCATCAGGAGTAATCTCAACATCATCAAAGGTAATCAAGAGTTCCCGAGGTCTTTTATTTTTAGGTTGTTTTTGAGGTTTGGGTTGAGTTTTTGGTTTAGGCTTAAGTTGAGGTGGAACTTGAAGTTGAGGTTGAGTTTGAGTCAGTGGTAGAGATTAGAGTAGAGATGAAACAACATGCTCCACATGGTTAAGAGTATGATTGAGGTCATCCATCTTTGAATCATAAACAATATCCAGAGCAGATGGCTGAATAATGGTATTAGTATCATGAGTAGGTAAAGGATTTGTATAGATTTGAAGGTTTTGATTAGGAGGAGAAATAGACTTGTTCCCACTACCATCAAAATTATCAATAGATAAGGCATTAGAATCAATCAAATCTTGAACCTTATGTTTTAAAGAATAGTACTTCTCAGTATCATGGCCATTTTGATGATGGTATTGACAAAAATCTTTAGGATCAAAAGATTTAGATGCAATCATTGCAGGTAAAAGAGGTCAAATAGGAGGTAAAGTAATCATATTAGTAGTTAACAACCAATTCATGATAGAATGTAAAGATTCAGAGAGAGGAGTAAACGTCTGATTCAAACAAAAAGTAGTAGATGCAAAAGTGGCATTGTAAGATGCAGAAGCAACTTCATCAACAACAATATTCACTTGTTTGTTTATCTTGACATAGTTGTTAGGCTTTTGAAATTTTTTTGGATTAGGAGCAGCATCACTCTTATCAACTGGAACAAGAGCCATTGGAGTATTGCTCTCAAATTGACTCACTTTTAATTTATAATGATGAAGCGCTACTCAAATTTGTTGAAAATAGGTAAATTCAATAAACATAATCTTATCTCTAATATCCTTTTGCAAATTTGAAATAAAGATACGTTGAATATCAATGTCAGGAATAGGATAAGAAATCTAAGCATGTAAATGCTTAAATCTACCAATGAATTCAGTCAATTTTTCTTTAGTTTTTTGTTTACAATGCATCAAATCAGTCAAAGATACTTGTGGACCAATGTTATTTTGAGATTGTTGAATAAAGGCATTGGAAAGTTTTGCAAAAGAGTCAATAGAATAAGGAGGCAAGGTACAAAACCATTGCAAGGCTTTATCACGGAAGGTTCTAGAAAATAGCTTGGCTAAAATCCTATGGTCATGAGTGTAGTCACTATAAAAGATTTGAAATGTTTTAACATGAGTAACAGGGTCTCCTTTTCCATTATAATTCTCGAGACGAGGCATATCAACTTGCTAAGGAATAGGAGTACAAATGATTTCTAGGGATAGAGGACTTCTCATGTCACATGTAGGAATGCTAACCTTTTTTGAGTTAAGGAAGCAAGTTGTTGTAAAGATGACATAGTTTGAGCCAAATTGATGATTGTTGAATCATTAGAGGAAATAGTAGGCATAGCAACATTAGAAACACTAGGTAAAGTGTAAGAAGCAGCAGGAATGGAAGACACAACTAGAGGAACACTTGGAACCACAGTTGGAAGAGGATTGGAATAAGTAAAAGGAACATTATGGTAAGAAGGTTGTGATGTAGGAAGGGATACAGGAGGAACACTCATAGAAAGAGAGGGAACTATTGTAGTCACCAAAGAAGGGGTATAAGTAGGAATAGTAGGTAAAGGAATAGAAGAAGGCTCGACACTAGTAACCAGAGGAATAAATCCTAGATCTTGAGCTTCTTGAGCTAAAGGTTTAACATTTGAATGCACGAGGTGAGTAATACCACAAAGAAGATTAACACCTTGATCATTATCATGAAGAAATTTCTTAAGAGCCTCTATAGCTTGAATAGAATCTTGATTATGGTTTTCTTGAATAAGCCAATTACCCATTTTATCAAGTTCGGTTGAGAGTTTTTGGACTTGTTCAGGAGGAACTCTTAAAGAATCATCCTCGTCATGAGATGAGTGAGAATATTTTTTCTCCATAGTAGGGTTGGAATCATGAATAATCAAATTGTCATCTGAGATCCTAAGGAAAGGAGAGGAAGATTCAAGATCAAAGGCACCCATGAGTCTACGACTTCTTCTAACCGAAATGTTATAGGTAGGACTAGAGTGTTGGAAAGTTGGCTATACTGATGTACATGACTTGATATAGTGTTTTCATTACGGAAACAAAGTCATATAGCAGTTTGGAGTCAGCGCACTTGAAGAGAAGATTAGAAATCAATTAAGTGTTGAAGACTGGACAATGTACATAGTTCCTACAGCTCATAGCATCAATGCACGTGCGTATGGAAGAATTATGGTATGCACCCTAGAAGTTAATTTGATTAGACTATATTCATGCTTATTCTATGAGCACATGATCAGATGTGCAAAGATGAGAAAGTTACAGTCAGTTGAAGTTGCACAACCAGTGTGTGCCAGAGAAGAACAGTGCATGAAGCCAACAGTTAGTATTTTGGTTTGCGGATATAATGTAATATTGTAAAGGCTATGCACCCATTGTATTTAGGTTTCTAACATGTTTATATTTTTAATTGTAAGCACACTCAAGCCAATTCATTTGGAAGCATTGTATGTAATAGGTCTAAGGGTCGACCTAGTTGTTTATTTTTGTATGAACGTATAAATATAAGGTGTGCTCATTGTATTCGGTATGAAAGTTGATAGGGAGTTTTAATAAGTAGAGAAGAAGTGTGTGAAGATAGTATAAGATGTATTAGAGCTTTGTAAGATGTCAAAGCATCAGTGCATCAAAGGAACTGATCTGACAAGCAGTGTCATAGTGACAGTTCATCCTACAGATATAGTGTGTATTTGAGATCAGAAGATTCTAGCCTTCACCACTTGAGCAGTGAGCTCTTGGATAGTGCATCCTCTCCCCTAATAGGGACTATTGTAAAAGAATCCTAATAGGGTCTAACCCTTAACAAGGTTTACTATACTAAAAGAATTGTAAAGAAACTCCTAACAGGGTTAAGGATCTTCTAATAAGGATCACAAAACACTAGTTCAGACTATTAGTGGGTGTCAATTCCCACTTGGGTTTTTACCTATTTGGGTTTCCCTGTAATCATATTGGTGTCATGTGTTGATTTCATGTTTCATGTTTATGTGAATGTTTAATTTAGTACTTAAGCATTTAAGTTTAGTATAAAAGTGAAAATTTAAAATACAGTGAACAATGATTCACCCCCCCCCCCTCTCAGTGTTCCCATTCCTAACAATTGGTATCAGAGCTTTGGTCCTTAGCATAGAATTTTAACCACTTGAGGAGATCATGGACAAAGTAGAAATAAAACATCTAAAAAGAAATCTTGAAACTGCTCTTGAAGACCTAGACAAATCAGAAAGAGAAATTGAAGAACTAAAAGAAAAAGTCAGTAATGCACAGTTGGTTATCAAAAGGCTAAGAAAGGATTTGAAAGAATGCTCTACCAATAATTTAGGAGAAAAGGTCAAGAAGTTAAATGAAGAAAATGCATCTATGAAAGAACTAATTGAAGAATTTGATGATAAGTTGATCAATAATCAGGAAGTCTACAATGAACAAATCAAAGAGAACCTTCAACTCAATGAAGAACTAAGGCAAGCAAACTTGGAAATCTTGGAGCTAAGGAATAGAAAAGAAAGCTTGGAGTCTGAATTGAAAGTAGCAAAGAATCATATTGACAAATTATACACCAGTTCAGATTTGATAGAATCTCAGTTTTATGCAAGGAGAGCCAAAGGAGACACTAGTTTTATTGGATACAATGAAGCACAAAATTAGATTGACAACATGTGAGCAAGAAAGGATTCACAAAAGGACTCTACTGATGCTGAAAAGACTGAAGATCAAACCAAAGATAATGGTGGACCACCTAAGAATGAGTGCAAGCAAGTAGAATGCACTTGTTTTGCATGTAACAAGCATGGACACATTACGAGGAACTGTACAAAGGTAAGACCTTTTAATGGTTACTGTTATTCATGCAATAAATTTGGTCATAGAGCTATGAATTGCAAGACTAGTAAGAAGAACATAATACAACATGATCAGAGAAATCAGAATTAGACAAATGTAAGAAGTTCTCAGAATGTTACATGTCAGACATGTAACTATAATGGTCACTCAATGAGACAATGCAAAATGGTGACTCATGTCAATGCGCTAAGGAATGTAAGACCTCCAGTCATTTGTCACTCTTGTAACAAGGCTGGACATATCTCAAAGTTCTGTAGATCAAGGATGCAAGGTTAGGAAATCCCTAAAAAGGTTGAAGAACCAGTTTTGGATCCTGAAGGAGAAGTCAAGTTTGTGAAAGCCTTAGAAGATGCGAGCTTGATTTGGATAGAAGTAAAGAAGGAAAAAGTTGATGAGAATGTATTGGATGCATCCATAGTGGACACACCCTCTACATCTAGATGAATGGCCCTCAGGGTCATAGGGGGAGTTAACTTAGCTCTAGAACCATGCATGGCTGGTATACTCATCCTCAGAGTATGCACCTTTGGACTTAAGCTTTTGGAGTATAAAGATACCTTTGTGCAAGCGTGCATAGTTGATTGATAACATCAAGGCCATCAAGCATGATAAGACCAAAAAATTTAGGTTTGGATCTTTAATCATTTACATGTACCTTAATATTGTTGGGAGAGTATCAGATTTGTATTTGGACAAGTCTATTCCAACCATGCCATAGATATCTAACAAAGCATCCACTGAGAGTACATTGAGAGATTATATAACATTATATTTGAAGACCTTCAAGGTCAAGATGCAAATGAGGTACGGGATTCCAGAGAGCATTGTGGAAAAGTATAAGGATACTATTTGCTTTATGGTAGAAACAGATACAACTTGTATGGAAGTTGTTGAGCCAAGAACTAAGTGGATTCATCCACTTGGTTATGAGGTAGAGGAACAGGTCCTTGAATTATATGCATAGGTACTACTATTAGCCCCCAAAGATCCTAATGACCCTAGGTGGGGAACATATGAGGAGAAAACTAGAGAAGTAGATGCTAAACTTAACAGTGCAACAACAAAAAGAAAGGTTGCTAAAGTCACATCAGAGATCTTAAGGATTCATGGTGTATCTCAAGTAGACCTTGATAAAGCAAGGGATGAAAAGATTCCTTTGGAAATTAAGAGTGCATCCACATTGGAAGCTAAGTCTGATGATCCCAAGATGAAGAAGGTGAAAATTGAAAAAGATGATAGTAAGAAGGGTAAAGAAGATGATACTCCTTCTACGCCCAAGGTAACCATTGACCTTACTACTCCTCTTGAGTATAAGGCAATGCCTAAAAGGAAGAAAGAGGTTGGCACCAGTCATCCATCCTCACGAGTCACAAGAAATAGAAGAAACACTCAAGCACCTCTTGAAGTAAGCTTCAAACCTAGACTCAGTGTGCTAAGTGCCAGAATAGTTGATAAAGGAAGAATTGATCAAGTAGGGAAGTTTTATGATAAGTATAGTGAAATTAACAAGTCAGAGATTCATAGCATGATAATAAAGCACATGATCAATTGATAAGTAGGAGATATTTTTCCACAACAAGTCAAATTGTGATATTGCTATCAGGATTTAACTGTGTATTTTTTTGATTCAAACTCATTGACCCATGATTCATGAGTAGTGGTTCACATGAACCCATCTCTCATGAGAATGAATGGAACACTTAGCACTCATTGGATCTAGGTGATGCTCACAGAGGTGAAGCACCGGGACTTCCTGGGAGGTCACCCATCCCAGTACTACTCCAACTTGAGTGCGCTTAACTATGGAGTTTCCTCCATGGTTAAACCCACTCTACTTGCATCCTCATTTGAAAAACCTTCACCAAGTGTTGTGCCTTATGAACCATTCATTAGAAAGCCCCTTAAGCTCATCAATTGATAAGTAGGAGATATTTTTCCACAGCAAGTCAAATTGTGATATTGCTATCAGGATTTAACTGTGTAGTTTTTTGAGTCAAACTCATTGACCCATGATTCATGAGTAGTGGTTCACATAAACCCATCTCTCATGAGAATTAATGGAACACTTAGCACTCATTGGATCTAGGTGATGGTCATAGAGGTGAAGCACCGGGACTTCCCAGGAGGTCACCCATCCTAGTACTACTCCAGCTCAAGCACACTTAACTATGGAGTTTCCTCCATGGTTAAACCCACTCTACTTGCATCCTCATTTGCAAAACCTTCACCAAGTGTTGTGCCTTATGAACCATTCATTATAAATCCCCTTAAGCTCATCAATTGATAAGTAGGAGATATTTTTCCACAACAAGTCAAATTGTGATATTGCTATTAGGATTTAACTGTGTAGTTTTTTGAGTCAAACTCATTGAACCATGATTCATGAGTAGTGGTTCACATGAACCCATCTCTCATGAGAATGAATGGAACACTTAGCACTCATTGGATCTAGGTGATGCTCATAGAGGTGAAGCACCGGGACTTCCCATGAGTGCTAAGTGTTCCATTCATTCTCATGAGAGATGGGTTCATGTGAACCACTACTCATGAATCATGGGTCAATGAGTTTGACTCAAAAAACTACACAGTTAAATCCTGATAGCAATATCACAATTTGACTTGCTGTGGAAAAATATCTCCTAATTATGAATTGATGAGCTTAAGGGGCTTTCTAATGAATGGTTCATAAGGCACAACACTTGGTGAAGGTTTTTCAAATGAGGATGCAAGTAGAGTGGGTTTAACCATGGAGGAAACTCCATAGTTAAGCATGCTCGAGCTGGAGTAGTATTGGGATGGGTGACCTCCCGAGAAGTCCTAGTGCTTCACCTCTGTGAGCATCACCTAGATCCAATGAGTGCTAAGTGTTCCATTCATTCTCATGAGATATGGGTTTGTGTGAACCACTACTCATGAATCATGGGTCAATGATTTTGTCTCAAAAAACTACACAATTAAATCTTGATAGCAATATCACAATTTGACTTGTTGTGGAAAAATGTCTCCTACTTATCAATTGATGAGCTTAAGGGGATTTCTAATGAATGGTTCATAAGGCACAACACTTGGTGAAGGTTTTGCAAATGAGGATGCAAGTAGAGTGGGTTTAACCATGGAGGAAACTCCATAGTTAAGCATGCTCGAGCTGGAGTAGTACTGGGATGGGTGACCTCCCGAGGAAGTCCCGGTGCTTCACCTCTATGACCATCACCTAGATCCAATGAGTGTTAATTGTTCCATTCATTTTCATGAGAGATGGGTTCATGTGAACCACTACTCATGAATCATGGGTCAATGAGTTTGACTCAAAAAACTACACAGTTAAATCCTGATAGCAATATCACACATGATCAATTTCAAAAGGATAGTTTTGGAACTAAAAATAATGATTCTTGAAAATGTATGGAATATCCTTGAATTCCAAAAAAGATAGGCTATTGAGGAAGATCTACAGATAAGGGAAAAGATTCTTGATGATACCCTTCCTGTGTGTGAACTAGAAGAAAAGAAATTGTTGTTAGATCTGGTGAAGCCTCACCTTAGAACTAAGACAAGGACTCTAAACATAATGGATAAAAATTATGAGTTAATTGTAAAAGAGATAGAAAAAGCCTTTGAGAAGGTATTTATGAATAGAAACATGTATCCACGTACTGCACCCATAGCTAATGCACCCATAATGGTTACCAAAGGGTTAGAGACCATCAAAGTACATTCTACAAGTCCTCAGGATTCAACACCTATAGTGGAAGTACAATCTAAGGTAGACAAGTCTGCACCCATGTCAGAATCACTCAAGGATGGTACCATTATTATTGATAATGTGGAGATAGCCATGGTGGCCACTGACACAGAATTGGACAAGTTTGAGGAAGCTTTTGTGAGCACACAAGAAGCTAAGATTTTATGTAGCAGTACACCTCCCACTCATCAAGAAGATGTATTCATTTAAAATATAACAGATGAGAAAGAAGAAGATAAAATGGAAGGGGAAGAAAAGAAAGAAGAAGAAGAAGAAAAAGAACAAGAGAAAGATGAAACTTATGTTGAACTAGCCAAGGTAAAACTAGAAGTGATGGATAGCACTCCCATCACTCCCTCGTCAACATTGTTGTCAAGTTTGACACCTGACACATCTAGTTTGGACTCATGGAGAGAAGAAGACCTTATTGAGTTCAGCGTCCTAGCTATGGAGAAGGCAAAGGAGAAACAAGTAATGAGAAATCCTCTCCTTATGGAATCAGTGAACATACTGAACAGTTTGTTGCCTGCAGACAAGAAAGTGTCTAAGGTACACTTTGTTGATGATGTAAGTACAATAATTTCTCATTTCATAAGTAATTTGTCAAGCCTTGAAGAATCTGCATCCCAAGTTGCAGAAGAAAAGTATCTGAAAAAGAGATTGAATGAGTTGATGAGAAACTTTGCACTAGATTTGAATTCACTCAAGACTGGTCAAGCATCTTTAAAAGAATTTGTTGATCAAGGAAGGAAATTCATTGCAGACTACATGGATCAAGATAAGCTTACTGATTCCCATCTTAAGAAAATACAAGAGGCGGAAGCTATGATTGAGCAGGTGAAGATTTTAGTGAAAGACACATCCACTGATCTGAACATGTGCAACAATGTCTACCAAGGTCAGTTGGACAAAATTGAGAAGGCAGAGAAAGAGATGGAAAAGATAAGATCTAGACAAACTTAGTTCAGGAATGCTCTTGCGCCCTCATTAGACATCCTTAATTAGAACATCAAGGAGATTGATGCCATAATGGTAACATATGATCAAGGTCCTTCCATTGATTTGAAGAAGATGGAGAAGCTTCGGTATGCTTTATGCGCCAATCTCCAGATAGTAAACTCTTTGATCACTTTTTGGAAGAAGGAGATCTAGAACCTAAAGATTGCATATCCGGATGTTTTCCCTCAATGAGTATGTGTAGATACAGTTTTTTGTAACACCTTTGTCATTAATGTCAAAGGGGGAGTTATGTATAGAATATGGATCATAACATGTATAGGGAGATATAAGTATATGTATAGAAGACAAAAAGTTTTTGTTAAGGGACAGTTAGCAACTTGGCCATATTCCTTTGTTGCCATCAATGACAAAGGGGGAGATTGTTGGAAAGTTGGCTATACTAATGTACATGACTTGATATAGTGTTTTCATTATGGAAACAAAGTCATATAGTAGTTTGGAGTCAGCACACTTGAAGAGAAGATCATAAATTAGTTAAGTTTTGAAGACTGGACAGTGTACAGAGTTCCTACAGCTCAGAGCATCAATGCATGTGCGTACGATAGAATTATGGTATGTTCCCTAGAAGTTAAATTGGTTAGACTATATTCATGCTTATTCTATGAGCGCATGATCAAATGTTCAAAGATGAGAAAGTTACAGTCAGTTGAAGTTGCGCAACCAATGTGTGTTGGAGAAGAATAGTGCATGAAGCCGACAGTTAGTATTTTGGTTTGTGGATATAATGTAATATTGTAAAGGCTATGCACCCATTGTATTTAGGTTTCCAACATGTTGATATGTTTAATTGTAAGCATGCTCAAGCCAATTCATTTGGAAGCATTGTATGTAATAGGTCTAAGGGTCAACCTAGTTGTTTATTTTTGTATGAGCATATAAATATAAGGTGTGCTCATTGTATTCAGTATGAAAGTTGATAGAGAGTTGTAATAAGTAGAGTAGAAGTGTGTGAAGATAGTATAAGATGTATTAGAACTTTTTAAGAGGTTAAAGCATCAACGCATCAAAGGAAATGATTTGACAAGCAATGTCATAGTGACAGTTCATCCTACAAATATAGTGTGTATATGAGATCAGAAGGTTGTATCCTTCACCACCTGAGCAGTGAGCTCTTGGACAGTGCGTCCTCTCCCCTAATAGGGACTATTGTAAAAGACTCCTAACAGGGTCTGACCCTTAACAAGGTCTACTATACTAAAAGCATTGTAAAGCAACTCCTAACAGGGTTAAGGATTTTCTAACAAGGATCACAAAACACCAGTGCAGAATATTAGTGGGTGTCAATTCCCACCGGGGTTTTTACCTATTTGGGTTTCCCCATAATCATATTGGTGTCATGTGTTGATTTCATGTTTCATGTTTATGTGAATGTTTAATTCAGTACTTAAGCATTTAAGTTCAGTATAAAAGTGAAAAGTTAAAATACAATGAACACTGATTCACCCCCCCCCCCCCTCTGAGTGTTCCCATTCCTAACATAGAGGTAGTAAAGCTCATATACCAATGAAATGCAAATGAACTAAACTAGGAAAACACAAAGCATGAATAAATTAATGTTTTTGTATTTTATTTTTATTTTTATATGAGATGCAAACACATAAAATAAATCTAATACATGCAAGATCTAACACCATAAAAGAAAGAGTTGTCTATTGTGGGTTCACCAAAATGTAAGATATATATATATATATATATATATATATATATATATATATATATATATATATATATATATATATATATATATATATATATATATATATATATATATATATATATATATATATATATATATATATATATATATATATATATATATATATATATATATATATATATATATATATATATATATATATATATATATATATATGAATGAAGCGTGTGTATGTGTAATGTGATGGGAAATACAAGATCCACCTTTAAATCCAAATTCCCAAAGGAGAGATCCAAATTGATCAACCAAAAGGTTAATGCACAAAAGAATCAATCTATAGAGAATATGAATTAAGGAGAAAACCTTATATTTTGTTATGAAAATTATGTATTGAAATCTTAATTGAATTGAAAACAAATACTAACCTCAAAATAGGGCAAATATGGAAAATTCTGATTTTTGATGTCTATGTACAGTTTTGGGAAATTCTGCAACCAAATCTGGACTGGAAATGCAGAAATAGAGAAAACCCAGAAACCTTTTTCTGATCTGATGAAGGTCGACATTGACCCAGAGCTGGGGTAAGATCTTACCCCAAAAATTTGACCTTGACCTACACTGCTCCGACGGAAATTATGTTCGCAGATCCTGAAAGTTTGTCAAAAAGGATACTCAAATCTACACTAATATTCATTGTCCCACACCTACTCCTGCAAGAAAAAGGGTTTTGTTTGTTGGATGAGGGGTTTGCCTTGGTCAATCCCCAGTTTGGAATCAACCTTGAAATATAATTGAAATTGCAATGTATATAAACAAAGTAAATGGAACTATTCACCTTGCTTATGTTGAAATCCTTTTGGAGGATTCAAATCCTTGAATCCACAAGTATGGATGAATGTAGAATCAAATGTAGGATGCCTCAAATCAATTGCACTAGATCTTAAACACCAACCTTGAATGGATCTTGGACTAGGAAAAAGCTTGAATGGATGTGGATGGAGAAATCTTCAACAAGAGGGCTCCAAAGAGATTGAATCCTTCAATGGCTATCAATGGATCTCCTTGATGAATTGAATGTGTGAATACTTGGATGCTTGAAGAGGAATGAATGCTTGGATGCTTTCATTCTCCTTCTTTCTTACTTGATAATTTCTTGATCACAAAAAGTGGATGTGAAATTGAGATATCAAAATGAGAGAGAAAGGCTTCCTTTTATACAAATCTAGGGCACAAACTTCTAGAGAGGCCAACATATAAGAAATAAAATTCCCATTAAGTGAAAACCCCTAGAAATGGACCTAGATTAAATATTATTTAATATTTTACCGTTCTAAAATTTGAAACAGTCAACCCGGAAGCGGGAAATAAAACTTTCCGAAGCCCGACATCTTGAAACTTTCAGAACCTAAAATTTGGACCTGGGGTCAAGGTTGAGGTTGACTCTGACCTAGGTCAAGGTCAAGGTCATCCTTGACCTAGGTAAAAGTTGAGGTTGACCTTGACCCACAAGGTCGTCCTTGACCTAGAAAGTCAAATTTCTTAGTTTCTCAGAAAAAGTTGCTAGAAAGAGGCTGGAAATAGGAGGGAGAAAAGCAGAACAGGGGGAAAAAGACAAATCTAGTCAAATACCCACTCAAGGCTCTTGAAATGACCCCAGACCACCTACTCAGAGGGCTAAACCAGTCCTAAATGGAAGTGCTTCCATTTTCTGACGATATAGTACTAATGATGAATGTTGTAAACATCATGATAAGGCATGTGATATTTCTTCCCAACCATTTTCTCCCTTAAGACACCTCATGATGCTTTGATTTCCTTTGACAAACCTATGCATAGCCTAAGGGAGGAAGTAAATATTAAGAAAATTGAATTTTCTAAACATGAAAATTCTTATTTTTACATTAAGGATCCTATTGCGATTAATTTAGATGATAAAGATACTCTTTATGATAATACTAATGTTAATGATTTAAATGATGTTGATCCTAATGATTTTGATGATAAGTATGAGGTTATTGAAATTATCATAAATTATTTGCAATATTTTCCAAAGCATTAACTCTTGCTACTTGTGAAAAACCAAGTGACTCATAATTAGATAATAGTCTTTATTTGGAACTTGCAACAACACTATCTACCATGATCAATATTGCTCCTCTCACATGTTTTCCACCTTCCTTGAATAATGTTCAGCAATACGGGTTGATAGATGATTTACTTGAATAACTCCTCTTGTATGGTAGATTCTTTTGTGTGTTTTATTGTTTGTAATATACTTCTCCCATTATGTGCTACTTTTTTTAGATTTATTTAGACAACCCTTGTAACTTTGTTGGTGTAATGTAATAAAGGGATTGGATACATTCTGACATTCTTTTTGTATCTTAATTCTTCTATATTTTGTATATATGTTATGTAATAAATACTATTTTTGTAAATGTGCCTTGCATTGTCTACTTGAGGATGATGCAAAGAAGCAATACCCATCTCTATTTTTGGTCTCTACAAAGTTGACCCAAAAAGACTTTTTTTGTTTCTCTTATGTTCTCTTATTATATTGTGGTTATATTTTGTGTACTAAGAAAAGTACCTTCATAGGGTTAGTATCATCAATAACTCAAAATAACAATTAAATTACCACAAATGCAATTCAATTAAGCAAAATTAAAGACGATTGAGCACTCTATGGCTCTCTAATTAGGGATGCTAATGATGATCTCTCAGCAAGCTCTCACTAGTGACAGTCCTAATATGAGAAAGAAATGATAAACAAACTAAAAGATTAATTCAAAAATAAATTACAACTAATTAGCTCTATATTTGCATTTTCTAGCTTAAAATTGCAAGAGGTTTGATGCTTCTCAAAAATTGTGGATGATTATTGCTTGAATTATGCCTTTCTTTTATAGATTTTGGCAAGGGTAGGGGGTGGAGTTAAGTTGATCAGGGTTAGGTTAGGATCAAGTCCATGGTTCCACCTTTGGAGACCATTTAAATATTTTTTCCTCAAAGCTTGGGACAAGAGGAAAAAATGGGTGGACAAGATTCTTTCTCCCTATGGGTGGTGGAGATTCGATGTGAGCTTGATCCATGTGAGCTTGGTTCTCAAATCCTATTGGTTAATGAATTTTCCTCCCATTTGGTGGTTGAGGGAAAATAGGATTTAATTAATTGAATTTAATTAATATGTTTAGCCATGTGTACCCCTTGAATGGGTTGATTTGATTTAATTGAACTATGTAATTAATTAGATTAATTGCACAATTAATTGATTTTATTGATTTTATTGCTTTTGATTTTTAATTAAATTTGATTATGGCTCAATTGTAATTTAGCTTTGATTTTAGGTTGATTTGATTTAATTGCTTTGATTTTGGACTTGGTTTCTCACTTGATTGATCTTGTCCATTTTCAGGCGATTACAAATGCTCCTTTTTTAATCGATGCACGAAGCGTATCGGTTCAAAGAATGTTCTGATCATTTCTGATGTGAAGTCCTGATCAAATGATGTTTGATTTGATGTAATAAATGATGAAGATTTTGATGATAACACTAATGTCATTTTGATTGATTTGAAGTCCTTGATGGTCGATCTGATAATAAGTTGCCTGATATGGTACCCGATTTGATATGATTCGATGTTTGATGCCCTCTTCGATTGATAAATGAAAAAATTTCTGATAAAAGATTACACTTTGATTTGATGGTAATGCCCCTGATTCCCTGATTATGATGTCATTCCTGATTATTCGAGTGTATGCCCCCTCTGAAATGAAATGAAATTTGAGCGTTGTTAAAAATTATGATGTTTTAGGTCAATTTTGCGTGAATTAGGTTAATTTGTAATGAATTTTGATTTTATTTCCGATAATGTATTCACAATGGTTTGATTGCAAATGACCCTAATTTGGTAGAATCAATGTAAAATTTGGGTCCCTGGTCATTTTCTGGTCAAAAATGCCCTTTTTAGGTCAAAATGGGCTATATATAGGGGTAAAAGTCATTTTTACTATTCATTTTTACCTTCACTTTTGACTTTTTTCTCTAAGCCTTTTTCTACCTTTTGATGATGGTGATCCTGATTCATGAGCATAGATTCAAGTGAGGCCACCAGTACATGCATCCACCTATCTACGGACCTCCAATATGTACTTCGATAACTCGCTTTGTCCATTAAATACATTTAATTTGAAAAAAAAATAGATTTTTATAGTAAAAACCCTATTTTTTTCTTTTTCCAAATTAAATAGCACATTTAATACTTTTAATAGCACATATACAATTTCTCCTATGCTTCTGTGGTTTTCCACAGTGCATCCACTATTTTTAATCATGCGTACAAATGGTAGAACTAGGTCTTGATTCGCATTCACCCTTTTCTGTTGTGCATATAAATTGAATTGTGCATATTAGTATTTTAGCAGTGCGTATAGGTAAAACTTGTAGCGCATAATAAATTCAACAATGCGTATACCTTAGAACAAAACTTTCAATATTTTCTCCAGTGCATTCACCATTTTAAACTGTGCTTTTTCCTTTTATCACTTTTAATCATTGAAACAACGTGTATACCTTGTTTGGTTGAAAATGCAAATTGCTGAGTCAATTTTCTGAACCGTCTGGTGTCATCAATCAGTCGATTGGCTTAGGTAACAAGTCTAATGTGATAGCGAGTCGTACCATGTCAGTTCAAGTCATGTTGTATTGAATTTTTCATTGTCAATCTTGATTTTGATGGTGGATGATGATAAATTTTATGTCCTCTATGAATAGAATCAAGAAAAATGATTGTGGTTTGATTTTGATTTTGATTGACTTGAAATGATCCAATATGCAATGATGTTGATTTCTGATGTGTTTAACTTATTCTTTTGCAGGCCAAGCTTAAATCACTCAAATTTCAAGGTGTGTACTTGTTATCATTTAGTATGATTGATGACTTGACCGGTCCTGAGTGCCGAGTCATTGGTCGATGCGGTCTCTCTTTTCTCTTGTCTCTCCCTCGATTCTGCATGAATCAAGGTCTACTCACAAGTATGGCAGAGTGATGGCACTCTGACCATAACACATTCCACTTATCGATGGGGGAGATGACTATCACTCCCAAGGATGTGTACAAGCTCCTGTGCATCCCTACTCATGGGGAGTTTATATACTATGACCAGGTGTATGATGGGACCGCCTATAGGAAAGTCTTTGGTGACCCGACTATTGGTGATGATTCAATTCATTGGGCCCAGTTCCCTTCCTTCCCTACTCTTCCTGATGTCCTACGAGCATTTTTTGGTGGTTTCCTTGTTCCTGATTGGTGAGGTCATGGCTTTATAGTTGGTTCGGGTCGTATCCTAGAGGATATGATCATACAACCACGAAGATTTGACTGGGGTACCTATGTATTGGTGCAACTGTATCATGAGATGAATTCTGTTGTATATCATCATGGGGTGAATCTTTCTACTAGTGTGATCTTATTATAGCTATGGACATGGGATCACATCCCTGTCACTCGATCCATATCTATTTGGCATCATGATCCAAGCTGGCCTTTTGCTTGGATGTATAATGGGATGGTAGTGCATGCCCACTTGGGCAAGTTGGATTATTGGAGATGCATCATAGATGATATTGATCAGGTCGTATGGTGACCATATATTGGATGTGATGCATGGCTAGAGGATGTAGCTGAGTTATCATTTATGTGTATGCCACAGTGGATGATAGGGCGTACACCATTGATCATTGAGAAATTTTTCTTTTTGAGAATTTTATGATAGCACGGTCAGATCTAGGGCATGCCATAGGGATTGGCATTATACATCCAAGTACAGGTAGAGAGGTCCCTATGGGGTCCATAGATTGATTATCATACTGCTCAAGAGGAGTTACTACAGCTATCCCACCTTGCATGGGATATGAGAGACCACATTGTAGATGCAAGGATGACAGATGACTATGCAGCGTGGTTCGCTCTGAACCCATTTCCTAGGTTCACAGATCCTGTCGAGAGAGTTCTGGGCATTAAGGAGGAGTCAGATAATGACCGTGGAGATGGTTGTGGGAGAGGATGGAGACAAGGTTATTGGGGATGATGGGGTCGGTGAGCAGATAGAGGAGTCAGGGTTGTTATCTTAGTGATTTCTGTTTCTCCTATCCCTCCTAGGGGTGGTGTTTGGATGAGGGGTGGTCGGGTCATAGTCCAAGGTGGTGGTGTGGACAGAGCTCTGCATCGGGTGGGTGGGGATAGATTGGCCAGATGGGGCCAACACAGGGTGAGATTTTTCAGACAAGTTGGTGCTCAGGTTGTGGCTGATGTGGATGCTTAGGCCACTCAGATACTGTTAGATTAGGTGCGGGGTCCACCAGTACTTCCACAAGCTCCTCTAGTACAGGCTCCTGCTTCTTCTTCTATGCCATCTTCAGTTCTTCCATCTTCTTCTTCTTATATTCCATCTTTGTCTACTTCTATTCCATCTTCTTCCATGGCTCCTCCACAGACTCCGCCTACTCAGACTCCTCTGTAGGCTCCACCCACATAGGTACCAGTACCGAGTCCTCCTGCACCAGCCTTGGCCTCAAATGTTAGATCATTACAGTATGAGATGTTAGAGATGAGACAATAGGCTACTTAGCTGAGTTCGATGATGCATACCTTCATGGCTGCTATGAGTCAGCATGGTTTACAGGCTAGCTCGAGTAGAGCTCCAGATGCTGATCGTGGTCCTGATGGTGCCAGTGATTTTGGTAGTTGACCTATTTTGAGATGACATTCCTTATTTTTTGATGTATATGATGATTCAGTTTTTATCTCGAGACATTGGACTCATATTATTCTTTGATCAATTGATGTTACTCATGATTTGATACTTGTTGGTATTTTTGATAGACTTTGATTTCCAAATACTATCATTTTTTTATGATACTATGGACTCTGATACTTAGTTGATAGATTTACTTTATATGATGTCATCATGTGGTGGACTTCATTTTTTAGGTGCTTTATATGATATGTAGATCTATATGATTCTATCTCTACATGCTTTATTTTTATGTTTTTCCTCAAATGCAGTTTATGATATGAATGCATGTGTCTAATCTTTTATTGATGTCAATGTTTTTCTTATTTATGACATAGAATAGATGGATGCATATGTCACATATTTTATATGATGATGTAATGGTACTTATGGATGCATTTATTTGATGATATGGATGAATAATAAATGTAATGGATATTTGGTATATTATTGTGATGCAAAATGTGATGGATAATAAATGTAATGGATTTAGCTATTAAATTGGATGATTTTAATGATTAATGATATGAAATAATGATCTCCTATGTAAATGGAAATGACCTAAATGTGAAAATACTCTGATGTTTTTATATGAATGAATTTGGATGAATGTGCATAAATGGACAATGCACTATACTAATGATATGATCTTTAAAATGTGATGATGTAGAATGAATGTAATTCAATGTTTGTAATGTTTTAATGATTAACTAATGCTATTTAATGATATAGATTACTCAATGAATGTAACTAATGCAATTTAATGAAATGACCTGGTGAAGGATTTAATATGAATGCAACCTAATAAAAGATAATGCATGAAATAAACTATATGTACGCAATGTTTTAAGATGAACTTAATGAAATGCAATGAGATGTAATGGCATGTTATGAATAATGAAATGTGATGACCTAATGAATTTATAGATTAATGTGAACTAAAGTAAATGAGGTTAATGGATATGACCTAGAATGAGATTGAAAGATTTGTTTGAAAAATGAATCTAATGAATGCAAATTAAGGCAAACTAAAATGAATGCAAATTAATGCAACTTACTTTAAATGAACTTAGGTTAATGTTCTAAACTAATGCAAGAATTTTTCATGATTTAAAATGAATCTAACACATGCCTTTAATCTAATGCAAAGCACCTTTTGTTTTTAATTTTTTATTTCCAACACACTCTATCACATATACTTTTTTATGTGCATTTTGATTTTTTATTTACTCCACCCCATCTTGCTTTTCTCTTTCCCAATTGATGTTTTCAAACTAAGATAGGAAAATCACTTAAATGCACTTAATCTAAAATGGATGCAACTAACTGTCACTATTTATAAATTAACACTATTTATATCAATTTGCTAGAAAGACATGATTTCATCAATCAAGTCAACACTTAGAAAAATTTTGCATCATTTTTAAAATCCATATTTCAAGTATTGTTCTATCCATTTCATGCTTTTAATCTTGATAAAGATAAATGTTCTTGTGAGATCTTGGATCAAAATTTTGCATTTGATTGAAACTTGGTTTAGGATTTGGATTTGATTGAGCTTTTTACTTGCATTTTGATGAATTGATTTGTTGTTAGATTGATGTTTGTTTTGATGAATCCTTCCTCCTTGAGAGTATATTTTTTCCCCCTGTTTGATATCATTGCATTGTTGGACTTGGGACAAATTGCAGATTGGATTAGTGACGAAACCTTTAGGTACTTGCAAATGCAACTGTGGGGTTTTATTATGCAATATATACAAATGTTGGTGAATGCAATATTTACAAGGATGACCACTAGGCATGAGACTGACTTGGACTTTCAATGGCACCTGTTTACCAGGTTTTCATCGATTGAATGGATTTTTCCCCTTTTTTTTCTTTTCTTTTTTAAAAGCTTTTTCTCTTTTCTGATTTTTTTGTTTTTTCTTTTTTTCAATTTTTTTTTTGTTTTTTTTTCCATATCATCAAGGCACCTATTTGCTAGGTTTTCACCAAGACAACATCTTTTTAAGGATCCTTTCTGAATGTTTTTGTCTTTCTTCATGCTCAATTTTCCATAGTTTTTTATCTTTTTTGCATTTCTAATTTGTTTTTTTTTTTTGTTTTTTTGCTTTTCAATGTTTTTGGTATTTTCAAGATCTCTTTTAACTATATACAATAAATAGGATGCTCTCTCATCTGATATCTCTAATATTCTTTTTCTCTATCCCTTTTTAATTGCTTCATGTGTAGAACCTTTTTAAATGTATACTGTTTATTGGCTCTTGCAACTCCTCTCCTTCACAATCAGCTAGTTTGTAAATGCATGTCCCAAAAGATGAAGTGATCACAAAGGCTCCTAACCAGTTTGCTTCCCATTTTCCTTTCTTTTCCATTTATTCTTGGTTCTTGGGTTTTTCTCACAAAACTAAGTCACCTATTTGGAATGCCCTTGGTTTGATATGCTTGTTATAGTTTCTAGTCATTCGATTCTAATACACTTTTAATTGATCAAAAGATTTTTCATGTCTTTCATCTATCAGTTCTAGTTCATGCAACCTAGAAACTCTATAGTCTTCCTCACTCAAAAATCCATGCAAAGAGACTCTTAAAGATGAAATTTTTACCTCCAAAGGTAAAACTGCTTCAGTTCCATAAACTAGGGAGAATGGTGTACCTCACGTTGGTGTTCTAATTCTCATTCTATAAGCCCATAGAGTAGGGTTTATTTGAATGTACCAGTCTCTTCCTAAATTATCCACAGTTCTTTTCAATATTTTTAGAATGTTCTTGTTTGTAGCTTCTTCTTGCACATTACCTTGTGGGTAATATATCGAAGATGAGTGATGTACCATATGAAATTTTGTACATAATTCTTTCAGATCCTTGTTTTTGAAATGTTTGGAATTATTTGTTATGATGGCATGGGGAACACCATATCTATAAATTATGTAATTTAATATGAACAAGGATATCTGCTTTCCTATGGCAGTGGATAAGGGTATAGCTTCCACCCATTTAGTAAAATACTCTATTGTCGTAATGATGAATTTATGACCATTTGAAGATGGTGGATAAATCATACCTATCAAGTCCAAACCCCATTAATAAAAGGGCCCTGGTTTAGTCATAGGATGAAGCTCTTGTGCTAGTACATGGATTAAGTTTTTGTGATACTAACATTTATGACAAGTTTTTGCAAAGTGACAAGCATCCTTTTCCATGGTAGGCCAAAAATATCCTATCCTAAGAAGTTTCTTAGCTAGGGTTAAACCATTTGAATGCAACCCACAAATCCCCTCGTGAATTTCTTTCAAGGCTATAATTGATTCCTCTTTCTCTAGACATCTTAGAAGCATTCCATCTAGACTTTTACGATACAACGTGTCAGATATCAAGGTATAGCGAGAAGCTTGGCATATAACGCTCTTTTTTTAATTTCTGGTTTGGTCTAAAGGTAATATTTGATCTTTCAAGTAGGTGTAAATGGATCCATACCAAGGTGATTCATGTCCTATTAGTATGCAAATGGTATGAGGATGGGAAGGGTCAAATGTGGGTTGCTCAACTTATTCTACTAGGAATTCATATTTGGCACTTTGATCTAGTATTTGGAGAAATGATGCCAAAGTAGCCATTGCATCTATTGCTTTATTCTTGTCCCTTGTTACTTGCTCAAATGTGATTAGAGTGAATTATTTCTTAAGATTCTCAATCATATTCTTGTATGGTATCAACTTATCATCTTTAGTTTGATACTCGTCATTAATTTGATTAATAACTAATTGGGAATCTCCATAGATTTGTAGCTCTGTTACTTTCCATTCTAATTCCAACTTTATACCAATGACCAATGCTTCATACTTAGCTATGTTATTTGTTCATGGAAATAACAATTTGTATGATTTTGGAATTGTAGACCCTTGAGAAGTAATCAATAAAATTCCTACTCATGATCCATGTTGTGTATAAGAACCATCAAAATACAATTACCATGTTTTTGCTTCAAGATTAACAATTTCAGAATCTGGAAATTCCACTTGAATTGGATGTTCATCTTGCAACGGTGATTCTGCTAATTGATATGCTATTACTTGGCCTTTGATAGATTTTTGATCCACATACTTTATATCAAATTCACTTAAGACCATGACCCATTTGGCTAGTCTCCCATTCAATGTTATTTTGTTGAGAAGGTATTTTAAGGGATCAATCTTTGCAATGAATCGAATCTTGTGGGATAACATATAATGGCATAATTTTTGGGAAGAAAAAACTACAGCCAAACATGATCTTTCAATGAAGGTGTAATTCGGCTCATACTTCACCAATGTTCTGCTTATGTAGTATATGGCCTTTTCCTTTCCATTTGCATCCTCCTGAGCCAAGAGTGCCCCTAATGCATGTTATGTTGTTGAGATGTAAAAAATTAAGGGCTTCCCTCTGATTGGTGGAATTAATGTTGGAGGATTCATTAGGTATTTCTTCAATAAGGTAAATGTTTATTCACATTTCTCATCCCATTTGAAAATTGTGTCCTTGTGAAGGAGTTGAGTGAAATTGTGGCACTTTTTAGCTAATTGAGAGATAAATATCCTAATGGATTTAATTATGCCTTGAAGAGATCTCATTTGACTGATATTTCAAGGTCCCCCCATTTCCATGATTTCCTTTACTTTGGCAGGGTCTACCTCTATTCCTTTTGTTGAAACTATGTATCCCAATAGTTTTCCTGATTGTACACCGAATGCACATTTCTTTGGATTGAGCCTGACTTTGAATTGCTCTAATCTTACAAATACCTTTTCTAAAATGGGTAGATGTTCATCCCTTGAGTAATATTTAGCAAGTATGTCATATACATAGTCCTCCATGAACTTGTGCATCATGTCATGAAATATAGTCATCATGGCTCTTTGATATGTCGCTCCAGCATTCTTGAGACCAAAGGGCATAACATTCTAGTAGAATATTCCCCATGGACATGTACATGTTGTCTTGTCTTGATCTTTGGGTGCTATATTTATTTTATTATAACCACTAAACCCATCCATAAGTGAGAACATAGAATGTCATGTTGTCAAATCCACAATGGTGTCTATGTTTGGTAGCGAAAAATCATCTTTAAAACATGCAAGATTAAGATCCCTAAATTTTGTGCAAATTCTGATTGATTTGTCCACTTCAAAAACTGGCACAATGTTTGAAATCCATTGGGCATAATCAATGTCTCTTATAAACCCGACTTTCGGCAATTTTTCTAACTCCACTTTTACAAGCAATGCTATATGCAGATGCATCTTTCTTAGTTTCTGCTTCATTGGTCTTACTCCTTTAATATTCAAATGATGCATGATTAAATTAGGATCTAGTCCAAGCATATCATCGGAAGACCATGCAAAATTGATTTGCTTTTCTTTGAAGAATTTGATGAAATCTTCTCTTTCCTCACTAGATAAAGATGTTGCTAAATGTATGATTCTTGGCTCTGATTCTGACCCAATATTCACTTTCTCTATTGGTTAAATTAAGATAGGAGATCTTTCCTCATAGTGCACGAGTAAATTATCCAACCTTTCTTCCTTAGGTGTCTCTATTGGGTTTTCACCTTTAGATCGTTCTTTATTTCTTTTTCTTTTTGATTTAATATTGCCACAATATGGTTTTCAACATTAAATTCTTTCCATTTTTCATTTTTTTCATTTTTTTCCGAACTGAAAGGTTGAATTTTCCCCTTCATCACTTCTTCCTAATATTCCATGGTAGAAGAAGGCTCAACCACATTAAGGTATTAGGATACCAATTTATCATTCAAGAATGTAGGGAGGATGATAGGTTCAATGGAATCCCATTCGATTAGTTCAGGATAGATAAGGGTCAAAGGATCAATGTTGTGGTTTGGTTCAATAGGGTTTAGGGACATGACTTCATTTGATGGTTCAAACATCATATCACTTAATTCTATGATATGTGCTTCTTCAAGATGTTCTAGAGAACTAGGGTCAAAATCTTCCTCACTAAAATCCTCTATGGTTTCGGTTGGGTAAAAATATCTTGGATTAAACCTAGGGTGAGATTCCTCTATAGTATTTCTCCATGATGGTATGTAAGGTTCTCCTACCCAGTGATTTCCTTCAATTTCTTGACTGGGCACATTATCTACAACCTCTTGACTAGAACTTGAAGCTTGATTTTGATTTGATTTTGAGATTTGTTCTTTCCCTTTGCTAGGAGTATAGGTATGGATGACATCAACCTCTTTATCTTGACATGATTCACTTTACAATGAATCCCATTCCCAATTGTTTGAATCCTCATCACTTTGGGAACCTAGTTGTAAAATTTGATCATACACCAAAGGATACTTCTTTTGAGTGTACCCTTGTTTTAGGTACCCTAATCCAGTCTTTTCTTTGTTATCTCTCCATGTCATTTCAATAGTTTCAATGAGTCATTCATTTCTTGTTCCTAAAGTCCCTTCTCCTTTGTATCCCATTTTTTGCATTATTTGGAATCCTTTCCCATATTGATGTGTGAGAATGCTTATATTTTGGATGCACTTTACATGTGCACTGTATTCCTCATACTTATATGGCCAATTTAGGATTGTGTTATCTTCTTCATCCATGGATGAAGATGTACTTTCCCTCATAAAGTGATCATTGTATTTATGAGGTATATTAGATGGTCTTCCATGGGATTTTGGAGATAAGGGTAGATCCATCATAGATAATGAATATTCACCTACACCCTTTTGTTTGATTTGACATTTCTTTTCAAAAAAAATTCATGATATGATCCATTTTTTAATAATGGGCATCTTTGGTGTAGATTTGAATAGATCTATCTTGGTCCTCTTTTTGTTTCTCAGGAGCACTTTCCTCACTAACCTTCTCTTTTCCTTTTGTCGATGTAGTTAGGCTAGCAGGAATTCGATTATTTTCAACAACAATTTCTTTTTTTTCTTTTTCTTTTCCCTTCAAAGATGTAAGATCTTTTGAACTTTTCCCTTGTTCTATTCTTTGGGAAATAGACCCTTCTTCATTATGTGGGACTAAGGAATCATTAATAGGCTTCATTTTATTACAATATTGGAAGGGGTTTGAGTCCCCACTTACCATGACTTCTTGTCCTATGTAGGGAAATTTAAGACATTGATGGTAGGTTAAGGTTACGGCCAGCATTTCATGGATCCATGGCCTCCCTAATAGAATATTATAAGTCAATTTTAGGTCAAGTACTTGGAAAATGGTATCTTTCTACATTGGACCAACTCAGATAGGAAGTACTATGACACCTTTGGAAGCTCTTTCTTTATCATCATAGGCTTTTATGGTTATCTTTTTCTTTGGGTCAATAGCCTCCTCAGAAAATCCTAAGGCTTTAACCAAGTTTAAGGTACAAATATTCAAACTGGCTCCCCCATCAATGAGAACTCTTTTCACTCTATGCTTGTGGATCGGGACCTCTATATGCAAGGGAAAATTTTGTGGGTGGTTTAGGGACATATCATCTTGTTCTGAAAAGGATAAGCAATGAGGTGAAACAAGATGGCCTACCATGTTTTAGAATTTATCTGCATCTAAATTTAAAGGCACATTTGTCTCTACTAAGGATTTTTCTAGAATCTCCTTATGAGTTGGTGAAAGCTTGAGTAATTCTAGAATAGAGATTTGAGCAGGGGTTCTTTGCAATTGGTCCACCAAGTTATATTGTTTCAAAGATGAAGATGAAGAAGTTTGATCTGGTAGGACAATTCTTGGGGCACTTCCTGGTAATCTTTGATGCTTTCCCCCTAGTTACAACATTAGAGGTTGCTTCCCTTGGATTCTCTTTCACCACAATAACATTTATGGTGTTTTCCTCACTACTTAGAGTATTGATGGTGTTATCATAAGTGTGAGAAAAGTTAACCTTTTCATTACCTTTTTTGTTGTTTTGATTAGCATTTGATGATTCCCCTTTATCATGGTTTAAGAAAGGGTTTTTTAAAGCCGTATAGTCTTTGTTATTTTGAGGCCCTTCCACCTTTATTGTTCCATAATCAATTAGGTCTTGCACAAGATGTTTCAATTTCATGCATTCATTTTTTTATGGCCCTTGTTGTGATGGTATTCACAGTGATGAGAATCATTCCACCAATTAGGCTTGACTTGGGGTTCATATGGCCGCGATTCAGGTAAGGTAATGATTTTATTAGCCAACAAAGTTATTAATGCTTTTCTAAAGGTTCACCTAAAAATGTGAATTTTCTCTTTTGATATGTGGAAAAGAATGGCTTAGGTTTGTTGATGTTGGTATTATTGAAGGGATTGTTGTTTTTGTTGGTAGCATTGTTGTTGTTGTTTTTGGGATTGTTATTATTGAAAGAGGCTTTGTTCATTTGATTTACGTTATATGTTGAGTTAGCGTCACTTGATAAATTAAAGGGGGTAGCCTTTAAGTTTTGTGCCTCCACAACTCCATCATTCACAAGATTTTTATTATTATTTTTCAACCATAATCTTGGTTTGTCATTGTGATTGTTGGCTCCTTTATTATTTTTATAATTAGATAAGTTATGGTTGTTATTAGTATTGGTATAGGGTTTATTTTCTTTAAATAACTTGATTTCCCCTCTCTTCACCAATAATTCTTCAATTTTAACCCCATTTTTGATAAGTTTTTCAAACATAGGGGACATTGGATTTGGAGCCTATATTTCATCTCCATATTTAGATTATTCATAAATATCTCCATTTTCTCCTTTTTGGGGATGCTTCGTGGATATCTTGCAAAGACTATTCTCCACCTTTGAAGAAACCCTAGGAAAGATTCACCATCTCGTTGTTTAGTGTCACATAGGTTGAGCATGGTAATCTCGTGTTCAATGTTATAAGAATAACAGGTTACAAATTTAGAGGCTAATTCCTCAAATTTCTTTATCCCTTGCGGAAGTTTTGAGAACCATTCCATGGCTTGACTTCCTAAACTTCTTGGAAAAAGTCTCATTAGATAAGTTGTATCAAGCATAAATTCAATACTTAGGGCACAAAACTCTCTAAGGTGGTCTTGTGGATCTGATTTACCCATATATTTGTCATACTTTGGAAAGACCACATTTATTGGAAAAGGTGCCATAACCAAGCTTTTGTCAAAAGGAAATGGGCACAAGGCCTTGATAGAGAATGGCTTAGGTTCAACTGCCTTCTTCATTAGGTCAATTTGGGCTTGGAACATTTTTAATTGTTTACTCATTGCACCCATCAAATTATCATCTTCCTTGTCTTTCTTAAGTTGATCAATGTCATAATCATGTGGAAGTTTCACCCCTGCTTGGGCCAAATTTAGGAAATATCTTTCCTTATCTCTTTCTATTAGTTTATCCATGACTTCAAGAAATTCAATGTCTTGAGCCACCCTATTAGCTTTATCTTTGAGTGATTTCCTAGGCCCTTGATTGGCATTATTAATGTCATCATTGTTTCCTCTATGGAGGTAATCATGAAATGTGGAGTTCCTATTCATTGGATCAATTCTCTTTTCAAAAAGATTTGGGAGACTATCATCTTGGTTATGATTTATGAAAGAGTTTTGAGATTCAAATTTGGGGACCTCTTTTGCAATGCAAGTGTCATCTTCTTGTAAAGATAATTTGAGTTTATGAGAGTGTGTAGAAATCGATATTCAACAAGGTTTGATTTCGAATCATTTCCCCCAACTTGGTAATTGTTTTCTTTTATGAAGAGATTAAAAATATAAGATGAATTTTCAAATGGACATCTCTTACTTGTTGTGTGTATTTTTCAAACAAAACAATCACAAATACACTTGTTCTTTTTAACCCTTCTACAGAAAAAGTGTTTGAATTTGTAAGGATGTTATCATGGGTTTTTCACGGAAAAGAACTTCAAGCAATCTACCTAGTTCACAATTTGGTTCATAAACATGGCTCTACAAGGTAGGCTTAGCTATTTTAACAAGGTATTTAATCAAGATTCCATTCAAAATGGATATTAAGTTTTTATCCTTTAAAAATTAGGAGGCTTCCCACCACTGGTATGTCAGAGTTTTGCGCAATCCCGAAGGACTACTCGAGGAAGTTCGAAAGCTTAACACCCTTTTTTCACACACCCCTTTAAGGATGCATGCATTTTATGTTATAGTGGGTCAAATTTTTGCGGCAAAAGCAAATGTATCCCACTTTGGGTTGTCCCTCTCACCAGCCCTTTTAAGACATATCTCAGGAGGCAAGCCCACTAAAGATCTAACATGTTCATATTGAAAGTAATAAAAATGAAATTAAGAGATAGGTTGTGGGAGTTTGATTAACCAAAAGGTGAAGAGAATATCCCTATCTATTTCTTGATTCCCAAACACTTTTAACAAGGTTCAATTTCCAAAACCCACTAACTAATGGGAATCGATTATTTCTACTATTTTCCACAAACAAGAGGTTTGTTTGATTAAGTGCTTGATTTTATCCTTTATGCTATTTAATTACTAGATTTGAACAAAAATCACAAGGCCACAATTTAAGGAAAAATTGACCAAGTTTAGGCTTACCTTTAATCAAAGCTAGCAAAGGCTAGGGGCATTTTTGATGATTTTTCCACAATTTATGCTTACATAGTGGCGATCATTCCTTCCTTTTCACTTCTCCTCCAACAAATTAGTCAAAACCAACAAGAAAAATGAAGAAAAATAAGAACCAAAGTGGAAATCTAACCTTATTTATCAAATTTGAGACAAATTGATTAAGGTAAGTAAATCCAATTTAATGAAGCAAATTTAGACTTGTAGGCTTCTACAATTTTCAAATAATGTTCTTATACCTCCGCTTCTTGTTGTGAATTCTCCAAAACCAGCTGAATGTTTGCAATTTTCTCCTCTTTGATCCTTTTGGCCAAGGCTTTTGCTTCACTATGTAATCTGGTCTCTGGATTTTTCACTTTTTTTATGACCAGTCATCCTGCAGACATATACAAATCATTTTCTGAATGTTATATTCTGGAAATTTGCAGTTTAATTGAATGTGCAGTAGAACCTATTAAATACACTGCTAAAATGATTGAAATTGATTTTTAAACTATCAAATGCGTTGTAGAAAAATATTAAATGCACAGGAATAGAAATTAAATGCGTTGTTTAATTAAGCAAAGGCATATAGAGAAATCCTTGAATGCGTTGGAAAACAAATTGGAAGTGTTGCAGAGTCAGGGAAAACACGCTGAAAGAAGTAAGACAAGAAAGAAGAAAGATTGAAATTGCCAAAACTCTGTGAAAAGGCGCATAACTTTGTCGTGGATGCACTATTTCAGACCTTGTACATGCTGGACAAAGTATCGTACGCGCTGGAGAAACCTGCAAAAGCTCTGAAAAACCTACAAAACAAAGAACAATAAAAAGATTTGCAAGAAAAATTTACTTCTACGAATTTAGAAAATTAGTGAGGCTTAAAGCCCCATGGTGGGCACCATTTTGTGTACTAAGAAAAGTACCTTCATAGGGTTAGTATCATCAATAACTCAAAATAACAATTAAATTACCACAAATGCAATTCAATTAAGAAAAATTAAAGACGATTGAGCACTCTATGGCTCTCTAATTAGGGATGCTAATGATGAGCTCTTAGCAAGCTCTCACTAGTGACAGTCCTAATATGAGAAATAAATGATAAAAAATCTAAAAGATTAATTCCAAAAGAAATTACAGCTAATTAGCTCTAGATTTTCCTTTTCTAGCTTAAAATTGCAAGAGGTTTGATGCTTCTCAAAAATTGTGGATGATTATTGCTTGAATTATACCTTTCTTTTATAGATTTTGGCAAGGGTAGGGGGTGGAGTTAATTTGATCAAGGTTAGGTTAGGATCAAGTCCATGGTTCCACCTTTGGAGACCATTTAAATATTTGTCCTCAAAGCTTGGGACAAGAGGACAAAATGGGTAGACAAGATTCTTTCTCCCTATGGGTGGTAGAGATTCAATGTGAGTTTGATCCATGTGAGCTTGGTTCTCAAATCCTTTTGGTTAATGATTTTTCCTCCCATTTGGTGGTTGAGGGAAAATAGGATTTAATTAATTGAATTTAATTAATATGTTTAGCCATGTGTACCCCTTGAATGGGTTGATTTGATTTAATTGAAATATGTAATTAACTAGATTAATTGCACAATTAATTGATTTCATTTGATTTATTAATTGATTTTAAGGCTTTTTATTTTTAATTAAATTTGATTATGGCTCAATTGCAATTTAGCTTTGATTTTAGCTTGATTTGATTTAATTGTTTTGATTTTGGCCTCGGTTGCTCACTTGATTGATCTTGTCTATTTTTAGGTGATTACAATTTCTACTACCTTTGAAGGATGAGGCCAACTCATTATGATTATTTTTTATATCCATGAGTTATCACATATTCATACTTACCCAAAACTTAGTAGATCCCATTGTGCTCTTTTTGTCATGTGTTTTATTTCCCTTGATTTTTCCTTGTCTAGGGTCATATCATACTATAAATGTGATTGTCTTTCAGATGTATATTTGCTACCTTAAATCCATTTCTCCTAGTAATGCATACACAATCACTTTGACATGAAGGCATACACTCCACTCTTTGTTGCATATTATGAACACAATAAAAATAAAATTTTGTAGTCATTTTTTCAGGTTACTTAGCAAACTCTACCTTTTTCTTTGTAATCTCATCTTAGCAAATTCCTTTGGAGACAATAATTTCCTTTGGGAAATAATTTTGCACTGTTCCATTGGAAAATTCCTTTGGAGGAAATGATTTCCTAGGGGAAATCCTTTTGCATTGTTTGTTGTAGTAGGATTTCCTTTCATACAATGCTTTGATTGGTTATCCTTTGAGATGGTGGATTGACTAGCATAATACATCTCTCTCCTTTCATACAATTCTTTGATTGGTTATCCTTTGAGATGGTGGATTGACTAGAATAATCTCTCTCTCTCTCTCTCTCTCTCTCTCTCTCTCTCTCTCTCTCTCTCTCTCTCTCCACATGACTTATAGTAAGTTTAATATTACTTGGATAGTACAATCATGTCTTTTCTTCTCTCTCTCTTTATATGAATGTTCTTTTGTCTTAGTTTTATACTAATAAGGACCTAAGTCACTTGGGGAATTTGTGTTTTCTTTGTCTCTTTTACTTTGATAAGAGTTCCTTTCCTATGCTTTGATCTAACTCATACTCCTGCTAAAGTGGGGTCTAATATAGAGTACAATTTAGGTCCCATTGTGGTGTCCAAGGATTTCATGCTTGTTATTCTTGATCCAACCTTAATTTCACACACATTTTTAAAATTTTCATATCAAAATTAACCTCAAACTCAAATTTGAGACTAGATTGGCCAGTATAGAGTACCTAGGAAGGTATGGGGTGAATCCACTCATTGTAAACCTTGGGAGTTACCTTGTACCTTGTAAATAAGACCCATATTTGAATTAGAGAATTGTCTTTTTATTTTAGTGGGACTTCTAAAGCCCTATCATCCTCCTTGAAGTTTTGAGCCTTGAAATTGCTAGTTGAGGTATAAAAGCAAAACTACCTCCCTCATTAAGCACTCAAGATATCAATTCAAGGAGCAGTTAAGGTAATTCAAGAAATCAAGTTCATATTCATTTAAGCATGGAAGACAAGGAGTAATGTCTAGATATAAGCATGTGTGAAGGCATTCATTTTCTTCCTATCTTAGATCCAAGATCAAGACAAACATCAAAAACACTTTAAGCATCTTCATGAGCAGTTCAACACCATAGAGGTTTATGAAGGTATAACAACTTATCAAGTCTCTGCTACATGATATCATACTTCATTTTCAAGTATTTTATTTTAGTTTCAAGGTTAATTCCTAAATAGGGGTTTAATTGAGGAAAAACCCTTTCCACAAGTATTTTCCCCATTTTTTATGTGTAGGTGATAGGTGGCATAGTTACGAAAAATACTACACGAAGATATGATAGAGAGTTATAGGTGGTAGAATTTTTCATCAAATTTAGTTGGGACTAAGGAAAATTGACTCACCTCAGACCCTCCTGGTCACCCTGATCCTATCATTTCAAACTAAAATGTAGATCATAGGCTAATCATTATTTAAAATTTCTAGATTTAGTTTTAGAATTGAAGTTACAATCTTTTATCTACCTATATACATAAAATTTCATCTTTCCTTATATTCTTGCATTCTCATTTCCTTTTTTCATAGTCATCTTTCAACTCAAGCAAAGGAATCCTTACATCCATTTAGCACTTGAGCCTCCTTAAGCCCAATGGATCATATTCCTTCCAATATATGATAGAAATTGGGTGTGAACTTCCTAGTTTGTCCACTCATCCTAGTGATTTCCCCTCACTTAAATCATCCCCATTTTTCTTCCATTGTAGATGAA